>JBBAXF010000012.1:19463438-20063438 GCA_037837765.1 Delichon dasypus
TTAAAGCCATCTCCCAAAGGAGATGCAGAAAGCTTTTCCTACACTGTTGTGGAGTGGGAAGAGCTGGGACTGTAGACCCCTGTTTGTGGTCTCTCTCTCTCTCTCTCTGAGCCTCAGCTCAGTTTTTGCCTCGGCTAGCTTGAGAGACAAACTCTTGTAGCTGTTTCAGTCCCCGCACTGGGTGTACGCCGGCCTCCGGCTAACTCAGATCTGCACAGCTACAAGATGTTCCCAGTTCAGATAGGCACGCAGGTTATCTTTACCTGCTGGCTCGGCTTCTCAGCAGCAGTTGGACCAAGTAGTGTTGTGACAGCAGTGACAGTAAGAAAAGGATGGCTCTCAGCTTAGCAGGTTAAAAGATGTTTATTCAGGCCGAGCTGTGGGAGCACCACAGCTGGTCCAAACCACAGGCCAGAGAGGGAGGCCAGCGAGCAGCCAGAGAGCAGAGAGAGTTTGAATCTCCCTCCTCCACCTTATATCTGGGGGAGGGGTTCAAAGGAGGTTACAACAAGACAAAAAATCAGGGGATTCAGGGGGTAACAAGGTGTGCCCACCCCCAAGCCTCTGACCACTAAAATCAAGGGCCAAAGGAATTTCACCCCGGGAGACCTATCACCTGAAGCCCTCTCCGAATGGTTTTGCAACCTTGGGGAGGGGTCCCAAAGTGATAGGCAGGCTGCCCCAGAGCAGAGGGGGCAGAGGGGATGGTCCAAGTCAGGTGAGGGGTGGGAGGACTGACAAAAAACACCTTATTATACAGAAAACACAAAAGGGTTAAAGAACTGGGGGTACAGTGAAATGAACTATAACATAAAACTTATAAAAACCTAATAAAACAATTCTCGCACCGCCACAACAAACGACAGTTGGAAAGATCCCAGAGCAGCAGTGAACCTTTTCCTTTAGAGAGAGCAGGCACCTGTTGATGGCAAAAGGAAAGAGTCTGCACTTGATTTGGGGGGAATCAGGGCTTTATTCAGTCTTTCTCCTGTGGTCTTGCCCCTGCAGGGTCTGGAGCCTGGTCGTGGTCCCTTTCCCCAAGCCAAGAGAAAACTGCATGTGGTTTCCTGGCTTTTATCCAGGGGGAAGGGGCTAGAGGCAGGGACAAGCCCCTACCCAATCAGGGATAAGGTGGGAGTGGAACAGAGTTTGGTTACATTCCAGTGTGGGAGAATGGGTGGGGGAAAGGAGCAGGGACAAACCTCGTGATTATACATTTTCCAGGGGAACAGGGGGTATAGAAGAAACCATTACAAAACTCAATATAAAAATGAAATACAATATAAACCCAAATTATGCACAACAACATCTCCCCTTTTCTTATCAAACTGAGAAGGAGGAAGGCTCAGTCCATGGGAGATGCTCAGAGTTCGAATCTTGAGTACCTTTAAAACTGAAAAAAGAAAAAAAAATGACATCGAGTGCAAACAAACTGTTCAGAAAAGCACTGTTAAGGGAAAAAATATGATTAGAAGGAGAGGGTTTGGCACTTTCTCCTTCTCCAGGCAGCACTGGTCACTTGTGGGTCCTCTGCAGGTGGCTTTGCACTTTTAGGGAAGAAAGGTTTCACCCATTTGGCTGGCACCCACTTGAGACCTGAGGGAGTGGACACACAGGCATACCCACGAACCCAGGTGACCAGATCATGAGGACCCTCTGTTTCCCGGGTTGCTGGATCCTTTATCATCACATCTGGTGACTTCTGCTGAAAAGCAGAACTGGTTAAAGCACGATTAGTTAGATTAGCATTTGCATTTTCTAGTTTTTTCTCCCCCCTCCTTGGACTTGCCCCGTTTATGTCGGCACGCTGGGCAACCCGGCGCTCATCTTTTAGTTTTTTGAAAATTTCCCTTTGGGCCCTCGAGATGCCCCATCCCCATGTCCCAAAAGTCCAAAAATTGTCATTTTAAAGGGCATTGAGATGCCCAATGTCCAGCCTGATTGCACAGGAGACACGTTCTTCTCTTGGGCAGTGGTCGTGGCACAGGCACAGGAGGCACGGTGTCTGCAGCAGCAGCTCTTTGCAGTGGCTTAAATGCAGCTCTCGTACTGTGGCTTTGGTGAGCTGTCATGAAGAGAACCTTCCTGGCACACACCTGGAGCATGTCATCTAAGGTTGGAGCTGGTTCCATGGGCAGGCTGAGGATGGCTGCCTTGTGCTGTTCGTTTGCATTGGCCAAAGCTATTTCCTCCAGGACCTGTTCTTGGGCTCCTTCATTCTTAACCTGTAACTCGATAGCTTGGGTTAATCGCTCCACAAATGTTACAAAAGGTTCTGATGGAAGTTGCTTTACTTTACTGTAAGTTTGGAACGGCCCATCAGGCTGGATTGAAAAGAATGCTTTGGAAGCAGCATCTTTAATGCGCTCCAAAACACCTAAAGGAATTTCCTGAGCCTGTTTGAGGGCTAAGACCCATTCACCATCACCACATAGATGTTCTAATCGAATTGGCAAATTGTTATTATCAACAGCTGTTTCAGGATTTTGCCAAAGCTCGGGAAGTAAATCTCTTAACTTTTTATCCCATGTTGATTCCCAAAGTCTAAAATCTGTGGACGAAAGGAGGGACGAGAAAAGCTGCTGGATGTCTGTCCTGGTTTGGAGACAAATTTGGGAGAAAACCCCTGTATAGGATCCCTCTAAGGAAGTAAACCCAAGTGGCCCCTCCCTCCAACCAGTCTGAAAAAAAAACTCTTTGGAGAAAAGTGGAAAAAGCTATTTTACTAAACAAATGAAGTGCATACAAGTATAAAGAATGAATAATATGAAACAATAAAACTTCTCCTTCTGAAGTGAGATGGCAAATTGAGAAAGTCCTTGCCATGGGTGTAGCTCGGCTCTCTCTCTCAGTCTCTCATCAGTCCCAGTCCCTCTGGCGCTGCTGGAAAATGCCGAGGTCCAGGCCTTGGTGGGCCGCAGGTGCAAGCCCCCAGTGCTCCCCTGGGTTTTCAGTCCAGAGCAGGTTTAAACAGTTCCAAGAAAAAGGAAAAAAAAACAGTCCAGGGAACTTTTCTGCCCTAGCTAGCTGAAACTAACTAAAAGCAAAAAAAAATCTCTGTCCTGCAGTCTCTCCAAGCCTCCGCCGAACACACCGTCCAGAGCAGAAGAATGTGGAGGAGTCAGGCAGTTTTCTCAAAACAAACTCCGCGCTTCTCCTTGCTCTTAGAACCAGTCTTAAAGGCACAGGACTCAATATACAGCACAAACAGAACAGACGATTGGGGATACAAGCATCATAAAGTTACCCTAGGACAATGTCAAAGGGAACTATCGGATTCCCTGCTAAATTTGCTTTTAAAAGGTTGCGAAAGTATTCACTTTCATGTCCTAATTTGGCCTGAGCTTTACATAAATCCCAAATCGTGTGTTGGAGGAAGGGCTCCCAATCACCATGGACAACACCTTCCCTTTTTGACCGTCGGTATGTGACAGGGGTGGAAGAAAAGCCAGCATCGATTCCTGCTTCCGGGTTCCTGGCTCTTCCCCCCCCCCCCGCCTCCAGGGCTTGGGAACTGGGACAGTGGGCAGGGAAACCGTGGGAACCAGGAGCAGGGAGGGGCTGGAGGCTTGACTCACAAGGGGTGGAGTCGGAGGGCAGAGGTTTGAGGGGAGGGGGCAGAGTCGGAGGAGAGGGTGGTGCTGGGGGTGGCAACACAGGGAAGGAGGGGTCTGGAGAGAGGAAAGGATTGCTTAGGTTACAAAAGGGATTGTGTGAAGAAGGAGGAGAGATAAAAAAAGAGGATCCTCATGGCTTCTGCCATTTTGGGGGACAATGGAAAAAAATGCAGCATAGTCTCCGCCATCTTGTGACCCCCCCACAGAACTGAAACTAGCTTGGGGATCACTAAAATGGGGATTTTGAGCACCAAAACTGTCTGCAAAAGTAAACCAAACACGGGATTTACAAACTGGGGAAGAAGGGAGGTTTGGGGAAAGTTTAGGAGTTTCTCGAGCAATCTGGCCAGGATTACTCAAGCAGGGGGACTCAGGAATTCAGGGAAAGCCAGGGGAGCTGCATCTTCCCTGCACTGTCTGGTGGGCTGATTTCCTCAGAATACACGAGCTTTGGGAAGGGATTTTGGGGTCGGGAGAGGGAAAAACTGAGGAAACTGGGGGAAATCCACAAAGAACTGGCTCTTTCTTACTATCATTTTGCTTTTGCAATGCTAGTCGAATTTGCGAGCTCCAGAGAGCAAAATTTGCAGTTTCTGTGTCCTTAGGAGTGCCTGATTCAGCCAATTTATTTGCAACAGCCTCCCAAAATTCCAGGAAGCTTATTTGTTCTGAGGACACATGGGGAAAAGAGAAAACAACCAGCGAATAAATTTTTTCAACTGTTTCTTTGAACAATTGGGTCCCACCATCATCCAAGGCACTTAAAATTTTGTAAAATACTCTTTTTTTGAGACACAGACAGCCTAGCACCCATTTTTGGCTCAGATTTAAAGTGTTTGTGTCCCCTTTAACTGCAACTGGGAAACCGAAAAAAAAAACAAAGAAACCTCGCTGGAGAGAAAAAAAACCCGGGGGGAGAAACTGTTACATTTTCCACCCGGGGGCTGCACAGCCTAAACCAAATTGCTTTTAAAAGCACCCTGAAAGGCTTGCCCTGAAGGTGAGAACCTTCCCCCAAAGGAAAAAACCCTCCCTGAGGTTTAAATCTTCTGAAAGATTTTTTCCTAAGATTCCTGAGTTGGGAATACTTACCAAACTCCAGTGTGGAGACAAAAAAACTTTCCAGTCACTCCTCTGCCTGAAACGGACCCTTTTGGTGCAAAAAGAGCTTCCAGTTTCGGTTCCCTGGGTCAGCTGTATTTGAGAGGGCTGTGTGGGGGCCGACCCCCCCCCCCCAGCTTGCAGGCTACCAGTCCCGTTTCGAAGCAGGACGGGGAGCTGGAGGGGGGTGGGGTCATTATATCAGACCCAGAGGTATTGTCTGAGTCTGAACTTCAGCTCCTTTGTGATATGGAATCTTCCTCTCCCTCCCCGGTTCCTGCGCCGCATGGTTCCCCCCCCTCGGGCTCCGGCGATGATCTCGGGCAGCGGGGGGGTGGGACCCCGGTGAGCCCGGGGCTGGTCCCACCTGTCCCCCCGCCGCGGAGCCGCCAGAGCGGGGTGGGGCCGCCTCCTCTCCATGCCTTTCCGGCGTTGGTGGGGGGGCAGACCGGGGATGCGGCCTCCGCTTTCTTTTGGCCGAGATTCGGTCACTGTGCACTGTCCGTTCTGCCGCATGACCGTTACTTATCCGATGGAGTCGGGTGAAGCGGCGCATCCCGCTCTACAACCCGGGCCAGGGCCGAAGGGGGGTGCGTTGGCCGCTTCTGCCCCCATGCCGCCTGCTGATGCAGCAGCGCAGGGCGGGGACGCCGCCGGAGGCAGAGTCCCGGTCAATCCTTCGATGGACGCCGCCTCCATGGGAGGCTCGGAGGTGGCGGTGCCTGCAGGCTTCCGCCCCACTGCAGGGGCCCTTATCGGGGGGTACCGGACACTCCGCTTCCCGCGCCAGCCCCAGGGGCTGTGGCCGCGGGCGGTGTTCGCAGGGCGGGGAAGGACTCTGGTACAGCCGGTTCTAATGGGCTGCTGGCGGGGGGCGGCGCATCCCCGGCAGTGGCGGAGGTGCGGTCGCCGTCTCCGCCTGAACGCAGCCCAAGCTCCCCAGCTACGCCAGGATGTGTGCCCGCTGCGGAGCCATCTGACTGGTCTCCGGCGGCCGGTGCAGGCTCCAGCCCCACTGAGGATGTGGCAGGCCCAGCACCAGCGGCTGGTCAGGCCCCACCCCTGCCTCCCGCTGCAAGCGTTGCAGTGACTGCGGGCGCCGAGGTGCCTAAGTTCAGCGCAAATGGGGACACGGCCGGAATGCGGCCGGTTTTTGACAAGAGTAAGGAGCCCCGCGCTGTTGGCTCTTCGTCCACAGCCTGGATGCTACCCCCCCGTCAGGTGACCGTACGCCCGAGAGACCGCTGGCAGTTCTGGGGGAAAGTGAAAGCTAAGGTTGAAGGACTAAGTGATGGTGCTGATGCTGGTGCTGGACATGCAGTGTCTGGTGTTCAGCCAGTCCCCAACCGAGTGCCTGCCTCTGACCCTGTGGGGTCCACAGGGCAGGATAAGGCAGGTGCTGCTGCTTCATCTGAGGGTCTTCAGGCCTTCCCTGTCCTTCAGGGTGCTACTCATAACACCTATCAACCCTTAGCTTGGCAGGCTTTGACAGAACTGCGTGATGCAGTCGGGAAATATGGTCTGGGCTCAGCCGAGGTGATGCAGGTTCTCCGTTCTTTTAATGCCAGTCTTTTGACGCCCTTTGACATTCGGAGCTTGGCTCGGGCCCTTTTCCCACCAGTTGAATATAACTTCTTTGAGCATAAATGGACTAATTTGGCAGTCAGAATGGTGGAACGGAATAGGACACTGGGTCCGGGTGATCCTAGGCGTATGGTTAATATCGATATGCTAATGGGAACAGGCAATTATACCAGGGCCGAAGAGCAGGCTGGTTATGAGCCCTTGGTCCAGGAGCAGTGTCACCGAGACACACAAAGCAGTCACACGCAGACAAGAGATTTTCGCAGGGCAGAGGTCCTTCCGATCCAGCTCAAACCGAGACTGGCGGAGAGAGAGCCTCTGTTTTATTTCTTACTTTTTCTACATTTGTGGGTCTAGCAGAAGATTGGCTTTCTGGGGTTTTTCACCCCTCAGCCAAGTGGCCAGATGAATTGTCAGTTACAATTGTTTTCAGGTTAGAAATATGCAAAGGACAGAGAATGAAAAACAAAGGATTTGTTTATGTTACATCTGTGGGAAAAAGGTAGAAAACTGCTCTAATATTCTACAGTAACTAAAAAGATCTGACTCCATTTATGAAAATCAAAAGGCTATAAAAAACTCAGAAAAACCAGGGTAACAGAGCAGTGCCAGCAGACAGGCATGGCAGCCCTGGTTCAGACTTTACAGCTGGCTACTCCACAGCAGCCCTTTGCAATGATCGTCCAGGGAGTTGATGAGTCCTTCCTGTGCTTTGCAGGACGGCTGACTGCTGCGGTTGAGAAGCCGGTGAGTGATCCTGCAGCAAGGAAGCTCATGCTTCAGTCCCTTGCTCGAAGCAACTGCAATGCTGTTTGCAAGGGGATAATTGAGGCACTTCCTGGGGAGCCATCTGCCACGGCCAGGTGAAGGGGAGAAACAACCACACATAATGCGATTGCAAAAAGCTCCGTTTATTATGCTTAACCAGCTGTCTTTTATACAAACAGCAGGGCTGTTCATGCAATCATGCGTTACATGTTACTAGTTGATTGGTTAATAGTATCTGTTCACGCGGCACTCATGCATTTTATTCTAAATATAATTGGTTTATGATTTCGCGTCATCTAACAATTTGTTTCATCTCCATGTCATATTGTTTTGTCTAGCACATCTTGTTGACATTTTTGAGGCATCTTGTTCTTCTTCCAACTTCCTTGTTCTTATCCTAAGTTCGCCTTTATCCCGGCCACTCGAGTCTTCTTGTTTATACTCTCGTATATGAGTTACTAATGTTTCTAAGGATCCCTACATCTCCCCCTCTTTTTTCAAAAAGGCTATTAGTTATTTCCGTCAAGCGATTAGTTATACAGGTAATACAACATGGGCCAAAAAGCAATACAAGCAACAGAATTAATACAGGGCCAGCAAACATCTTAATCAATCCTTCAAGCCATCCTGTTATTCCTAAGGAGTTTAGCCATGTATCTAATGGATTTGACGTTATAGTCAACTTCTTCATATTGTCTCTCAGATCTTGTAATTTCTTATGAATGGATTCTGAATGATCTGATATGTTTAAACAACACATACCTTCAAAATCTTCACAGCCATGACCCTGAGCTAAAAGTAAGAAATCTATAGCAGCTCTGTTTTGTAGCACTGCATGACGTACTGAATTTACATCCATAGCAAGTTGTGTGAGAATATCAGTGGTGCGATTTAACTGTTTTCCTGCCCAACAAGCGACCTTTGCTAGTTGTGCAAGGGCTTGTGCAGCAGCTACTCCTGGAGCAAAAATTGATGCTAAAATATTGGAGGGCTTGTCCCATAAGTTTACATTATCATTGCAACTGCTATCTAATTGGTAAGTGCTTCTGCGTTGTCTCAAGGAATGCATAGCCCAAGTTTCATTTGCCCTCATCGCCTGCTGTATTGTGGGTGCAAACAGGGTAAGCTTACCAAAGTAACATCTACCCCTTACAGGATTTTTTGGAATTCCAGGCCATGCTCTGTCACCACAAATTAAAAAGACTCCTGGCGGTATGCGAAAAGCTGTGTCACTATGAGTAACCACCCGTGTCTCGTTGCTACAATACAAGCTATCATCCATATAAGCAGCCAATTTGGGATAAAGAAGGGTATGGTTTCTACCCAACGTTGCGCTAGCGGTAAAGGTTATACAATAGTTAGAAGGTGCCGATCCCAAAAGATCCAATTCCTGTGGCTCATTTCCGGTAACATTCAGATTCTTCATTATGTATTGTGCCTGCATGCCAATTGAACTATAATTAACCATATAGGACCTTCCCCTGGCTGATATATTCCAAGCTGTTGTGTTCCATTCTTTCGTCCAAGTTTGAAACATAGATAAGTCTTTTAAGGGAACACCAATAAGACACGTTCGAAACAGATCTGAAGGGGTAGCCATGGACAAGCAAAAGGATTCTTGTCCTGTTTCATTTGCCCATGTAACCCACATATTTTGTCTAGGATTGATGCTTGTAATTGTGTTTATGCCGACAATCATGGTAAGCAATAAACCGGCAACATAAATAGTCCCACTGACTAAGGGACACTTGCTTTCTATCTTAGCTCTCATCCTAATGATAATTTAGCAATTTCTTCTAAGGTTGCTTTCTGGCCTTCATACAATGCTTTCCTTGGAGTTTCTTCAAATGTCATCCAAATATCGCGCTCGTACCATATAGGTACAGGCTGTAATTTCTTCTTGCATTCAAAATCTAGTATTGTAGTTTTCTGTTGACACAATATTCTTTCTATGTATAAATTTATTTCCCACCTCCAAAAGGCTAACACTTTTTGTTCAATACTCTCAAACAACAATAAAGCCTGCTCAACATTTGCGGTATTGGCAAATTGTCTTAAATCATTACCCCAAACACGCCAATATAATTGATGTTGACAGTCAACACATAATTTAACTGCTAATTGATTCTGATTGGTCCAAAAATTTTTCCTACACCTTCCACATCTAATTGCTATTAAGGCAACATGTCCCCATTTATGGCATGCATAACAATAAGGACTCGTCAATCCTCTTATATTTGTAGTATGTTCTAATACATTTAAACAATCAATAAGTCCTGAAAGACTTCTTGTAGCTTTAATTGCTTTATCCAGACGTTTTGTAACACCTTTAACCTGTTGTAGTTTTGGTACAAACTCTTTTAATGCCTTTTGTTCTATTCTCTCTCTGTCCTTTTGTGACAAGTCTTGTAGCAAATGAAACATGGACCATATGAATTCTAGTCCTTCTCTGTTTTGCTGTCTTCCATGTCCTCTGTGGTGTCAGGTTCTTGTTTCTTTATGGCTGGCTTTACCCATTTAGCGGGTACCCATCGCGGCTTACCGTCTTGTTCTGTGGAAACACAAGCATAACCCCGTCCCCAAGTTAATAAATATTCCGTTGTATTAGACCATTGTTGCTGATGGGGATTCCACACATACACTGGCGCTCGCCATGCAGTTTGTTGATCTTGAATAAAATGGAGCTGTACGGGAAGAAAATGTTTAGTATTCTCAAAAAGAACAGGATTTTTCCAATTTAAAACATAACACGCTTTTGCTACAATATCATGAGGAGAGAGGATGATCTCCCCCTCTTTTTTCAAAAGAGTAAGAAACCTCTTTAAGTCTTGATGCTTCCGTTCAATAATACCCTGTCCTGTACTGTTATATGGTATTCCAGTAACATGTTGAACCTGCCATTGTTGCAAAAATAATGCAGTCCATTTTCCGGTATAAGCCGGCCCATTGTCCGTTTTAATCTGATCTGGTCTACCCAAAACGGCGAAGGCTTGCAACCAATGTGTCTTTACAGCACGGAAGGCAGTCGTTGTGGTTGCAGTAGCCCAAATAGCATGGCTATAGGTGTCAACTGACACGTGGATATACTTAAGGCGACCAAAAGGAGGATATTCAGTAACGTCAGTTTGCCATATTTTTCGTGCTTGCAGTCCTCGAGGATTAACTCCCACCTGTTGAAGGGGAGAAACTCTTGCACAATCAGGGCAGGCCGCAACAATAGCTCTCGCTTGAGCCCGAGGGATTTGAAATTCCTGGCATAAACCTTTGGAAGATTGATGATAAAATTCATGTGACATTCGAGCTTGTTCAAATGCATTTAACACATAAACAGGAGAAGAAACCAAACTATCTATTCTGTTATTACCGTCTGAAAAGATACCCGGCAAATTCGTATGACTCCGTACATGGGTACACCATAGCGGCTCAGTTCGTTCCTCTACAAGTCCTTTCAATTGACATACAAGTAACATGATATGTTCGGTAGTGTGCTTCCCTAATATTGCCAATTCTATTCGGTTAACAAGGCCCACAACATACAAAGAATCAACAACAAGATTCATAGGTTGATCTAAAAACATTTTCAATGCTTCAATTGTTGCCATAAGCTCTAATGCTTGTACTGAGCGTCCCTTTTCCTCAAATATCTGTTGATGCCAGGAATTTTCTTGCTGCCAAACAAAACCATATTTTCCTGTTCTTCCACTGGCATCTGTAAATACGGTCACCGCATTTTCCAAAGGTTTTTTCACAACTATCAGGGACCGCGATACAATTGATGTTGTCTTAAATAATGGGTGAGATGGATAATGAACAGATAAAGGTACACCGTTAATGGCTATGACAAATGATACAGAATGCATACACCATTCCTCAATGAGCTCTTCTTTTTCCCACGGAAGGTAGATTCTACCAGGTTCTTGTCCAAAAACCTGTCGAACACGCTGTCTCGCTTTCAAAAGAATGTTTGCAATTAATTCTGGCAAGGGTGTCACTGTAGCTGGTAAAGAGTAAGCGGGGAATACCCATTCCAAGACTTGTACCTGTTTGTTCACAATTTGAGCTATAATAGCAGAATAGTGTGGAGCTTGTCCATAAATCAAAATATCAATCATATAAGCAGGATCCATGCGAAACACCTGCTGACAGGTGATTTTATTTTCAATAATTTTTAATTTTTTCCGAGCTGTATTTGTCAATTGTCTTTCTTCATTCGGATATTGAGAATTTGCTAATAATTCAAATAATGGAGCCAAATCATCATTTGAAATTCCACACCAGGTACGTATCCATTGTATGTCGCCAACAAGTTTTTGGACATCATTCACATTTTTTACTTCTTTTCTTAATTGTAATTTAGCGGGACGTATTCTATTTTCTGTGACCACAAGCCCTAAGTATGACCAGGGAGCGTTACGTTGCACCTTTTCTGGAGCAACATGTAATCCAGCCTCTGCAAGACAATGTAATAACATTGTTTCTTGCTCCCTTTCCAATGCATTTACAGATGCTATCAGAATATCGTCCATATAGTGATACACCAGCACGTTTGGACAATTTTTCTTCCAATTTTTTAAGGCTAAATCAACGTACCACTGGCAGATAGTTGGACTGTTCCGCATGCCTTGTGGAAGAACAACCCACTCATAGCGTTCTGCGGGCCCAGCGAGATTTTTCTGTGGAACACTGAATGCAAATCTTTGAGTATCATCAGGATGAAGGGGTATAGAGAAAAAACAATCTTTAAGATCAATAATTAAAAGAGACCAATTTCTAGGGATCGCTGCAGGAGAGGGCATTCCTGGTTGTAGCGCACCCATTGGTTTCATAGTGGCATTGACTGCCCTAAGATCATGCAACAATCTCCATTTTCCTGATTTCTTTTTTATTGTAAAAATGGGTGTGTTCCAATCACTCTGGGAGGGCTTTATATGTCCCTGTTGCAATTGTTCTGAAACCAATTGTCTTACTGCTTGTAATTTTTCATCTGTCAATGGCCACTGAGGTACCCATACTGGCTTATCCGATAACCAGGTTATTTTCAATGTGGGTAGCCTCCCTTCCTCAGTGGCCATTAAGATAAAGGGTTACTCCCTACTGTTTGCAGTATAATGTTCCATTGGCTGAGGACATCACGACCTAAAATCCAAAGTGTAGTATGCATGACATACGGCCTTACCCATGCCTGTTGATTCTCTTGTGCGTCCTTAATACAAATCATCTTTGAACTTTGCCTAGTAGGGGCATTACCCCCTACTCCAGTGATTGCAACCTCTATTTTGTTTAATGGCCAATGGTCAGGCCAGGCTTGCAATGGTATGATTGTGATATCAGCCCCAGTGTCAATCATCATTGGAATAGGATTAATCGACAACAATTCCCCATCCTGCTCTATCAATACATTTCTCTTCGGCCTCTGATTATTTATTTTTTCCGTAAATAATACCATAGGCTCGCCAGTACTTCCAAAAGCCCCCTGATCACGCTTTGTCTGTATGGCTTTGGGTACCTGAGATTTAAAAGGGATTAATTGAGCAATCTTACTTCCTTTTGTTATAGTTACAGGAGGCACAAATACCTTTAACATTATTTTGATATTTCCAGTATAATCAGCATCAATTAAGCCAGGTAATACAAATATTCCCATTTTTGTTGTTGAGGATCCCCCAATCAGCAAAGCACTTAATCCATACCCCAGAGGACCTGTAGAAGTGGATTCAACAATTTGCACTTTATCATCAAGTATAGTTACTGTTCTTCCCACGGCCAAATCGACTCCTGCACTTCCTCCTGTAGAAATTGTTTCTTCCCGCTGTTGCCGACTCCAGGACGGTGTAGATAGATGTAGACACGAGATCTCTGAGGCTGGGTTTTAGGAGATGAGGTTTATTGTAAGGGATGTGGGGGCCTTGCTCTGAGCTGCCAGGCTGCAGCTCGTGGCAAGGCCTAGGGAATGGGGGAAGGGAGAGGTAGGGAGAGGAAATTCCAAGAGAGGAGCAAGGAGCAAAGAGGTGGAGAGCAAAGAGACCGAGCCACCTCGCAGCCCCCTGATAAGGGGTCTCGAGGTGGGCTGGAACAGGACCTGTGCCAATGGGGTCACAGATACCTGATACTTTAGGGGAGGGTACAGGTGTGGGATGGACCATACATTGAGGGGTGAGACAGAACATTCCATTTGACCTGTGGGTCTGGTTGCAGGTAACCTTCAGATGGTCACCTAACTGTTTTCCCAGACATCTAGTATCTTAACACATCTCAAACATCAAAACTGACTTTCAATTCTATCTCACATATAGGTTTCTCATTCTCAGGATACAGGCAATCATATTTATAGGGTTTCTTGGTTTCATCTTCCCCAACATCTCCCCCGTTCTTATTAACAACTAAAACACTAGACACTGTCTTATTCATTAATTTTTTCACACACTGAAGCATGCAGGGAACTGCTACTAGAACTACCACTACTACTATTAGAATGATCAAACCTATCTTACAAAGTTCCATTAGCCAAGGTGCAAAGCTCAAACCATCAAACAAATTGTCTAACCAGGATGGGTCATCTATTGTAATTTGGCTAGCTAAATCTCTCAATTCTTGCAATTGTTTGTGAATGGAAACAGAATGATCGGATAAATTCATGCAGCACAAACCTTCAAAGTCCTCACACCCATGTCCATGTGCTAGAAGAAGGTAGTCAATGGCAGCTCTGTTTTGTAAAGTGGCATGTCTGATTGCTTCCTCATCTGTTAGCAAGTCACTGATCATAGCAGAGGTAGCATTTACTTCTTTGCTGAGCCAGCATCCTAACTTGTTTAGTTGTTTTAGGGCAATTGAGGAGCTTAGCTGAGGCAGGAAAATGCTAGCAACAATTGACTCCCCTGAGTTCCATGGATGGAAATCTCTATCACAGTTGCTCTCATATTGATGTCCCAAGGAGGATCTAATCCTCCTGCTTTTCTTTTTGACTACTTTTTTGACACTGGGAGCAATTATTGTGAGTTGTCCCATGGCGCAAGGACCACCATCTATTTTTGAAGGTATACCTTGCCAGGCTCTGTCTCCACAGATGAGCCAAATCCCTTTAGGAAATCGAATAGGAAGTTTGTTAAAACGATCTGCGTGGGGCTCATCATATATGAGAAGCTTAGTTTGATTGCACCAAGAAGTCATGTTGCTATAAACTGGGTGATAAGGAGTAACATTTAAATGAGGGCCATTTTCTCCTAGGAAATGAAAGTAGTAACAGGTGCTCATAGTTAATGAACCTAGGATTTCTAGCTCTTGGAGGTCAGATTTATCAACTTTAGAATTGTCAATATAAGTTTGGTGTTTTTGGCTGGGGGTTGGGGATATGTGATGATCATCATATGGCCAGTATTTGTCAAAAGTAACATTGTCAAAACCTTTTGGAAGGGGCACTCCAACCAAACAGGTCGAAAAAGGTTTGTCAGGGCTTGTGCCGGATAGACAGATGGTGTCAGAGCCTGCAGACTTAGCTAAAGCAACCCAGACATTTGTCTTTGGTTGACCTACAGGTAAAGCTTGACTACAAAAACTAAAACAATAGAACAAAAGTAACATGCACGCGCGCAAATGATAAAACTCCAATCTTTTCTTGGGCTGCTTTTGGCGGATCATCTTCTCCTGATGATTCTGCGCAGCTCAGGTCTGGGTGCTTGCTTCTTGGCTTGCAGCAGTACTGTCTGATGTGGGGGTCTCAGCAGGCTTCGATGCGTGGTATGGTTTCACGTTCTTTGCTGGGATCCACTGGAGTCCTTTTTCTGTGGAGATACACGCAAACCCCTTCCCCCATGTTACAAGATTGTATGGTCCTTCAATTTGTCCTGAATCTAGGTTTTTAATTAAAACTGGGGGGTGCTCTTTTAGTTTTGCTTTCTTATTGTTTAAGAAATGTCTGTAAATGGGGGGGTCTGGCTCTTCTGCAGAGCTGTTCAGAAAATTATAAACATACAGGGCTTTATTCAACCTCTTTTGAGGAGCAGCCTGGTCTTCTCCCCCTTTCTGTTGATTTAAAATGCGTTTTAAAGTTTGATGTGTTCTTTCTATAATTCCTTGACTCGTGGGAGAGTAAGGAATGCCAAATGTATGGCGAACACCCCAGTCATTTAGGAATGCAGCTAATTCTTGTGAGGTGTATGAAGGACCATTATCAGTTTTAATTTCTTGGGGGATACCTAAATAGGAGAAAGCTTGTGAAAAATGTTGGCAAACATGCTTAGCTGTTTCTCCTGCATGTGCAGAAGCAAATACTGCATTTGAAAATGTATCAACAGAGACATGGATATTTTTAAGTTTCCCAAAAGAGGGGTACTTAGTAACATCTGTTTGCCATTTTTGTAAACTTTCTAACCCCCTTGGGTTAGTGGCTCCTGAAGAGGGGAGAGGCTGAACCTGCTGACAGTTTGGGCAAGCACGTACAATATTTTGTGCTTGTTCTAGGGTAATGTGAAAATCTCGTTTGATTGCCTGTGCATTTTGGTGAAAAAATGCATGGCTCAGTTTGGCTTGTTCAACAGTGTTAGGCAAGGTGGTTGCAGCAAGCACTGAGGTAGAATTTTCAATACTTGCTACACCTTCCTCATCAGATGCAGCTGATGCCAGTGCATCAGCTCGTGCATTTCCCTCTGCCATAAATCCTGGAAGACCTGAATGAGCTCTAATGTGAGAAATAAAGTAAGGGTTAGTTCTGTGTGATAAAATTTGACAGAGACAGGTGAGCCAAAGACACAACTTGTCGTTGTTCACATCCTTTAGAACAGATCCTTCAATTCTCTTAATAACATTAGCAACGTATGCTGAATCAGTGATCAGGTTGAAAGGTTCTGGAAAGAGCTGAAATGCTCTTACAACTGCAGCTAATTCAACAATTTGGGGAGAACCTTCAACTTTTTGAACATCTTGTTCCCAGGTTTTAGTATTTTTATTTTGCCATGTGACGACCGAATTGTGTGTTCGCCCTGACCCATCAGTGAAGATAGTGACTGCATCTAGAGGCTCTTCACTGATCAGAGGTTTTTCTCTGTAACATAATTTAGCTTTGATCATTTTGTGTGCTGGATAATGAATGGAACAAGTGCCTGGGAAATCGAGCAAGGCATACAGCAAGTCTTCTGATTTTTGCAATGCCCAATCAAAATAGGTTTTCTTCATGGGCAGATAGATAATTGCAAATTCACAACCTGCTATTAAAAGAAGCCTTGCTCTGCCTTTGATGATGATTTGAGACATCATTTCTAAAGGTGTGAGGATTGTCTTTGGTGACCTGTATGAGATAAAAACCCATTCAATTATTAACAACGGATCTTTGTGAGAAGAATCCCATTGAAAGATGAGACCACACAGTCTCAGCTTTTCTCCTAAAATTGCAAGGAAAAAGGGTTTGTCAGGGATACAGCGATGTGCTTGCCTGCTCTGCAGAGCATTAGTAATTTCTTCTAAGGCTTTGTGAGCCTCAGGAGTGAGGGATCTAGGGGATCTGATGTCATTGTCCCCCTTCAACAAATCAAAAAGTGGAGCAAGTTCATCAGCTGTGATTCCTAGGACAGGCCTAACCCAGTTAATTTCTCCTAAGAGCTGTTGTAAGTCCTGCAAAGTGTGAACATCAGTTCGGATTTGTATCTTCTGAGGAGTAATGGACTGTTCTGTTAGTTTCCAACCTAAATATTTCCAGGGAGCAGTCTCTTGTATTTTTGATTCAGAGATTACCAGTCCACTCTTTTTGATTTCAGCAACAACACAATTGCGGGTCATTTCCATTTGTTTTCGTGTTGGTGCTGCAATGAGCAAATCATCCATATAGTGGAGAATAACTGATTGTGGGAACTGTTTACGGACTGGAGACAGTGCACGGGCTACAAAATATTGGCAGATAGTCGGAGAGTTAATCATCCCCTGAGGTAATACGAGCCAATGATATCTCTGGAGCGGTTCTTGCAAGTTTGTACTTGGAACAGAAAAGGCAAAACGAGGAGCATCGTCTGGATGCAGTGGGATATTGAAGAAACAGTCTTTTAGATCTATGATTACAAGTGGCCAGTCTCTCGGGATCATGGAAAGGTTGGGTAGACCAGGTTGGAGAGGACCCATGTTTTCAATCACTGCGTTGATTTTTCTGAGATCCTGTAGCAATCGCCAGGTGTTGGAAGTTTTCTTATGAATTACAAACACAGGTGAGTTCCAGGGACTGTTAGTGGGCTTAATGTGGCCTTTTTGCAATTGTTCAGCTACTAGATCCTTGAGGGCACTCAGCTAATTGTCTGGTAGGGGCCACTGGTCAACCCAGACAGGGGTGTCAGTTTTCCAGGTTAGTTTGAGAGTGCTGAGTGCTTCAGTGGCCCCTACAAAAAACCCAGTTCAATTTTGGCTCCCCATTGTGAAAGCAAGTCCCTTCCCCACACTGTGATAGGCTTTTGCACCACATAGGGACGGATCGATGCTTTCTTCTTGTCCGGTCCTGTAATGCTGATTACAGATTCGCTTTGCAAGCATGGAGTGACACCTCCAATGCCTGTGAGGGTACCTGGGGGAGTTACTAACTTCCAATTTCTTGGCCAATAGTAAGAAGAGACCACAGAAACGTCCGCGCCAGTATCTATCATCCCTTTGATGTTAACTTGAAGCCCACCATTTGATAACTCACAAGTTAGCATTGGTCTTTGTTCACCTATGTGTTGAACCCATAGAACCTCAGGATTTTCAGGAGTGACAGGGAAACAGCGTGGTGGCATTTGGTCCATAGTTCCCATAGGCAATGCTATGGCAATAGCTATAGGGGTTCTGGGAGGAATATGCAATGGGGGATAGCAGGCATTGGCTAGTACTAGCAACTCTTCATTGCAGTTAACAGACATCACGCAGGGCAAAACAAGCAGTCCCAGGATGCTATTCCTTTCCTTGCCAACAACTAAAAAGTCTTGCCTGTGTTGTGAAGGCCCAGTGATCCCTGTTGAGATATAGTCGTAGCCATCATCTTTTAGAAAGGTTGTTGGCTTGGAAGTTGCCAAGGTGCACCAGGTCCCTGGGGGTAGTAGGTTTGGGTCATTACTTGGGATTGTGCTGGTGATGAAGCGAAGAGCGTTTGGGTCGGGGTATTCACAAATTTTTCCTCGGGCGCTTGGGGTGCCATTACTTGTGTCTTCACGCGATGGCGCTGCGCGCTTCCCTTGGAGTTTTTTTGATTGTATTTTTTGCTGATGTCCTGTCTGCCTTGATACTGCCAGGTAGGTTGCTTTCCCTTCTTAGAGGTGGAGCAGCCATCTGGTGTCTGCATACCTCTTTTGATATCTGGGCAGTTCCTCACGATATGACCAGGTCTTTTGCAGAAGTAGCAAGGTCCTGAAGTCACAGTAGCTTGCATAACAGCCATGGTGTTGTCTTGTTGTTGTGAGTTTAGATGCAGGGCGGTTAAGATTTCAGTAAGTTTCTGATCTCGTGTTTCAGCTTGTGCTGCTTGTGCTGTGAGAGCCCTTTCAATTTTTTCTCCAATAGTTTTTCCCAGTTCATTTGCTTGAATAGTTGCTACATGCTGTGGGCTCCCAATTTGGTTACAAGCATCAATCATTTCAGGCACTGTGGGTCTCTCCTTTCCTAGGGCTTTGATTGCTCTTTTACATTCTGGACTTGCATTATTTTCAATAATGTCCCGTACCATTATTGGGCAAGCTATGTCATCACCACATTGTCTTTCTGCTGCTTGAATCACTCGATCCACAAATGTGGTAAATGGTTCAGATGAATTTTGGCTAATTAGGTTGTAGGCTTTTTCAAAACTCCCTGCAGGCTGAATTTGTATAAAGGCCCTACGAGCCATCTTTTTGATGTCATCTAATGCTGTTCTGGGTAAGTTCACTTGATTCTCATTTTGATCATCAGGAGGGTCACCAGTTAACTTGGACATAGTAAGGGTGCGAAGGTCTACATCAGTACATTGTCTGTACATCTGCAGTACGTTTGTAAGCAACCTTCTCCATTTGAATTCCCACAGCATATACTGAGAATCTGTGAGAATAACACCAGCGAGGTTTTTACAGTCATTTGGTGTAAGTGTATGTCCTTCTAGGGTGCTTTTTAGCAGTTGTTTAAAATATGGAGAGCAGATGCCACTGTCTTTTATTGCTTTTCTTAATTCCTTTATTTCCTGAGATGGAATAGGTGTCCATGTTCTGGGACCTCCGGCTTGCTGGCTAAATATCACAGGCATGGCTAGAGGATTTAGATTTTCTTCTTTGCGTATTTCACGTGTGACTTCATTCCAGTCTGTCAGTTGAAGGGCATCAGAACATTTCTGGGGACCTTCCAAAATCGGGATAGGTGGTGGTGGATCCTTAGATTTGAGAGGGCTGGCAGCTGCACGGGTAAAACAGTTCTCTGTTTGTCCTGTATTTGTTAAATTGGCATGCCATCCTCCCCCTTCTCGTTGCATGGCTTGTGTGGCAAGCTGTGGTTCTGTTATGCTTGGGCAAGATGCAGGAGGCACAGGCAGGAACGCAGGAGGCAGAGAGCTTGTCAGTGAAGACATCTGAGAAGAACTGGAAGCGGCGGGAGGAGTCCGCAGGCACGAAGCTGTTACTGTAGCATGTGGTGGAGCAGACGCGGAAGGATACATATAAGTCGCTGTAGAATCATGTTGCTGTTGTGGTGTATGCAGGGTCGTGGACGGGGGAAGGGCTGCTGAAAGCCGTGGTTGTGTAGAAACTGCTGGATTCTGTGGCATCGGAGGCTGTGCAGCACGCTCGGCAGTGTGGACTATTTGCGATGTAACAAGTTCCGGCTCAGCGTAGGTTTCAGCATGGCTGCGGGAGCCGGGAGGCGGTGATGCGGCTGGGCGCGTTGGCGCAAACTGCGCATGCGCGGGGAGCGCAGTCTCCGTGCTGGCAGGCATCATGGCGGCTGCCGGCACAGGACGCGCTGAAGGCATCGGTGGCGCGAACTGCGCATGCGCGGGGAGCGCAGTCTCCGTGCTGGCAGGCATCATGGCGGCTGCCGGCACAGGACGCGCTGAAGGCATCGGTGGCGCGAACTGCGCATGCGCGGGGAGCGCAGTCTCGGTGTCGGGGGGCATCACGGCGGCGGGCTGCATGGGGCGCGCCGGGACGGCGGCTGGGGGCTGCACAGCGAACTCGGTGGCGGCCGCGGCTTCTGCCGCAGCCGTTGCTTCGGCAGAGACGGGGGGGCGGGGTGGAAGACGGCGGGGCGCGGGGACGGGGAGCGCACGGCCATTCGCCGTCTGTGCCGCGGCACCGAGGCGCTGGTGGCTCGCATGCTGGGCCGGAGCGCGCCGCGGAGCAGGGACCGGAACGGGCCGCAGCATCTGCCGCAGTGCGGGGCTGGGGCCGTCTGCAGGCGCCCAAACACGCGGGGGGGTCACGGGCATCTCCGCGCCAGTATGCGCGAGGGGAACTGCAGGCAGCGCCGCCAGCGCCGCGTCGGCCGCAGAGAGCGGCACCTGCGCTGCTTGCAAGACTGTGGCGGCTTGGTTATGAAGGAGATCAGCAACAGCGGCAACCACAGCCGCAAAAGCCATGGCAGGCGGGCTGGCGGGACACGCAGCGGGGAGGGGGGGTAGAGCGGGGGCCGTGTGGTATGGAGGGGGCGGGGCTGCCACCGTGCCGGCAGCGAGGAGCGCCGCTTGGATGTTGTCGGTGGGCGGGCTCGCAGGGGCAGAGGCGGGGACGGGGCCCGACGGCACACAGGAGCGGGGGGAGGGAGCCGCGGTGGACGGGACCGAGGGCGCGGTGAAAGGGGCCGCAAGGTCCGGTGGGGGCGGTGGGGCCGAGGGAATGGGTGCCGCAGCCACGAGGGTGGGGGATGGGGCCGCGACGCTCGGCAGGGCCGCGGAAACCGAAACCACGTGGCGCGGCGGGGGGGGAGAGGGGGGCGGGCTCCGCCGCAGACCGGCGGCCACGCGGAGGGGATCTCCGGGAGCGGCGTGACCAGGTGCCGCGTCTGTAGCGGCATTTTTTGTAGCAAAGAGCTCAACGAGAGCCCTACAAGTGGGAATGAGCTCGGCAACAGCGAAATTCTTTCGTGAAATATCATTAAAGAGTCTATTTCCAACTGTTTCCCAAAAGTCCCTGGTAAAGACAGCTGAGCGGTCAGCATTGGGAAAGTTAACTACAGTCCATTCTAAAAGGTCTTTCAGCTCTTGCTTATTTAAGGTACTGTGATTGCAGCGTAAAAGATGCTTAATTTGTTTATAGAGATCTCTATCAAGGCTAGAGTGGGAATGTCCCATTTTTACACCAGTGTAGCTCACCTCGATGTCGCAGAAGCAGGTCCTCACTCGAGATTCGACGTGGAGGTTGGCCAGACACTCCAGTCCGCTCCCAGGACTCTGCACGGGGTCCCCCCTAGTCACGGCTCCAGGCGCTGCTCAGGAACAGCTCTTCCGTGCTCGGGAACTCCAACCTCCCCTCGGCGCTTCAGTGTGGGCAGTCGAAAGCAGTGCCCACACGCGCTCAACGCACGTGGCAATTACCACGGCAAAACTCCCTCCGTGAGCTCCAGTGGCTGCTGCTCAGCAGCAGTCTGTGCTCGAGGGATGCCTGACAAAACCTCCTTCAGAGCTCCGAGTGCTCGCTACTTTGTAACGATCCTCGAGCTGAAGGGTTTGTCTTCGGCAACTTTAAAGAGCTTCAGCTTCACGCTGCCCAGCAACGATCTGCTGTGCTCACGACACCGATTAGAGTACCACTGGTGAATTTAGTTACCGTCCATGGGGAAGTCTTTCACAGCTTGAAAGGCTGGGTCCGGCGTTTTCCACGTTGGGCGTCAATTGTAGAAATTGTTTCTTCCCGCTGTTGCCGACTCCAGGACCGTGTGCATGAATGTAGACACGAGATCTCTGAGGCTGGGTTTTAGGAGATGAGGTTTATTGTAAGGGATGTGGGGGCCTTGCTCTGAGCTGCCAGGCTGCAGCTCGTGGCAAGGCCTAGGGAATGGGGGAAGGGAGAGGTAGGGAGAGGAAATTCCAAGAGAGGAGCAAGGAGCAAAGAGGTGGAGAGCAAAGAGACCGAGCCACCTCGCAGCCCCCTGATAAGGGGTCTCGAGGTGGGCTGGAACAGGACCTGTGCCAATGGGGTCACAGATACCTGATACTTTAGGGGAGGGTACAGGTGTGGGATGGACCATACATTGAGGGGTGAGACAGAACATTCCATTTGACCTGTGGGTCTGGTTGCAGGTAACCTTCAGATGGTCACCTAACTGTTTTCCCAGACATCTAGTATCTTAACACATCTCAAACATCAAAACTGACTTTCAATTCTATCTCACATATAGGTTTCTCATTCTCAGGATACAGGCAATCATATTTATAGGGTTTCTTGGTTTCATCTTCCCCAACACCTCCTGTAGCAGCGGCGAGTTCATCGAGGCAGCCATGACTTGTTGTTTGTTGTTCTGTGTTCTGGGTAGGTATTTGGGCGCCGCGCCCGCCCCGCGGCTCCTGATGTTTCCCGCATCTTTCAATGGGTTGCCATTAATGTGATACCGAGAACGACAATTAGATGTAACATGTCCTAACTTTCCACACTTATTACATTTCATGACCATATTGGATTGATTTCTTGGACACTCTCTTTTAAAGTGCCCCAATTTCCCACATAAGTAACATCCCATTGGGCTTTTATCTCCCTTTCCCTGTGGCTGATTCTGTTTTAAAGCGACGGCTAAGGCTGCTGCATGTATATTAGCCTTTTGTTTTTCTTCTTCCCATTGTGCTTTTGAACAGAGATTAATTAGTTGAACTAATGATGCACCCTGAGGGAGGGTTCTCATCAGTTTTCTGCATATAACATTGGCATTTTGAGTGGCTATTTCTTTTACCAATGTCTCTTTTATATTATCATCCATGTCGGGTGTATTATCAACAGCTTCTCTAATTCTATCGACAAATGTTAGAAACGATTCACTCTCCCCTTGCTTAATTTTTAGGTAAGGGGGATTAAGCTTTCCCATTTGTGGTAAATTATGATAGGCTTCTAATGCAGCAGCCTTTGCCTGTGCTAAAGCTCTCACATGCATAGCTGCCTGCCGTTGCGGATCTCGCCATCGCCCTTCCCCATACAACGCTTCCACAGGATAAACTCGCAACGGATCCCCATCTGGTAAATCTAGATTATTGATAGTCACCCTTTCCAAATTTTCTCTCCACTTGGTCAAAAACAACATATACGCCGTAGGACCTAATAAAGCCTCCATAATTACACGGATATCTGCTGGTATTAATTCTTGATATTTTATAAATAACGTGACTTGTTTTCGTACAGTGTTATTTGTCACCCCATATGCCATGATACTTTTTTGCAATTTTTGAATCTGCTGCCAATCCAAAGGAACCCAGCGTGGACCATCCACTGTCGCCTGTACTGGTGCTGCAATTATTCCATCTACCTCCATAGGTGTAGTCAAATGTAATTTGGTAATCACACCTGACCATCGTTTCCCCGCATTGAAAGTTGGATCAACGGGATCATTTGCCTGCTTTTTTGGAGAAGGAGAAGGAGAAGCAATCAAATTACGCCCTGGTAACTGTCTTTTGTCAACATCATCGGGCTGATATCCTTTTCTTCTCTCATCCTCTAATATAGCCCTTGATAGTTCATCATCATCAATATCCATGTCATCAGTGCCTCCAACTGCACCCATGCGTTGTTCAGTTATATATTTATCTCTTCGCTCTCTTATCCTCCTAATAGCCTCTACCGTGAGCCACTGTGTGGGATCGCACAGTTCTTTTATTTTGTCCACACCGGCTGTCACGGATATCCTTGCCTGCAACATGGCCTTAATTATTCCATCCCGTCCGCCTAATTTTGTTAACTCTTCCTCCTTAGTCATTTTTTCAACATTCTGAATACCGTCCACTATAGCTTTTCGTGCCTTTTCATATAGCTCCTTTACCTTTCTTTTATCTCCTTTGCTATCAACTCTCTGCATTTCATTTAACAACTTTTCCATTAACTCCTTCTGCTCTGCGAGAACTTTCTTCGTTTCCCCCATACCCTCATGCAAATCATACATGGATTTCGTCATATCCTTAACAATCGGGCTATCTGCTGAATTTATACATGGATCAGTAGTTGGATTAGCAGCTGGGTAAGGGGGAGCAGATGGTTTGATCGCCTGCTCCTTTTCTGGTTCCCAGGGGGGGATAATGTCATCAAAAGGTCCTTTTTTAATAGGGAACACCTTTAAATCAGGATACATCGGAGGCAATTCATCATGCTGTTGTGTATCTTCTTCCATTTCTTCTGTTCTCCCCTCTGTTTCTTTTTGCACATAATCCTCTTCTCTTCCTTTATTAATAGCCTCGCAGAGTGCAGAGGCTATTTCAGCATCAGCATGCACCTTATCAATCATCATCTTTATAATTTTAAGAGTCACGGCATGCTTCCGACTGTCTTTGTTCCCATTTTGAACACTCTCCCACAGTTCTTTATCAATTGTCTCCCATCCGTCCTCTGCAAACAATTGTCCAGTGCTGGTTAATAACCCTCTGCGTTTGCACCAATATAAAAAGTCTATTAAGTCTTGTTTAGGGAGAGTGTGTCCAGTCTTTTTGGCCACGGACAATAGTCCTTCGATTGTAGCCTTTTCTATCGCTGATACAGCGGACCCCATCCTGTCCCAGGCTCGCAGCCTGCCTGACTCACCGGTCAGTCGTGCGCACGTTCCCTGCTTCGTAAGCAGCCCGCTTCAAGAGCGACCAGGAGGGTCTTCACCTTCTCTCGTCCGCTTCTCACTCTTGTCCTTCGGATCACGTCGGGGTCACCATTTGCCGCGGCCAGGTGAAGGGGAGAAACAACCACACATAATGCGATTGCAAAAAGCTCCGTTTATTATGCTTAACCAGCTGTCTTTTATACAAACAGCAGGGCTGTTCATGCAATCATGCGTTACATGTTACTAGTCGATTGGTTAATAGTATCTGTTCACGCGGCACTCATGCATTTTATTCTAAATATAATTGGTTTATGATTTCGCGTCATCTAACAATTTGTTTCATCTCCATGTCATATTGTTTTGTCTAGCACATCTTGTTGACATTTTTGAGGCATCTTGTTCTTCTTCCAACTTCCTTGTTCTTATCCTAAGTTCGCCTTTATCCCGGCCACTCGAGTCTTCTTGTTTATACTCTCGTATATGAGTTACTAATGTTTCTAAGGATCCCTACAGCCATCCATGTCGGAGATGGTTGGGGCCTGTGCAAGGGTAACCCCTTCCAGCCAACAGATGGTTGACGTGCCTACAGCTGTGCAGCCAGCTGTGGCTACGGCGGTCCAGCTGACCGTGCCTGCGGCAGTGCAACTTGCTGTGGCTGCTGCTGTGCAGCCTGCTTGGGTTGTTCCCCAGGGGGTGCAACAGCAGCAGTGGGGTGCTCGGACCAGGAAGAAACAGGGCGGAAAAGCACAGAAGCCTACAGCTGTCTTGTTTTATTGTGCACGATGTGGAAGGCCAAATCACGCTGCAAATGCATGTAAGGCAATGGTGCATGTGAATGGTCATTCGTTGGTCAGTTCGGGAAACGCGGCGCACAGCGCGAAGGTGAGACGTGTGCAGACACAAATGTCTCTGCCTCAGCCCCAACCGATGGAGATATGCTCAGCAAGCTTGCAGCCAGCACCCGCGGTTCAGCAGGTGTTGATGTCTGCACAGCCGAGTCTGTCGTGATTGATTTGGACAAAATACACAAGGTTCCCCTGGATGCCTTTGGTCCCTTGGGTGATGGCATGAGTGCCTTCCTGATGTGTGGGAGATTAGGGACAGGAGGTCGGAAGATATCACGTTGTACGGGCAGACAGAACCCCTCCCTCAATTCTTAGTTGGTTAGTGTCCTTGATAAGGTAAGCAACACCTAACTTGTAACGTAAGCAGACGGATGTGATGTAGCAAACAGAGGTTTTATAACTCCATGTAACCAGTTAATAAATGCCATTAGCCGTCCACCACACTGGTGTCTGCGAGCTGGTGGTCCAAGCAGCCTGGGTGTGGCTGCCGTGTCGTTCCTGAAATCAGGTCGCTACGCCTCAGCGGAGGTAACAAGTGGTGCCGAAGCCCCGGGAGTTGCCCGGGAGAACGGGAGTCGCCTGGACGGGTGAATGACGGCCGAGCGGAGGGGCCAGCTCGGTGGGAGGGACGCCTCCGGACCCACGAAGAGGATGGAAGCCCTTGTGAAGGTCGTTTCTCAGATTCGTAAGCAGTGGGGAATTGATTGTAAAGCAAAAGATTTTACCCTCGCAGTGACAAGGCTTTTGCAACTTAGTATTATTGATAGACCTGTGGATATCCTCCACCCAGATGTTTGGGATCAATGTACTAAGGCTCTTGCCGAAGACACAATGTCTTCCGGCTCGGGGAAAAATCTTAAGGCATGGGGAAGGGTCGTAGAAGCATTGCAGAAGGCTTTGCATGAACAGGAGACCTGGAGAGCTGCCCGAAATTGTTTAAAGGTTTCCCCCCAATTAGGTATCGCAGCAGTGACACAAACTTTCTCAGAGGGAACTGTTGTTGAGAATTTTCAGAGTGTAAAAGAATGTAGTCTGAATGTTAGTGATAACGTTCAGAGTGTTGATGGGGTCAGTTCTGCCAAATGCAGAGGCTCAGAAAACCAAAAGCTCGCTTCAAAGCCTCCAAGCTCAAGGTCGCTCACTCAGGAGATAAAACAGATGCAGTCATTTTACAACAGTCTAGCTGAAGAAGCTAGGAATGCTGGAAAAGCGGGGGAGGGACCTCCACCTTATGCACCTCAAGATAGTGCTGAATCCGAGAGGGAAAGCAAGAACTACACTACAGAAAACAAAGAAGGTCATTTAGATAGTGGGCTCGTTGCCCACGAAAACAAAGAGAGCTCATTTGCTAACGCGGGGGTGCGCGAGCAGAAAAAGGGAGGAGAGCGCAAAGAGAGAACTGAAGCTAATCTTTGCCAAAAAGCGCGTTTTTCTAAGGCAAGAAGCTCCCACAGCAGGAGGCGGGGGGAGCGCAGGTGCAGGGGGTGGCTCAGCCCCGAGAGAAAGGGGCGGGGGCCCAGGGGGAAGGAGAGGCTCAGCCCTGAGGGAAAGGGGCGGGGGCCAAGAGGGAAAGGGCGGCCCAGCCCTGAGGGAAAGGGGCGGGGTCGGAGCCCGACCAAAAGGCTCCGGAGCCCGGAACAGCCAGTCAGTCGACTTTCGACACTGAATCGGACTCTAGCTGGGACTGGAACAGCCGGTCCTCTGCTGCCGGCTCTGGCTCCGGCTCCGGCTCCGAAAAAGAAGAAGTAACAGTATATAAAGTCAGCAACAACAATGTTTCTACTCGGGTTGAGGGGAAGTCAGAAAAAGAATGAACTCCTCTCATAGACTAGAAGAAGATAAAAATGGCATGCTTTAAGTGCAGCCAGGCATTTAAATTGGGCAAATGTACAAATTATCAGACTCCCACCTTCAATGCCCCAGTCATTCAAACCCTATCAGAATCTCGCAGCACGCAGACACAAGAGGGAGGCCACATCTGGCACCTCCTTCTCATTCAGTCCTTTAGCCATTTACCAAAAACCTAAGTCAGCTCCTTACAATCTGTTTCTTAGTGTGTTAAATGCTACCTTTTTGTCGTTGAACCAATCCAATCCAAACTTTACAAAATCATGCTGGTTATGTTATAACGCAGAACCTTCCTTTTTATGAGGGTGTCGCCCTTGATGCTCCTTTTGAATATTCTGCAGCAAACAATCCACACAACTGTAAGTGGGACACCCCCCGGAGGGAAATTACCCTGAGCCAAGTCACAGGCCGAGGCAAATGCTTTGGCAGTGTAACCGTAGCAAAGCAGATGGGAAATATCTGTACTGAGTTCATCCAACCTAGTCGAAAGACTGACAAGTGGGCAGTTCCGTTCCTATCAGGAATGTGGGTCTGTCAACAAATCGGAATAACCCCCTGTGTGTATCTTAGCAAACTCAATAACCTTGCTGACTTTTGTGTCCAAGTTCTGATTGTTCCTACAGTCCTGTATCACCAAGAAGAAGAAATGTATCGCTTTTTGGAAGAAACCATCCAGCTCCGCAAAAGAGAAGTAATGACAGGTGTAACCATTGCAATGCTCCATGGCCTAGGAGCCACTGGCACAGCCACAGGTGTTTCAGCTCTCGTGACCCAACATCAAAGACTTTCTCAGCTGCAAATGACAATTGACAAAGACTTACTGAGAATTGAAAAATCCATCTCCTCTCTGGAAAGATCTATCTCCTTGCTTTCGGAAGTCGTCCTGCAGAACAGGCGAGAACTGGACCTCTTGCTCATGCTGCCAAGGAGGCCTGTGCTCCGCCTTGAGAGAAGAATGCTGTTTTTATGCAGACCATACCGGAGTCGTGCGAGACTCCATAGCCGAGCTGAGAGAAAGACTGGCCCAGAGAGAGAGAGAGAGGCCCAACAAGGATGGTTCGAGTCATGGTTCAATCAGTCCCCATGGCTAGCCACCCTTGTTTCCACCCTAATAGGCCCTCTCACCATGATACTCCTGACATTGATTTTTGGGCCTTGCATTTTGAACAAGTTAGTGTCGTTTGTTAGAAGCCGTTTAGAGAAAGTCGACATCCTATTTGTCGAATGCCTGCAATTATCATGAAGTGTGCTTGTTACTAACATTTTATACCACTTTTGTATCCTATTATACTAACTTTAACAGCTTTTGCATTTTTATGACATCTATACTTTTATAACATTTATACTTTTATACTTTTTTACTTAGTCATGGGAGAGGGGGGAAATGTGGGAGATTAGGGACGGGCGGTCGGAAGATATCGCGTTGTACGGGCAGACAGAACCCCTCCCTCAATTCTTAGTTGGTTAGTGTCCTTGATAAGGTAAGCAACACCTAACTTGTAACGTAAGCAGACGGATGTGATGTAGCAAACAGAGGTTTTATAACTCCATGTAACCAGTTAATAAACGCCATTAGCCATCCACCACACTGGTGTCTGTGAGCTGGTGGTCCGAGCAGCCTGGGTGTGGCTGCCGTGTCGTTCCTGGAACCAGGTCGCTACGCCTCAGCGGAGGTAACACTGATGGGGAGGTCCAGTGCCACCATTCAGGGTATCTGTCCTAGGTTGCAATGTAAAATGTGCCCAAAGTATGTATTCTATCACCATCTACATGAAATGTTGAAACTAAATTGGGCAGTGTTTCCCTTGCCCCCTCCCTCCAGACTATCCTCTGTTAATGGCCCATCAATGCCTTCCTGCATGACTCATAGATAACTCCCTCCAGGAGCTCACTCTGTTTAATGGGCAATCAAACCCATTACAAAACTGATAAAATGATATCAGTCCATTGTGAGATGCTCCGCCCAGGGGGAGGAGCCAAGCATTCCCACCTGGATATAATCTGGGTTTTGGGACAGCACAGGCAGCCTTACCCACTGGATTCTCACAGGACAAGAGCTACCAGACCTTTCTGCAGGAACACTGCTTCAACAAGACCGCTTCATCTGGACTGCTACCACCATGGTTTCAGGTTGTATTCTGACTCTGTCAGTGATCTTTTGTACCATTGCATGTGTTTTATTTTATTTTATTTTACTTTTTTTTTTCCTCTCCTATTAAGTTGCTTATTTTTTTTCTGACTTGGAGTCTCTCGCTGGTTTTGCCTTTGAGCCAGCACAGTATCATAGTGCACCTGGGACTGATTGATGCGGATTTTTCAGGGCAGATTCATGCAATGGTCTCCACACCCACCCCCCCCCCCCCCCCCCGACTATCCCAAAAGGCACACGAATTGCTCAACTTGTTCCTTTTAAGTCTTCTGTTTCGAGAACCGAGGACCGGTCGCGAGGAGATGGTGGCTTCGGCTCTACTGGGCCACCTCAAGTGCGCTGGACTGCTGTCCTGACCAAAGACCGTCCTGAGACGCTGTGTACTGTGTCCATGGTTGGTGCCACGCCGTTGGAGATTCACCTTCGTGGCCTCCTAGATACAGGGGCTGACGTGAGCATTCTCTCCCTGGCTGCTTGGCCCCCGCAGTGGCCTTTGAGCCTGGCAAAGACATCCATCGTGGGCTTAGGAGGAACAAAGCAATGCTACGTGAGCCAGAATCCTGTGGCCGTCATGAACCTGGAGGGATAGACAGCCATAATTTGGCCTCATGTTAATGAGATTCCTCAGAACCTCTGTGGGAGGGATGTTTTGGCTGCGTGGGGGGTGTGATTAGGAACTGATTTTTGATTGGGGCCACTGTGATGAAGGGCGCAGAGTGTCCCATGCCTCCTTTATGGTGGCTGGTGGACAGACCCATCTGGGAGAACCAGTGGCCCCTCCCTCATGACAAGCTAGTCGCCCTTCGTGAACTCGTACAGGAGCAGTTGGATCGGGGCATTTGGAACCATCTACCAGTCCCTGGAACACTCCTGTCTTTTGTATCAAAAAGAAGTCTGGGAAATGGAGGTTGCTACAAGACCTCCGAAAGATCAATGCCATGATGGAAGGCATGGGGACATTGCAGGCGGGCATGCCATCGCCTACCATGCTTCCCGCGGACTGGCCGGTCCTCATTGTGGATCTGAAGGATTGTTTTTTTACGATCCCTCTGCATCCCGATGACAGACCAAAATTTGCCTTCACGGTACCAACAATAAATAATGCTGAGCCCGCACAGCGGTATCAATGGAGAGTTTTGCCTCAAGGAATGCGGAATTCGCCAATGTTATGCCAATGGTATGTAGCCCGTGTCTTGTCTGGAGTTCGCAAGCAGTTTCCTGATGCTCACGTCTATCATTATATGGACGACATTTTGGTGGCTACGCCCACCCAGGATGAGCTTCTGAAGGATACAGCCTCAGTTGTTGAATGCTCTGCATTCACATGGACTGCAGGTGGCTCCAGAAAAGGTACAACAACAACCTCCTTGGAAATATTTGGGGGTCAAAATTCTGGAACGGACAATCCGTCACCAGGAGGTGCAATTTGTGCAATCGGTGAAGACACTGAATGATGCTCAGAAGCTGGTAGGTGTTATCACTTGGTTACATCCTTACTTGGGACTGACCACAGCACAACTGTCTCCCTTGTTTGAATTGTTGAAAGGGGACACTGATTTAAAGTCGCCTCGTGAATTGACCCCTGAGGCACGAAATGTGCTGGAGGAGGTTCAGCAAGCTGTTTCGGCTTGCCAGGTGTACCGCATTGAACCTTCCATTGATGTCACTGTGTTCATTACCACTCCTGATTTACATCCTACAGGTATCATTGGCCAATGGAATGATGATTGGACTGATCCTCTGCACGTCTTGGAATGGGTCTTCCTGCCTCATCGGCCGCATAAGACGGCGACGGCACTGTTTGAATTGATTGCGCGCTTGATAATCAAGTGCCGGCAACGCTGTTTGCAATTGATGGGTGCAGATCCCTCAAAGATCACACTCCCGGTTCAGAGGGAGGAATTTGATTGGAGCTATGTGAACAATGTTTCGCTGCAAAGTGCTCTCAAGGGTTTTTCAGGGCAGGTCACTTATCATCTGCCTAGCCACAAGCTATTGCAAGTGGCCAAAAATACTCAATTTTCTCTACGACCCAAAAATAGCCAAGAGCCAGTGCAAGGACCCACCGTCTTCACCGACAGTTCGGGCAAAACAGGAAAAGCCATTGTTACCTATCAGGATGGATCTGAGTGGCAGGTTTTGGAAAGCCATGAAGATGGGTCAGCCCAAGTGGTTGAACTAAGGGCTGCTGTCATGGCATTTGAGAAATTTTCCCAGGAACCTTTCAATTTGATCACGGTCTCCGCCTATGTTGCCGACATCGCACAGCGATTGGGTTGTTCAGTTTTGAAGGAGGTCAGTAACCCTGCCTTGTTTGATTTACTGAAAGCCCTGTGGTGTGCAATTCAGGCCAGAGTTCATCCATATTACGTTCTGCATGTACGGAGTCACACTGATTTGCCAGGATTTGTAGCGGAAGGTAACGCAAGGGCTGCCAAGTTGGCTAACCCAGCGTGGGTAGCCCCTCAGCCTGATGTGCTCGCGCAGGCCAAGGCATCGCATGGGATTTTCCACCAAAATGCGCATACGCTGCAGAAGCAGTTTCAACTGACGGCCACTGAGGCTCATGCAATTGTCGAGTCGTGTGACGACTGTCACGCCCTTGGTGCGCCATTGCCAGCAGGGGTTAACCCCAGAGGCCTTAAAGCCTTGGAGCTTTGGCAGACCGATGTCACCCAGGTCGCCGAGTTTGGCCGGCTCAAGTATGTGCATGTCACGGTGGACACGTTCTCATCTGCGATGTGGGCTTCTGCTCACACAGGAGAGAAAGCCCGTGATGTCATTGCCCACTGGTGGCAGGCCTTTGCCATTCTTGGCATACCTTCTGCTGTGAAAACCGACAATGGTCCTGCTTATGCCTCGCAGCAGGTACGGCAGTTCCTACAGTCATGGGGTGTGTCACATAACTTTGGCATCCCTCATTCTCCGACGGGACAGGCGATTGTAGAACGTGCTCATGGTACACTCAGGCGTGTTCTTCAAAAACAAAAACGGGGAATGCAGGGTGAAACCCCGCACAGTCGGTTGGCAAAGGCTTTGTACACCATCAATCACCTTACGGTGCCACAGAACTCAAATAATCCTGTCATTTTGAACCATCATCTCTCGTTGCAGGCTTCGGACGGTGAGCAACAGCCTCGAGCGAAGGTACGGGTCCAAAATTTACTCACCAAGCAATGGGAAGGACCCTACGACCTAATCGCTATGGGGCGAGGGTATGCGTGTGTGTCCATGGACACTGGGACACGCTGGCTACCTTCAAAGTGTGTCCGTCCTGACCTGCGACCACAGAGGCAGAATTCGGCCGACAGGCAAGGTGGAAGCCATGATCAACTTGAAAGTCACCAAGTGGATGAATCCTCGAGTGATCACCCTGATGATCCCTCCAGAGACAGTGATTGAATTTGTATATATTCCCTTTGTAAATTTGTTCATTTTTCTTTTTCTGTTTTTCTTTTTTTGTAAAGTTAAAAGGGTGAGATGTTACCCTGGTTTTTCTGAGTTTTTTATAGCCTTTTGAATTTTCATAAAATGGAGTCAGATCTTTAGTTACTGCACAATATTATGAGCAGTTTCTACCTTTTTCCCACAGATGTAACATAAACAAATCCTTTGTTTTTCATTCTCTGTCCTTTGTTTGCATATTTCTAACCTGAAAACAGTTGTAACTGACAGTTGGTCTAGCCACTGAGGCTGAGGGGTGTTTAACCCCAGAAGCCAATCTTTAGCCAGACCCACAAATGTATAATAAGTAAGAAATAAACAAGGAGGTCGCTCTCTCCTCCCGGACTCAGCCTTGAGCTGGCACGGAGGAACCTCTCTGCCCTGCGAAATTTCTCATCTATGTGTGATTGCTTTGCGTGTCTCGGTGTCAACTTCATGTGGCACAACGTCCTGATGAGGTTTAGTGGCCATGGCAGGATTCCTTGGAGTCTGGAGTTGATGACTTTGGAAGTCTTTTCAATGTTAAGAATTCTAGTTTCTTCTTGCATGCAGATGTTGGTGTTGCCCAGCAACCATCCCTGCTGCCACCTGACATGTGGCTGCTTGTCCTGGTTTAGGGCAAATTTGGGAGAAAACCCCTGAATGGGGTCCCTCTGGGAAGAAAACCCAAACTGCCCCTCCCCCCAACCGGTCCAGGAAAAGAACTTCCTCAGAGAAAAGTGGAAAAAAACTATTTATTTAACAAACAAAGTGCCCACAAGCATAAAGAATGAGTAATATGAAGCAATAAAACCTTATGTTGTTCTGAAGTGAGATGGTAAATTCAGAAAGTCCTTGCTGTGGGTAGCTCAACTCAGTCTCTTATCAGTCCCTCCAGAGGTCCAAGCCCCGGTGGGCCACAGATGCAAGCTCCTGGTGCTCCTCTGGGTTTTTCAGTCCAGAACAGGTTTAAACAGTCCCAAGGAAAAAAAAAAAAAAAAAAAAAAAAAAAAAAAAAAACAAAAAAACAACAACAACAACAACAACAAAACACCAGTCCAGGGAGCTTCTCAGCTTCTGCTATCCAAGGCTAATTAAAAAGTAAAGGAGATCTCTGTCTCGTTGCTGGTCTATGCTTCAGATGAACCACAGTCCATAGAAGAATGCAGAGGAGTGAGTGCTCTTTTCAAAACAAACTCCACACTGCTTCTGCTTCTTACTCCCCCTTTGCTCTCAGAACTAGTCTTAAAGGTACAGAACTTAACATACAGCACAAACAGAACAGACAATTGGGAATACAAGCATCATAAAGTCACCCTAGGACACTGCTCCAGGTAGGTGCTCTCACATTTGGCTGGACACTGGGATGTCTCCTGACAAACCAAGGGCAAACCACCTGGAACACTTGAAGCCATCACAGAAAAGCTCTCTTGCTGTGCTGTACTGTGCTGCTACCTCAGAGCAGGAAATACATATTTCTGGTGCATTATTTACGCTTAATCAGCAGAATATAGGCCAGCTTTGTAATGCAAATGAGCTGCTTCATCTACAGCCCAAGCCTGCAAAGGCTGAACCCACCCAAATGCACCATTTCTGTTGTTCCAAAGGCCAAGCTCACCCAGCTACAGTGCTTTCCCTCAGGAAGTTTGCTGGGGGGAAAAACCATCTCCGCTTCTCATTTGCCCACCTGAATTTGAGGTTTCCTCCAGGTAGCCTTTGGTGCTCTCTGTTTATCAGGAAACTGATCCATGTTCCATGGCAAATCCCAGCCATGCCACAGCTGCTCCCTGGAGTCTCCATCCACACCATGCGCCTGAGCACAAACAGCTTTGTGGTGGTTTCAGGCAGATTTTGGGAGAAATCCTCCCAAGGGGCCCCCCTCCCCTAACCGGTTTGGGAAAATAACTTCCTCAGAGAGAAGTGGAAAAACCCTGTTTATTAAACAGGCAAAGCACTCTCAGCACAATACCCGATGACAAGAGCTACGTGCTGCTTACGGAGGGATAACAAACTTAAAGAAAGTCTCTTGAGGATCGTCACTGTGCTCCACCGCTCCGTCTCCGCTGGCGTTGGGAGAAAAGGAGATGTGCAGGGCTGGTCTTGGTGGGGTGGGTCCCCTGTGGAGGCCCCCGGTGCTTCCCCAGGTGTGTCTGGTTCCGTCCCGCACTGGGCGGGAGATGACCTCCGGCTAGTTCGACTCAACCCAGGCACGGAAGGTCCCAGTTTGTTTCGGCTTCTCGGCTTAGCAGCTGAACCCCAAAAGAGCAAGGGGGGTGGGAGGACTGACACAAAACACCTTATTATACAGACAACACAAAATGGGTTACAGCATTGGGGATACAGTGAAATGAACCATAACATAAACTTCTTGCAAAAACCTCATAAAACAGTTCTGCACCACCACACCCAGGTCCTTAGTCCGGAGAGGTTGGAACAGTTCTGAGGAGAGGGCAAAAAAAGCAAAAAAGAAGGAAAAAAAAAACCACTTCCGGTTTATCTCTACAATACGACAGGAACTGTTAGTGAAAAGGGCATAATGCGTCTCTTCTGCTGGCAATTGGTTGTATGGTGGAGCTTCTTCAGCCTGTGTCACTCGCTCTTGTTTTTTTATCTGTGAGGCTAAAATTTTCACTTTTAGGCTAATTGGTAATTATTTCTAAAATTATAGGGCGATTTAGTTTACTCATACGGGCGTGCTGCATAATAAGAGCAGTCCACTTGCTCTATGTGGCATCAGTGGCATGATGGGTGGAGGGGACCTTCCCTTTGAACATCCACCCTAGCACAGGCAGTCGGGGTGCTAGGAGGAGTTGCACTTCTGTACTAATCACTTTTGAGGCGGCTTGAACTCTTTCATAGGCTGCTAAGATTTTCTTAGTTGGGGTGTAATTGGCTTCAGACTTTTTGTAACTTCGACTTTAAAATCTTAGTGGCTGGCCTTGAGTCATACTAGGCACCTTCTGCTAAAGGCTTTAGGACAGGCTATGGCTCCTGGCTGCTGAGTAGAGCATGTTCTTTACACCTGGTCTTGTTCTTACTGGGCTAAGGGCTACTGCATGAGCGATCTCCTGCTTGATCTGGGCAAAAGCTTGCTGCTGCTTAGGGCCTTAGTGGAAATTATTCTTTTTGCGGGTGACCAGGTAGAGAGGGCTCACAATCTGACTATACTCGGGAATATGCGTCTTTCAGAAACCTATATCACTTAGGAAAGCTTGTGTTTCCTTCTTATTGGTTGGTGGAAACATCGCTGCAATCTTGTTGATGACATCAGTAGGAATCTGCTGCCGTCCATCTTGCCACTTTACTCTCGGGAACTGGATCTTACGAGCTGGTTCCTTAACTTTACTCTTTTTGATAGCGAAATCGGCTTTCAGGAGGATCTGGATGATTTCTTTTCTTTTCTCAAACACTTCTGCTGCTGTGTTCCCCCACATAATGATGTCATCAATATACTGTAGATGTTCTGGAGCTTTACTTTTTTTAGTGCAGTCTGGATTAGTCTACGGCAGATGGTAGGGCTGTGCTTCTACTTCTGGGACAGTCAGTTTTAGGTGTACTGCACTCTCTTTTAGGTGAAGGCAAACAGGGCTGCATTCTGCTGCTAAAGGAATGGAGAAAAATGCATTGGCAATGTCAGTTGTGGCATACTATTTTGCTGCTTTGGACTCTAGCTCGTACTGGAGCTCTAACATGTCTGGCACGGCAGCGCTCAGTGGCGGTGTCACTTTATTCAATGCACAGTAGTCTACAGTCAATCTCTATTCTCTTTTAGATTTACGCACAGGCCAAATGGGGCTGTTGAAGGGTGAGTGGGTTTTACTAACTACTCCTTGGCTTTTTAGCTTTTGAATTATTTTATGGATGGGAATCACAGCATTTTGAGTTGTTTTATACTGTCGGCAGTGCACTATAGAAGTAGCAATTGGTACCCGTTGCTCTTGTACTTTTAGGAGTCTTACTGCAGATGGATTTTTAGACAGTCTAGGTAAGGTGTTTAATTGCTGGATGCCCTCTGTTATTACAGCTGCTATCCTGAATGCCTACTTGAGTCTTTTCGGGTCTTTGAAATACTCACTTCGGAGGTAGTCTATTCCTAAAATGCATGGGGCCTCTGGGCCAGTCACAATAGGGTGTTTCTCTCACTCTTTTTTAGTTAGGCTCACATCTGCTTCCACTAAAGTAAAATTTTGTGATCTCCCTGTCACGCTAGCAAAAGAGACAGGTTTTGCCCCTACATGTCTTGATGGCATTAATGTGCACTGCGCACTAGTATCAACCAAGGCCTCATATTTTTGTGGTTCTGATGTGCCAGGCCAACGAATTCACACAGTCTAAAATACATGGTTTTCCCTAGCCTCTACCTGGCTAGAGGCAGGGCCCTTCTAAGCCTGGTTATCTTTCTTTCCTTGAGCATATGTCTTAGAGGTTTTTTTAAGGGGGTCGGACATGTCATCATCGTCATACCTGGCAGTTCAGCTACGGGCAACTGGACCCGCTTCCCTTTTGGTGGAACTCTCTCTTTGAGTCTTGACTTCCTTCAATTCACGCACTTGTTGTGCTAGGGCAGCTGTAGATTTTCTATCTCATCTGTTTATATTTTCTCCGCAATCCTGCAGGAAGAACTACAGCTCAGCACATGGAGTGTATTTTTTCTCTTCAGCTGGGGAGCGTCTACGTTGGGTACTAGAACTTCTGATCTGTACTGCTGAGATTTGGAGAAGGTCTTCTCTAATCTCTTCTCTAAGTTTTTTATGATTTTCATCTATTTTATCTTTTAGTTTCTGTAGACGTGTTTTTACAGCTGCGATTTTGGCGTGTGTTGGGCCATGCACAGCATTTGCATATGCTTGGAGCTTTTTTGCTATATTAAGCACTGTCTCTTCTATGTCTTCTTGCTTTATTACTGCTAAAGCAGAAGCGTATTTTAATGGCCTGAGTCGTATAAGTTTTTGCTACATCACAGATGTATATGATACTAAGTCTGGGTTCTTAGTGTTTATATCATCTGAGAAAACTATTTTTGCTATTGCTATTTTTCTTAAGCGTTGAATTCTTTGTTTTATGGTCTTCTATGGGGTTTGCTGCATATAGAGATCATCTGCACACAAGTATTTTTTTGCTACACTTTTTAGGACTCGTATTTAGAGACTGCAAGGATTAGCTTTTTTATTATCTTTTGGTCGATGACTGGATTATGTGACAGGGATCTTAGATGTCTTGCTTTAGTGCTGTTTAGAATTGTAGATTCGCTTGCAGCATTTTAAAGACGGACTAACTAACTAATTATAGATTTATTAGGTTGTCGCTGGTAATCTTTGTTTAGGCTCTGAAGGTCTTTCAGGGAAAAGGAATTAATATTTGCTTTTGATTTTGTGCTAGAAGCTTTGGCTTCTGATTTTGGTGAAGGTCTTTTCCTTGGGTCATTATTGTCCACTGGTTGATTGGTTTTGACTGTGTGCTTTTTTGCCAGAGCAACTGCTAGGGGCTTAGGCTTACTGTTTGGTTTAGCTGCTGACTTAGGCTTAGGTTTTAGTTTAGCTGCTGGCTTCATAACTGGGGTGTTGGCTGCAGCCTGAGTGACTGGGGTTGCTGTTGATTTGTATGCTTTCCCTTTTGCTTTTGTCTGCTGCTCTACAGTCTTTAGCAATGTGCGATAAGCATATGCTAGGGCTCAGCTTACTTCAGCTATCTTTTTCTCTTTAGAGCTATCATGGTACTTTTCTTTCAGGTATTTCCTCAGCTCTACTGGATTTTGAATTTGTTCTTGTGGAAAATCCCAGACTACAGGGTCAGAGAATTTTTTGAGGAGTTGGCCTATATCTTTCCATTCTCTACACTACTTAGGATTTTTTTCTGCTTGGGTCAGGAGTTTTATTAGCTCTTTTAGAAATTTCAGCTTATAATTTAGAGAAGCTGCAGACTGTATAGAGAAGGCTTACTAGATGACACACTAGAAAGATGGTTTCTTTAATACTCAGGGGAAACTTAACATTCTCCAGCAATGATTTAACTGATTTAGAGGAGAAGAAGGAAACAAAAGACTGCAGTGCTTCATCTCCTGCTCCTCCTCTTACAAACAGGGTGAATAACTATAACTATGACCCATACATAGTAGGAAAAGATCTTAACACTTTTATAAACTTCCTACAAATTATTATCATTAAACTAAGGCCAATAGCTACTCTAATCTGTGTCCCTCTACTGTAAAAACTGCGTATTAATGACAATATTGGGGCTATCTCTGGATATGCAAATAAACTTAAGGACTACAAAGGTATTAAGACTTTAAAGAAGCTTAAGGATCTAAAACACATCAAGGCCCCCACCCCAAGAGACATGAGTTTAAGCAGTATAGTTACTGACTGCTAAATACTAATTAGTACAGGGTTTTTTTATTTTCTCGAGCCCCACATTGGGCATCAGGAAGTTTGTGGTGGTTTCAGGCAGATTTTGGGAGAAATCCTCCTAAGGGGCCCCCCTCCCCTCCCCTAACCGGTTTGGGAAAAAGACTTCCTCAGAGAGAAGTGGAAAAAAACTGTCTATTAAACAGGCAAAGCACTCTCAGCACAATACCCGATGACAAGAGCTTTGTGCCGCTTACGGAGGGATAACAAACTTAAAGAAAGTCTCCTCTTGAGGGTCGTCACTGTGCTCCACCGCTCCGTCTCCGCTGGCGTTGGGAGAAAAGGAGATGTGCAGGGCTGGTCTTGATGGGGTGGGTCCCCTGTGGAGGCCCCCGGTGCTTCCCCAGGTCCTTAGTCCGGAGAGGTTGGAACAGTTCTAAGGAGAGGGCAAAAAAGCAAAAAAGAAGGGGGAAAAAAAAAAGAAAAAGAAAAAAAGCAAAAAGCTTGAGCTATTCTACAGCGTCTAACTACACTAGCACTAAACTAACTAACTGCCGGGGAAAAAAAACAACAGAGCTTCTTTCGTCTTGCCGTGTTCCAACTCCCCCGCTTTAAGGTCACTCCGATGAGCAGAGTTTTCCTGGGGAAAAACAAACCATGCTTGCCCTCTCCCCCGCACCCAACAGACGATTGGGGATACACAATCACCCCAGGACAAGGTGCTGGGACAATGTGTGCTGCACATGGTCCAAATTGGGGCTTTTCACACAGCCATCACATTTGCTTAGGAAGAAAGTTCCTTTCCCCAGCAGAAACACCCCAGCATCGTTCCAGTGCCATCTGGGAAGAATAACTGGTTCAGCAGAGTAATTCTGTTGTCTCTATGCATCCAGGCAGAAGTCCCAAGTTATTCCACCTGAAAACGTGTCTCCTGCAATGGCCATCAAATCGATTTCCAACATGTGCAGACAAACCTATAATGCTATTTTGATTCCGTGGTAACTTGAGCAAAGAGTGAGGGAATCCGACAGAGAGGGAAGGTTGTCTTGCTAACAGCAGTATTGGAAAAGAGGAAAAATATATCCAGGAGAGCAGATGAAGATGGATTATGAAAATAGTAGACTTCGATCTCCTCTTGGCTCAGTGGTATAAGAAAAAAATGTGCCTCCTCCCACAAATATTTTTACTCCCTAAATAAAATTATTACTTTGTATTATCATATCGAAAATTGTAGTGTCATAAATGCATCCCCTAATGCTTAATATTCCAGTTCAAATTTTTCTGCTTTTAAATGCTACTTGAAGAAAAAAAGTAAATATTTTTTATATATTTTTAATACATAAATAGTATATAAATACTACTTTCTAAAATAAATAATATGCAGCTTTCTCAATGAAAACAGTTTTTATAGCACTTTTTCCTTACCATCCTTTATCCTGGGTGATATTCTAGGCTGAAATTCCCAATGTCACAATTTAGTTATATTTACGTTTGTCATTCCCAAACTTCCATCCATAAGAGTCCAGACGCGATGCCGGATCCTCTGCAGGTTTGTCCTGCTGGGTCTGCCCAACACCTGTACAACTCCAACAGAAAACACATCCTTTCCTCACAGGTGACATCCCAAAAAATGGGATGAGGAGAAACAAACTGGGTAATGTTGCACCACAGCCCTTTCCTACTAGAAATTAAACTTTTAGGCTGTTAGAGCTAGAGAATGAATTAAAGAATGCAGATTTATTAATCCCAGTTGTTCAAATTCCAGCTCACATAACAGCTTTTTCCCATGAGCAAAGTTTTTTGTGCTAAAACCCCTCTTTGGGAAGTGTCTAGAATAATTTGCTATTACTTAGTTGTTCATGCTGAGCAATTGATTTTTTTCTTGGCTCTAATCAGATGTTATTGATTTCTCTTAATTTACTTTTATAGCTGTTTAATGAAGGCTGTTCCTAAATGGTAGAAAAGAATCCAGAGGATTTAGGGAGCTAGCAGAGCACTTGGAATGTGATTTGTGGTGCATTTCAGGTAGGAGGGAACAACTCTTGCTCTCCATTCTCCACCAGCCTGCCCAGCTCTGAAGATGAGATCATTTTATCAGTTAAAAGTCATCCTGAAGCAAAAACAACTTCCAGAAATTTCTCTAATTTTGCAGAACACCGAACTGTGAACAGTTGTTAAACTTTATCCCTTTTGCTTCCTGAGTTTTCCAAGACAAAAACAGATAAAAGAATGGGGAAAAAAACCCCAAACCACTGCCAAGGGATAGTTGTGCAAAGGAAAACTCTGAAGTAAATGTGTTTATTGTGGGAATGGAAAAGAGAAAAGGAGCAAAGTGCAAGGGCAAGGGTTGGAAGCTCAATCACTGTCCTGGAGAAAGGGATCAATCCCACATCTTGGCAGTGTTGGGAAAGTCAAGTGTTGAAAACCTCCTTGAAGAGAGGGATTTGTTTGACAGTTATCACCTCCCTAAAAGTGGCCCTGATGGAGACTGAGAGCTAGAGATCTGTCAGGAAAAAGGGGTTTGCTGTTAAAATTAATCTTTACTTGCTGAAGATGAGCTCCTGATTCGTCATCCTCCCTAATCCTGCATAGTTACAGTGAGAGACAAGGATATTTTCTCCCAAAAATCCAGGACTGTTGTTGCTAGTGGACATGAGAAAATACAGATTTGACTCCACAAGATAAAGGCTGAAGAAGAAAGAAAGACTTTATTGTTTACGAAGACCTCGCTTTTATAAGTTTTGAAGAATGACCAGGGATTGGAGAACAAGGCTACCACCTCTCCATCCCACTGGCCAGGCTAGAAGTCCATCAGTTGACTATCATCAGAAAGGAATGAGGAAAAGCAAGATGTTTACATCAGAAAGCTGTGGGAAAATTCAGTCAGAGCTATAAACATCTCACAAAAGCTCACATAATATGAAAACAGACTGTGAATTAAATCCTCCATAAAATTCTGATAAAGATGTTGCAGCTTCAACTTTAGAAAGCATGTACTTATTAAAACTCCTCTAACTCAATGATTAATACAATATTGACATCCAGTAATTAGTTCATCTATCATATCTTTCTGTTCTTTTCTGCCAATTAGTGCTGCAGTTTTCACTTTTGCCTGGCATAGAAATAAACAGAAAAAGTACCACTAGATTTTATTCTATTATTTTTTTTTAATGGTTGTTTTCCCATTTTTTTTTTCATCCATTTAATGCTGGAAGGTGTGGAAATATGCCAGTTGCCCCGACATCTACCCTGCAACGCTTCTTTTTCTGGGGAGGAACAATTCAGCCCTAATCTCCCTAGATGATGCTGTCCATAAATTAGCGCAGGCTCAGTTTGAGGTACTTGATATTGCTGCTTTCACTTCTCACTGTCTTGGATTATGTAACCTAAAAAGGTGTATTCTATTTCATCTGTGGAAAGCTGTTTCTTGGGAGATGTGTTATCCTCCTTACTCCAGGGAGGAGGGAGGAGGATGCCTTCTGATAATGGCCCAGCCATTAAAACCAGGTGGGGCAGTGTTTCTTATCTCTTTCACCACCCTTCCATCCTCCAGGGGGACATCTTCTGATAATGGGCCATTAGGGCCCACCAATGACATGACACATTCCATCATCCCATTGTGAGATGCTCCACCCAGTGGGGGGGGGGGGGGAGCCAGCTGTTCCTAGCTAGATAAAACTGGGACTGAAGGACACAAGGTATCTGTTGTTTCCACTGGATTCCCGGAGGAAGACTGGACCCATCCTGTTGCCACTGGACTTTCTACAGCACCTTCTCTACCCAACAGAACCACATCTGTTACTCCAGGAGGACTTATTTGGACTGCTTCCAACACCCTGACCACCAGATTGCCAGGTTGTATCCCTGACTCTGTCAGAGTTTTTCCAGGATTTTTGTTTGCTACCTTGCTTGTTTTTCTTGGTTTTTTTGTACTACTACATTTGTATTTTCCTTTTTTTTTTTTTTTTTTAATATTCCTAGTAAAGAACTGTTACTCCTATTCCCATATCTTTGCCTGAAAGCCCCTAATTCCAAAATTATAATAATTTGGAGGGAAGGGGGTTTACATTCTCCGTTCCAAGGGAAGCTCTATCTTTCCTTGGCAGACAACTGTCTTTCAAAACCAAGACACTCATGTGACACTTGAACGGAAAACCAAGTGAATTTTAAGCAGCTCTAATTTGTATTTACCAGTTTAGAAACAGCAAGATCAGTTCATGTGGTTGTAACATTATTTGGAAAAGACCCAATACAGCCTTTTCCAATATTTTCCCTGTAAATGGTGTCATTTTACATTAATATCATCTCTGGTTTTGTGGAAGCAGCTTCTGTGTTTTTTTGTTTTTTTGTTTTGTTTTTTTTTTGTTGGTTCTCTGGATTCGACTGGCTGTTATGGATTTGAGAGCAGTTATTGTGAAAAGTGCATATTTGTCCTAGGGTAACTTTATGATGCTTGTATCCCCAATCGTCTGTTCTGTTTGTGCTGTATATTGAGTCCTGTGCCTTTAAGACTGGTTCTAAGAGCAAGGAGAAGCGCGGAGTTTGTTTTGAGAAAACTGCCTGACTCCTCCACATTCTTCTGCGGACGGAGTGTTCGGCGGAGGCTTGGAGAGACTGCAGGACAGAGATTTTTTTGCTTTTAGTTAGATTCAGCTAGCCAGAGCAGAGAAATTCCCTGGACTGTTTTTTTTTCTTTTTCTTGGAACTGTTTAAACCTACTCTGGACTGAAAACCCAGGGGAGCACTGGGGGCTGCACCTGCGGCCCACCGGGGCCTGGACCTCGGCATTTTCCAGCAGCGTCGGAGGGACTGGGACTGGTGAGACACTGAGAGAGAGCCGAGCTACACACATGGCAAGAACTTTCTCAATTTGCCATCTCACTTCAGAAGGAGAGGTTTTATTGTTTCATATTATTCATTCTTTATACTTGTATGCACTTCATTTGTTTAGTAAAATAGTTTTTTTCCACTTTTCTCCAAAGAGGTTTTTTTCCTAGACCGGTTGGAAAGAGGGGCCACTTGGGTTTGCTTCCTTGGAGGGATCCTATACAGGGGTTTTCTCCCAAATTTGTCCCAAACCAGGACATACTTCTAACTGGTGCCCAACGTGGGGCTCGAGAGAGTGAAAAAAACTTGTATTAATTATTATTAACTGCATTTTTTAGTTGTCCTTTGGGTGGAGATTAAACAGTCAGTAGCCATGTTGCTTCTTGAGTTCCTAATGTCTCTTAGAATAGAGTCTTTTCTGCATTTCTGTTCCCTAAGCTTTTTTGAGGTCTTAATACCTTTCTAGTCTCTAGGTTTGTTCTCTTACCCAGAAATAGCTCCAATATTGTCCCTAACATACAGCTTTTACACTAGGGATGCACAAATTAGAATAGTTATTTTGCTGGGTTCAGTAATTATAGTTTACAAAAAGCTTATAAAGATACTAGAGTTTGTTCTGAGTATGTTCAGTTTATGATTTTTTCGTCCTGCCCTGCGTCCTAGTTCCAGCAGCATGTTTTAGAGATTTATCAACAATTGCACCCAGTTTGTTAGAGGAGGAGTAAGGGATGAGGCTCTTCAGCCTCTTCTTTCCTTCTTCTCTTTTGAGTCAGTTACATCACTTTTAGAAAATGTTCAAGGTCTCCTAAATGTTAAAGACCCCACCTCCCTAGTATTTCACCTGGTAAGCTTCCTCTATATAGTTTATAGCTTTTCTAGAATAAGTCACACACCACTAAACACTGTAGGGCAGCAGATAGAAGCAAGAGAGCAGGGAGATAAATCAGTCACTCAAGCTGCAGCCAATTCCCACAGCTATTCAGGCTGCAGCTAAACCAGACAGTGAGGCTAAGACACCGGCAGTTGCTGCAGTAAAAAAAAGAAAGAAGCACACAGACAAAACCAATCGACCAGTAGACGATAATTCAAGTAAAAGATCCTCAATGCCTCCTGACACCCAGTCAGTAGTCAAACCACCTAACACACAATCAGAAAGTGAAGCAACTGATGATACACAATCAAAAGCCGAACCAACTGATACAAAATTATAAGCCCAACCAACTAGCACAAGATCAAGAGTCCAACCAACTGCTACAACATCAGGAGCCCGACCAACTGCTGCAAGAGCAAGAAATACTATTGAGTCCTTTTCCCTGAAGGACCTTCGTGGCCTAAGAAAGAATTATACTCGACGATCTAATGAATCTATAATTAGTTAGGTAGTCCGTCTTTAGGATGCTGCAGGCGAGGCTACAATACTAGATAGCACTGAAGCAAGACATCTGGGATCCCTGTCACATGATCCAGTTATTAACCAAGAAATAATAAGGGAAGCTAGTCCTTGCAGTCTCTGAGAACAGATCCTGAGAAGTGTGGCACAAAGATATCTGTGTGCCGACAATCTCTATATGCAGCAAACCCAGTGAAAAACCATTAAACAAGGGATCCAGCGCTTGAAAGAAATGGCAGTGGCAGAGATTGTCTTCTCAGATGACATAAACACTAGGAACCCCGACTTAGTACCATGTACACCTGTGATGTAGCGAAAACTTATACGACTTGAGCCACAAGAATACTCCTCTGCTTTAGCAATAATAAAGCAGAATGAGACAGAGGAGACCGTGCTTGATATAGCGAAGAAGCTCCGAACATATGCAAATGCTGTGCATAGTCCAACACATGCAAAAATCGCAGCTCTAGAAACACAAGTGCAGAGATTAGCAGCCAAGATGGAGGAGAATCACAAAGAACTCAAGGAGAACATTCTCCAGATCTCTGCAGTACAAGTTAGAGGCTCTGGCACCACACGCAAACGTTCCCTAGATAGAGAGGGAAAAAGCATCCCACAAGCTAAGATGTAGTCCTTCCTGCGTAATTGTAGAGAAAACATAAAAAGATAAGATAGAGAATCTACTGATGCTATAACACTACAGCTGCGTAAATTGTTGGATAGCAAGACTGTGAGAGAAAGTTCCAGCAAGAAAAAAGCAGCTCCGGTTACCCAGAGAAATAAAGATAATCAAGCTTAGAGGAACCCTGCCTCTAGCCAGGTAGAGGCTAGAGAAAACCGTGTTTTTTAGACTGTGTAGATTCGTTGGCCTAGCACATCAGAACCACAAAAATATAAGGCCTTAGTTGACACTAGTGCACAGTGCACAATACTCCCATCAAGACATGTGGGAGAAGAATCTGTTTCCATTGCTGGGGTGACAAGAGGTTCACAAAATTTTACTTTAGTAGTGGCTGATGTGAGCCTGACTAAAAGTGAGTAGAAGAGACACCCTATTATAACTGGCCCAGAAACTCCATGCATTTTAGGCATAGACTTCCTCCAAAATAAGTATTTCAAAGACCCAAAAAGATTTAAGTGAGCATTTAGAATAGCAGCTGTAAAAAAAGGGGGTGTTAAGCAGTTGAATACCTTGCCTAGACTATCAGAGAACCCATCTGCTGTAAGTCTTCTAAAAGTGAAAGAGCAACAAGTGCCAATTGCCACTTCAATAGTGCATCGCCGACAGTACAGAACAACTCGAGATGCTGTGATCCCCATCCACAAGATGATCCGTGAGCTGGAGAGCCAAGGGGTGGTCAGCAAAACCCACTCACCCTTCAATAGCCCCATCTGGCCTGTGCGCAAGTCTGATAGAGAATAGAGACTAACTATAGACTATCGTGCCTTAAATAAAATAACTCCACCATTGGGCGCTGCTATGCCAAACATGCTAGAACTCCAGTACGAGCTGGAGTCCAAAACAGCAAAATAGTACGCCACAATTAATATTGCTAATGCATTTTTCTCCATTCCTCTGGCTGCAGAATGCAAGCCTCAGTTTGCTTTCACCTAGAAGAGTGTGCAGTACACCTAGAACCGACTGCCCCAAGGGTGGAAACACAGCCCCACCATCTGCCATGGACTAATCCAGGCTGCACTAGAAAAGAGTGAAGCTCCAGAACATCTACAGTACATCGATAACATCATTGTGTGAGAAAACACAGCAATGGAAGTGTTTAAGAAAAGAGAGAAGATCATCCAGATTCTCCTGAAAGCTAGCTTCGCTATCAAAAAGAGCAAAGTTAAAGGACCTGCTCGAAAGATCCAGTTCCTGAGAGTAAAATAGCAAGATAGAAAGCGTCAAATTCCCACTGAAGTCATCAATAAGATCACAGCAATGTGTCCACCAACCAACAAAAAAGAAACACAAGCTTTCCTAGGTGCCATAAGTTTCTAGAAGATGCACATTCCTGAGTACAGCCAGATCGTGAGCCCTCTCTACCTAGTCACCCGCAAAAAGAATAATTTCTACTAGGGCCCTGAACAGCAACAAGCCTTTGCCCAGATCAAGCAAGAGAACGCTCATGCAGTAGCCCTTAGCCCAGTCAGAACAAAACCAGAGGTAAAAAACGTGCTCTACTCAGCAGCCGAAAACAATAGCCTGTCCTAGAGCCTTTAGCAAAAAGTACCTAGAGAAACTCAAAGCCAACCACTGAGATTCTAGAGTCGAAGCTACCGAAAGTCCAAAGCCAACTACACTCCCACAAAGAAAGAAATCTTTGCCGCCTATGAAAGAGTTCAAGCTGCCTCAAAAGTAATTAGCACCAAAGCACAACTCCTGCTAGCACCTCGACTACCAGTGCTAAGATAAATGTTCAAAGCAGAAGTTCCCTCTACCCACCATGCCACCAATGCCACATGGAGGAAATAGATTGCCCTCATCACTCAGCGTGCCCGCATTAGAAACCCAAATCGCCCTGAGATTTTAAAAATAATTACAAACTAGCCAAAAAGTAAAAACTTTAGTCTCATAGATAAAGAGGAGCAAGAACAAGTAACACGCGCTGAAGAAGCTCCACCATACAACCAACTGCCAGCAGAAAAAACACGCTATGCTCTTTTCACTGACAGTTCCTGCCGCATCGTTAGAATGAAACAAAAATAGAAAGCAGCTGTATGGAGCCCCACACAACAAGTTGCACAAGCCACTGAAAGAAAAAGTAAGTCAAGCCAACTCGCTGAGCTCAAAGCTGTTCAACTAGCCCTAAACATTGCCAAAAGAAAGAAGTAGCCAAAGCTCTACCTCTACACTGATTCGTGGATAGTAGCCAATGCTCTGTAAAGATAGCTAGAAAAGTAAAAAAAGGCCAACTAGCAGCGTAAGAAAAAACCTATCTGAGCTGTTGATGAGTAAAAAGTCATTGCCACTCAAGTAAAGAAACTACCTGTCAAAGTCCATCATGTAAATACCCATGTCCCCAAGAGTCAGGCTAATAAGGAGCACCAAAACAACGAGCAAGTAGATCAAGCTGCAAAGATAGAGGTGTCAAAGATAGACTTAAATTAGCAACACAAGAGAGAGTTGTTCCTAGCTCGATAAGCCCATGATGCCTCAGGTCATCAAGGCAGACATGCCACCTATAAGTGGGCACAAGACCAAGAAGTAGATCTAACCATAGACAGTATTTCTCAAGTTATCCATGACTGTGAGACGTTGACGGGGGCTTTCCTCATCATTGTGGTGGTTTCAGAGTCTCTGCCTCTCTGCACAGCTCCGAGCTAAGCCGAAGGAAGAGACGGAGTTCTCAGGTTTAGATCTTTCAATGTTGCATACTTTGTTTATTGTTTCTTATCTTACAATTTTCTCGGAGTCCGACAAGATGTTCGCAGCTGCATGGATTCTTCACGTCTCCCCCCGAGCTGGGCTGTCCTTATCTTTTATACTAATTATTACGTATTTCTTATTTACTATTTCTTACCAATGTCTATCTCTATTACTAAAAAGGTCATCTTTACTTTGACTCAATCCTCACAAACTACCTTGTGCCACGTCAATGCAGCAATGGAGTGAGGGAAAGAGAAGAAGAAGGAGAAGGAGACAACGCCCCAGATCCTCCATCTTGTCCCCATTCACTTCAATGCTAGAAACCTAAAACTATTATTTTCTCACTCTGTGATAATCTAAACTACTATTTTTCACACTCCTGTGGCCTGTAAACCTTCTCTCAGTGTAGGAAGTTTTTCCCATGGACTGAAATCAAAGCCAGTATCTCTCTGAGCTCTGGGCTGGGGTCCCAGACCCCCCTGTCCAGGTCTCTGACCCTCCAGGGCAACCAAAGGAATGCCCTGGACTCCAACATCTCCCCCTCCTGTTTGAACTAAAAACACTTGCTTGGCTACTTTGTTTATGGCTTGCCGTATACATAAAAACAAACACGGCAAAATTATGAGAAGGATTACAAGCTTTACTAAAATATATATAACTATTTTAAAAATTTCTTTTTACAAAGGTGAAAGGTTAAACAAATTGAACAAACTATCTATCTATGACTCAGTTACTTCTTTAAGTTTGTTGACACTCTCCTGCAATCGCCTGATGTTCTCATGAATGGATTTGGAATGATTCGACAAATTCATGCAGCACATTCTTTTAAATTCTTCACATTTATGCTCATGGGTCAGCAAAAGATAATTAATCGCTGTCTTGTTTTGGAGACTTGCTCGTTTTACACTATTAATGTCTAACAACATGTCACTCAGTGTAAGAGAGACAGCTCGGGCATGTTTGCTTAACTAACAACTTACGTGATCCAATTGTGTCAAGGCTGCTTCTGACGCTGCCTGTGGTGAAAAAATTGCAACTGCAATTCTCTGAGCCTTGCTCCATGTGTGAACATCATTATTACAATTTGGATTGTACATTTGAATTGATTTTTTCTTTCTCTGTTTTGGTTTTTTTATCAATGTTATGTCAGGTGTTAGCAATGAAAGCATTCTAATGCTGCAAGGACTACCTGTGGCATTTGCAGGAATTGCGGGCCAAATTTTGTCTTCACAAATGAAAAAAATTCTCTTCGGCAACTGAGCTGGAACATGATTGGATGGTTTCTTCAGCATCTTAGTGTAATTACACCAAGATGATGAATTTCTATAAAAATTGAGGTTTGGAGTGACGTCTATAGTTTTATTTTTTGTCACTTCGGAAAGGCTAAATTTCATACAGAATTGCATTCGGACTGATCTAAGAATTTTTAGTTCTTGAGGTTTAAAAGGAGCCGCAGGAAGGAATTTCGTTCAAACATCTTATTGGTTTACTGGATTTACAATGGACTTTGAAATCTTTGGAGGGATGTTTTTTGGAATCGGCTATTTGTTTATTGGCAACTTTACTAAACATGTTGAAAAAGGTTTCTCTGGTCTTGAGTGTGTCAGGCAGATGGTATTTAAACTTGATGCATTGGCTAGAGTTTCTCAAACATTTTCTTTTGGTTGAGCCACTGGCAAAATCGCCGCACTGCTCAAGGCAACTAAGGAGAGAATGAGGCACAAGGATAGTTCTTCTATTTTCAATGCCTTCTTTTCTTTGGGAATCCTTAGATTCAACAACTACTTAAGTCTAAAAGAAAACAAGTCTCAAAGTCTCTTTTGCACGTAGAACGAAAGGATGTCTGCTGTCTTGACACCGGCTCACGTCTGCGTGCTCACTTTTTTTCCTCTGGTCTGGGGGTCTGTCTTTGCTTGTGTCTGGACTTGGTACGGTTTCACGTGCCTCGCTGCCAGCCACTTTGGCCTATCTGCTGTGGAGACACAAGCAAATCTTTTGCTTCAAGTTATTAATTTGAATGGCTTTTCGATTTGTTCTGTTTCTGGGTTTCTGACTAAAACTAAAGGATTTTCCTTCAGTTTTGCTCTTGTACTGTTTGAAAAATGTCTGATGATCGGTGGAGTTGGCTCTGCAAAAGAGCAATTTAGAAAATTCATCACATACAAGGCTTTATTTAAGCGCATGTATGGTGTAGCGTCTGTTTTTCTTCTTTTTTGTCTGTTTAAAAGGGATTTTAATGTTTGATGTGTCTTTTTAATGATTGCTTGACTTGTTGGAGAGTGTGGGATACCAAAGGTATGATGGACACTCTACTTTTTCAGGAATTTGTCAAGCACTTTCTCTATATATGTTGGTTTATTGTCTGTTTTGATTTCTTGCGGCACGCTTAAAGATGCAAATGCCTGCAAGAAATGTCGACAAGCATGTTGTGCTGTTTCACTTGTGTGCAGTGATGCGAAGACTGCACTTGAAAATGTGTTAACTGAAACATGAACATTTTTGAGCTTCTTAAAAGATGGATATTTTGTGACATCAGTTTGCCATAACTGCAAACTGTTCAATCCTCTTGGATTGACTGCTTCCATGGAAGCGGGAGGCTGAACAAGCTGACAATTAGGGCAAGCACTAATGATTTTCTTCGCTTGACTTTTGGAAATGTGAAAAGTGTCCATTAGTGCTTGAGCATTCTGATGAAAGAATGCATGACTTAATTTTGCTTGTTCAAAAATGTTCGGTAAAGTTCTTGAAATTGGCATGGTTAATTTGTCTGCCTGTGCATTGCCTTCTGCTAAAAAACTTGGAAGAGAAGAATGTGCTCTGATGTGTGAGACAAAATATTTATGTTTTCTGTTTTGCAACAGTGTCTTCATGCACAGTAAATATGAATATAAATTTTTATTGTCAACTTTTTTCAAAAGTGAACTTTTAAGTCTTTTGACTACATTAGCTACATAAGCTGAATTTGTGATCAAATTGAAAGGTTGCTGGAACAGCTCAAAAGTTTTGACTACTGCTGCTAATTTTACTATTTGTGGTGACTTTTGTACTATTCTTATATTTGATTTTCACTCTCCTGTGATGTTATTCTGCCATGTACTTACTGATTTGTGAGTTTTTTTAGAGCTATCGGTAAATACTGTTATTGCATTCAATGGCACTTCACTTATTTTTGGCTTTTCTCTAAAACTTAATTTTGCTTTCAACAGCCTGTGGCTTGGGAAATGAATAGTACAAACACTTGAGTAATCTAACAATGCAATCTGCAAATTCTCTGATTTCTGCAATGCTCAATCAAAATAATTTTTTTTTAAAGGCAGGTAAATTGTAGCAAAATCTTTGCCTGCTGTGGTTTGCAGCCTGGTCTTAGCTTTGATGATGATCTGAGCTATCATTTCTAGACTTGAGAGGATCGTCTTCGGAGACTTGTAAGATAAAAAAATCTACTCTAAAATCAACAATGGGTCTTTTTGTGATGAGTCTCACTGAAAAACTAACTCATATAATTGTATTTTTTTTCTCAACACTGCAAGAAAGAAAGGTAAAGATGTTACAAAACGATGTGCTTGTCTCTGCTGGAGGGCTCCAGCAATTCTCTCAAGGGCTTCTCGAGCCTCAGGAGTGAGGCTCTTGGGAGATTTGATGTTACTGTCTCTTTTCAAAAGGTTGAACAATGGCGCAAGTTCATCATTTGTGATTTCTAAGATGGATTTCATCCAGTTGATCTCTCTCAAAAGTTGTTGCAAATCTTGCAAGTTGTTAACTTCTGTTCTAATTTTAATTTTCTGTGGTTTCACTGTTTGTTCAGTGATTTTTCACTCTAGGTATTTCTAAGGTGCAATTTCCTGAATTTTTGAAGTGGAAATTTCTAAACCTACTATTTTTCACACTCCTGTAGCCTGTAAACCTTCTCTCAGTGTAGGAAGTTTTTCCCATGGACTGAAATCAAAGCCAGTATCTCTCTGAGCTCTAGGCTGGGGTCCCAGACCCCCCTGTCCAGGTCTCTGACCCTCCAGGGCAACCAAAGGAATGCCCTGGACTCCAACAAGACGTGTGCTGCCATCAAGCAGGCCAAGCGGGTGAAGCCCCTATAGTATAGCGGGCAATAGTCCAAGTATAAGTATGGGGAAGCCTGGCAAGTTAACTACATCACCCTTCCCCAAACCCGCCAAAGCAAGCGCTATGTGCTCACAATAGTAAAAGCCACCACAAGATAGCTAGAGACCTACCCTGTGCCCCACGCTACTGCCCATAACACCATTCTAAGCCTTAAAAAACAAGTTCTTTAGAAGCATAGTACCCCTAAAAAGATTAAGTCAGACAATAGAACTCATTTCAAGAACAGCCTCATCAACAACTGAGCTAAAGAACATAGCATTAAGTGAGTGTACCATATCCCTTATCATGCACCAGCTTCAGAGAAAGTAAAAAGATACAATAGACTGCTAAAAACCACCTAGTTAGTTAACACCCAAGGTTCCACCAACAGAGCAGGCCCTGCCCAATCTAAGTCCCTACATACAGTAGATAGAGAAAAAGTCCCAGTAGTACATGTAAAAGGTTTGTTAAAGAAGACAGTTTGAATCAATTCTGCTTCAAGTACAGAGGATCCCATCCGTGAAATTGTCTTTGCTCAAAGACCAAGCTTCACATAGTGAGTAATGCAAAAAGATAGAACCACACGATGTGTACCCCAGGGAGATTTAATTGTTAAGTGAGAACTGTGTGTAATTATCACTGTGTGCTAAATAGTACTGCCACTGTATGTAGTTGTATATTGCATATTGTTTTTTTATATAAATGTATGTGTGTGTAGAGCTGGAGTATATATTAGTTTTAGTAAATTGACGATATGGGGATAAGGGGTGGAATGTCCTAGGGTAACTTTATGATGCTTGTATCCCCAATCGTCTGTTCTGTTTGTGCTGTATATTGAGTCCTGTGCCTTTAAGACTGGTTCTAAGAGCAAGGAGAAGCACGGAGTTTGTTTTGAGAAAACTGCCTGACTCCTCCACATTCTTCTGCGGACGGAGTGTTCGGCGGAGGCTTGGAGAGACTGCAGGACAGAGATTTCTTTTGCTTTTAGTTAGATTCAGCTAGCTAGAGCAGAGAAATTCCCTGGACTGTTTTTTTTTCCTTTTTCTTGGAACTGTTTAAACCTACTCTGGACTGAAAACCCAGGGGAGCACTGGGGGCTGCACCTGCGGCACACCGGGGCCTGGACCTCGGCATTTTCCAGCAGCGTCGGAGGGACTGGGACTGGTGAGACACTGAGAAAGAGCCGAGCTCCACCCACGGCAAGGACTTTCTCAATTTACCATCTCATTTCAGAAGGAGAGGTTTTATTGTTTCATATTATTCATTCTTTATACTTGTATGCACTTCATTTGTTTAGTAAAATAGTTTTTTCCACTTTTCTCCAAAGAGGTTTTTTTCCTAGACCAGTTAGAAAGAGGGGCCACTTAGGTTTGCTTCCTTAGAGAGAACCTATACAGGGGTTTTCTCCCAAATTTGTCCCAAACCAGGACAATATTATATGGCTCTATGCAAGATATTTACTATATGTATTATGTTGTATTAATTTTTAATGTTGTATTAATAGTTTGATAGTATAGTAAATGAAGTTTTGTAGTTAAAATGTAGTTTTTATGTACCAACCACAGGAAAACGTAAATCTTTCAGAAAAAGAATTTACTACTTCCTTATCAGAAGAGACCAACTCCTCCCGCCTCGCTCGGCCTTGTGGATGCCATAGAGATTAAAGGAAAAAAGTGATACTAACCAGAGACAATTCATTGTTTGAATGGAATTTATGCATCATGTATGAAATGTATGAATACTCAACAGGCTATTGCTTTTAAGAGATAATCCTTTGTTAACAGGGGTCCTTCTTCGGAGCTTTTTGCTCAGAGAGGCACCCAGATGTCTGTAACTTTGATTTTTTATTGTCTCATATTGTCCTAGCTCTAATTGTTCAATTTTTTTACTCTCATTCTATTTTTATAACCATCTTATTTACTATTAAACTTCCAAAATTTTAAAAACAAGTGATTGGCGTTTTTCACAATTATGGTAGCAGAGGATGGTTAAAACACCTCACTGCCGGTGCCCCAGTGGAATCAGGGTGAGGATGGCACGCCCTGCCCAGTTGGTAGCCTCGCTCTGTGTTCCCCTGCTGTGACCGACAGATGCAGGTTACAATCAATGGACAAAAGGAGGCAATAAAACAAAAAAAAAGGGAAAAGATTCCCTAAAACCATGGTAATTACCCCTAAGACTAAAGTGTACACAAAGACAAAGACCCAAGGACAAAGGATAGGTAAGTATTGGTTTGGATGGGGCGGTTAAAGGGGGGGATGAATGTGTGTGAATGAGAGGCAGCTGGTTATCCCAGACCTGCTAAGCGAGTGTGGAGTCTCCTATGCTGCGTTTCCGTTCTTTCACGAGAAAAACGGCCAGTAAAGAGATGAAGCGGGTGATAAGAAGAGTGAGAGAATCCCCCCAGGGAAACTGGGACTGAGTTTTAGAGAAGGGGTGGGACCCCTATGAAGCAAAAAGTCTGCTGGATTGAGGGGTGAGTGCCCAAGATCATCCAGGACTGAAACCTGCTGGGTTGAGGGATTGATGTTCCAAGAGTACCCAGGGTTCTGCCGGATTGAGGTTATGCCCAAGAGCATCTGGGGTTGGACAACACAGCTGGATTGAGGGGATATCCAGGAGCACCGGGACTGGCCAGTAGCACCTAAAATTGTAATAGGTGATTTGAAAGTAAAAGGTACCTTATTGTTGTTTAGTTTTGTGAGAGTGAGTCACACACAAAATCTGCCTCAGCTTCCCGGGCGGGTGGGGGCTGTGGCAGAACGTGTGTGTGACCTTCGATTCAGCCCTTTTCCTCCGGGCGTGTGGAGGGGGGGGTTCGTAGTAAAAGCGTAAGTGACATGCAAATCAGCCTCATAGGTGGACCGGCACCAGAGGCGACCAGATTCTGGGCCCTCCTCAGAGGCCCAGCTATACTGGAACCCAGAGATCAAACCCAAAGCGAGGGGCCACACAGACCCGCAATTCTCTAGCGACAGGGATTGGCTTCATGTCCTAAGGGTGTGAAAGAGTGTGTAAAAGTGAAGGAGAAATGAAGTAAGAGTAGATGGATGAAAGCACATGTAATGTTGATTGTCATATCTCCTTGGAGGGAGGTGTATCGTATTGAATAGTTGTGTGGGATAGAAGGGATTTTTTTCTGTGTGTGTGCATAGATAGAAGTAAGTGGTCTTTAGGTTGTGAGAGAAAGTGAAAAACAGAGGTGGGGGACGAATAGATAAAATCTTGAAAAATGGGACAGAAAAACAGTAAGTTAGATACAGGGAAGAAAAAAGGGTATAAAAAATTACCAACGGACATACCTCAAGATAGCCCTCTCAGCATTATGTTAGCTAACTAGGATAAAAACCCTTGTACAAGAAGAAAGGAAAAGATAAAGATAATACAATTTTGCATGATAGAATGGGCAGAAAAGGAAATAAGATCTGATCACGTTTATTGGCCCAGATACGGCTCTTTTGAGAACTGGATTTTTCAGGCTCTAAATGTATTTGTAAATTCAAAGGAACCGTTTAATACCAAAGAAAGAAAATATGTCACATGTTGGACAAGAGATTTTAAGAGAATAAAAATCTTTAACGTATCAGAAACCCCTGAGATGAAACAAGAAAAGAAAAAGGGGAAAGAAAAGGGAGAGGAACGAAAAAAAAAGAAGGAAAAAGAGTGGGATCCTTTGCAGGCTTTGCCCCCTCCGTTCCCGCTAGCGCTTCCGCCGTTCGCGGCTGAGCCCCCTGTCCCGGGTCCCACTTCAGCCCCACCTGCCCCGGTTCCCGTCCCGAGTGTAGGCTCATGGCCTGCAGCAGCTGCGACGATTCCTGCATACACCCCATCCCTGGCCCCGCTGGTGAATTTGTCTGTCCCGGCCGCCTGGTCCGCGGCCGCCCTAAGGGCCGTGCCGGGGGTCACTCCTGACGAGTGGTCTAAGACCACTGCCCCGACCGTGCCGGGGGTCCCGTCGGTCCCAGCCGTCCTATCTCCAATCGCTTCCCGCACTGCCCGATCCCCGGCTGCCCTGCCCGTGCCGGCTGCACTGGGCGCTGCCGCTGCTGCTGCTTTGTCTCTGCCGGGAGCCGCTGACTCAGCCACCATTAGCCCCATGCAGGCTTTCCGCGCTCCCCTCTGGTATCCCCCAGAACTGCCCCCTCCTTTGCCGAGCCCGGCAGCAAACCCCGCCTACGCTCCGCCCTTGGAGGACCAAGCCTCGGCGCTATGCCCTCCCCTCACCGCCCTTCCTGCCCTGAGCTCCGTTCCCTCGGTAACCACAGCTACTGCTCAGAGAAACGACTTCTCCCTAGAAATGCCTTATCGAATCACTAGAAAAACCCTCTCATCTGTATGTAAATGTAGAAAAAGGGGTAGCTCATAGAGTTCTAGTCCAAGAGTGAGGAGGAGTAAACAGACCAGTAGCTTATTTACCAAAGATGTTAGACCCAGTGAGCCATGGCTGGCCAGTATGTATTCAAGCTATAGCCGCTACTGCAATCCTGATAGAAGAAAGTTATAAACTTACTTTTGGAGGCAAACTAATTGTGTGCACACCTCATGCGATTCAAAATGTGTTAAATCAGAAAGCTAAAAGATGGCTAACAGACTCTAAAATGTTAAAATATGAAGCAATCTTGATAGATAGTGATGATCTGACATTAGAAGTAAACAGGAGTTTAAATCCAGCTCAATTCTTATATGGAGAACCAGCAGATAACCTAATACATAATTGTTTAGAAATTATCCAATACCAAACAAAAGTTCGAGGGGATCTTGAAGAACAAGCCCTTTCAGAAGGGGAAATAATCTATGTGGATGGTTCCTCCAGATGTCTACAAGGAAAAAGAATGTCAGGGTATGCAGCAGTTGATGGAAAAACATGCAAACTGTTGAAAAAAGAAAATTACCTTCAAACTGGTCAGCTCAAACTTGTGAATTATATGCTCTAAAAAAGGCACTGAAATATTTAGCACACAAGAAAAGAACTATATATACTGATTTGAAGTATGCTCTTAGAGTAGTACATACTTTTAGAAAAAATTGGGAAAAAAGAAGATTACTTAACTCAAGAGGAAAAGCATTAGTATATGAAGGACTCATTTTAGAGATTTTAGAGGCATTGAAACTACCTGAAGAAATAGCTATAGTACACATTAAAGGACACCAAAGAGGAGTGACCCCGGAAATAAGAAGAAATAATTTAGAAGATAAGGAAGCTAAAGATGCAGCAGAAAATGGAGCTGAAAGAGTTATGTTAATATTAACTCTAAATGAAGAAAAATTGGAAATCCCAAAGTTTAGTAAAGCAAAAAAAAAGAAGAATTAAACAAGATAAGAGGAGAACAGGCTGAATCAGAGAAATGGAAACTTCCTGATGGAAGACAATTACTTAATAAAATACTGGCTAGAAAAATATTAGAAGATATGCATCAGAAAACCCACTGGAGTACTCAGGCTTTGTGTGATCATTTTTTAAGGAACTATGGATGCATTGGGATTTTTGGAGTAGCAAAGCAAGTAACTGAAAAATGTATAACTTGCCAAAGGATAAACAAAAAGGTGATGAGAAAAACAACATTAGGAGGTCGTGAGATAGCTCTTCGACCATTTCAAAGTATCCAAGTAGATTTTACTGAACTTCCTCAAGTACAAAGATGGAAGTATTTATTAGTAATGACAGACCATCTAACTCATTGGGTAGAAGCAGTTCCCACTACCAAGGCCTCAGCCAACATAGGAAGTAAAACCCTTTTAGAACAGATTATTCCCAGATATGGAATGGTTAATAGAATAGCCTCAGACAGAGGAACGCATTTTACGTCAAAAGTGTTACAACAGATAATTCAATCTAGGGATAAAATGGGAGCTGCATACCCCATGGCATCCACAGAGTTCTGGTCATGTAGAAAGGATGAACCAGACTTTAAAGAGAACTTCGACCAAATTAATAGTTGAAACCCAAATGTCATAAGTATAATGCCTACCTGTCCTGGTTTGGGACAAATTTGGGAGAAAACCCCTGTATAGGATCCCTCTAAGGAAGCAAACCCAAGTGGCCCCTCCCTCTAACTGGTCCAGTAACAAAAACGTCTTTGGAGAAAAGTGGAAAAAGCTATTTTACTAAACAAATGAAGTGCATACAAGTATAAAGAATGAATAATATGAAACAATAAAACCTCTCCTTCTGAAGTGAGATGGCAAATTGAGAAAGTCCTTGCCGTGGGTGTAGCTCGGCTCTCTTTCAGTCTCTCTTCAGTCCTAGTCTCTCCGGCGCTGCTGGAAAATGCCGAGGTCCAGGCCCCGGTGGGCCGCAGGTGCAGCCCTCGGTGCTCCCCTGGGTTTTTAGTCCAGAGAAGGTTTAAACAGTTCCAAGAAAAAGGAAAAAAAAAACAGTCCAGGGAACTTCTCTGCCCTAGCTAGCTGAAACTAACTAAAAGCAAAAAAAAATCTCTGTCCTGCAGTTTCTCTAAGCCTCCGCCGAACACACCGTCCGCAGAAGAATGTGGAGGAGTCAGGCAGTTTTCTCAAAACAAACTCCGCGCTTCTCCTTGCTCTTAGAACCAGTCTTAAAGGCACAGGACTCAATATACAGCACAAACAGAACAGATGATTGGGGATACAAGCATCATAAAGTTACCCTAGGACATTCCACCCCTTATCCCCATATCGTCAATTTACTAAAACTAATATATACTCCAGCTCTACACACACATACATCTATATAAAAAAAATATGCAATATACAGCTACATACAGTGGCAGTACCATTCAGCACACAGCGATAATTACACACAGTTGTCACCCAACAATCAGATCTCCCTGGGGTACACATCGTGTGGTTTTATCTTTCTGCATTACCTACCATGTGCAGCCTGGTCCCTGAGCAAAGACAATCCCACGGATGGGATCCTCTGTACTTGAAGCAGAATTGATCCAAACTGTCTTCCCTAACAAACCTCTTACATGTACTACTGGGACTTTTTCTCTATCTACTGTATGTAGGGACTCAGATTGGGCAGGGCCTGCTCTGTTGGTGGAAATTTGGGTGTTAACTAACTAGGTGGCCTTTGCTAGATGCTGCTCCCAGTTTTTGAATGATCCTCTACTCAGTGCTTTCAGGGTGGTTTTTAGCAGTCCGTTGTATCTTTCTACTTTCCCTGAAGCTGGTGCATGATAGGGGATATGGTACACCTACTCAATGCTATGTTCCCTAGCTTAGTTGTTGATGAGGCTGTTCTTGAAATGAGTTCCATTGTCTGACTCAATCTTCTCAGGGGGACTATGCTTCTAAAGAACTTGTTTTTTAAGGCTTAGAATGGTGTTACGGGCAGTAGCGTGAGGCACAGGGTAGGTCTCCAGCCATCCTGTGGTGGCTTCTATTATTGTGAGCACATAGCGCTTGCCTTGGTGGGTTTGGGGAAGGGTGATGTAGTCAACCTGCCAGGCTTCTCCATACTTATACTTGGACTATCGCCCGCCATACTATAGGGGCTTCATTCGCTTGGCTTGCTTGATGGCAGCACGTCTCACAGTCATGGATAACTTGAGAAATACTGTCCATGGTTAAATCACCTTTAGCTTTATTGAGGATCCGAACACAACCCAGGTCAGACCTGGGAGTGTCACCCTATGAAATGATGTTTGGGTTACCCTTTTTAACCACCCAACATGAAAATGCTACCTATGAGGTAGGGGAAATGAGCATTAACAGATACGTTAACACCATTGCGAAAACTCTTGAAAACTTACGGTTGAAAGGAATAATCCCTCAAACCACACCTTTAGACTTTAAAATCCATAATGTTCATCCAGAGGAATTGGTGCTAGTAAAAACCTGGAAAGAACAATCTTTAACTCCCCAATGGGAAGGTCCTTTTCAGGTATTGCTGACGACCGAGGCTGCAATCCGGACCAAAGAACGAGAGTGGATCCACGCCAGCAGAATCAAAAGACCTGTGGAAGAACCTAAGGAGTGGACGATTACATCTGAACCGGGTGATACAAAACTGACTCTTAAACGGGGACTGGGTGGTAATGAACTGGGAAGACCCAAATGGTCCAAGAAACATACACAGGATCACACCTAATTGGGAAATAAGGCCAAGCTTATATCAGTAGTTTCAAGTACCGCCTGGACAAGCTTTGAGACGCCTCCGATACCCTCCTTGGGGAGGAATACTTTCACTCCAAACAGGAGGATCAGGACTCTTTCGGACAGAGAACTCTTGTATTCACGCCTTAGCCTGTGATTTATGCAAAGAGGAAGAGGAATTGCAACTTCCATCAGTGCCAGACCAAATACCCTGTTTGATCCACCCAAATACCAGACATGCTAGCTGGGTTAAATGTAAATGTTTAGATTGTGAGAAGAATTAGTATTGAAGTTCACACAAGCAACGCTCTCGTTGCAGGAAGTGTCAAGGGCCAAATCGATCTCCTATCCAAGTAGAATTCGCGGAAACTAAAATAATAACTTTGTTTTGTGGATGGGAATTATTAGTGCCTGTTGAATGGGAGATACCTGAAGAACAGTGGGAAACGACAGTTAAGGAGTGTCAAAAACGATTTGTCTGGAAATTAGCTAAGAGGAAGTGACAAGGAAATAGAGGGCAAGACCAGATTGGCCTCTGTATTCACCACCAAGAAGATCAAATACACCTGCTGTGGGCTGCAACCCCATAGGCATGGGAGGTGGGAGTATAAGCCATACTGGACCTCTGTTACTCCTTTTTCTGTCACTCAATTTTTGTCTTCTCCCTTTTGGGATATCGACAAGGCCATGCTATAGGTGTTACCAAAAGCTGTACATGGAAAGACACCGAGGTTCTTTTTTCATTTCTCACACTCATATCAACAGTCACTGTTATAACCCATCCAAATTAGGCAATTGCATACATAAAGGGAAAAAGTACTGGATTGCAGAGAACTTAGGCCCAAGTGGTAGCAGGATGGGAAGTCAATGCCCAAAAGAGGAGAGATGGATTTGTTTTACCTACATTATTGGGCACAAAGCACAAGATTTAGTAAAAGAGCAATTGATAAGCAAAGAGGCTAAGTCAGTACAACCACCTAAACCTGTGCCAATCTCAACTGACAATTTGTATACCAAACTTGAACAGCAATTAGAGAAAGAAATAGATATCTCAAGGATGGGTAAAAATCAGTTTGTAGAATTGGGGGAAAGAATAAGTAAGGAACTTAACATAACCAATTGTTGGGTCTGTGGAGGGGCTTTGGTGTCAGAAGAATGGCCATGGAAAGGCAGCAGCTTAAGGCCAATTGAGCTTCTAAAATGGAACCAAGCAAGTACAAGTGGAGAAAACAGACCAGAAGGGTGGATTTTAAGCTCAAGAGTAATAGAGGAAGAATGTCTCTAGCGCACTAGGAAAAGGATCATTCATGAAGTAGGAAAAACACCCTGTAAAAATTATAAGGTTAGTAATGGAACTTCTGTATAGTGGGTCCCAGAAGCACCAACCGTGTATTGGACCCAAGAAAAAGCAAAAAAAGTGAATTGTAAGTATGATAACAAAACAAAACTTTTTCAATGTAATGATACAGGTAAAAATCCTTACTATGGCATCCCGGAAATTTCCAAATTTTGGGAGAATATAGATCAACAAAAATTTAACTATTAGAAAGCTCCAGATGGCTTATTTTGGATATGTGGAAAAAGAGCATACCCAAAACTCCCCTCCCAGTGGAAAGCGAGGTGCACTCTGGGAATTATACAGCCAGGATTTTTTCTTTTACCAGGACCTGATGGGGATCAATTAGAGATACCAGTTTATAAAGATCTAAAAAGAAACAAGAGAGAATTGATTGGAGGATTCCAAAAATAGGGAGATGAGGAATGGCCCCCTGAACGCATACTGGAAACATATGGGCCAGCCACCTGGGCACAAGATGGGAGTTGGGGATATCGAACCCCAATTTATATGCTAAATTGTATTATAAGACTTCAAGCCGCTGTAGAGATAATAACGAACAAAACTGGTCAGGCAATGGAATTAATATCAAAGCAACAAACCCAAACAAGAGCGGCTGTGTATCAGAATAGGTTGGCTTTAGACTATCTATTAGCTGAAGAAAGGGGTGTTTGTGGAAAGTTCAATACATCAGATTGTTGTTTAAAAATAGATGACAATGGAGATGCCGTCCTGGACATAGTCAATGATATCAGAAAAATCACCCACGTACCAGTTCAAAAGTGGGAATCAATGCTAAATACTAGCTGGTGGGATAATGTGTTAGGAGTAGAATGGTGGAAAAAGTTAGGCTTCTTCCTTTTATGCGCTACAGCTGGTTTAATATTTCTTCCTTGTTTGATTCCCTGTTTCATTCGGCTCATCACCAGTGTGGTACAAGGCATGCAATTAGTGAACATTGACCAAAAGTTGCCAACAACAACACCACCTCAAAGGATTATAGTGTTAAAGAAACAAAATAATATAGAAGACCCCTTCAAAGAAGCGAGATTGATTTGTGAAAAAAATGAGCGAATAATGAAGGCTAGAAAACAATGAATATTGCTCGAGCCAAATTAATTATAAAAAGAAAGAGGGAGGATTGTGAAAAGTGCATATTATATGGCTCTACGCAAGATATTTACTATATGTTTTATGTTGTATTGATTGTTAATGTTGTATTAATATTTTGGTAGTATAGTAAATTGTGGTGGTGCAGAACTGTTTTATTAGGTTTTTATAAGAAGTTTATGTTATGGTTCATTTCACTGTATCCCCAATGTTGTAACCCTTTTTGTGTTGTCTGTATAATAAGGTGTTTTGTGTCAGTCCTCCCACTCCTCACCTGACTTGTAACATCCCCTCTGCCCCAACCCCCCTCTCTGGGGCAGCTTGTCTATCACTTTGAGGAGCCCTCCCAGGCTGCGAAATCTCAGGGAGAGGGCTTCAGGTGATAGGCCCCCTGGGGGAATTCCTTTCCTCTGGATTTTAGTGGTCCAAGGCTTGGGGGTGGGCACACCTTGTTACCCCCTGAATCCCCTGATTTGTTGTCTTGTGGTACCCCCCCTGGAACCCCTCCCCCGTTTATAAGGAGTAGGAGGGGGATTCAAATTCTCTCAGCCTCTCAGCATCTCAGCCTCTGAGCTGCTCAGCTCGGAGCTCGGAGCCTCCCTGCTCCCCAGCTCTTGAGCTAATAAACATCTTTTAACCTGCTAAGCTGAGAGCCAGCCTTTTCTCTTCTGCTGCTGTTGGCTCTCACAACACTATTGGGTTCAGCTACTAAGCCGAGAAGCCGAAACGAACTGGGACCATCTGTGGCTGTGTTGATTCGAGCAAGCCGGAGGTCATCTCCTGCCCGGTGCGGGACGGAACCAGACACAGTAAATGTAGTTTTGTTGTTAAAATGTAGTTTTAATGTACCAACCACAGGAAAACGTAAATCTTTCAGAGAAAAAGAATTTACTACTTCCTTATCAGAAGAGACCAACTCCTCCTGTCTTGCTTGGCCTTGTGGATGCCATAGAGATTAAAGGAAAAAGTGATACTAACCAGAGACAATTCTTTGTTTGAATGGAATTTATGCATCATGTATGAAATGTATGAATACTCAACAGGCTATTGCTTTTAAGAGATAATCCTTTGTTAACAGGGGTCCTTCTTCAGAGTTTTTTGCTCAGAGAGGCACCCAGATGTCTGTAACTTTGTTTTTTTATTGTTTCATATTGTCCTAGCTCTAATTGTTCAATTTTTCTACTCTCATTCTATTTTTATAACCATCTTATTTACTATTAAACTTTTAAAATTTTAAAACAAGTCATTGGCGTTTTTCACAGTCATCAAATCTCCTCTGCATCAGATTGACTGTCAAGGATATGATGGTCAAATGTTTCACATATTGCAATCAAACCATTTGTGTTTCATTTGAAGAATTCCAAAAGAAAGCTGTCAGCTAAGAAATGAAGTTGAAGTAGCCTGAAGCTTTTGGAGCATGCTTATCCAATTATGTTGATCCACTCATATCCTTCTGCTTCATTTTAGCTCAGAGGATGGGGTTTATTTTTGGTAATGCAGAGAAACATCTGTAAGGGTATTTTAGATGTGTTGTTTCAGGAAATTTCTTTTTTTGTGTGCAAGAGACCATTGAACTCCATGTTGATTTTGCAAGTGGCTTTTGTCTCCAGTGCACACACATTTATATTATACAATGTGCATATATGTATACAATGCAATACATACTAACCTGAATGGGAATTTTAAATTAGTTTACATGTGTTTAATCTGGTTCCTTGAACCTGAGGAGAAAAAAGCTACAGCAAAACCCTGAAGGCTTAAACTGCCAGCACGTAAGGATGGCTGTAAAGAAACCTAAACCGTGAGTGTTGTGGATGAGATTCCCAGCTGGTGTTTACCAGGGAAGCTGTTTGTCACCTGTAGGGCTCTGTCCTGGACAGACACTGCTGTCATGATATGTTGACATAACAAGTCAGTGGTCAGCGCTCTCCTTTCACTCCAGCTGAAACCACTTAATATTTGTTATTCTGCTGCCAGGTGGTGGTGGTGGTGAGTTGATCCCTGTCCCTTATGGAGCCTGAGGGTGACACTGAGGTATGACAAATGTGAGGGGGAGGACAAAGCCATGCCCACCCACACTGTCACCTGCCACGGTGTGGTGGTTTTAGGCAGATTTTGGGAGAAACCCTCCCACGGGGCCCCCCTCCCCTCCTCCAACCGGTTCGGGAAAAAGAATTCCTTAGAGAGAAGTGGAAAAAACTTGTTTATTAAACAGGCAAAGCACTCTCAGCACAATACCCGATGACAAGAGCTTCGTGCCGCTTACGGAGGGATAACAAACTTAAAGAAAGTCTCCTCTTGAGGGTCGTCACTGTGCTCTACCGCTCTGTCTCCGCTGACGTTGGGAGAAAAGGAGATGTGCAGGGCTGTTCTTGGTGGGGTGGGTCCCCGGTGGAGGCCCCTGGTGCTTCCCCAGGTCCTTAGTCCAGAGAGGTTGGAACAGTTCCGAGGAGAGGGCAAAAAAAGCAAAAAAGAAGAAAAAAAAGAAAAAAAAGGGGAAAAAAAAGAAAAAGAAAAAAATGCAAAAAACTTCAGCTATTTTACAGCATCTAACTACGCTGGCACTAACTAACTAACTGCTGGGGAATAAAAACAACAGAGCTTCTTTCGTCTTGCCATGTTCCAACTTCCCCGCTTCAAGGTCACTCTGATGAGCAGAGTTTTCCTGGGGAAAAACAAACCGTGCTTGCCCTCCCCCCTGCACCTAACAGATGATTGGGGATACACAGTCACTCTAAGACACACGGGTACACAAGTGGAACATCAGAGCTGATCCAAGACTGCTGTCCTGTCCTCATCTCAGATCAAGTATTGACAGAGTGTCATTTTCACATTCCATGGAAAGTGTTTAACAAATGCCATTAAATAAGGAGATATTTCATGGTAATAAGAACTATATCTGAGTGGTATCACCAGGATGATGGACTCTGTGTTTGGGGTGATGGCCTCTGTCATGGCAGGTGGTGGCCGGAGTGCCGCAACCTTCCTGGAGAAGCATCCTTAGAAGGATGTCTCAGAGGCACGGACTTGTCTGCTGCCTGCTGAGTGATTTCAAGCTCTTTAGTGAAATTAGCTCTTCAGGGAGATGCTGAAGAAGAGACAGAGCCTTCATATGGAGTTCCGTAGGAGGCTTTATTCAGCTTCTTCTTTGGAGGAGTCCAGTGACAAAATAGCCCAAGGGCCAGGGAAAACAGGGAGTTATATAGGGAAGGCAGAGGGTGGGGTAAAACATCTGAGCCAATCGGGTGGAGGACTGAGAAATGAACCAATGAGGGGAAGAATTGAAAACAGACCAATCAGCTGGGGTAAAAAGGAGGAAGTAGGGAAAGAACCAATGGGGTATAACTGATTGACATATCAACCACAAAGCCTCATGGAGGAAACACATTTCCTCACCATAACAGAGAGAGCTGTCTGCCAGGGTTTCTCCCCTAGGAGGTTGTGTTTATATACTGTCTGGCTTGACTTCTCTCTCTCCAGGGGAACGTGTTTATATTATTGTCTGTCTTTGTCCTGGGATGACTTTTTGATGCTTGTATCCCCAATTGTCTGTTCTGTTTATGCTGTATATTGAGTTCTGCACCTTTAAGACTAAGTAACCCCTGATAAGTAACAGCTGTGTTAATTAACCAATCCAGCCTTGCCCCTGATGAGTAGCAGCTATATCCAATAAGGATGAGTGAGATAAAGGAGAGGGTTAGCTGGTAAGGGGAGGATTATCATGGAGGAGCAACCTTGAGGAGCATGAAGCAGACACTCATGAAGCAGGATCCTAGAGAGAGAGAATAACTGCTGTGAGACTAGTTCTGAGAGCAAAGGGGGAGAAAGAAGATGCGTGGAGTTTGTTTTGAAAACAGCATTCCCTTCTCTGCATTCCTGCTCCTGGACTGTGCTTGCCTGAGGACTGTTTAAACCTGTCCTGGACTGAAAAACCCAGAGACACCTGGATTTCACACCTGCAGCCCCCAGGGCCCAGGAAAGCATTTTTTCAGCACCGGAGGAACTGATAAGAGACTGAGTGAGCTGAACTACCCACAGCAAGGACTTTCTGAATTTACCATCCCACTTCAGAGCAACGAGAGGTTTTATTGTTTCATATTATTCATTCTTTATGCTTGTGAGCACTTTGTTAAATAAATAGTTTTTTCCACTTTTCTCTGAGGAAGTTCTTTTCCCGGACTGGTTGGGGGCAGGGGCAGTTTGGGTTTGCTTCCCAGAGGGGCCCCATTCAGGGGTTTTCTCCCAAATTTGCCCTAAACCAGGAGAGTCTTCTCTCCAGAGGAGTGTGTCAGCCTCCACAGGCCTCCAGAGAGGCACAAATTCCCTGATGTTGGGAGTGGAGAGAGACCCAAACCAGGACTTCATCCCTTTGGTCAGCATTCCTGGTAAATCCAGTTCTGCTGGAGATCCCTACAGCCATAAATACCCATCATTCCCACAGCCTGGTTCTCTTCTTGGGCAGCAGCTCTATAAATTCTTCAAACTGGCAATTAATTCACAATCCATATACCCACCAAGCTGAGATTCTGATGACCTTACAGAGATCCATAAATGCTGTTCAGGAACCACCTCTATAAAATCTCCACCACTTAACCCAAGAGTAAGAAATCGGTATGTCCTCCAAATCTCCAGGAGCTGAAATTTGACCTTTTCCTTGTGGTTCATCTCCAAGTTTTATTTAATGATGATTCTGCTAGGAGAATACACTACCCTGAGACAAGGAGGGGCAGCCTGGCTATTACAGCAAGAAATATTTCTAATTTTACTAATTAAGTTCTGAGAGCGAAAAACTCTCTTAATTTTAATCAAGACCTGGTAGAACCAAAGGTTTTTTGCTAGGAACAGGTGCCCAACCACCACAAACATTCTGTAGTCTGCAAGATCCATAAAAATATACTCCTGATACAGCTGATTTGGGGGCAAATAGTCGATATGGCAGTTCTTATAGGGCATCTGATTCCTTGAGTCATCTCACTGCAGTGGCAGAAAGTCTTTTACACTGTCACCAATGCCAAGGGACGTCCTGCTCGTTCACTCAGCACAGTGAGCTTGGGACATGATGTATTGGTTCCTTTGTCTCACGAGCTACTGAAAGACACCAAAAACTATTATTGTCAGGATTATGGAGGGGTTTAAAATCTTAAATGAGATATTTATAGAGAAGTTAATCTTCTTGATTTTTGTGCCATCATACCTAGAGCTGAAGGACAAATTTAACCACTCTTTGAACAGTGTATTTTGTTAAATTGAGATATGAATATCAATTGGATGGCTGATATTTTCCATGACATAACGTAAGTCAGTGCATAATTGATGGTACTTAAATGTCTTTGCACCTTGCAATACTGAATTTGAGAAATTATTTTGGCAAATGCTGGTTTTTAGCAGAAATCAGGTTTATTTTCTTTTAGTTCTGAAGCCCTGGCATTTCTCAAGGAAATGAAGGGTTTATTTGATAAATCCCAAATAGCCATGAACAGACTCCAAATGATGACTTTAACAGAACAGCACTGATTTGCACTGGTTGAAACTTTCAGCCCTTTCTCTCTCAAAATTTGCAGTAAAGGTGGTGCCCAGTTCCCTGATGATTTCACAGGGAACTGGATCAGCTCCATAAAGTTACCTGGAAAGGAACAGACCTCACAGATACTGAACACCTTGCCAAGCATTTTTATGAACTGATAATGGAGAATCACACTAATATCAGAGATCACCTTTCAAACCTTTTGGCCTAAATGTACTTTATCTTGGATTTAGATTGTATCCATCAAACTTTGAAGTTAAAAAAATTAACCAACTGGGGTTTTTTGAGTCCCTTCACGCTGTACAGTAACACTGCTGTTTGAAAGAATTATTTCAAAATCATTCAGTGTTTTATTTAACTGCAAATATTTATTTTTCATCAAAGGAAGTGATTCCCAAAGGTGGGCAAGGCATCCAGCTGGCAGGTTTTCAATGCTATATTAATATTTGTACACCCTTTTCCAAGCTGTGCAGTCAGCAGGAGTCAGGAGCCGTTGAAGACAAGGTCTCCTGCAAGGGGCAAGTTTCTCATGGATAAACACAATGGAGCATATTCTGCTCTAGAAAGGATTTGTCCTGATTTTCATCTCTCACAGATCAAAGGTTTGATTTCATTATAAGGCAAAGCAAAACATTTGTTTCCAGTAAAACCAAAACATTTTGTAGGCTCCTGAATATTTCATTGGAGAATCTTTACCTAATTTAGGTAAATTTTCCAAATAGTTTATTTTTACAGCAGGATAGGAATGGACGCTGGAGTTTGGGGCTCCTCCAGGAGACACTACACCTCTGTGTTGGTGTAGTGGTTTCACCATGACAGTTGGCAAACATGAGAACAGCACTGTACAGATGTTACAGACAAGGGTGGACCTGCATAAACACAGGACAAAACCCTGTCCAATCCCTCTAGATAATGAATTGTACAAGGAGCAAAGCACACAAAATTAATACAGCTCATGATACTGAAATAAGGAAAATGCCAGTCAAAGTCTCCAGCTGCTGATATGGAGTGTCCCAGAATCCCAGGATTTGGACAAAAACCTTTGTCAGCAGTTAATGACTCACTTGCAAAATGGGGTGATTAATTATTCTTCTGTGTGGCCAGCCATGGATGCTTTAGCTGTGGCCTGGGATGGATCTGTGCTTCATGACAGCAAACTCCAATCCAGAATGAAAGACTGGGATGTAATTAGCATTGCGCAAGAAAATACCAAGCGAAATACTAATTGTCTACACATCATAATTTGACCCACGTCAAATCATTCTGTGGCCATGCCAAGGAAGGAAAATTTTGCAGCTGGATTTGAAGAATAATCCAGTCACTCTTCCTACATGTGTAGGGTTATTTGGTTGAATGGAGAAAATAGGTTTCTTTAAACTATTGGCATCCCAACACTGAACTGGGTGAGGTAGAAAAGTTCAGAGTTTGATTAGAGCAGATCGTCAGCAACCTGCTCTGGCTGTGAGCATCAGATGGGCCTGGGTGGCATCTGGGGGTCCACAGGGGTCCTGTGGAGACACAAAATGCTGATGGTTTGCTGATGGATGAACAGAGAAGGGCATGTTTTAGTCGTATCACAGAGGGGAAAAAAATCTGGGACTTCAGCATAGCCTGGAGGCATAAACACGGAGATTTGCAAGTGGATGTAAAGTCTGTATTGCTTGAAAACAGGCTAAAGAATGAAAAGGCAGATAGTGTGATGGTGTTTTCACAGATAGTGTGGTGGTATTTTCCACAATGTTTAGGTAGTCATAAGTCTAATCAGCCTGGGGAAGAAAGAGAAATAATTCCATTTAAATCACATTGAACCAGAATAGGTGACTCAAGAGCTACATGAGGACTAGACAGATCAGGAGAGAAGGAAAATGAGCACAAGGACCATGTGAGGTTCAGGCAAACCCACCTCATCCCCACTGACTGAAGCTCAACCCCAGGATGTGCTTTTGCACCACAGCCCTGAGGATCCAAGCAAATGTTTTAGGGCTGTTCATTGGTGTTATCTCCTTGAAGGGAGGAGGGAGGACCTTGACCCTTCATGTTTTCTGCTTTAAGCATAAACCCCTTATCAAATCCAGGCAGAAACACTGTACAGCTTTCAGAGTTGTGTTCAGCTGCTTAAATTTCCAGCCCTGAGCAAATGGAATAATGTTATTTATTTATTTATTTATTTATTTATCCCTACGCTGCTGCTCGGGGACAAATACATAAATATGGAGCATTTCCCATTGGAAGCTTTTGACTTCAAGTTTAGAGGAGTCATTAGTCATGTCACACTTGCCAAGTCTGGTGGAATTTGGCAGAGCTGCTTAAACTTTAATGAGGTTAAAGGGATGAGCCTTTACCTCAGCTGTGCTGAGGACAGATGCTGATGGTTATAATACAATGATAATTCATCAGGATTTTACTGCTCAGCTTCCTATAAAGTACCCCAGTCAGCCAGAATCAATCCCTACAAATCTGCCAAGAAAGGTACAACTTGCATCAAGCAATAACATTTTTACTCGGGCTGCACAGACAGTTTGGCTCTGATGCGTTTTCCCGGGTGAATTACAAAAGCAGGATTTGGAGATTCTTCTGTCTCGGGAATTAAATGCTCAGAACTATTGGCTGTCAACTTGAAGAATGTTAGATCTGCATCTCTCCACAACGGTCTTAAGTTTCTTGGAATTGAGCCCAGCTATTAGCAGGGGGTAAATAAGACAAAGATTGACAACAGTGTTGTCATAGTTTTAATTTTGAAACCGGGCAGAAACACCAATCAATGTAGTGGTTTCACATTCACTAAATTTTGGTCTTGGTACTTACTCTTTTTGTGGGAGAGAGACTAGGAGAAAAACAAAGCAGGCTCAATCTTAAAATTAACAAATGGGTTTATTACTATACACTAAAAGAATAGTAAAAAGAAAGTTGGAAAAAAACTAAAACATAATGAAACCTCAAAAACACTCTTCCCTCTCCTTACAAACTGTTCACTTTCTTACAAAACAACATAAAGAGACAAAACTTGTAATTTTCAGTCAGTTTCACTATCTGACAATAGTCTTTCATCAATTCATTAGGGGAAGAGTATCTTCTAGAGTCATGGATCCCACTGACAACTGAGAACAGTTCTCTTGTGGGTTTTAAACTGTCACAAAAACAACCGCCTGGAGAAACCTGCCTTTGTGACCCTTCCAGGAGCAGTTTCCCAAGCTGCTTATGGATCATGGGTCTTAGACTTTTGCATACTGGGGTGTCACCTTTTAAAGATGAATAACTCCAAAGCAAAGCATTCTTCATCTCAAGGTACAGAGATATCTTCTCACTTCTTCACTGGCACAGGGGGCTTCTCATCTTTATCTCTGTTCAAGCATCTTATAGGATATTACTTAATCCATCACAAACACCTTTGCTCGAACCTACACACAAATTAAAACAATCATCTCCCCAAATGCATATCTTTCCCATGATTTAAAGGAATGATCTAAATATAGAGTTCATTTCCATGGCTCAAGTAAGAATAGAACAACCAACTCTTTAACCCTCTGTCCTAACAGTCTTTTCACTCTTGCTCTACTGACTTCGTGCTGGTTTTTTCTTTATGTTCACTCTGTCCTTTCTTACTCTCTCAGAGAAGGGCTAAGCTCTGGAAGCTTCATGTTGCTAGGAAAGAGTTAAATCTGCTCTTTGTCTCTCTCTCTGTAGATTGTGGTGTTAGATGTTCAAGGCCGCGTTGGTGAGGTAGGAAGAACTCACAGAAACATCAGAGATCAGAGCACCTGGGCAGCCCAGAATCACAAAAAAACCAGGCAGGATCATGAATGCCTTCTCAGCCCACCCCTCAGTGTAAATTGAGGTGGCCTCGACCCAAATGGTGCCCATAGCTCTTATCAGGGGCCTAGCAGAGATCTCTCTCTGCTCCAGAGAAGTCCAAAGAAAGTAGCTGTTGCAAAACAGCAACCTCTCCTTCCCCCGCTTCACCCGAGAGCTGATGGAATCTGGCCAGGCCTCAGGCCAGCTCCCCCCCGAAAAGGGGGGAGCAGCAGGCCCAGCTCGATGTTACCTGTCTCTCTCTGGCTAAAGGAAAGAAGAAAAAGGACCCACCTACAGGAATTCACGGGGTTTTATATGGTGCTTCCCAAAGTCGCAGCTAACAATTTTCAGTGGTCAGAACAGATGCCAATATTCCAACTAACTCTCTGATAGGTCCCTGTCTTTTCTAAAGAAATTCCCAGGTCCTGACCTGGAGAATTATTCTACATTCTTCTATAACTAAAAAACCAAACTGTACTAACCCATGACAAATGTGCATTATAGGGTGAAGCGTGGAAGGCTGAGGTTTAGGTGTGAATGGATAATGGATTTCTTAGAACTGTGGTATTTGATTTGAAGCTTACCATGTTTTTCAAGCAGGTTCACCTCAGTTGATCCCTGAAAACTTTAAAGAAAAAAAAAGAAGTATATTTTATTCCATTTGAAACACTGCAAAAATAAAGGGTAGTGTGTATTAACATGGTGTGATTTTTGAGGGCTGTGCAGAGCCATTCTATGATGGTTAAAAATATGTTTTAAATGTGCATTGTTATAAGTTTGAGTTGGCCAGATTCAGTTTGGCTGTTGGTGTGGACCAATGTAAAATGAAATCTGACTGGTGAAATAGGGGTTAAATATCTGTTATTTCCAAGTGTGTTTGTGTTATTTCAAAACTCCTCCTTTTGTTTTTACAACATACAGTGGGTACAAGGTTGTGAGGTCAGACTGGGAGTGATTCTGCATTTTCAGAAAAATGGCTTTTGCTTTATTTTTTCTGCTGCCTTATGTGTTTGGACCATAAGAATGTTTTTTCTCCACTGTAGCATGAGCTGTGCTTTTTATCCTTCAGCACCTTTACTAGGGATGAAAAGGCCCAAGAAAAGAGTGATAATTTTACCATGGATCCAATGAGTGAACAGCATGGCTAAAATATGGCAAGCTTGTAAAAGACCCCATTTCAACAAGTTTCTAAAGAGCACAAATACAAATACCTTGACACAAGCCCCAAGCAACATAAACTAACCTAAATACACATTAAAGCTCAGTTCAGCCAGGTACCTCAGCTGGAGGTTACTGAGATGTCCTGTAGCCCTCCTGAATCCACAGGTTTATTCACATCGATGCACATTTATTGGTGTACAAACTCTTTGTCTCAGTTAGCAAAGCCAAGCCTTTATTGTTTTCTTTATTTCCCTGCTGAAGCAAATTTTTCTGCCTCTCCCTGGACTTCCTTTCTTAGGAAAATACACTCAGTGGTATTTTTCTGTAGGTACTGGATGTGTCTGTGGAGTTTCAGTGAGTTCCCCCACCCTTCCCTGTGGTGGTGCTGCCTGAGCCTCTCTCCAAGCAGCTGATGGAGGTGTTGGGAAGAGCTTGGCTGCCTTTGCACCAGCCTCGATTCCTTCCCAATGACAACACCAAGTTTCACTTTGGAGCCTGAGGTAGGTTTCTACTCAGATAAATCTGCAGACAATAATGATGAATTTGGGCACACAGATTCTAAAAAAGTATGCACATAATGCCTTCAAAAATTGATTTTACTCCATTGGGAAACATCAGCCCCCAGTCCTGTCCTGTTTTCAGTAACTGTTGTTATGTCCCAGTAATCCCATTTTATATCTGGAAACCTCTGTGGTTTTATTTATAGAAACAATTCTTGATTTTCTATTTTCTCTGGAAGGAATTGAGAAATTTTTAAACTTTGTGTTCCCATGATTGCAGGTGTGTATTATGGCACTGGAAAGGAAATTACTGCCATGAATATGTGGCTGATGGAGACCATTCAGGGGTCAAGATGTGCAATGAGAAACTCCCAAAAAACTTTGTCAAGGCATGACTTTAGTAACAAACACAAACTTGTGCTTGAAAATGAGCAGCTGGGTTGTTCCATTTCATGAGATCACATAGTCAGCAGGAGTTGGGCTGAGTTGGAGTGACTTTGGGTCTTGTTTTTAGCAAAATATCACCCGCTTGGGCCTAAGACCCTGCACCAATACAAACTAGTAACTTAGAGTGACTGGTTTCACTGTTATTAGGTCACTGGGTAGAGAAAAATACTAAATGGAAATCATTTGGAATATACCAGTGTCTTGGTTTTGAAAGACAGTTGTCTGCAAGGGAAAACTAGAGCCTCCCTTGGAATGGAGAATGTAAACCCCCTTCCCTCCAAATTATTATAATTTTGCAATTAGGGGCTCTCAGGAAAAGATATGGGAATAGGAGTAACAGTTCTTTAACAGGAATATTAAAAAAAAAAAAAGGAAAATACAAATGTAGTAGTGCAAATAACAAGCAAGGAAGCAAACAAAAATCCTGGAAAACCCTGACAGAGTCAGGGATACAACCTGGCACCCTGTTCGTCAGGGTGTTGGAAGCAGTCCAAATAAGTCCTCCTGGAGCAACAGATGTGGTTCTGTGGAGAAGAGATGGTGCTATAAAAAGTCCAGTGGTAACGAGATGGGTCCAGTCTTCCTCCGGGAATCCAATGGAAAAAACTGATACCTTGTGTCCTTCAGTCCCAGTTTTTATCTAGCTAGGAACAGCTGACTCCCTCCCACTGGGTAGAGCATCTCACAGTGGGATGATGGAATGTGTCATGTCATTGGTGGGCCCTAATGGCCCATTATCAGAAGATGTCCCCCTGGAGGATGGAAGGGTGGTGAAAGAGATAAGAAACACTGCCCCACCTGGTTTTAATAGATGGGCCATTATCAGAAGACATCCTCCACCCTCCCCCTGGAGTAAGGAGGATAACACATCTCCCAAGAAACAGCTTTCAACAGATGAAATAGAATACACCTTTTTAGGTTACATGATCCAATACTGTCATAGGTTGGCACAATTTTGTTTTCTAGATATAGAGAAATGTAAAATGTTTTTCCCTGCCCTGACCGTAGAGTGGGTTGGGGTGGGGAGGACAAGGACCTATCAAAAAGCTGGCTGAGATATTGGCAGCTAAGTTGACCAATGGCAGAGATATTGGCAGCTAAGTTGACCAATGAGAAGTGTTGATGCGACTTTGGAGTGGACATTTAAAAACTAACTGCAGGAAATCAGTCTCTCTCTCGCTTTGGAAATCAGCAATGAGGTAACATCAAGAGTGGCGGGCGGCCTCGGGTCAGGCCTTGCTGCCTTTTTGGGTGGCCAGGCTGGGCCTGGCTGGGTGTCTGAGGGCCACTGCCCGCACAGGGAGAGCCTGGGCCAGCTGAGCCCCTTTCCCTTGCTTGCTGGCAGGGGAGAGGGGCAGCTGCAGCTTGGCAGTGATGGGGCCATGTGCTCAGACTGTGGCAAAAAGGGCCAAGCCAGGGCCCAGCTTAGTCGCCGCTGGCAGCAGGGAAAGAAAGTCTGCAGCTTCATAACAACTTTGAGCTGAGCCACCCTGGATGAGACCGAGGGGTGGAAAAAAGGACATTTACCAGCTTCCTCCATCAGCACAGCCTTGCATTTTTTCTTCAGCCATGCAGCCTGGGGCGTGCATGTGCCCTTTGCAAGCCCGAGTAAACTTAACCCTTTCTTAGCAACACGGAACTTTTAAAGCACAATTCTTCCTCAAGAGAAAGAAGAAAGAAAAACAGAAGGTACATGGAACAGACACTGCATGAAGTCAGTTAGATGAGAAGTGAAAGAACTAATAATATTGGAATAGGATTGAAGAAGTGGACATTTTTAACCGGACTCTTCTAAGGTAAATTATGAAGAAATGAACTGTTCTTTGCAGCATCTTAGTATTATTTGGGTAGAATGCTATTCTAATCAAAATTAAGGACTGATGTAATGGAGATTTATTTGGGAACTTTGAACCCCCCGCTCCTGGGTCAAAAAAGAGGTCTCAGCCTTTGAGACAAAGATGGTTTTAGACCAGAAGACGTATTCGTAAATAGTACCCCAGATACACTGAGACGCTTTGCTGATAGAACATCACAGTCTGCGAAAACTCTGGGCGGCAGCAGATGTGTGACATTGGGAGCACTGGACTCTTTTGTCTTTGTGGCAAACGTCTTCATAAAAGATCTTAGAAGGACTCTTCTCCTAAAATAATGAGTGGTTATGTCTAAATAGTGAAACTAACTGGAAATCCTAAGTTGTGTCTTTCTATGTTGTTCAATAAGAAAGTTAATAGTTTGTAAGAGGAAAGAAGCGTGTTTTAAAGTATCATTCTGTTTTAGTTTGTTTTCTTTTTCTCATTTTTTTTCTTCCCTCCTCATTCTTTTAATATATGTTAATAAAACTATTTTTGTTCATTTTTAAGCTTAAGCCTGCTTTGTTTATTTTTCTCCTAATCTCTCCCTCCCACAAAAAATTAATACTAAAACCCCTACATTAATTAGCGTTTCCGCCCAGTTTTATTAAATTAAAACCATTACAAATACAACCAGCAAGTCCCAGAAAAGTGGGAGAGCAGAAAGGTCTGGTGCAGCATCTCCAGGATTCCTGTAAATGAGGAGTTTCCAGTTCCCACTGATCATTCCTCTTTGCGCTATGTGTACAAAATAGCAATTTGAGGTTTCAGGAGTGTCATATCTGCATGAGTCCATCAGTTTTCTTTGGCTGCAGGTTTCTCTTCAGTGGCTGGGACGTAAATTATGAGAAGCTGAAGGAGAAAGCCGTAAATTATTGGGCTCTGCCAACTTCAATATCCACAGCCTGACAGAGCCTTGATTTGACAACAATCTACTTGTCAGTCTCTCTTGCAAAATATTAACACACTCAATTATCTAATGTGTTATCCAACTGTTAAATATCACAGATAGAGCAGTCCAAAGTCCAGGGTCAGGCTCCATTTCTCCTCCTGCGACAAAGCATCTGCTCAGGCTTGGGAGCTGCTCATTCTTGGCCTGTGACAGCAGTGTTTTTTTAGGGTTAGTAGTGTTTTTTTAGGAAATTCAGGCTCTTTCTGTGAGAAAACTGGAAAGAAAGGCACAAGTGTTGTTGCTTGGTTGCCCTGGGTGCCGTCAGAGTTTCTGGGAACAGGGAGTGGGAACAGGATGGGCTCAGTGCTCCCCAAATCAGCCCCTTTGAAGATGCAGAATACAAATTATGTGCTTTTAAAAAGCCCCAAGTTTGGGACGAAGCACCAGTTTACCTTCATTTAAGAGAATTTTACTAAATCAAGTGTCTTGTAATCACCAGCACAAAAATCTCATCTTTCTCTGAAAGACCCTTAGGGAAAACCATCCCACTTCAGTACGATTTCATCCATCCTCCTGTACTTTTCCCAGGCAATAGTGATGAACATTAGTCTGTCTCCTCATGCTGTAAATTATGATGGGCCACTGTAGATAAGGGGTTTGTGCTAAACATTAAAAACAGTCACCTGGAAACAGATGAAAGTATGAGTAATAACCACATGCAAATTTATCCCCCATTTATAACTTGCTAGTAAATGCTGACATTTGGAGAGAGGGAATGTGGTATAGGAGGAGGATGCTGGGTTTTGCAATTACAGTCCCAATCCTTTCTCAAAAGATTAAAGTTTTACACAGTGGTTGTTCTCTGGAAATTTGCTGAATCCTAATATTTAAGATGAAAGCATAATGAAGGATGATTTTTTTTTTTTTTTGAAAGAATTGTCTGATAGGCTTGATTTGCTAGTTCCCACTGAAGCAAAACTTTACTCTGACTTCAATTATCATTAAATTGTGTTGACCTCAATAAGGGTTTTTGCAGAACTGGACCTGTAGCATGAATAGGCTGTTCTGTGCAGAAAAGTGACTACATGAAAATGGCATCTTCTTACTCATCAGTTCTGCATCCTGAGGGCACACAAGCTGCTGTGTCTGGCTTTAATGACAGAAATGAGGTTTTGATGCTCTTTCCTCCTGTGAGACCTTCAGAGCTGGCAGAACTGGGATGGGAGTTGGTGCAACAGCAGCAGAATTTGGGTGACAGCAGCTGTGTCCCCTTGGTCCTCCACACCCAGAGAGGTATGAGCCCCCAGGTTGTACCCCAAAAAGGTGTGAGGCCCAAGGCTGTACCCCAAAAAGATGTGACAAAACCCAAGCCCCTGTATTACCATGACACGCAAAGCAATCACACGTAGATGAGAAATTTCGCAGGGCAGAGAGGTTTCTCCGTGCCAGCTCAAAGCTGAGTCCGGGCGGAGAGAGACCTCCTTGTTTATTTCTTACTTCTTATACATTTGTGGGTCTGGCCGAAGATTGGCTTCTTGGAGTTTTTCACCCTTCAGCCAAGTGGCTAGACCAACTGTCAGTTACAATTGTTTTCAGGTTAGAAATATGCAAACAAAGGACAGAGAATGAAAAACAAAGGATTTGTTTATGTTACATCTGTGGGGAAAACAGAGTAGAAACTGCTCATAATATTGTACAGTAACTAAAGATCTGACTCCATTTTATGAAAATTCAAAAGGCTATAAAAAACTCAGAAAAACCAGGGTAACACCCCTGTCTGCACATGACAATGAATCAACCAGCATTTTCCCACAGGGCTACTCCAGACCAGGAGCTTTAAAAACTCTCTGACATCCTCCTGATTTATTGCATTTGTAAAGATGACCTTTAATATTTTAATGGTAATAATTCTTTCAAGGGCTTAAATCAGGTAAATGTGCTGTGTTCATATTTTGGCATTATATACTGTAGTCAATTTAATCTATATAAGCAGTTTCAGTGATATTAACACTAGGCAAACTGATACTAAAGTTTAAATGTCAGAGAGAGTTTTCATATTACATCTAGTGCAAACAAAGCATTTTTTTCTCCAAGTACTGAGGCATAAAATACCAGGAGATAGTAAAGACAGAGAGTGTCAATGAATCTGAAATAAATAGGAGGTGAAATTTATAGTATTTTCAAATATGTGCCCTATCCAAGGACTACTGCTGCTGCTGCACAGATCTATAAAATTAGAGATAAGAGAAAAATCTTGTCGTGCTTTACAATAAATGCACTTCCACTAGGGTATCTATCTGGATTTTTGTAACTCCTTGGAGATTTATTATTTCACCTTGGATTTATTTCCCACTGTGCATAGCATGGATGGTATTTCATACTTTGTTGTGTTCCTCTGAGGAATGGTTTTTCCCCTCAGAGTCCCCCTGAAACCTGTGCTATGTAGTTCAACCCTTTTTCCCTATCATACCTACTCCTGACCCTATTGGCTCAGGGCCAATATCTTTCCTTGGCCCAAAACTAGATATACCCCTGTTCCTTCCTGGTTCTCTCTCTCTCTCCTCGGCCTCCTGGAACATCACATCGAGAATAAAGCTTGGACGGAAGCTGGGGGTGAGAGCCACTCTTTTGAAATCTCTATTCTGTCTCTCTGAAAATATATTTCCCTAAAACCCCTGAATAACTGAGCTAGCGAGAGCCGGGGGGTGGCTAGAGGGAAGTAATAATTTTCAGTTGGCCCCCAACGTCGGTTTGTTATGAAATATTAATAAGCCCACGCATGAAGAGGGACTCCCTATTTAAGGGGTTAATAATCTCTTTGGGAGGCACAACTACCTGGCCCCTATCGGCTATTTCGGAGCAGCTCGGGGTGGCAGGACAAGGTCGGGAGTTCGCTTTTACTACAAAAGTGAATCGACCTTAGACAGAAAACCCTGACGTTGCAACACCTGCTGCGGGGTCCGCTAGAAGATCCCTATAGTTTAATAGTGAGAGGGCATTAGGACCCTGCGCCGGAGCGTGTTGCGTAACGCGGTTTGAGATTTTTTTCTCTGCGGAACGGCTGAGTTCTGTGTACTGGGGAAAACCGCGTGTTTTTGGAGTGGGCTAGCTACGGGAGGGTCCCGGGACAGAAGCCGGCACCGGGACACCCCCCTGCCCGTGTCCCTGCAGTCGGGAGAAGCGGCCAGAGACGGCCGCCCCGAGCCGTGGGCTGCCCGCCTTGCCTCTGATACCTCGGGAGCGAGCGGGACGCGGCGGCGTCTTTGGTTTTTCACGTCAGGGGAGAAGATTTTTCAAACAGTTTGCCTTTTAAAACATCAGAAACATGGGCATACGTTTATCGAGAAATCAAAAGAGTGCTTTTAAACAACTTAAAAATATTTCAAAAAATCTAAAATTTCCTAATAAGCTCTTAATCAAATTTATTTCCTGGCTGTCAGCTGAGATTCCAGACAGTACTCTAGAAGATATAAATTCTGTTTCATTTTGGGATGATGTGGGAAAATTAATAACTTTAAAAGTTGAAAATGGGGAAAACAAAATTTCTTCATTTATTCCAATATTCTTACAAGTACGCAAGAAGCTGTTAGAAGCAGAAAACAGCAGCCAGCCATGCAAAACCTCTCAGCAATTCCCTGGTCCCGAGAAGCAGGGATTCCCTGATTGCATACTGCATTCTGCTCCTCAAACCCACCCATAGTCCTTATACCCTTCTCTCCCACCTGTTTTCCCTCAGCAAGATGCACTTTTTTCCTCTCAGAGCTCTGGCCATGTGGATGAGACCCTGGGGGGCTCGCACCACGCGGTCAGCCCTGATGGCGGACGGCATTGCATTCCTCCTTCCCACTATCCCTTCTTCCCCCCACTTCCCGCCCCGACCCCATATCTCTCACCCAATCCCCCACCCCACCCTTTTCCCCAGTGCCTCCCCCTCCCTCCCAGCGGCCGCGCGAAGGGGGAGGGGGGAGGGTGCCTTACAACCACTACTCCCAGCGTGAATGGGGAGATAGATAATACAGCCTGCAGCAGCAGAGTCGGGGGGGGGGGGGGTGGCCCCCCTGCTGCAAGGGCTAAGGGGCAGCCTAGCCTGGGGCCCCAGGGGAGGGGGGATCCTGTTGCTGGACCCCAGGGAGGGGGTGGGACAACACCCTCGAGCTGCCTGGGCGATAATGGCCCGGCGTACCGTTCCAAGGAATTCTGCAGCTTCCTGCAACAATGGGGAGTGGGACATAAAACCGGCATCCCCCATTCCCCAACAGGCCAAGCTGTAGTGGAGAGGACCCACAGAGAAATCAAAAGGGTCCTCAACCAACAACAACCGGTGTTGAAAACAGAAACACCGCAGACCCGATTGGCTAGGGCTCTATTCACATTGAATTTTTTAAACAGCACCTTTGAGTTTTTAAACCCACCGATCATTCGTCATTTCGGAGCAAACCCTCAACTAAACATCAAGGAGAGGCCGCCGGTCATGGTCCGGGACCCTGAGACTGGAAGGACAGAGGGACCTCATGATTTGGTCACGTGGGGTCGTGGGTACGCTTGCGTGTCCACCCCCACGGGGCCGAGATGGTTACCATCGAAATGGGTGAGGCCCTATGTCCCGAAGGTCTCAGGGGAGAAAAAGAAACTGCCACAGGTTACTCAGGCAGCTTTTAGGAGGAAAAGGAGGGAAGATTTTTCCCAGGACGGTTTCGCTTTCCTGAATGACCCCTGCTTGAATGTTAATTGTTTGTTTTAGTTCTTTTAGTCCTGTCAGAGCCAGTCCAGCGCCAGTCCCCTGTGCTGAGGAAGTTCCACCTGCTCCTCAGCATCCTCCTGCTTGCCAGTCTCACTGCACCTGTCTCCAGATGGTTGGTGCCCCAGCCCAAAGCCACCAGGGCAATGGGGCATACCACAAAGCCAGCCAGAGCATCCGAGACATGGTGAATGACATCAAGAGAGAGACTGGTGACTGGCTGAATGGATTGTTTGGGGACTGGGGACTTTCGGGCTGGGTGGATTCAATTTTGTAATCAGTTTTGTTACTTTTGTTTGTTATTCTGTCAATTTTAATTGGATTTGGTATCATCAAAAAATGTTAGGTAGATTAATTTCTAGCACCACACATGCCCCCTCGGTGAACCAAGTTGCTGTATCATCCGTGCCTGGATGGGAGGAGAACGTGGAACTGGAGGAAGACCCAGAAGACAGGAGACACCCAGAAGAGGAACCTCAGATGGAGTGGTCCACTCAGCCAGAGTGGCTTGCCGAGAATTACCCGGACTTTGAATATCATCCTCCTCCATTCCAGCCCTCCTCCTGTTATTAAAACAGAAAAGGGGGAGATGTAGTGGTGCAGAACTGTTTTATTAGGTTTTTATAAGAAGTTTATGTTATGATTCCTTTCACTGTATCCCCAATGTTGTAACCCTTTTGTGTTGTCTGTATAATAAGGTGATTTGTGTCCTCCCACCCCCCTTGCTCTGGGGCAGCCTGTTTCTCCAGGAGCCCTCCCAAGATTGCGAAATCTCAGGGAGAAGGCTTCAGGTGATAGGCCCCCCGGGGGGAATTCCTTTAACTTTGGATTTGAATGGTCCGAGGCTTGGGGGTGGGCACACCTTGTTACCCCCTGAAACCCCTGATTCATGGTTTTGTAGTATCCTCCCTGAAACCCCTCCCCCGCTTATAGGGGGCAGGAGGGAGGAAAAAACTCGCTCAGTCTCTCAGCATCTCTCTCAGCCTCTCAGCAACATCTCTCAGCACCTCGCTCTCAACCTCTCTGCTCCTCAACTCTGGAGCTAATAAACACCTTTTAATATGCTAAACTGAGAGCCAGCCTTTTCTATTCTGCTGCTTTGCTGTCACAACGCTTTTGGGGGTTCAGCTGCTGAGCCGAGAAGCCGAACGAACTGGAACCATTCTGTGCCTGGGTTGACCCGAGCTAGCCAGAGGTCACCTCCCGCCCGGTGCGGGACGGAACCAGACACAGCAGTGCGAATTAGGGAAATATCCCGCCGTGCTGCCCGACCGTAATAAACATACACTTTCTAACTTTAAACTGTTAGAGAGTTTTTGTCCGTCACAGTTGGGTATTGATACTGGATAAATACCCATATTTCTTTAATAAGTCACAATGGCCAGCACCTGGACTTGGTATCAATCAATCACTAAGCAGTGGACCTTGGATCGTGCCAGAGGGTCACAGAGACCTGATGGAAACCCTCCTGACTTCATCCTTTGAGACCACCGACCCAATTTAAGAGTAGAACTGCGCACGTGCGAAGGACTAATAGCCTCATTTTAATAGAGCGGGGATGGGAGGTGCTGGGGTTATGCATATGTATTGTATGTAAGATCTTGGAAAATAAATAGAGAGCAAAGAGCCTTGTTCAGGGCAGCCACGCCTTTCGGAGATGACTCCTGTGCTGCCCGCCAGTGAATAAACATACCACTTTCTAACTTTAATTGGTTAGAGGGTCTTTGTCCGTGACTATATCAGTTTTCAACAACTCAATTGGCGAGCCAGCCAGCAGAAGGTTCTGCTCAGCTGTGAGACCAGCTCGGGTGGAGGACACCCTCAGGGCGCCCCCGGAATATTCCTGGAAGGGTGGGCTCCGCTGTCTGACCTGTTCATCCAGTAGCAGACAAGAACTCCTGACTACTAAAACTCTGGACAAAAGGGTATGCTTAGAAAACATTGAAACAGTTTGAACAGTGACCTGTAAGGCGTATGCGTGGTCAGGAAAGGCTGTTGGTAAGTCGTGGGAGACGTCCCACGCACAACTTGTGCCTCTGTAGTGTGCTTGCAAGCTTGATTGGTATCTGGTCAGTTGTACTTGGTTGCCAGCAGAGAAAGCTGTTAAGCTGTTATACCGAGCTGTGGAGGGCTCAGATTGTTGTTGCTGGTAGAAGGGGATTTTGCCATTTGTTGTGCCATAGAGGGCTGAGCTGCTAGGAATCCAGGGCTAGCAATTGTAAGGGCAAATCCTGATTTGTGGTTGTTACACTGTGTGAATGTGTCCTGACTGTGAGAACGATTGTCAGAGAGTTTGTTGAGACGTGCTACCAACACAAAGTGATTGAGGAGTTTGGACCCACGGTTCCATTTTTGGGTGACTGAAACGGCCAGGGAAAAACAAGCGAGTGGGGTGTATGAATACCCTTAAAGCCCCCTCCCCGCTGTGACTGTGGTGTGTGTGTTTTGGTTACCGGGACGGTATTCACTGTAACTGTATTTTTGAGGCAACATCCATCTTGTGTTAAAAGTTTTAAGTGCAGCACATGCTGAGTGAAAGAGCTGATTAGCCTCTGAGAGCTGATGCGTGGACGTTTTTGAAGTAGATTGAGGACAGCAAAGGACAGGACCAGTTTGGCAAGGAGGAATAAAAGCCCTTGGCAAGAGCTTAGTTGTGATTTTAGGTATGGAGACTGTGTTCGTAGATTTTTGGAATTAAAATAAGGGTAACTTTGGTCTGAGAACTCAATCTGACCAGATGAATAAAAGGAATTCCTTTACTTAAGTGATTTGGGCTTGACTCGTAGGCGTTTGTGAATTCAGTAAACTGGTGGATAGACAGAGAAAATGAGAGAATATATTTAGAAGGCTTATATCAGATGTCTGCTGGGAGACTAGTGGCTCTGGATTGGGAGCAACAGGCTGGTGAGAATTTAGGAAGTCAAGGAGTTAATGGAATAGCTTGCATTTTTAGGAATTTTCCTGCAGCTTTTGGTGCATTTAGAGGTTGTCACTCTGCCTGGGTGCTAATGCAGTGTAAAATTTGTGGTGGATGTTACTATTGTTCTTCTGCTAACTGGTACAGAGAATGTGCCCAGTGTAAACTACAGCTCCTTGATCGAGCTAATTTAGAGCCAAAGATTTTAACACATTTAGTAAAGCAATTTCTATTTCAACTCCAGCTCCAGCTTTAACTCCAGCTCCAGCCTTAACCAAAGCTCATCTCCAGCTCTATTTCAAGTTCAGCTCACCTTCTATTTTATCCCCTGCTCTGACTACTCCACTTACTCCTAAATCTCTCCCACTGCCCAGCAGTGATAGTGGGGAAGAGGAGCCCTCTCCAAAGGTTCCTACAGCATCCCAGACTCAGAAACAAACCAAAGAAGAGGACATCAAAAAGGGGAGGCAGTGGTTGCTCATGTTAAGGAAAACTGAGATGGACTGGAGGATCTTACCCTAGGAGACCCTCTAGTTATAATGAAACTAGGGAACAAAGAAAAAGAAATGAAGTTTTTGATAAACACAGGGGCAACATATTCAGTGTTAAATAAAGCTTTAATACCAATAACAGATGATTATGTTATGGTAAAAGGGGTAACTGGCCAATCTGAAAAAGCCTGTTTTTGTAGGCCATTGAAATATAAACTTGGGAAACAATGGGGAATTCACAGGTTTTTATATATGCCTAATGCTCCATCAGCACTTTTGGGTAGGGATCTATTGGAACTATTAGAGGGAAAAAAAAAATGGAGAGATTACTTTGGAGGTTGAGGACCAACAATATGTGGGATTGTTAAACTTGATATAGATAACTAATGAAGCTGAAGTTAAAAGTGAAGGGGAGATTTACAGGAAAATAATGGATCAGGTGTTTCCTGGATTTTGGGCTTTTAACATACCAGGAGAGCAAAGAATGCACTCCCAGTGCAAGTTAAGTTTAAAAAAAAAGAAAACAACTAGTTAGAGTTAAGAAATACCCCCTGAAGAAAAGTTAAGGGATTAGCCCAGTGATTGAATTTTTTTTACCTGTTAAAAAGCCTGATTGATCATAGCTGTTAATAGGATAACTGAGGATTTATACCCAGTGGTTGCCAACCCTTACACTTTGTTAACTTGTTTAACACCTGAACTAACATGGTTTATTGTTTTAGATTTAAAGGATGCTTTCTTTTGCCTTCCTCTCCATGAAGCCAGCCAGAAAATTTTTGCATTTGAATAAAAAACTCAGCTCACATGGACAGTGCTTCTGCAGGAGTTTAAAGAATTGCCCACCTTGTTTGGAGAACAACTAGCAAAAGATCTGGAATCCTGGGAAGCTCCATCAGGAGAAGGACAGCTGTTACAGTATGTGGACGACCTCCTGATAGCTACCAAAACTCAAGAGGCATGTCTGGAGTGCATGGTAAGACTTAAAATTTTGGGCCTACAGGGCTATTGAGTATCCCAGAAGAAAGCCCAAATGGTGAAGCAAACAGTTATTTATTTAGGCTACAAGGTTAGTACTGGACCAAGAACCTTAGGACAGGATCACAAGGAAGCAATATGTCAGACCCCAAAACCTCAGACAGTAAAAGAACTGAGAACTTTTCTAGGCATGACAGGGTGGTGCAGACTGTGGATTTCTAACTATGGGTTGCTTGTTAAACCTCTGTATGCCTTGATCACGGAAGGTAGCAGGGATCTCCAAAAGAAGCAACTCGAGCCTTCGACCAGCTAAAGAAGGCCCTCATGTCAGCTCCAGCCCTGGGACTTCCAGATGTGAGTAAACCATTATTTTTGTTTTCATACGAGAAGCAGGGGATTGCCTTGGGAATACCAGCACAAAACCTGGGCCCATATCACAGGGCAGTCACCTAAGCAGCTGCATGCAGTAGCTAAGGGATGGCCAGGGTGCCTCAGAGCCATTGCAGCAGTGGCAGTGAACATCCAAGAAGGAAGCAAGTTCACCCTAGGCCAGAAGATGACTGTGCTAGTATCTCACACAGTGTTTGCAGTCCTAGAAGTGACGAGATGTGTAGCTGTGCTCTATCTCCACACCGGGCGGACGCCGGCCTCTGGCTGGCTCAGATCTGCACAGCGACCAGGATGTTTCCAGTCCAGATATGCATGCAGGTTATCTTTACCTGCTGGGCTCAGCTTGTCAGCAGCAGCTGGACTAAGTAGTGTTGTGACAGCAGCAGCAGTAGAAAAGGATGGCTCTCAGCTTAGCAGGTTAAAAGATGTTTATTCAGGCCTAATTGCGGTAGCACCACAGCTAGCCCAAAACTGCAGGCCAGAGAGCGGCTAGAGAGTTTGAATCTCCCTCTTCCACCTTATAACTGGGGGAGGGGTTCAGGGGGGGTTTCAACAAGGCAACGAATCAGGGGATTCAGGGGGCAACAAGGGGGTGTCCACCTCCAAGCCTCTGACCAACCATCCCCAGAGGAAAGGAATTCCCCCCGGGCAATCAATCACCTGAAGCCCTCTCCGTCTGATTTCTCAATCTTGGGAGGGGTCCCGAAGTGATAGGCAGGTTGTCCCAGAGCGAGGGGGGGGCAGAGGGGGTGGTCCAGGTCAGGTGGGGGGTGGGATGATTGACATACAACACTTTGTTATACAGAAAGCTCAAAAGGGGATGGACTGTTACAAAACTGGGGATACAGTGAACTGAACCATAACATAAAACTTCTTATAGAAACCTAATAAAACAATTCTCGCACCGCCACAGAGATGATGTTGAGATTGTGGTAACTAACATTGTGAATCCAGCTTCCTTCCTCAGCGGGAGTTTGGGAGAACCAGTGATCCATGAGTGCCTGGAGGCCATCGAAGCCACCTACTCCAGTTGCCCGGATCTGAAGGACACCCTGCTTGAGAATACTGAGACCTGGTCCACCGATGGAAGCAGCTATGTCATCAGTGGAAGGCATGCTGGGTATGTGGTTACCATGAGCAGAGAGGTAATAGAGTCTGGACCATTACCAACCAACACCTCGGCACAGAAGGCTGAAATAACTGCCTTAACTCGGGCTTTAGAGCTGGCAAAAGGAAAGAAAGTTAATATCTACACAGACTTAAGGTATGCATTTGGGGTAGTTCATGCTCATGGAGCCGTCTGGAAAGAAAGAGGACTGTCGAATTGACAAGGAAAAATAATAAACATGCACAAGAGATAATAAAACTGTTGGAGGCAGTCCAGGTACCTGAAAAGGTAGCCATCATGCATATCAAGGCACACCAAAAAGTGAGCTCTGAACTGGAGGAAGAAAACAAGCTGCCGGACAGAAAGGCAAAAGAAGCTAAAGGTGCGGTAACTGTCGAAACTGTTGAGGTAGCCTTAATTCCAGATGAGCAAATTTCCACTAAAGGTAAGCCAAAGCACAGTAAAAAGGACAAGAGGGGTGGGCTATTACAGATAAAAGGAAAGAAAGGCTTATGATCCCCTTTCACATGCTATAGTCATTAGTGAAAGAGGAACATGAAAAAAACACATTGGGGAGTAGATGATTTGTATAATTATTTGAAAGATAGAATCATAGCTAGAAATTTCTAAAGTATAGGTGACTTGCCAATGTAGCCTTTGCCTCCAAACTAATCCCAAAAATATTTCTAAACCAAAGCTTGGGCAAATTAGGAAAAGATATGTACCTGGGCAGCAATAGCAAATTGATTTTTTTAGAACTACCCAGGAAAGGAGGGTACTGATACCTATTGGTGTTAACAGATACCTTTTCAGAGTGGCCAGAAGCTTTCCCTACCAGAACTGCCAAAGTGCAAGAAGTAACCAAAGCAGTGTTATAACAAATAATACCATGCTCTGGAGTCTCAGACACAATGTTTTCAGATAGGGGGCCACATTTTATTTTAAAAATTATGCAGCAAATTAGCCACCATTCAAGCATAGATTCCATATCATCCTCAGTCAAGTGGCCAAATAGAGAAAATTAATTATTTGATTAAGCAGCAAATTATAAGATTAGGACAAGAAGCAAAGTTACCTTGACCTCTGGCTTTTCCATTAGCATTATTATAAATTTGGACTAAGCCAAGAGTAAAAGAAAAACTAAGCCCCTTTGAAATATTGTGTGGAAAGCCATATGGAATTTAAGGAGGGACAACACCCACTCAATTAGAGGAAGAAACCTTACGCAGATATATGATGGCCCTAAAGAAACAAACTAGAGAAATAAAGAAACATGTGGCTGGGGCTCAAACCAGAGAACTAGATGGACCAGTACATGATGTACAGCCTGGGGATTACATATACATTAAGTCTTTTGCAGAAAAAAACTTAGAAACTACGGTAGGAGGGACCATTCCAAGTGCTCCTCATCACCTTTACTGCAATCAAGATCAAGGAACAAAGCACCTGGATCCATCACTCCCGAGTGAAGAAAGCTTCTGAGAAACTCTGGAAAGTTCTACTGGGTGATAACGAACTAAAATTAATAAGTATAGTATAACAACCTTTTGAAAAATAGGAAAGCTTGTAATTGTTATGGATAATCAAGTAGGTATAGCCTGGAGAGTTGTGGCATTTATGACCATCGCTATAGCCACAGCTAATGCAGCACCACTGCATTATAATGTGACTGGTAAATATAAGTGCCAAGGGAAAGCTTATGATTTTGTCTCCCATAAGTCTCTGATTCAGATGCTGAAAGTTACAGATGCATCTGTGTAGGAAGGAAGAAATGTTTGGGGAAATTTAATTTAACTTGTGCATTTGTTACTTTGTTAATATTTGAAGAATGTGATTTTTCCTATCAGGCACCTGTTGTATCCCACCAACATATAAAGGCAAACTTGACAACTGTTCAAGAAATATTGCCTGTGCCTATAGAGATGAACTTAAGTTGCACAATTATTGAAACACCACGGATTAAAGAAAAGAAAAAAAATAGGAAAAAAGAGAACTTTGATTACAATGCATCATGACACAAAGACTATACGGAGAGTATTTAAAGGTTAGAAGAAGGCCCATCCCATCATTAGTGGGATGTGCTTTCTGGGTAGTCACCAGCTGCAACTGGTTTGCTCAATACCTTGGTTTCTTTGATTATTGTTTTGTTTAATTTAGTTGGTATAAGTTTGATTTTGTTTGTTATAATAATTGTTTGGAATTAGAAAATGCTAAAATGACTAGCAGCTTTAACTTTAATATTAAAAGCAGATAGTACAGTTTTAAAGGACCCCAACCACACAGTTTTGCTAGATGAAGAAGAATTTACATATTAGTAAAAGAATTTACTAATTTTGAAGAAGGAGTGGGGAAATGAAACATGATTTTAAAGAGTTAAGATTTTAGCTAAGAGTTAGAGCCAATTTATATTGATCAAAATGTAAGTTAGATTAGTAAATGGTAGGTTAATGATTATTAGATGCCCAAGCTAGAGCTAACTGTTATATTATGAGCTTGTTTATAGAAAAAGTGGAGTAAGTGAACCATCATAAGAACAGATTGAAACCAGTAAGAACAATGGCCAGCACCTGGACTTGGTATCAATCAATCACAAAGCAGGGGACCTTGGATTGTGCCAGAGGGTCACAGAGACCTGATGAAGACTCTCCTGACTTCATCCTTTGAGTCCACTGACCCAATTCGAGACCACCGGCCCAATTCAAGAGAAGAACTGCGCACGCGTGAAGGTCTAATAGCCTCATTTTAATACAGAGCAGGGATGGGAGGTGCTGGGGTTATGCATATGTATTGTATGTAAGATCTTGGAAAATAAATAGAGAGCAAAGAGCCTTGTTCGGGGCGGCCACGCCTTTTGGAGATGACTCCCATGCTGCCCGCCGGTGAATAAACATACCACTTTCTAACTTTAATTAGTTAGAGGGTCTTTGTCCGTGACTATATCAGTTTTCAACGACTCAGTGAGTACTAAGACCAGAATTTAGTGAACGTGAAACCACTACAAACTGGAAGAAAAACTCAGCTCACATGGTGTGTGTTACTGCAGGGGTACAAGAACTCCCCCACTATATTTGGGGAGCAGCTTGCAAAGGATTTAGAGTCCTGGGAACCTCCACCAGGAGAAGGACAGTTACTCCAGTATGTGGATGATCTCTTAATAGCCACCCGGACCCAGGAGACATGCGTGGACTGGACGGTAAGCCTCTTAAACTTTCTAGGCCTGCAAGGGTATCGAGTATCTCAGAAGAAAGCCCAAATGGTGAGGCAAACAGTTATTTACCTGGGTTACGAAGTGAGTGCTGGACAAAGGACTTTGAGGCAGGATCACAAGGAAGCAATATGCCACACCCCAAAACCTCAGACAGTGAAAGAACTAAGAACCCTTTTAGGCATGACAGGGTGGTGCAGACTGTGGATTTATAACTACAGGTTGCTTGTTAAACCTCTGTATGCCTTGATCACAGAAGGGAGCAGGGATCTTCAGTGGACAAAAGCTCCCCACAGAGGTTTCTGAAGTACCAAGCCATATTGGTAGAACAAGATGATGTTGAAATTGTAGTAACTAACATTGTGAACCCAGCTTCCTTCCTCAGCGGGAGTATGGGAGAACCAGTGATCCATGAGTGCCTGGAGACCATTGAAGCCACCTACTCCAGCCACCCAGATCTGAAGGACACTCTGCTTGAGGATGCTGAGACGTGGTTTTCTGATGGAAGCAGCTGCCGTCAGTAGAAGGCGACATGCTGGATATGCAGTTACCACAAGCAAGGAGGTAATAGTCTAGACCATTAACATCTACATGGACTCAAGGTATGCATTCGGAATGGTTCATGCTCACAGAGCCATCTGGAAGGAAAGAGGACTGCTGAATTCACAAAGCAAGAGTATTAAACATGCACAAGAGATACTGAGGCTATTAGATGCCATACAACTACCTGAGAGAGTAGCCATAAGGCACATAAAGGCACACCAAAAAGTGAGCTCTGAATTGGAAGAAGTGAATATGCTGGCAGACAGAGAGGCAAAAGACGCAGCAAAAGGTGAGGTACCTGATAAGGCTGTTGAGGCAGCATTGATTCTAGGTGGAAAAATTTCTATTAAAGGTAAGCCAATGTACAATAAGAAAGATAAGAAACTTATCACGGTGGAAAAGGCAAGTTATAACCAGGAGGCATGGGCTGTAACAGAAGAAGGGAAACTTGTAGTACCCTCCTATTTGTTGTGGTCATTAGTACAGAGGGAACATGAGAAAACACACTGGGGAATAGATGCCCTGTATAACCATTTGAAAGAAAGAATCATGGCCAGGAAATTGCAGGGCACAGTGATACAAGTAACTCATCAGTGTAGTCTTTGCCTCTGAACTAACCCTAAAAATACCCCAAAGCCTAAAGTGGGACAAATTGGGAAAGGTTGTGGACCTGGGCAACAGTGGCAAATTGATTTTACAGAACTACCCAAGAAGGGAGGGTATCGTTACCTATTGGTGTAACTGACACCTTTTCAGGATGGCCAGAAGCCTTTCCTGCCAGGACAGCTAAGGCCCGAGAGGTGCCAAAAGCGCTGTTGCAAGAAATAATACCATGATTTGGAGTTCCAGCCACCATATCCTCAGATAGGGGACCACACTTTATTTCGAAAATTGTGCAGCAAATAAGTCACCACCTGGGAATAGTCTGGGAATTGCATGCCCCATACCACCCTCAATCTAGTGGCCAGGTGGAAAAGATGAACCATTTGATTAAACAACTGTCCTGGGGTGACTGTGTATCCCCAATCGTCTGTTGGGTGCAGGGGGAAGGGCAAGCACGGTTTGTTTTTCCCCAGGAAAACTCTGCTCATCGGAGTGACCTTGAAGCGGGGGAGTTGGAACACGGCAAGACGAAAGAAGCTCTGTTGTTTTTTTCCCCGGCAGTTAGTTAGTTAGTGCTAGCGTAGTTAGACGCTGTAGAATAGCTGAAGCTTTTTGCTTTTTTTTTCTTTTGCTTTTTTTTTTCTTCCCTTTTTTCCTTTTTTTTTTCTTCCTTTTGGCTTTTTTTGCCCTCTCCTCGGAACTGTTCCAACCTCTCCGGACTAAGGACCCGGGGAAGCACCGGGGGGCCTCCACAGGGGACCCACCCCACCAAGACCAGCCCTGCACATCTCCTTTTCTCCCAACGTCAGCGGAGACAGAGCGGTGGAGCACAGTGACAACCCTCAAGAGGAGACTTTCTTTAAGTTTGTTATCCCTCCGTAAGCGGCACGAAGCTCTTGTCATCGGGTATTGTGCTGGGAGTGCTTTGCCTGTTTAATAAACAGGTTTTTTCCACTTCTCTCTGAGGAATTCTTTTTCCCGAACCGGTTGGAGGAGGGGAGGGGGGCCCCGTGGGAGGGTTTCTCCCAAAATTTGCCTGAAACCACCACAACAACAAATTGTGAGATTGGGGCAAGAAGCAAATTTGCCCTGGCCCCAGGCTCTCCCATTGGCCTTATTGCAAATTTGGATAAAACCAAGGGCAAAAGAGAAACTAAGCCCTTTTGAAATATTGTATGGAATGCCATATGCAGTTCAAGGGGGAACTGCCACCCATTCAAGTAGAGGAAGAAACCCTACGTGGATATGTGGTGGCCCTAAATAAACAACATAGAGAAATTGAGAAATATGTCACTGGAACTCAAAACAGAGAACTAGATGTGCCCGTACATGATGTACAACCTGGGGATTATGTGTATGTTAAGTCTTTTGCAGAAAAAAACCTTAGAACCACAGTGGGAAGGGCCATTCCAGGTGCTCCTCACTACCTTCACTGCAATCAAGATCAAAGAACAGAAGGCCTGGATCCATCACTCCCAAGTGAAGAAAGCCCCAGAGGGAATTTGGAAGGTCACACCAGGTGATAACAAACTGAAGCTGAAGCTCACTCAGAACAACAAATAAATGGACTAATAGTTATTATGGACATTATGTGGAAAGTTGTAACTATTGTAGTAAATGCATCCAGGCAAACAGACAACTTCGCTTGTGTGTATAGGACAAGGCTGTGTCTGTCTTAGGACAGCGTGCCCCATCATAAAGATAGACAACCAAATTGTGAATGAGAGTCAATTCAATTTGTGTGTTTGCAATTTTGTTAGAATTAAGGGATGTGATTTTTCCTATTGGGCACCTGTGATATCACGTTAATATATAAAGGCCAACCTAGCCACTGTGCAGAAGATACTGCCTGTGCCCATAGGAATGAATTTGACTTTAGTTGCTCAGTTGTTCAAACATCATGAATTGAGAGAAATCTTAAAAGAAATTAGAGATGGAGGGAAAAAGACATTAATTACTATACACCATGACACAGAGACCATCAAAGGGGTTTTTAAAAGGCTTGAGGAACATTTGTCTCATCATTGGTGGGATGCGCTTTTTGGGTGGTCACCAACAGCAACCAGTATACTGAATGCCTTGATCCACCCTATAGTTGTGTTGCTTATTTCTGTCAGCATAAGTTTAAGTCAGCATAAGGAAGTCTGTATACTGAGTAAAGGAATTTACTCATTTCAAAGAAGTGGGGAATGAGACATTAAATTTGAAGAATTAGGGATTTTAGGAAAGTTAAAATAATAATTTGCTGAATTAGCTGAAGTAGATAGGTAAGCTTTGTTCACAATTAACAGAAGCCAGATCTTAGATAAGCTGTCCTGGATTTAGTAACTCATTGCTTGTCAGCTTTATGTTTACGTAGCTTTGCTTGTAGCGGAAAACAAAATGTGGTCAACAGGACATAAGATAGCTGCAGACTTCCTGCTTAAAGAACCCATTCAACACAGGAAACTATAAGTTCTACCAAGGATTCATTTGTCACGAATGCATTGAAAAGGTAGAAAGGTCAGGACGAGGAAGACTCATCTTACTTCCTCATTTCTGGTGACCCCTCCCCAGAATAGACCCCTGACTCATTTTAAGAAACAAACTATGCATGCTTAATAGCCTTTTTGCCAATTAGCATACGAAGCGAGGAATGGGAGGTGACAGGGGTATGAATATGTATTTGTATTTGGGTATTCAACACTTCTGTAAATAAAAGGCTTCGTGATTACCTGTGAATTTCGCAGTGCATATTAGGGAACTATCCCACGCGCTGCCTGGCTGTAATAAACATACACATTCTAACTTTAAACTGTTAGAGAGTTTTTGTCCGTCACAGTTAGGTATCGATACTAGATCGATACCCATATTTCTTTAATAAGTCTGTCCTTAGTCTTAGCAAGGCTGAGATTTTTGAAAATCACTTTGTTTTTACTATTACTCTATGCAACCCTTTTATTTCAGTAAAGCCTGCCGGTGTGTTAAGCCTGGGCAGCATCAGCCCCACTCAGTTCCCCAAAGTCAGCCTTTGTATTTGGGCTGCTTCTGCCTCTGCTGTTAGCTTTGATAGAGCTGGAAATCCATGGAGAGATGAAAGGTAAACCCCATGATCTAAGATGGGAGGGCTGGCTTAAGGAGACCTGAAAAGATGAATTGATGGCACTTTTCCTAGGGTAACTTTATGATGTTTGTATCCCCAATCATCTGTTCTGTTTGTGCTGTATAGTGAGACCTGTGCCTTTAAGACTGGTTCTAAGAGCAAGGAGAAGTGCGGAGTTTGTTTTGAGAAAACTGCCTGACTCCTCCACATTCTTCTGCAGACGGGGTGTTCGGCGGAGGCTTGGAGAGACTGCAGGACAGAGATTTTTTTTTTGCTTTTAGTTAGTTTCAGCTAGCTAGGGCAGAGAAGTGCCCTGGACTGTTTTTTTTCCTTTTTCTTAGAACTGTTTAAACCTGCTCTGGACTGAAAACCCAGGGGAGCACCGGGGGCTGCACCTGCGGCCCACCGGGGCCTGGTCCTCGGCATTTTCCAGCAGTGCCAGAGGGACTGGGACTGAGGAGAGACTGAGAGAGAGAGCCAAGCTATACCCACGGCAAGGACTTTCTCAATTTGCCATCTCACTTCAGAAGGAGAGGTTTTATTGTTTCATATTATTCATTCTTTATACTTGTATGCACTTCATTTGTTTAGTAAAATAGTTTTTTCCACTTTTCTCCAAAGAGGTTTTTTTACCAGACCGGTTGCAGGGAGGGGCCACTTGGGTTTGCTTCCTTAGAGGGATCCTATACAGGGGTTTTCTCCCAAATTTGTCCCCAAACCAGGACATACTTCTAACTGGCGCCCACTGCGGGGCTCGAGAGAGTGGAAAAAACTTGTATTGATTATTATTAACTGCATTTTTTTGTTGTCGTTTGGGTGGGGATTAAACAGTCAGTGGCCATGTTGCTTCTTGAATTCCTAATGTCTCTTAGAATGGAGTCTTTTCTGCATTTCAGTTCCCTAGGCTTTTTTGAGGTCTTAATACCTTTCTGGTCCCTAAGTTTGTTTTCTTACCCAGAAATAGCTCCAATATTGTCCCTAACATACAGCTTTTACACTAGGGATGCACAAATTAGAATAGTTATTTTGCTGGGTTCGGTGATTATGGCTTACAAGAAGCTTATAAAGATACTGGAGTTTGTTCTGGGTATGTTCAGTTTATGGTTTTTCCGTCCTACCCTGCGTCCTAGTTCCAGCAGCATGTTTTGGGGATTTATCAACAATTGTACCCAGTTTGTTAGAGGAGGAGTAGGGGATGAGGCTGTTCAGCCTCTTCTTTCCTTCTTCTCTTTTGAGTTAGTTACATCACTTTTGGAGAATGTTCAGGGTCTCCTGAATGTTAAAGACACCACCTCCCTGGTATTTCACCTTGTGACTTTCCTCTATACAGTTTATAGCTTTTCTAGAATGAGTCACACACTGCTAAACACTGTAGGGCAGCAGATAGAGGCAAAGGAGCAGGGAGATAAATCAGTCACTCATGCTGCAGCCAATCCCACAGCTATTCAGGCTGCAGCTAAACCAGACAGTGAGGCTAAGACACCGGCAGTTGCTGCAGTAAAGAAGGGAAAGAAGCACACGGACAAAACCGATCGACCAGTAGACGATGATTCAGGTGAAGGATCCTCAATGCCTCCTGACACCCAGTCAGGAGTCAAACCACCTGACACACAATCAGAAGCCGAACCAACTGATACAAAATCAGGAGCCCAACCAACTGCTACAACATCAGGAGCCCGACCAACTGCTGCAAGAGCAGGAGATACTATTGAGTCCTTTTCCCTGAAGGACCTTCGTGGCTTAAGAAAGGATTATACTCGATGACCTGATGAATCTATAATTAGTTGGTTAGTCCGTCTTTGGGATGCTGCAGGCGAGGCTACAATGCTGGATGGGACTGAAGCAAGACATCTGGGATCCCTATCACATGATCCAGTTATTGACCAAGAAATGATGAGGGAGGCTAGTCCTTGCAGTCTCTGGGAACGGGTCCTGGGAAGTGTGGCACAAAGATATCTGTGTGCTGACAATCTCTATATGCAGCAAACCCAGTGGAAAACCATTGAACAAGGGATCCAGCACTTGAGGGAAATGGCAGTGGCGGAGATTGTCTTCTCAGATGACATAAACACTAGGAACCCCGACTTGGTACCATGTACACCTGTGATGTGGCGAAAACTTGTATGACTTGGGCCACAAGAATACTCTTCTGCTTTAGCAATAATGAAGCGGGATGAGACAGAGGAGACTGTGCTTGATATGGCGAAGAAGCTCCGAACATATGCAGATGCCGTGCATGGTCCAACACATGCAAGAATTGCAGCTCTGGAAACACAGGTGCGAGGATTAGCAGACAAGATGGAGGAAAATCACAAAGAACTCAAGGAGGACATTCTCCAGATCTCTGCAGTACAGGTTAGAGGCTCTGGCACCACACGCAAACATTCCCTAGATAGAGAGGGAAAAGGCATCCCATGGGCTAAGCTGTGGGTCCTCTTGAGTGAATGTGGAGAAAATATGAAAAAATGGGATGGAGAATCTACTGATGCTATGACACAACGGCTGCATGAATTGTTGGACGGCAAGACTGTGAGAGGAAGTTCCAGCAAGAAGGAAGCAGCTCCGGTTACCCAGGGAAATAAGGGTAATCAGGCTTAGAGGGGCCCTGCCTCTAGCCAGGTAGAGGCTAGGGAAAACCGTGTTTTCTGGACTGTGTGGATTCGTTGGCCTGGCACATCAGAACCACAAAAATATGAGGCCTTAGTTGACACTGGTGCACACTGCACATTACTCCCATCAAGACATGTGGGGGAAGAATCTGTTTCCATTCCTGGGGTGACAGGGGGTTCACAAGATTTTACTTTGGTGGAAGCTGATGTGAGCCTGACTGGAAATGAGTGGAAGAGACACCCTATTGTGACTGGCCCAGAAGCTCCATGCATTTTGGGCATAGACTTCCTCCGAAATGGGTATTTCAAAGACCCGAAGGGATTTAGGTGGGCATTCGGGATAGCAGCTGTAGAGACAGGGGGTGTTAATCAGTTGAATACCTTGCCTGGACTATCAGAGAATCCATCTGCTGTAGGTCTTCTGAAGGTAGAAGAGCAACAAGTGCCAATTGCCACTTCAACAGTGCATCGCCGACAGTACAGAACAACTCGAGATGCTGTGATCCCCATCCACAAGATGATCCGTGAGCTGGAGACCCAAGGGGTGGTCAGCAGAACTCACTCACCCTTCAACAGCCCCATCTGGCCTGTGCACAAGTCTGATGGAGGATGGAGATTGACTGTGGACTACCGTGCCTTGAACAAAGTGACTCCACCATTGAGCGCTGCTGTGCCGGACATGCTGGAACTCCAGTACGAGCTGGAGTCCAAGGTAGCAAAATGGTATGCCACAATTGACATTGCTAATGCATTTTTCTCCATTCCTCTGGCTGCAGAATGCAGGCCTCAGTTTGCCTTCACATGGAGAGGAGTGCAGTACACCTGGAACCGATTGCCCCAGGGGTGGAAACACAGCCCCACCATCTGCCATGGACTGATCCAGGCTGCACTGGAAAAGGGTGAGGCTCCGGAACATCTACAGTACATCGATGACATCATTGTGTGGGGAAACACAGCAATGGAAGTGTTTGAGAAAGAAGATCATCCAGATTCTCCTGAAGGCTAGCTTCGCTATCAAGAAGAGCAAAGTTAAGGGACCTGCTCAAGAGATCCAGTTCCTGGGAGTAAAGTGGCACGATGGAAGGCATCAGATTCCCACTGAAGTCATCAACAAGACCACAGCAATGTGTCCACCAACCAACAAAAGGAAAACACAAGCTTTCCTAGGCGCCATAGGTTTCTGGAGGATGCACATTCCTGAGTACAGCCAAATTGTGAGCCTTCTCTACCTAGTCACCCGCAAGAAGAACAATTTCCACTGGGGCCCTGAGCAGCAACAAACCTTTGCCCAGATCAAGCAGGAGATCGCTCATGCAGTGGCCCTTGGCCCAGTCAGGATGGGACCAGATGTGATGAACGTGCTCTACTCAGCAGCCGGGAACACTGGCCTGTCCTGGAGCCTTTGGCAGAAGGTGCCTGGGGAGACTCGGGGCCGACCACTGGGATTCTGGAGTCGAAGCTACCGAGGGCCTGAAACCAACTACACTCCCACAGAGAAGGAAATCTTGGCCGCCTATGAAAGAGTTCAAGCTGACTCAGAGGTAATTGGCACAGAAGCACAACTGCTGGCACCTCAACTACCAGTGCTGGGATGGATGTTCAAAGCAGAAGTTCCCTCTACCCACCATGCCACGATTGCCCTCATCACTCAGCGCACCTGCATTGGAAACCCAAATCGCCCTGGGATTTTGGAAATAATTACAAACTGGCCGGAAGGTGAAAACTTTGGTCTCATGGATGAAGAGGAGCAGGAACAAGTGACACGTGCCAAAGAAGGTCCGCCATACAACCAACTGCCAGCAGAAGAAACACGCTATGCTCTTTTCACTGATGGTTCCTGCCGCATCGTTGGGATGAAACGAAAGTGGAAAGCAGCTGTATGGAGCCCCACAAGACAGGTTGCACAAGCCACTGAAGGAGAAGGTGGGTCAAGCCAACTCGCTGAGCTCAAAGCTGTTCAACTGGCCCTAGACATTTCTGAAAGAGAGAAGTGGCCAAAGCTCTACCTCTACACTGATTTGTGGATGGTAGCCAATGCTCTGTGGGGATGGCTGGAGAAGTGGAAAAAGGCCAACTGGAAGCGTAGGGGAAAGTCAGTCTGGGCTGTTGATGAGTGGAAAGACATTGCCACTCGGGTAGAGAAGCTACCTGTCAAAGTCCGTCATGTAGATGCCCATGTCCCCAAGAGTCGGGCTAATGAGGAGCACCGAAACAACGAGCAGGTAGATCAGGCTGCAAAGTTAGAGGTGTCAAAGATAGATTGGCAACACAAGGGAGAGTTGTTTCTAGCTCAATGGGCCCATGATGCCTCAGGCCATCAGGGCAGAGATGCCACCTATAAGTGGGCACGAGACTGAGGGGTGGATCTAACCATGGACAGTATTTCTCAGGTTATCCATGACTGTGAGACGTGTGCTGCCATCAAGCAGGCCAAGCGGGTGAAGCCCCTATGGTATGGCGGGCGATGGTCCAAGTATAAGTATAGGGAAGCCTGGCAGATTGACTACATCACCCTTCCCCAAACCCGCCAAGGCAAGCGCTACGTGCTCACAATGGTAGTGGCCACCACAGGATGGCTGGAGACCTACCCTGTACCTCACACTATGGCCCGTAACACCATTCTAGGCCTTGAAAAGCAAGTTCTTTGGAGGCATGGTACCCCTGAGAGGATTGAGTCAGACAATGGAACTCATTTCAAGAACAGCCTCATCAACAACTGGGCTAGGGAACATGGCATTGAGTGGGTGTACCATATCCCCTATCATGCACCAGCTTCAGGGAAAGTAGAAAGATACAATGGACTGCTAAAAACCACTGAAAGCATTGGGTGGGGGATCATTCAAAAACTGGGAGCAGCATCTAGCAAAGGCCACCTGGTTAGTTAACACCCGAGGTTCCACCAACAGAGCAGGCCCTGCCCAATCTGAGCCCCTACATACAGTAGATGGAGAGAAAGTCCCAGTAGTACATGTAAGAGGTTTGTTAGGGAAGACAGTTGGGATCAATTCTGCTTCAAGTACAGAGGATCCCATCCATGGGATTGTATTTGCTCAGGGACCAGGCTGCACATGGTGGGTAATGCAGAAAGATGGAAGCACACGATGTGTACCTCAGGGAGATCTGATTGTTGGGTGAGAACTGTGTGTAACTATCACTGTGTGCTGAATGGTACTGCCACTGTATGTAGCTGTATATTGCATATTGTTTTTATATAGATGTATGTGTGTGTAGAGCTGGAGTATATATTAGTTTTAGTAAATTGACGATATGGGGATAAGGGGTGGAATGTCCTAGGGTAACTTTATGATGCTTGTATCCCCAATCGTCTGTTCTGTTTGTGCTGTATATTGAGTCCTGTGCCTTTAAGACTGGTTCTAAGAGCAAGGAGAAGCGCGAAGTTTGTTTTGAGAAAACTGCCTGACTCCTCCACATTCTTCTGCGGACGGGGTGTTCGGCGGAGGCTTGGAGAGACTGCAAGACAGAGATTTTTTTTTTGCTTTTAGTTAGTTTCAGCTAGCTAGGGCAGAGAAGTTCCCTGGACTGTTTTTTTTCCTTTTTCTTGGAACTGTTTAAACCTGCTCTGGACTGAAAACCCAGGGGAGCACCGGGGGCTGCACCTGCGGCCCACCGGGGCCTGGACCTCGGCATTTTCCAGCAGCACCAGAGGGACTGGGAGTGATGAGATACTGAGAGAGAGAGCCGAGCTACACCCACAGCAAGGACTTTCTCAATTTGCCATCTCATTTCAGAAGGAGAGGTTTTATTGTTTCATATTATTCATTCTTTATACTTGTATGCACTTCATTTGTTTAGTAAAATAGTTTTTTCCACTTTTCTCCAAAGAGGTTTTTTTACCAGACCGGTTGCAGGGAGGGGCCACTTGGGTTTGCTTCCTCAGAGGGATCCTATACAGGGGTTTTCTCCCAAATTTGTCCCAAACCAAGACACACTGCAGGAAAATTAATTACAAATTGGCATTTATTCATTTTTCCCACTGCTGTTACCAATGATTCCACTGAATTATCACTTGGGCTTTCTCGTTTTCTGTATTTGAAAGGAATAACTGGCTTCAGTAGTAGAAATACTCGATTTATACCAGTGACTCAAACTCAGAAAAAAGCTCTTTTATGACTCAAGCAGACACAGGCTGGAGCTCCATTGAGCTGCGCCAAGTGCAGTACTTCGTAATGAAATCAGGCCTTTCTCTGAAAAACCACTGCTTAATTGCAGATCCTTCATCAGCTCCTGCTTCCTCATATCTGGCATAAATCACGAGACACTGTCTTTGCTCTCGGTTTATGGTTCAAGTGATCCCAAATTTGCGGGCCTGAAAACATTAATGAAAATATTTAACAAGAAAGATCCTGACATTGTCCCACATCCCCAGCTGCCACATCTACACAACTTTTAAATTCCTCCAAGGATGGTCATTCTACCTCTGCCCTGGGCGACCTGTGACAGAGATGGACAATGCTTTCCATGAATAAATTCCTGCTGATGTCCAACCTGAACCCATCCTGGCGCAGACTGAGGCTGTTTCCTCTCCTTCTGTCCCTGTTCCCTGGGAGCAGATCCTGACCCCCTCTGTCTGTCCCCTCCTGTCAGGGAGTTGTGCAGAGCCACAAGGTCCCCCCTGAGCCTACTTTTCTCCAGGCTGAGTCCCTTTCCCAGCTTCCTCAGCCGCTCCTGGTGCTCCAGCCCCTTGCCAGCTCTGTTCCCTTCCCTGGACATGCTCCAGCCCCTCAGTGTCCCTCTTCTCATGAGGGTCCCAGAGCTGCCCCCAGCACTGGAGGTGCCCCAGCAGTGCCAGCACAGGGGACAGCACTGCCCTGATCCTGTTGGACACCATTCCTGATCCAAGCCAGGTTCCATTGGCCTCTTGCCCACCTGGGAAACCCCAGGCTCATGTCCAGCTGCTTGCATCAGCACCCCCTGGGCCTTTTCCACAAACAGATTCCCAGTCACACTGCCCCAAGCCTGTAGTTTTCCATGGGGTTGTTGTGATCCCATAATGGATAATAATCCAAGGGCTGTACCAGGTCAGGAAGCTTTCTCTTCCCATCTGTAGTCAAGGATCCCAGAAGGCAGCAGATGTCCCTGAGGAGTGTGCCCAGCCTGCACATTGGGCAGAAGTATCACAGAAAAGGATGCCGTTTAATACTCAACTATCTTCCTTTATTTCTTTTTCATTGTTTTTCCACTTTATTTGACCACTCCTTGATTAAAAGGCTGGGACTTCGAATGTGACACTCTTTAGAAGAGCTGATTATGCATCACATAAACCTCTTGGCATTAGACAAAGATGCTGCTGTTAAAATTGAAGTTTATATTAATGCAGCTTCACTCTGAACAGCAATCGTTATTAACAGTCATTCGAGGGAATGAGTTCAGCTGGAAGACATTTCCTACTATATTTTCTATTCAAATGATAGCAGAAGGATCCAATGATTCAATGTCTTTTTCAGCAGTTTCCTTAGTGTTTCAACCGGTCCTTTTATGGGGGGGGGGGGGGGGGGGGGGCTTATCCTGCTCTCAGATCTCTGGATCCTGCTTGGCCCTGGCTTCTGGATGGATTTGGGTTGCATCCCTCCATGGTTATTTTCTCATTATCCCTTCTGTCCTGGTTTAGGGCAAATTTGGGAGAAAACCCCTGAATGGGGTCCCTCTGGGGAGCAAACCAAAACGGCCCCTCCCCTCAATCGGTCCGGTAAAAAACTTCCTCGGAGAAAAGTGGAAAAAACTATTTTAGTTAACAAACAAAGTGCATACAAGTACAAAGAATGAATAATATGAAACAATAAAACCTCTCATTCTGGAGTGAGTTGGCAAATTGAGAAAGTTCTTGCCATGAGTGTAGCTCGGCTCTCTCTCAGTCTTTTATCAGTCCAGTCCCTCCGGTGCTGCTGGAAAATGCTGAGGTCCAGGCCCCGGTGGGCTGCAGGTGCAGCCCCCAGTGCTCCCCTGGGTTATTTTCAGTCCAGAGCAGGTTTAAACAGTCCCAAGAAAAAGGAAAAAAACAGTCCAGGGAACTTCTCTGCCCTAGCTAGCTGAAACTAACTAAAAGCAAAAAAAATCTCTGTCCTGCAGTCTCTCCAAGCCTCTGCCGAACACACCGTCCGGAGAGGAATGTGGAGGAGTCAGGCAGTTTTCTCAAAACAAACTCCGTGCTTCTCCTTGCTCTTAGAGCCAGTCTTAAAGGCACAGAACTCAATATACAGCACCAACAGAGCAGACAATTGGGGATACGAGCATCATAAGGTCACCCTAGGATACCGTCTAAAGATATTTTGCATAATTGCACTAAGCAGTAGGAACAATGGATTTAACACAGCCTCGCATCCCCAGCTGTCCCTTTCCTTCGGGTAATGGGATGTGCAGGGATGATGCAGGAGAAAGCTCCTCCTGTCTTCTAATCATGGCCTGCGGGTCAGTGTTAATTAACCTCCCTTGCAGAAAGGATCTCTCCTTGAGGAAGTGTGAAAAAGCTGGCAATCTGCAGAGTGGGAATGTGGTCTGGCAGTCAGAATGGGAGGTGGAGCACCAGGACTGCGGGATGTCCCAGCCTTGCAGGGAACCCTTCACCAGCAGCTTTGTTCTGCCCACCAACACCCTACTTTTGGGAGAAGTCATGGTTATTCATTGCAAAATGATGTAACTTTTTCCACCAAAAGGCTCTAAAGACACTACTGATGCAAATGCATTCCCAGACATTTATGGATTACCAGCCTGGCATGGTCCTGAGGAGGGCTGTGTGTCCATCTGTCACTGGGGGAATCCATTGCCAAAGGGTGAGGATTGTTATGGCTCAACTGGATCCCTTTGGATTTCCCTCTGAGATGCCTTTTATTTACTGAACATTCCAGAGGGAAAATCTGACTGTGCCAGCTCTCATAACCAATGGACTACTCTGGGAGGTGTTTCTGAGAGCCTTTCCAAAGCATTGGAGACATTTCTCTGGACTTCCTCCACTGGGTGACTCTGTAAAGAGCCAGAGCCCATCTGACATTTGCTGGTGCTGCTTTTGCACATCCACAGCTCCAGCTGAGCAGTTTTCCCTGCCAGCCTTCTCCTAAAAGCACCTGGAATACATGAGCCAAGAGCCAGTGTACTGCTTTCCTCCCAGCATTTGCCATCTCAGAATGAGCTTCAGCACTCCCAAGGGGTGGCAGATCCTGCCTGGTGCCTGATTGTCCCTTTGTGTCAGTAGTCAGAGGTTCGTCACTACAATGTCACCGAGAGGGCTGGGTGAGCTCTGTGCTGCAGCTTCTGGAAGCTCTTTGAGTTGCTGAGACAACTTTGCTTGTGGTCCTTCATTTTTCCTACCTTGTGCTCCCATCCCTGGAAGTGTTCCAGCCCAGGTTGGATGGGGCTTGGAGCAACCTGGGATGATGGGTCACATCCCTGCCCATAGTGGGAATGACCTGTTCTTCAGCATGACCCAACAGCATGGAAAAAAGGGCAGATTTCTCCATCCTGTGTGATAACGTGCTGGATTTTTTGCTCAGATTCTGCTTCCCAAATGGAGCAGTTTCACTTAGGCAGTCTCAGGCTCCCCATGTGCAGTGATGGCTGACAGTTATGGAAGGGCAGCTGAAGGTCACCCCTCCATTTCATCATTATTAACATCCTTAAGAGGCAATGAGTGAGAGAGGAGAATGAGTCAAAGTTCATTACACAAAAGTTCGGTAGCTTCCCCAGAATGCGTTAAAGATTGAGTTCACTCACCTGTCCCCACAATCAGCAGCTATAAAGGTGTCACAAGGAAATAAAGTGAGAGAAAGGAAAACCTCTACTTCAATTTGCCCACACAGAAGACGCAGCTCTGCTGGGGGAGGGGGACGGAGCTCCAGGCTCTCGGATCTGCAGCGCACAAAGGAGACATTTAATACCCCACTGCAATTTTCTGGCAATTAGCCCCTCCCCAGAAGATGCTGTTGACCTCAGCAGCCTGGAGATGGAGTTTCGCAGTTATTTTTTCCCAGTACCATCCTAATGAACAGAGGCAAAGAGGGAGAAGGAAGCAAGGAAACAGATCACTTGGGTAATTTTCCAGTGAAGAAAGCACAGGGATGGTGAGAGGAATATGGGGATGAAGTTTGATGAGGTCTTCACTTACCCAAACCCAATACACACCCTGTGTCTCAGGTGTGGGTGCCAAGGCCAGTGTCATGTTTAGGACAGAAAACTACATTTTCTCAGAAAACTACATTTTTTCAGTTTTTCATTTTGCTGCCCAAAGCGGGAAGGAATCTGTGTTTCCATACCCAAAGCTGGCAGGAAACAAAGATGATTTTCTGCTGTGTCCGACACTAAAAGCCCCAGAAAGCAGGGGGTAAAGTGAAAACTGTTAAACAGATGAAAAACCTCAAGTACAACAGCATTTTAAAACAAAAGTGCTGAGCACTTTGGTAATATGGGAGTGAAACATCCTGATTTTCTCATGATGAAGAGGCTGCTGATGGCTGTAAGTGTGACAAATTTTAGGCAGGTTCAGGTACGCTTGTGATTGCTCCAAGCAAGCGTTTCTGGCTGAGCAGATTTCGGTGAGCTGCCCTTCCTGAGCTCCCACTGTCCTTTGGCTGCACCTGCCCTTCTGATTTTCTCTTCCCACTGAGGATATGGTATAAATCCCAGGGATTCTTCATAACTCAGCTGTAATTATTCCAGGGAAGAAGGCTGCTTGCTTTACATATTCTTGTCACCTGCCTAGCGTGTGAAAACATTCTTAATTTAGATGCCATGGCCATGCCATCACCTCCAGTACCTGTTTAATAATAAATCCTTCCATGCTAAGACCTGGAGCTTCTCCTGAGGCCAGAGGAGAGACCAATTCCCATTCCTTATCTCCTGAAGAGGTTGGGGATGGTGCTACCCAGATGTGGGACTTCCCACACCCTCCTCAGAAAGAACTGGAAGGTTTTGTTCTGATTACTTCAAAAAATGAGACTTAGACCATCTAAATTGTCCTGGGAGAAATCAACACAGAATTCCTGGTTATTTAAAGCAAAATTCCAAAGTACTTTTCCATACCCACGTTCTCTGTCCCACTGGGGCTGCGCTTTCATTTGCGTCTCTTACGGTAGGTATTATAAGTTAATGAAATAGAAATTGATCTTTAAAGGAGCACTTTTAAAGGTTCAGTTGCTATCTAATTAATTTAATTTTAAATTACATCAGTAATAAAGACTTAATTGCCTTCTTATCAATACATTGTATTTTGTAAAGGACATGCGACTATTTGAACATGCCATCGCTTTCTTATAGTAGAATAATTGGTATTTTAAACATACAACTATCATAGTAAGTGTAAAATATTTATTTGTGCACCTAATTTCAAGTGGTATCAAAACCTCAATGAACATTCAAATGTTCCAGCAGCTGCTGTTTAACTCCTCACCTGCCTCTCCAGGAAAAACAAGGACTCTTCCACGTCAGGTAGAACGTCTGGAATATTAGTGTGGGGTGATGTAAAGAATATTTGTATGGCTACACCAATTTTTGATTGATAAGATTGCATCATTTTAGGGTATGGGAGGTGGTTTAGTAAATGTGACAGCTTAGTGTGGGGACATGCATCTTCTATCTCATTCCTAGAGGACTTTGAAGCCTCTTACCTTCATGTGAGTCTTATTTTTGTCTCTGAGATGTTTTTTATAACCATTATAAACAGAATCACAGTAAAACATGGATGTGTTTCCTCTGAATGAAGATTCAGTAACTTCCCTAAGCAGATAAATCAATGTCAAGCTTTACCCCTTTCCTTTCCTTAGCACAAGAGCTGGGTTTTGGAGTATATAAGCTGCCAGGAAGAATAATTAAATACACCACAACTACCTTTGATTTAAAAATGGCAAGGGGAGAAATTAAATCCTGCAGAAGCCACAATACATCCACAGAACTGTGTGATAACTTGTCAATAAATTCATTTCAAGTGATTCACTTCAGCCATAAAAATAATATAAGCTGTGATGTATTTCTTCCATATATGTGTGTGTGTGTGTGTATCTATATGTTATACAGCACCATTTAAAAATAGTAGCTTCTACCTGTGAAGTAGCAAGTAGCAAGATCAGATATTTCTGAACTGGTTTCAGACCTGTCATCACACCATCACTACTTAGCTTTAATAGATGTTGAGTTTAAAATGCACCATAGAAATATGTTTTTTTAATGATACAGAGTAAATGAGATTTGGGCCACTCTAATTTTTGTCATCTGCTTCCAGCTTCATGACATAAGCTGCTTATTATTCTTATTATTATTATGGTATTTAGTAGCCCATCTAAGATTAATATCTCATGACTGTGTGCCTTTCCCACCCTATAATGTGTTGGTCCTGCAGGCTCTGCTGGCTCTGGGGGTGGCAATGCCAGAATTTTGCCATCCGCAGGATTTATCATAGCATCTTTGCATTCCTTGTGGGGATTGGCTATGACACTGCTTGCAAGGGTAGATACAAAAAAAGGAAGAAGTAAGTTTTGGTGCCTCCTCATTAATATGTGAGAAATTAAAAGTGAAAAAGGTGAAACATCCCACTGTCGAGAGAGGAATGCAGGTCCCTGTTGGGAACATCAGCCCTGCTCTGATGGTTTCTCCATGGCCTTATCCTGCTGAAGCAGAGCCTTCAGAAGTGCTGGTGGTCAAAGCACAAGGTGTCAGAGGGCAGGAACTGATCACTGTGGTGTGGGGCTCTCCCATGGTGAGTGACGTCCGCTTCCACAGGAACCTACAGAGCAACATCAGGAGCAACAATTCTGCATCACAAAGCTTTGATGCAGAGCATGAATGAGAAGCTGTTGTGATCTTTTCTCACCTTTATTTTTGTATTTCCTGCATAGACAATAACTCAGTTTTGTCTCACTTCCCAGGAGGTTTGTTTCTCCTGATCGTGTTTCTCTTTGTGATGTGGAAGGAGTTTGCAGCTGACTTTCAGAAGTACATCCTCCTGGAGAGGAGTGAGGAGTGCATGGATGATGTCCTTGTGCATGTCTACTATGGGTGGTCCTTCATGTTTGCTGCCACCAGGGTGCCCCTGGTATTACTCTCTGGACTCCTTCCTGGTGGGCAGAGACATTATGGATTCCCTGCAGTAAGATAAATGTGGAGAAGGCGTTGAAAAAATTGGTGATGCTCCTTGTAAAGAAACACACCCGAGTTTTGACTACTTGATTGTTTTTGTAGCTCTAATTGTCAGGATAGGTTACACTCACTCTCATGGGGAGGCAGGGATGGAGCACTGGACATCCACAGAATCCCAGGATGGTTCAGGTTGGAAGGGACCTTAAAACCCATCCTGTTCCACCCCCTGCCATGGGCAGGGACACCTTCCCCTATCCCAGGTTGCTCCAAGCCCCATTCAACCTGGCTTTGGACACTTTCAGGGATCCAGGAGCAGCCACGGCTTCTCTGGATACCCTCTGCCAGGGCCTCACCACCCTCACAGGGAGGAATTCCTTCCCAATATCCCATCTAACCCTGCCCTATGGCAGTGGAAAGCCATTGCCCCTTATCCTGTCACTCCATCCCTTGTCCCAAGTCCCTCTCCAGCTCTCCTGGAGCCCCTTCAGGCATTGGAAGGGGCTCTGAGGTCTTCCTGAAGCCTTCTCTTCTCCAGGAGACCACTCCCAGCTCTCCCAGCCTGGCTCCAGAGCAGAGGTGTCTGACCACTGCCCATCTCAAACCAGCCCCAGCTGAACATCCAGCTCCAGCCTTTTTCCACTTTGGAGATATTTCAGCATGTTGGTGGGGTCTGCACCAGTATTTTCCACAGACCAAGGGAAAGCAGCTCTCTGTTAGCAGAGCTCCACATCCATATTCAGCAGAGCTGGAGTTTTACTACATTCCCAGCATCCTGGTTTCTTGTAAAAGGAAATCAAATCTGGCTGCAATGGTGCAAGCAATAATGTCTATTTCTTAAAAGCAATTAAGGATGATATTTTTTTTCTTTGCTGGGTTTAATTTATGTCAAAGGACAACCATTTTAATGGGATGTTGGGAAACATGAGAAACTTTTTTCTTCCTTAAAAGCCCTGATTCTGAAGGTACAAATGAACCTGGACCTAACTTAACTTTCAATAAGGGAATAAACCAATTTCTGTGGCTTGAAACATAACATGAATTAATTAGTATTTCTTTACAGCAATGCTTTACTCTGCATTTAATATTTTCCCTGGATACAGTTTTGTGGGGATTCCCAACCCAAAAACTGAAAGGTGATCCCAGTTGAGGGAAAATGAGGGGGGACAATAGCATGATATTGGGGTATCACCTTAGGTTATGCCTGTGCCCCATGAGTTCTTCAAGTGGTAAATTCTCAGTATAAATTTGTTTTGAATAATTTTTGCCATTACTCTGAATTGAATATTTTCCCTGGACACAGTTTGGGGAAGTTTCTCAACCCAAAAACTGAATGATGGTGGGAGCTGGAGGAATGGGAGTGGGGACAATAGCATTGGTGGTTTTTTTAGCTTTGTTTTGGTCGGCCCTGTCAAGCAGCTCAGCTGGGACCTTGCAGTCTATGGACACCTCTCAGGAGTCAGATTCAAAAAGACAAAATTATACAACATTTAAATACATTTAAATTCTTGCAGTCACTCAGGTGATTGGCTAACATGGCAGTGACCCTACAAAGAGCAATCACCTCCTAATTCTCCACCAAACTGTCCGGGTACTGGGGGTGAAATAATTTGTCCTGAATATGCAGAGGTTTGTAAAGACACTTGCAAAATGACAAAGATTTGATCTTGTCATGTTTTTTTGGGCTGGAGCATGGTGCTTTGATGTAGTTTGTTGGGTCCTTGCTTGCTGAGCTCATTTGCATAAATTTTAAATCAAACTTCTCAAAATACTCTATTCTCGTGGATGTCAGAGTTTGTGCCCAACTCACATCTCCCGAGCTTTATGTCACACTATTGACTCAGTGCAGTTAATTAATAATGGAATGTAAATCTCTGCTAGGAAGCACTGAAGATTGTTGGCAGTGTAAAAATGTTTGTTAATGCTCTTTCTAAAATATTATTCAAGTCTGGTGTTTCTTTCCTTTCAGAGCAAGTTCTAGTTATTCTTTTACAAGATTCATGGCATACACAGAGTGAGAAATTGTAATTCCCCCATGTAAAGATTAGTTCTTTCATATGAATAACAAGCTTGGGCTACAGTTCTTAAGCAATATCCACACTGTTTTCCCTTAATAGAAATTTTTTTTGAATAGAATTGGGATGTGCAGGTAAAAATCACAGATTTTTCCCAGTGAATGGATGCTTCACGACATTCCCAAATACACAGAGATTTTAGTGCTTTATTTGGCCATTCTAAACTGGGGTTTTTTTCCCCTGATTCTTCTTGGGTTATGCCTGTTCCCCATCAGTTCTTCAAGGGATAATTTCTCACTATAAATTCCCTTTGAATAATTTTTGTCATTTTAATTATCTATTCAATGTGGAGATGAACACTTATGGTCACAAAGAATAAAAGTATATAATCCAGGAGCAGAAGACATCAAGATTTACAGTCACTTGCCTTTCACTGATCCCATAAAACAATCCAAGCATGCAGAAATGATGATCCCATAAGACACCAGGGCAGAAGAATGAGAATGCAGCAAGAAATCCATCAGACATTGATATCTGTGAAGCTGAGGATCCCTGAAGTTGTGAATATAGAAGTGAGTTTTATATTATAGAATGAAATATTTATTAACTTTCTCAATCTGTTCTTTAAAAAATTTAGTTTAATGTCATCAAGGCATTTATGGAATGCATTTAGCTTAATCATGCATTCATGCCTTAGGGAGTAAAGCAACCCTTGAGACTTGATCTTTCTGGATCAGCTCTAGAACAAGCAATAGTTTAAAATTCCATCATTCTTTGGAAAGAAACCACATGGCTTTGAATCATTCTTGAACAGAGGGTGTTTTATTTTAAGTATCTGATATTGGGAACATCCAGTTGTTGTCTGGTATTGAGTTTTGGGTAACCTCATCAAATCCCTGGATCTCCCACAGGTTTGGAAAATCTCTCAATATTAGATATATATCTAATAGTCACAACAACAAGAAAGAATAATATTGTAGAGTTGCATAATTAAAGCAATTAACTCCTTCATTAAAATTCCATGTTTATTGCCAGCACAAGGCCAGATGCATCATTTTGGTGGATTAAAGAGTCCAATTCCTTTGCTCTCAAGTTTCTCGTGGCAAGTATAACTCAAACCGACAAAATTTGCTGCAAGTCATCATTTCTGTAGGAGAAATTTCAAAAAAAGGAACTCATGGGCTCAGTGGTAGAGTTGGAAATTGCAGAAACCACGGTTGCTTTCATCTGTTGAATGTGAAGCTTGATGAAAGGATATTATATAGTAGTGACAAGGACCTAATTCTGATCCAAGTTTTGTCATTATAAATCATGAGTAATTCCAAAGGCTGCAGGAGACCCTTATCACTGCTAAACATCTGTAAGTCAGATCAGAACTGGGACTAATAAATACATTCAAAATGCATAATTAAAAGAGTGATTTCACATCACTGATGAATTTTAGTCAAGGATTTCTTCAAGGACACTTTTCTCACATTAGCATTTGATGTTAGTAAGCAATGAATAATTCCATTTTTTCTTTCCAACATCTGGGATACTTCCTGCTTTATTTGCTACTTATTGAGCACTCATCAGGAAATATTAATGAATCCTGGGTGTTTAAACATGGGCCCTGTGGATCGTGCTCAGGAGGCAGCCTTACATAGGAGAGGTGCCTTGAGATTAAGAGCTTGATTTTGGTGAAAGATATTGGGAGATTTGCCAAACCAGAGGGAGATGCAGGGATTTGGAGAGGTTACCCAAAAGTCCCTGTAGCAACTTCTTTCATGTCATGGAGCTCTCCCTGAGCTCTTCCCTCATACCTAAGAGATAATTAATAATAAAAGTCTTTCCCCTTGGCTAGATCAGCTCTGTCTGCAGTGATTCTGAAACCCAACACCCAAGGATGCCCCAAGGCTGGGAAGCTATTGATGCTTGGGTCCACCTCATCCAAGGAAAGATGGCCCGGGGGACCAGCACATCTTGAGAGCATCACTGCCCTGCCCAGCTGCTTCCTCACATCTCCAGAGGCCTGGAGGTTTTTCTCTTTCTTGGGAAATGAAATTCTGTGTTTGGAGAGCTCTACTGGCCCTTCAGAGCAACCTGTGGAGGAAACCTGAGCTAAGCACCAGGAGAGCTTCCAAAGGAGGAATTAAATGTCCTTCTGTATTAGTGTGAAGTGACTTTGACAGTTCAGCATCTGACCAGGGGGGTGAAAACACCCTCTGCCATGGAAAACAGGTAAATTGGAACTTGTCCAACTTTATTTCAGCTAGGTGTGGAACAGCCCCTCTGGGATTTATTACAACCTTTCTACTTTTTCTTTTTTTTGTCCAGAAAAATTCATCTTATCTGTCCAGGTCATGTTTTGACCTCAGTCAGACACATTCCTTGGTGGCTCCCATAACAAAATGTGAGTGTGCAGAACCAGGATCCCCACTGGAGCTGCTCCCCTAAGGTCCCTGCATGATCCAGGCATTGCTGGCGATGCCTTGTCCCTGCAGTGCCCCCAAAACCCGATGGAAAAGGGAAGTGCTGGAGCGTTCCATCCCTGTGGAAGATGCCCACAGCCCCTTTCCTGCAGCATCCCTCATCCTGCTGGCTGAGCATCTCCTGAAGTGCCCCTTGTCCCTCAGACAGCGCTGGGGAAAGGCTGGGGGGAGAGGGCACAGATGTGGTGCAGCAAATGAAGGCACAAACCAAATTAAAATAAATGGAGAGAGGGGAGTGGGCTTCACGCTCGGAGCACAGGGATGAGCATTACAGTAGGATTAAGCCATAACAGGCAGAGTCCTCTTTACAAGAGTGCACAGCACCTCAGTCCCAGAATCAATAAGCTGTACATGCTGCAGCACAAAGAGCTCTTATCTGCAGTACCACTTTGAAATTAGTGAATTTATTTAATCCCTGATGCCTGCAGAGCATCAGTCCTGTCTTCCGGGTTAATTTATTTATTCCAGTGATGTATTTTTAGTCTTTCAAGTCCTTGACATTTGAGAAGCAGATTTCTCTCTCCCCCTTGTTTCCTAAATAACATTTGAATTGGAAAAAAAATTATTTACAGAAATGTATTATTTTCCTAATTCATTCCCCACTTTTCCTTTTGGGAGCCAAGAGAAATACAATATCAATACTAATAACCATAAACAGAATGGATTGGAAAAGGTTCTTTTTCCCCCTTCTTGGCAGAGCCTGTTTCTAAACCAGTGCTGAACATTCACTGATCTTCTCTCTTCCTTCTCATCTTTCTCTTTTTCCTGCAAGTATTCTCTCCTATTTTTTAAATTTAAAAAAAAAAAATCAGCTATTTTTGAGATATAGCCAAGAAACTGTGCTGCATTTAGTTTAGGAATTGTCAGGAGGGCAGATGATGCTCTTATCTCCTGGAACTTGATATTTCTAGGTGAATCAGATAAACCCTTGGCTCAACCCAAAAGAATCAGTGGGTTAAAGAGTGGGACTACTGTTAAAAAGAAATACCAAAGAAAAAAATAGTCCTGCAGGTACTAAACATTTTGTTATGGAAAAGTAGATTGAAGCTTTATAAACTTCAGGATCTGCAAAGAAGGAAAAAGTCTCACCTGGCCTTGGCTGAGTCAAGGATGGCTCCAGGAAATCTGGAAAAAATTAAAGTAGCATGAAGGGCAATTGTTTGAAAACCAGAGGGTTTATTCTATATTCCTTATCTATTTTCCCCCTATCCATTACCCAGTATTTCATTGTGTTTACATTAAGAGAAGCAACAAACACTGGGAAGAAAGAGCCTCTCCTAGAACAGGGACTCTGTAAAAATATATTACATGTTCTCAAAAATAACTCTGTAAAGTCACAGAACATAATTGCTTTTCCATTCCAGATGTAAGAATTTTTTTTTTTTTTGGTATTTTCTTCTATTTGAAAACCAGTCCATGGGAGAAGATGTTCAGCAAACCATCAGTGCTTAAATAACATTGGCTGAACTGGCTGATTTAAGATTTTAATATTAATTAAACCTCATTGGTTACAAGCTGGAATAATTGCAGTGCATGGTGAATAAATGTAGCTTGCTCTGAAACAGGGGCATGAAGTTTTGGGCATCCCTGCCCCCCAAAAAAGAAGGGAAATGTAACAATTTAAACAAATCAGCCTGAAAATTGGTCCTGCTGGGTGTTAGGGTGGAGATTTTGCATCAACCTCCCTAAAATGCAGGCAGAGGTTTTGTCTTTCAAATCACAAGCAAGATCATTATGTGAGTTAAATAATTAGCTCCAAAATCCAGCCATTAATCAAATTTCTTGCAAAGCTTTTGCATCATTTCCCCAAAACAAGCTCACGGGGTTGTACCAGCTGCCCTGTGGGGATGGGCATTCTCAGCCCCTTGCTCCTGTTGTTCCCAGGCTTTTTTGGTGGCATTTTTTCCTCTAAAGGGAATCCTGGTGCTGGGAGAGTGAATGAATTCTAAAGGCACTAAAAATATATTTTGGCCCCTCTGAAGGTCAGATAATTTCATCTGCATCTTCAGGATGGTGCTTATGAAGGCTGGAAGCATCTTAAGAGATGCTCTCAAGGTGGTTTTTCCTTCAATTTTGCTCTGCAAGTCAAGATCCCATCCCTGCTTTCCCACCTGCCTTGTGAAACCCCCGTTATCCAAACCTAAACACAAGGCACATATACTTCACACATTAAATATCTGTAAAATAACTGGTGTTCTCTGAGGAGAGACTCTTCCTGTGCCACAAACACTTCAAAGGCTTCAAAGCAGAGGTGCCTGCAGCGAGGACTGGAGCTGAGAGCACAAGTGCCCATTTCAGCTGACACCAGAGGTTTCAGGCTCTTAGGGCATAAAGCATTTTTCACTCTGTTTAAATTAATTTAATTGGAAAAAAAACATTGTAGGAGAAATAACTCAAGACATTTCTGAATGTGGGGGGTTTTTTGTGTGCACGTGATTTTTTTTTTAAAGTGGAAAATGCCATTTTGAGATTAAACCTTCCTTTAGGTAGATATTTTTAAATGAAAATATCTTCAGTGTTTACAGAGGGACTGTAGAGACCTTCTGTTTGCAGACATCTTAGAGGGGTGTTTTTGCTTTCTCTTGCTTTGCTGTTGCTCAAAGGATGTTCCAGCCCCAGGGCAAGCAGCAGCTCCAGGCATTCCTTATGCTGCCCCTTCTCAGAGTTAATGCATTGGTTATGCAGGCAAAAAAAAAGAGATGTTTTTAGTATTCCAGAAGCCAAAAGGCTGTCTGCTGGATGGAGGGATTTGCTGTACATCCCAGGCAGGAGATGCAAATCCCGTTTTATACAGGGAATGCAGCACCCTGTGCCCAGCACCTCCTGCACTCCTGCCCAGGGAAGGGCGACAGAGAGAGAACATTCTGCTTTTATTTTTTACAGGTCTTTTTTGTTGGTATTTTTGTTTTGTTTTGTTTTGGTTTTGATTTTTTTTCGAATGGAAATGCTGAAAGAGTTAAAATACTTTGGTTTTCCACCAGGTTTGGGAGCATTTTCTGGTGCTTGCTCTTGTTTTCAGGTTGTTGCAAGAATGTGAGTGGGGTTTGGATGCTTTGCAGTGTGACAAAATCTCCTTAGGATGCATGGCTGCTCAAGGAGCTCAGGCAGGGCAGAGGATTACCTGGACTAGACAAAAGTAGCTCTTAAAAAACCATGGTTTGTCCCTGCTCATGCAGCCAGCAGTCGCCCTACCGTCCTCTCTGAAACCGAGAGCAGAAGAAAACCACCCTCAGCTCCCGGAGCCCCAGAGCCTTTCCCTCCCCCCCAAACTAAGTGATCTACTTCTTTTGTGTGGGTCAAGCACCCTTTAATCATCAGTATTTAGTCTCTTAGCAACTTATGGGGGGGAAAGATTCTATAGGAAAACTTAACCCCCAACACCAGTGCAGCCTCCAAGGGTCCCTCTGGATCAGCTCGGCTGCAAGGAGTCTGCTGGAGCTCCAGTAGGAGCAGCCAGGCTGCCATGGGTTTGGGATTTTATCCACCAAATTTTATTACTTTTGTTATAAATAAAATTGACCAAATTCGGTTATCAAAAATTTAGAATTTTATTGAGAGACAAAATGATAGTCTCGGTTAGCCACAATTAAAAGGACAGCGTCGAGCCCGGGGTCGCCGCTGGGTGAACACGGATAACAAACTCTGTCAGCCTGCTATCCCCCCAAGTTCACAATTTTGGTGTGCAGCAGTCTGTTTTTATACACTGGATCGCGGAGAGAGGTTCGCGATGTGGACGGTCTTCCCTCCGGGGCATCTTCATTAATCATGCAAGTCCCGGTATCGGGAGTTTGAATAGACCGGCAGAGGAGGACAATACTGCTGATGGTCGGGCCCGGGTGTTTCGTGGAGATGTTAATTTTCAACGGAGGCTCGTAGAGATATTCATTTGAAGCAATCATCTTGGTCTCCGGACTTCTATCTCTGTTTTCCGTTGTCTTTTGTGTCCTTTCAGGGATTCCCGGCAGTGGCAGTTTCTTTGTCCCCTTTCTGGTAACTCCAATCATATTTTCCTTGTGTCCCTCTTGTGCTTTTTCTGGGCTGGGGGAGTCCTTTTATTTTGTCAAACCATTTTACTTTATCCCATGCTCAGTTCAAACCAAACTTTAACTTATAACAGATTAAATTATACAGAACTTACATGGACTGAGTTATACAGAACACACATTCGTACAATTGACATTACCCTTTATATTTTGATAACACGAATTAACTTTAGAACATATATCACACTTTTATCCAGATCTGCTGTGGAAAATCACAGCTGGGTCTCCAGCCAAAGCAGTGACTGAAATTTGCAGCAAAGACATAAAACTGCATGGTTTAGGGGACTTTGTTCTTTAACAAAACTTGAATATTTCCCAGTGTGTGATGACATGATCCATTACAAATGGATATCCAGGATAAATGGACCCATAAAATTGTGATAAACATTAACTATTTTTTTGTTCACTGGAGATCAAATAACTCAAGATAACAGGAAGTTACTATGTTACTATCTAAAGCTTATAGGCAAACATTCCCTTGCCCAATTTCTTTTCTCTCTCTCTACTTGCTTAATCAGCTTTAAGTTTCAGGAATTCCAGCTTAGTTACCATATAAGGAAGAGGACAACTACAGCCTTCATCTCTGCGACCACAGGGACAGAAAAAAGACCCTCCTAGCCACACGTCACACATACATCATCGGAGGAAAGAAGCAAGATAAAAGCAAGACTGAAAACCCTGCCAATGCACGGCAGTTGGCGGAGCGGAGACTCCCCCTGCCGTCCAGCGCTGTATTTGCCTTTGCTTTGCCTGCTGTAATTTAATAAATTCCTATTGGAACTTTCTTCGTGTTCAAAGTCTATTACAAAATTAGGAGAAAGCAGGGCTGCTGCAGCAAGCCTTGATAACACTGTGAATAATTCACCCTCTTGCAGAAGCTCCTCAGCCCAGAGCCACCGACCTCCCCAAAAGGTCCCTGTTTCCACCCCATTAATGAGTGAGGCAGATGGGTTTGGTCTTCTAAAATCAAATCAGAATCGAGAATCTCCTTTTGTTCCCTCCTTGCTGAGGTGTTCTGAGGAGTTTGGGACAAAAATAAATCATCATCTTGGAGCTGCCTAATGCTGCTTCATCTTGGCTTGAGCCAGGAGGGCACAGCCTCAGCTTGACCTTCTGCAGTCACTGGTTTGGGTTGAGGAAATACACAAGGAATTTTCAGAGAATACAGAATTCCATACAGTCATGAAATCATTTAGGTTGGGTAAACCCTCTAAGCTCATCGTGACCAACCATCCCTCAGCACTGCCAAGGCCACCACTACCCCATGTCCCCAAAAGCCACATACACATGGATTTTGAACCCCTCCAGGGATGGGGACTCCAGCACTTCCCCAGGCTGCTCCAAAGATTCTCACTACATCTTTTAGACACAACCAAAGCAGAGCTAAGGATGGTCAAGGACAATTTGGCCATCACTTCTCTGTTACAGTGTGTTAATTGGGTTTATATTGTGTTTCATTTTTATATTGGATTTGTAATGTTTTCCCCCCGGTTCCCCTTGGAAACTGTATCCCGTGGTTTGTCCCTGCTTAGCTGTGCCCATCCCCCACACTGGAATGTAACCCAACTCTGTTCCACTCCCACCTTATCCCTGATGGGGTAGTGGCTTGTCCCTGCCTCTAGGCCTGTCCCCCCTGAGAAAAAAGCCCCAGGACAGCCGAGGGCTTGGTCTCTTTGGCATCAGAATGGTGACGGGGAAGGAGCTAAAGGAGCTCTGGACCAAATAATGCTATAATTTCCCCCCCAGACAAAGAGCAGGCTCTTGCCTTTTGCCATCGATGGTCGTCTGGGTCTCTCTAAAGAACCACCACACTTCTCCATGGGCATGGAAGGGGTGGGGCACTGCCCTTAGGATGGGGAGTTTGGGAGCAGCCTGAGTGGAAACAGATCCTGTGCCTTTCTTTACCGGAATGTGCTTCTGCCCTAAATGAAATGCAGGAGTAAAACTCAGGGCAAAAGCTGAATCACTCTCACTTAATTTAGTGGTGAAATCACAGGCAAGGCGCTACAGTACCTGCTGAAGGGTACAGTGATTTCTAATTATGGATTATGCAGCTAATAAGTACCAATCAACATTTTATGATCTTGACTTAATATTTAATATAATGTTAATTATAATTGCTTTTGCCACAAACTGTCAAATCCTAGGTGTGATTTCCCCTCTCGGCATTCCTCGCGGTGCTGGGTGGGCTCTGGGATGGGGGTTGAGCATCCCTTCCCAAAATCCCACTCAGCAGCACAGACCCACCTCCCGGCTCACCTTCCTGCTCCCTCTGCCTTGAGCTGTGATGCTAATTAAGTGCTGGTGAGTCTCAGCGTTATTAAAATGGAGATTTTATCTCACACAAGTACCTTCCAGCTACAAACAGGGGAAGTTCATTTAATTAAAAATGACTTTAGTGTAAGTTAATGTGAACACAGTTCAATTACTCTGAAATAGGTTCATTTTTTTTTCCCCTTTTCTTCTTTCAAAGTCTACCAAGAGGCTGCAGAAAAAAACTCCAAAAACTCAAACTAATATCTGATAATCCAGATGATGCATTCAGGCCATTTCTGTGTATTTAGACAGGGGCCAAAATGTCATTACAAACAGGAGCAGAAATGTGTAACAATGGCAGTCACATTCACAGCACCATTCCTGTGATTGTTTATTGAGCATCCTCAAGGTTTCTGTCCTTAAGTGCCTTTGTGTCTTTGCAAAGTGCTTTTGCCAGCTCTCACCTGATGTCTGTGCATGACAACTCCAAAGTCCTCAACTCTGCTGTGCATAAACCACCCGCAACCATCTTCACAGGCCAGGTGGGTTTTTTTTAATCTAATTTAAACTTTATTTTTAAAAAAGAAACCTAAAAAATTAAAAATGAAGGAAATCCAGAAAGTTTAAGGACATAATTACCACTCAGGGAATTTTTAAATATCCTAAATGCTCTGTGTGAATATCAGCAGGATGCTGCTGGCCCACACACCTCATTTAATTCACCTGCATGTTCCCAAAATCCATTTCCAGCTGGGCCTGGGATCTGGTCCCCCACCTCATCTTGTCCTGGGGTCTCCCCTGACCATGAGCTGGGTTTTCCTCTTGCAATTTATAATGTATCAACTTCTGCTTAAACCCAAGTATGCTTTGTTATAAATGGATCAGACAATTTGGTAATTAAAAGAGAATTTATTAAAATTATTAAAGTATACGTTTTGAAGAAGCTACAAGCAAAAGAGTCCTGAGCCGGGCGATCGGTCCTGAGTGAACCTAATTCGGACTCTATCGCTCTGAATTCCCGTGGTTCACAACTTCTGCTTCTTGGAGTCCTGTTTTATACTCTTTCGGCTGAGTGGGGGTCTTCTCGCTCCTCTGTTGATCTTTATCCTTTTAGCATATTCATGTATTTTTCCTCATGCTATCAAAAAGTTTCCTGGAATCGGGTGATGGATTTATCTTCTTCCTGGAATTCTGGTCTGGAATACACATTTTTGGCAATGAATATTATCGTTGAGGCATATCGAATGCATATCACTGGGGTCTTGCCAGACAAATAAGATCCTTTGGAAAAACATCTGGAGACAGTCTATCTTTGTTTGGTATTTGAGTCATTCTTCTCTTATCACCCTATGCAAACCGCTTTGGCTTTTGCTACAGAATGCTGCAGCTTTTAAATGTATTGCACAAATTATTTTGCAACATATATTACAGCTCGATGCCTTTTTTGGCTTTCACAGCATTCAGTGGAGCTACAGCTCAGTGTCAGCAGCTGGAGCTGCTGGTTTTGCCCCTCCAGCACTACCAGGGGGTGCACAGGGAAAGGAAGGAGTCCTGGGAATTAACAGGAATGGGGACAAAAGAGGATATGAGCACATGAGTTCTTTTGGGGCTGTAGCACCCAAAATTAAGTTGCTGGGATGTTTCATCCAAACCCCCAGAGCAAGCACATCTTGGTGGGGTTCAGCACTGACCAAGAAGCTCTTGGAAGATTTTGTTGAATCTTTATAGCATAAAAGCCCCTGGAAGAAAATCTGTCTTTAAAAAAATCAAATAAAATATGGAAAACAAGTAACCCCAGGCTGGTCCCTGCAGGGACAGACACTCCTCTGGCACCAGCAGCAGCCCAATGACTCTGGTGGGTGAAATCCTTCCTCTCCATCCCTCCCAAAGCCTTTCACATGAGTTTGACCTCCCTGATTTGGGAAAACGAAGTGCCAGGTAGGAGAGAAGGTCCTTAGAGTTAATAACAAAGCCCATTGACTTTCAAATGCAATCTCGTTGGGTTTTTTTAATACAAATCTTTTGTGTTGCATCTTGTTTCCTTTCTCTCAGCATCCATTAACTTCAGGGAATATTGCCATAAAGGAAATTAATTCCACCCTCACAAACACATGGAAACTCCTCCCATCACGGTACTTTAACATCCCTTAGGTGCTGATGGGAAGTGATTATCGCACCATAACACCTCTGGTGCCACTACAGCAGGTGAAGTCCTTCCATCCATTAAAGATCCTATAACCTCTTGTTACACGTGAAGTGTGGTGGTTTCAGGCAAATTTTGGGAGAAACCCTCCCACGGGGCCCCCCTCCCCTCCTCCAACCGGTTCGGGAAAAAGAATTCCTCAGAGAGAAGTGGAAAAAACCTGTTTATTAAACAGGCAAAGCACTCCCAGCACAATACCCGATGACAAGAGCTTCGTGCCGCTTACGGAGGGATAACAAACTTAAAGAAAGTCTCCTCTTGAGGGTTGTCACTGTGCTCCACCGCTCCGTCTCCGCTGACGTTGGCAGAAAAGGAGATGCGCAGGGCTGGTCTTGGTGGGGTGGGCCCCTGTGGAGGCCCCCCGGTGCTTCCCCAGGTCCTTAGTCCGGAGAGGTTGGAACAGTTCCGAGGAGAGGGCAAAAAAGCCAAAAGGAAGAAAAAAAGGGAAAAAAAGGAAAAAAAAAAGGCAAAAGAAAAAAAAAAGCAAAAAGCTTCAGCTATTCTACAGCGTCTAACTACGCTAGCACTAACTAACTAACTGCCGGGGAAAAAAACAACAGAGCTTCTTTAGTCTTGCCGTGTTCCAACTCCCCCGCTTCAAGGTCACTCCGATGAGCAGAGTTTTCCTGGGGAAAAACAAACCGCGCTTGCCCTCCCCCCTGCACCCAACAGACGATTGGGGATACACAGTCACCCCAGGACATCTTCCACCCCTTATCCCCATATCGTCGACTTACAGACATAACCAATGTATATTCCACATAAAACTTCCATCCATTCTCCCCACAAAAAACAAACAAGCAATACCCATCATGATCCTGTCACGTTCCACACTGAGCCACTGAATCCAGGCCCCAGACTGCAGGGCAGAAGGATTCCTCTCTCACTTACTTATACCTTCAACACTTGCTCATACCTTCAACACCTAACACATACCCTCTCACTTACACATTTCCTTCTATTTCATTCTGCATGGTTTAATGTACAGACAATAGCAATAGCATTCAGCAGACAGTGATGTTTGTAAATGATTCTCACCCAACAATCAGATCTCCCTGAGGTACACATCGTGTTGTTCCATCTTTCTGCATTATCCACCATGTGCAACCTGGTCCCTGAGCAAAGACAACCCCACAAATGGGTTTGTCTGTACTTGAGGCAGATTTGATCCACACTGTCTTCCCTAACAGACCTCTGGCATGCACCACTGGGACTTTATCTCCATCTATTGTATGCAGAGGCTCAGCCTGGGCAGGGCCTGCTCGGTTGGTGGAGCCTCGGGTGTTGACCAACCAGGTGGCCTTTGCCAAATGCTGCTCCCAATTCTTGAAAGATCCCCCACCCAATGCTTTCAACTGGGTTTTTAAGAATGCATTGTGCCTCTCCACTTTGCCTGCAGCGGGTGCATGGCAGGGAATATGGTATACCCACTCAATGCCATGTTCCCTAGCCCAGGTGTTATATAAGGCTGTTCTTGAAATGAGTCCCGTTGTCTGACTCAATTCTCTCGGGGGTACCATGCCTCTACAGGACTTGTTTTTCAAGGCCCAGGATGGTGTTCCGGGCAGTAGCATGGGGCACAGCATAGGTCTCCAGCCACCCCGTGGTGGCTTCAACCATTGTGAGCACGTAGCGCTTGCCTTGGCGGGTTTGGGGAAGGGTGATGTAGTCAATCTGCCAGGCTTCCCCATACTTATACTTGGACCATCGCCCACCATAAATAGGGGCTTCACCCGCTTGGCCTGCTTGATGGCAGCACACGTCTCACAGTCGTGGATAACCTGAGAAATACTGTCCAAGGTTAGATCCACCCCTCGGTCTCGGGCCCACTTATAGGTGGCATCTCTGCCCTGATGGCCTGAGGCATCATGGGCCCATCGAGCTAAAAACAACTCTCCCTTGTGTTCCCAATCTAAGTCTATCTTTGACACTTCTATTTTTGCTGCCCGATCTACCTGCTCGTTGTTTTGATGCTCCTCATTAGCTCTACTCTTGGGAATGTGGGCATCTACGTGGCGGACTTTCACAGGTAGTCTCCCTACCCTGGTAGCAATGTCTTTCCACTCCTTAGCAGCCCAAATTGGTTTCCCTCCACGCTGCCAATTGGCCTCTTTCCACCTCTTCAGCCATCCCCACAGAGCATTGGCTACCATCCATGAATCGGTATAGAGGTAGAGCCTCGGCCACCCCTCTCTTTCAGCAATATCCAAAGCCAATTGAACAGCCTTGAGTTCTGCAAGTTGACTTGATCCACCCTCTCCTTCAGTGGCCTCAGCAACCTGTCGTGTGGGGCTCCACACAGCTGCTTTCCACTTCCGGTTCATCCCTACAATACGACAGGAACCGTCAGTGAAAAGTGCATAATGCGTCTCCTCTGCTGGCAATTGGTTGTATGGTGGAGCCTCTTCAGCCCGTGTCACTTGCTCTTGTTCTTCATCTGTGAGGCCAAAATTTTCACCCTCAGGCCAATTCCAAAATCCCAGGGCGATTCAGTTTACCCATACAGGTGCGCTGCGTAATAAGAGCAATCCACTTGCTCCATGTGGCATCAGTGGCATGATGGGTGGAAGGGAATCTTCCCTTTGAACATCCACCCTAGCACAGGCAGTCGGGGTGCCAGGAGGAGTTGTGCCTCTGTACCAATCACCTCTGAGGCGGCTTGAACTCCTTCATAGGCTGCTAAGATTTCCTTCTTTGTTGGGGTGTAGTTGGCTTCAGACCCTCTGTAGCTTCGACTCCAAAATCCTAGTGGCCGGCCTCGAGTCTCACCAGGCACCTTCTGCCAAAGGCTCCAGGACAGGCCAAGGCTCCCCTCTGCAGAGTAGAGCACGTTCTTCACATCTGGTCCCGTCCTCACTGGACCAAGAGCTACTGCATGAGCGATCTCCTGCTTGATCTGGGCAAAAGCTTGCTGCTGCTCAGGGCCCCAGTGGAAATCGTTCTTTTTGCGGGTGACCAGGTAAAGAGGGCTCACAATCTGACTATACTCGGGAATATGCATGCTCCAGAAACCGATAGCACCTAGGAAAGCTTGTGTCTCCTTCTTATTGGTTGGTGGAGACATCGCTGTAACCTTGTTGATGACCTCAGTGGGAATCTGCCGCCATCCATCTTGCCACTTTACTCCTAGGAACTGGATCTCATGAGCTGGTCCCTTAACTTTACTCTTCTTGATAGCGAAACCGGCTTCCAGGAGGATCTGGATGATTTCCTTTCCCTTCTCAAACACTTCTGCTGCTGTGTTCCCCCCACACAATGATGTCATCAATATACTGTAGATGTTCTGGAGCCTCACCCTTTTCTAGCGCAGTCTGGATCAGTCCATGGCAGATGGTGGGGCTGTGTTTCCACCCCTGGGGCAGTCGGTTCCAAGTGTACTGCACTCCCCTCCATGTGAAGGCAAACTGAGGCCTGCATTCTGCTGCCAAAGGAATGGAGAAAAATGCATTGGCTATATCAATCGTGGCATACCATTTTGCTGCCTTGGACTCCAGCTCGTACTGGAGCTCCAACATGCCTGGCACGGCAGCGCTCAGTGGTGGTGTCACCTCATTCAATGCACGGTAATCCACAGTCAATCTCCATTCTCCTTCAGATTTACGCACAGGCCAAATGGGGCTGTTGAAGGGTGAGTGGGTTTTACTAACCACCCCTTGGCTCTCCAGCTCTTGAATCATCTTATGGATGGGAATCACAGCATCTCGAGTTGTCCTATGCTGTCGGCGGTGCACTATAGAAGTGGCAATTGGTACCCGTTGCTCTTGTACTTTCAGGAGTCCTACTGCAGATGGATTCTCAGACAGTCCAGGCAAGGTCTTCAATTGCTGGATGCCCTCTGTCACTACAGCCGCTATCCCAAATGCCCACCTGAGTCCTTTTGGGTCTTTGAAATACCCACTTCGGAGGTAATCTATGCCCAAAATGCATGGGGCCTCTGGGCCAGTCACAATAGGGTGTTTCTCCCACTCCTCTCCAGTTAGGTTCACATCTGCTTCCACCAAAGTAAAATCTTGTGATCCCCCCGTCACGCCAGCGATAGAGACAGATTCTGCCCCTACATGTCTTGATGGCATTAATGTGCACTGCGCACCAGTATCAACCAAGGCCTCATAGTCTTGTGTGGAGAGTTTATCAGAAGAATGGCTGCGCAGCAAAGGACATGACACTATGAGATTAATTAAAATCTGAGAGATACGTGAATAAAGGCAAGGTCAGTATGCCCTTGCAGCTGTTGTTTTCCAAATTGCCTGGTATGCAGAAAGATAGAGAAGCGTAGATAATGTGCTAACTACAAGGCTAACTACAAAGGCGTAGTTGTGTAGTTGTAACAATATTAGACAACCCAATCATGAGCTCGGCTTTTGCAATATGTATGAGCTAATTAATGCATGTATAAAAAACCTGTAATCAATTTCAATAAACTGAGATTTGCTGATCATGATATCTTGAGGCTTTTCTCCCGCGACTCCTTTCCAACATCTGGCGCCCGAACAGGGACCGGGAACAGGGACCCCGGGAACAGGGACCTGGAACAGGGACCCCGGAAACAGGGACACCGAGAAGATTGGACGTGAAGGGAGTTGCGTTGGGTTCGGGTCCTGCAGCTAGAAGGACAGCGAAAGAGGACAAATCCCCGGCTCCGCGCCCTGGGTGACCACAGCGGTGGGCTCAGCTGATACGTGCTGCCGAAGCCTGGAGGGGCTAGCAACGGTACCGACGTGAGTATGGATAGGCAAGCAGCATATGATCTTTTTATTGCTTTTCTTAGAAAGAGGCAGTTTAAGGAGATTGACTTAGATAAGGATCTCCCTGTGCTTTTGCAGCATGCCGCTTCATATGGCTTTTTCTCAGATCCGCATACTGTTCATGAGTTAGCTGAATGGAGGCGATATGGGGATAAATTGTGGGAATTAACATTAGGTGATGATAAGACAGGTAAGAAAATGAGCAAGCTGTGGAAAGCAGTACATAATGAGATGTTGCGGTGCCAAGCAGAAAAGAGGGCAGTAGAAGCCGTGTGCAACACACAAGAACGTAACCGTGATTATGATTCGTCTGTTTTCCCTAGTGCTCCTAATCCCCCTTTATTTACGGACTTTCCTGTCCCATCGACCGTGCCTTCAGCTCCCCCTAGTGCATGTCAGTTGAACGCAGTCTCCGCCGCTACTCATAGCAGTCATACCGCCCCCGAAAATCCGCCTCAGGCAACTGCTTCCCTCAGTAGCCAGGAGCCTGTCCCTGGGGCAGAATCTGACCTCGCGGAGGCCATGGCTAGAGAGAGACGGGAAATCTGGACGACACTCGCTTGCCAAGGCATGGAAAAAGGGGACGCTGACCTCATCACAGCGGCTCAAGAGACCCTTGCGTTTCCAGTAATATTTACTCCTAACGCACAGGGGGGCCATAATGCACAGGTGCTAAACTTAGATTGGAAAATGTTAGCACAATTACGTGCTACCGTGGGGAATTATGGAGTTACTAGTGAACCAGTTAAGCAAATGCTTGATTATATGTTCAATGCTCAGACACTATTGCCAAGTGATATTAAAGGCATTGCAAAATTGATCTATACCCCACATCAACGGCTACTGTTTGAAGCACAGTGGAGAGAGGAAGCCGCTTTAAGCGCGAACCTCCTGAGAGCCCAAGGAGACCCCCTAGCAGGACTAACCATTGATGAGCTTATGGGGCAAGGGAATTTTATGCGAGTGGAACATCAAGCAGCGCTAGGACCAGAAAAGATTAGAGAAGCAGCCCAAGTAGCCAAAAGAGCTATGGATAAAATAAAAGCCCCAGGCGGAGTCCCCATCTATATGGGAAACAAACAAGGTAGGGAAGAGCCCCTTGGTACATTTGTTGATAAGGTTATAGAAGCATTATCCAAGGCGGGAGTGCCAGACCACATGCAAGATGCTTTGCTTAAACAATGTATTTTACAAAATGGGAATTCTAATACTCGAACATTGATTAATGCCATCCCAGGGGACTGGAAAGTGCAAGATTTGTTAGAAAAAGCTGCCTCTATGCCGATTGGATCACAGGTGTTTTTAGTTAATGCCCTACAAAAGATAGGAGAAGGACTAAAAGAGCAGGCTATTAGCTCCCAGAATCAGGTTATGGCAGCCCTTGCTCCCCTTCAAGCAGCAGCCACATGCCCCCGCCCAAACACCGCTGGAGAAGGAGCCCAGCAAGATCAGTTTCAGCAAGATCACGGAGTCGGAGCACGAATCGGCGGCGTCGGCACCAACCTCCCCCAACACGCCGTCAACGCCGCCCGTGTCAGCGTCCTCGGAGTTCAGCGTCTTCCTAAACATCAATCTCAACAGTTCTTACGGTAACAACAGCATCTTCGCTCCCGTAAACTTGCCTCAGTCAAAGACTTTCTTCAGCTCCTGGGGGAGCTTCCCTAAACTGAGTGATGAGCCTCAGAACCCTCCTCCACTTCCTCCACAAAAAAAAGATAGATCAAGATGCTTCCAATGCTAAGGGAAATCCCAAGCCGGACGACGATCCTCCAGCAATCCCACCTCAGCAGCCGCCACCTCCAAAGATCCAACCTTGCGTTCCTGCTTACAGCGGCCCCTTGGAGCAGCCGCTGCACAGCCCTCCTCCTCCGCCACCCCGGGACCCGCTCCCTGACACCCCGCCGCCGGTGCCGCTCCGGCCGCCCAAGCACTTCATCAACTGCCCGCTGAGCCTGCAGCCGCCGCCGCTGGGACGCTTCCCCCAAGATCCCGAGCAGCTGTGGGAGGCCGGCTCCGGCCCCAGCTCCCCGAGAACCCCTCCCAGCACCCCTTCTCCCCGGGTGCTGCGCCGCTGCTGCGTCCTCAGCACCAGCCACAACAACCTGGCCCAAGCGCCCATGCCCCCCGTGCCGCCGCGGCACAACTCCAGCCCTCAGCTACCAAAACTGCCACCAAAGACTTACAAAAGAGAGCTCTCCCACCCTCCTTTGCACAGACTGTCTTTGCTAGAAAACGCAGAAACTCCTCAATAACCTTAGCCATAGTAGAAAGGGCAAATAGCACTCTCAAACAGTACTTAGATAAATATACAGATATTGTTAGTGTACAAGATAGACTGTTAAAGTGCTTATTTGTGCTCAACCACCTATGCATTTTTGGAGACAGAGGAATGCCAACTGTAATCTCTCATTTTGCTCCGGAGACAGGATCAAGGCCAAAAGTTGTTGTCAAGTACAGAGATCCAAAGAGAGGAATTTGGCAAGGTCCAGCTAAAGTAATTTATTGGGGCAGAGGTTACTTATGTGTTTCTACACCTTCAGGGACACTGTGGGTACCAGCGAGGTAGACACGACCAGCAGTTCTTGATAGACAGTCCAGAACAGAGGACAAAGTTTCGCCTGCAGAAACTATCATCGATACTGAAAGAAGTTGAAAAGGAATTCGGCATCAGATTTTGTCCTGGTTTGGGGCAAATTTGGGAGAAAACCCCTGTATAGGATCTCTCTAAGGAAGCAAACCTAGGTGGCCCCTCCCTCCAACCAGTCCGGTAAAAAAAAAAAAAAACCTTTTTGGAGAAAAGTGGAAAAAACTATTTTACTAAACAAATGTGCATACAAGTATAAAGAATGAATAATATGAAACAATAAAACCTCTCCTTCTGAAGTGAGATGGCAAATTGAGAAAGTCCTTGCCGTGGGTGGAGCTCGGCTCTCTCTCTCAGTCTCTCAGTCTCTCCTCAGTCCCAGTCCCTCCGGCGCTGCTGGAAAATGCCGAGGTCCAGGCCCCGGTGGGCCGCAGGTGCAGCCCCCAGTGCTCCCCTGGGTCTCCAGTCCAGAGTAGGTTTAAACAATTCCAAGAAAAAGGGAAAAAAAAACAGACCAGGGAACTTCTCTGCCCTAGCTAGCTGAAACTAACTAAAAGCAAAAAAAATCTCTGTCCTGCAGTCTCCAAGCCTCCGCCGAACACCCTGTCCGCCGAAGAATTGGAGGAGTCAGGCAGTTTTCTCAAAACAAACTCCGCGCTTCTCCTTGCTCTTAGAACCAGTCTTAAAGGCACAGGACTCAATATACAGCACAAACAGAAGAGACGATTGGGGATACAAGCATCATAAAGTTACCCTAGGACATTCCACTCCTTATCCCTATATCGTTAATTTACTAAAACTAATATATACTCTAGCTCTACACACACATATACATTTATATAAAAACAATATGCAATATACAGTTACATACAGTGGCAGTACTATTCAGCACACAACGATAATCACACACGGTTTTCACTTAATAATTAGATTTCTCTGGGGTACACATCGTGTGGTTCTATCTTTCTGCATTACTTACTATGTGCAGCTTGGTCTCTGAGCAAAGACAATCCCACGGATGGGATTTTTTGTACTTGAAGCTGAATTGATCTAAACTGTCTTTCTTAACAAACTTCTTACATGTACTACTGGGACTTTCTATCTACTGTATGTAGGGGCTTAGATTGGGTAGGGCTTGCTCTGTTCGTGGAACCTCGGGTGTTAACTAACTAGGTGGCTTTTGCTAGATGCTGCTCTTAGTTTTTGAATGATCCCCCACCCAGTGCTTTCAGGGTGGTTTTTAGCAGTCTATTGTATCTTTTTACTTTTTGAAGCTGGTGCATGATAGGGGATATGGTACACTCACTTAATGCTATGTTCCCTAGCCCAGTTGATGATGAGGCTGTTTTTGAAATGAGTTCTATTGTTTGACTTAATTTTTTCAGGGGCACTATGCCTCTAAAGAACTTGTTTTTTAAGGCCTAGAATGGTGTTACGGGCCGTAGCGTGAGGCACAGGGTAGGTCTCTAGCTATCCTGTGGTGGCCTCTACTATTGTGAGCACATAGTGCTTGCTTTGGCGGGTCTGGGGAAGGGTGATGTAGTTAATCTGCTAGGCTTTTCTGTACTTATACTTGGACTATCGCTCGCTATACTACAGGGGCTTTACTTGCTTGGCTTGCTTGATGGCAGCACACGTCTTACAGTCATGGATAACTTGAGAAATACTGTCTATGGTTAGATCTACTTTTCGGTCTTGTGCTTACTTATAGGTGGCATTTCTACTCTGATGGCTTGAGGCATCATGGGCCTATTGAGCTAGAAATAACTCTTCTTTGTGTTGCTAATCTAAGTTTATCTTTGACACTTTTATCTTTGCAGCTTGATTTACTTGCTTGTTGTTTTGGTGCTCTTTATTAGCTTGACTCTTGGGGACATGGGCATCTACATGACGGACTTTGACAGGTAGTTTTTTTACTTGAGTGGCAATGTTTTTTTACTTATCTGCAGCTTAGATTGGCTTTCTCCTACGCTGCTAATTGGCCTTTTTCTACTTCTCTAGCCATCCCCACAGAGCATTGGTTACTATCTAGTATTGTAGCTTCGCTTGCAGCATCTCAAAGACGGACTAACTAAATAATTATAGATTTATCAGGTTGTTGAGTATAATCTTTTCTTAGGCTACGAAGGTCTTTCAGGGAAAAGGATTCAATAGTATCTTCTGCTCTTGTAGCAGTTGGTCGGGCTCTTGATGTCGTAGCAGTTGGTTGGGCTCTTGATGTTGTAGCAGCTGGTTGGGCTTCTGATTGTGTGCTAGTTTGTTGGACTCCCGATCTTGTGCTAGTTGGTTGGGCTTCTGATTTTGTATCAGTTGGTTCAGCTTTTGACTGTGTATGATCAGTTGCTTCAGTTTCTGATTGTGTGTCAGGTGGTTTGACTCCTGACTGGGTGTCAGGAGGCATTGAGGATCCTTCACTTGAATCATCGTCTACTGGTCGATCGGTTTTGTCTGTGTGCTTCTTTCCCTTCTTTACTGCAGCAACTGCTGGTGTCTTAGCCTCACTGTCTGGTTTAGCTGCAGCCTGAATAGCTGTGGGATTGGCTGCAGCTTGAGTGACTGATTTATTTCCCTGCTCCCTTGCTTTTATTTGCTGCCTTACAGTGTTTAGCGGTGTGTGACTTATTCTAGAAAAGCTATAAACTATATAGAGGAAGGTTACTAGGTGAAATACTAGGAATGTGGTGTCTTTAACATTTAGGAGAACTTGAACTTTTTTTAAAAGCGATGTAACTGACTCAAAAGAGAAGAAGGAAAGAAGAGGCTGAAGAGCCTCATCTTTTACTCTTTCTCTAACAAACTGGGTGCAATTGTTGATAAATCTCTAAAACATGCTGCTGGAACTAGGACGCAGGGCAGGACGAAAAAACTATGAACTGAACATACTTAGAACAAACTCTAGTATCTTTATAAGCTTCTTGTAAGCTATAATTACTGAACTTAGCAAAATAACTATTCTAATTTGTGCATCCTTAGTGTAAAAGCTGTATGTTAGGGACAATATTGGAGCTATTTCTGGGTAAGAAAACAAACTTAGGGACTAGAAAGGCATTAAGACTTTAAAAAAGCTTAGGGAACAGAAATGCAGAAAAGACTCTATTCTAAGAGATATTAGGAATTCAAGAAGCAACATGGCTACTGTTTAATCTTTACTTAAGGGACAAACAAATAAACAAACAAAAAAAAGCAGTTAATAATAATTAATGCAAGTTTTTTTTACTTTTTCGTGCCCCACGTTGGACACCAATTAGAAGTATGTCCTGGTTTGGGGCAAATTTGGGAGAAAACCCCTGTACAGGATCTCTCTAAGGAAGCAAACCTAGGTGGCCCCTCCCTCCAACCAGTCCGGTAAAAAAAAAAAAAAACCCTCTTTGGAGAAAAGTGGAAAAAACTATTTTACTAAACAAATGTGCATACAAGTATAAAGAATGAATAATATGAAACAATAAAACCTCTCCTTCTGAAGTGAGATGGCAAATTGAGAAAGTCCTTGCCGTGGGTGGAGCTCGGCTCTCTCTCTCAGTGTCTCACCAGTCCCAGTCCCTCTGGCGCTGCTGGAAAATGCCGAGGTCCAGGCCCCGGTGGGCCGCAGGTGCAGCCCCCAGTGCTCCCCCGGGTCTCCAGTCCAGAGTAGGTTTAAACAATTCCAAGAAAAAGGGAAAAAAAAACAGTCCAGGGAACTTCTCTGCCCTAGCTAGCTGAAACTAACTAAAAGCAAAAAAAATCTCTGTCCTGCAGTCTCCAAGCCTCCGCCGAACACCCTGTCCGCCGAAGAATGTGGAGGAGTCAGGCAGTTTTCTCAAAACAAACTCCGCGCTTCTCCTTGCTCTTAGAACCAGTCTTAAAGGCACAGGACTCAATATACAGCACAAACAGAAGAGACGATTGGGGATACAAGCATCATAATGTTACCCTAGGACAGATTTTTAGTTGAAAGAGCAAGAAGTAGAGGAGTGCCTCCTACCAGATTTATACAGACACTTTTTGCGCCATCAGCAAAAGGCTTGCTTAGCTTGTTTTAGCTATGATCATAATGCATGGGTAAAGTTCTATTGTGGGGGTTGTAACAAACAGTGGTGGATGTATCAGCAGATGTTTAGTGGATTGTGGTGTCACAGTTGTGACTTTAAGTGGCACCAAAATACGCCCTATCAAGCACTAGCAGATATTACAAGACAAAGCTTTGAGGAAAGCATTAACAGAATTGAAAACCGTGAAGACTTACAGCTAAGAGACTTAGCGTGGAGGGTACAACACTTAACAAAAAAGATTTTAAGTTATAAAAGATCAAAAATTGTGGATTGCCGCTGCAAAAATGGTATTGGGATACCCATTACATGGCAAGTGGCACCACATGAGTGGGAGCATCACTGCCGCAAGTTTGCTTCTCTTCAGCCTCGTAGCAAACGTGGCTGCATACGCCCCACCACAACCCAAGACTAACATATGGGTTACCATGGCTAATCTTACAAGACAAGAATCCATTTGCCTTGCCCTGTCATCCCCTAGTAATCCCTTCTCCACTTGTTTAGTGGGACTGCCAGCAGAAGTATGGCCTTGCCCTAGCCACACCCCTACATGCAATAACAGCAATCTAAATGCCACAACCAACAACTGGGATACACTCATTTACCTATCGCCCCAACTGAGCCCCAAGAACTAGAACTGTTAAGGTCTGTACAGATGGATAGCTGTGTATTTTTCAATTGGTCAAGTGTACAGCAGCACTTAAATGGATCTGCGATAGTTGTAAACTCCAGCCTTGTAGTTTATAGAAACGCTAGTAACTGGTGCCAATATGCTTCCAACAATATTTCCCAGTCTACTAATCACCCATTACAATTGCCAAGTGGAACATTTTTAATTTGTGGCGATCGAGCCTGGTCAGGCATCCCCTCGAAAATTCGAGGAGGCCCATGTTCACTTGGAAGACTGTCATTATTGACACCCAATACATCGATGATTTTAAACATGACCAGACGCCATCATGTGAGTCATTTGAAACGCTCTGTACACACTTTCGACAGCAAGTGTGACGATAATGTAAAGTTTTGGTCACCAGAAGCTATTATTGCAGCCTCCTTTTTAGCTCCCGGCGTTGCCTCTGCAGGAGCCTCTAGCACAGCTTAATTGGGCTGTTGGCTAGCAAAGCAAACTAACGCCACGTCAAAGGCTATAAGTGATCTATTGCTTGATGTTGATTCTGTAAAGCACGCTACTTTACAAAATAGAGCTGCAATAGACTTTTTGTTGTTGGCACAAGGACATGGTTGTGAAGAATTTGAAGGGATATGCTGCATGAACTTGTCGGATCATTCTAAATCAATCCATAGGCAATTACAAACTTTAAGTCAATTGACGCAGCAGCTACAGATAGAAGAAGGCCTAGGACTTGACGGCTGGCTAAAGGGCCTTGGGATAGGAGCATAGTTAAGGGATTTGATAAAGTATGGCTTGATAATCATATGTGTAGTCATTTTAGCTTTGCTTTTATTACCTTGTATAATCAACTGCATTCAAGGCATAGCTACTCAAGCAATGCAAAAAATGTGGGAATCTCATCTCCTTGTGCAAGAAGAAAACGGGGGAAGTGTGGAGAGTTTATCAGAAGAATGGCTGCGCAGCAAAGGACATGACACTATGAGATTAATTAAAATCTGAGAGATGCGTGAATAAAGGCAAGGTCAGTATGCCCTTGCAGCTGTTGTTTTCCAAATTGCCTGGTATGCAGAAAGATAGAGAAGCGTAGATAATGTGCTAACTACAAGGCTAACTACAAAGGCGTAGTTGTGTAGTTGTAACAATATTAGACAACCCAATCATGAGCTCGGCTTTTGCAATATGTATGAGCTAATTAATGCATGTATAAAAAACCTGTAATCAATTTCAATAAACTGAGATTTGCTGATCATGATATCTTGAGGCTTTTCTCCCGCGACTCCTTTCCAACAGTCTTGTGGTTCAGATGTGCCAGGCCAAAGAATACACACAGTCCAAAATACACGGTTTTCCCTAGCCTCTACCTGGCTAGAGGCAGGGCCCCTCTAAGCCTGGTTATCCTTCTTTCCTTGAGCATATGTCTGAGAGGTTCCTTCAAGGGGGTCGGACATGTCATCATCGTCATACCTGGCAGTTCGACTACGGGCAATTGGAGCCACTTCCCTTTTGGTGGAACTCCCTCTTTGAGTCTTGACTTCCTTCAATTCATGCACCCGTTGTGCCAGGGCAGCCGTAGATTTTCCATCCCATCTGTTCATATTTTCTCCGCAATTCCGCAGGAAGAACCATAGTTCAGCACGTGGAGTGTACCCTCTCTCCCTAGCCGGGGAGTGTCTACGTTGGGTACCAGAACCTCTGATCTGTACTGCTGAGATTTGGAGAAGGTCCTCTCTAATCTCCTCCCTGAGTTTCTTATGATTCTCATCTACCTTATCCTCTAGTTTCTGTAGACGTGTTTCTACAGCTGCGATTCTGGCGTGTGTTGGGCCGTGCACGGCATCTGTGTATGCTCGGAGCTTCTTTGCCATATCAAGCACCGTCTCCTCCATGTCCTCCCGCTTCATTACTGCTAAAGCAGAAGCGTATTCTAATGGCCCGAGTCGTATAAGGTTTCGCCACATCACAGATGTACATGATACCAAGTCTGGGTTCCTAGTGTTTATGTCATCTGAGAAAACCATCTCTGCCACTGCCATTTCTCTCAAGCGTTGAATCCCTTGTTCTATGGTCTTCCATGGGGTTTGCTGCATATAGAGACCATCTGCACACAAGTATCTTTCTGCCACACTTCCTAGGACCCGTATCCAGAGACTGCAAGGACTAGCCTCTCTCATCATCTCCTGGTCGATGACTGGATCATGTGACAGGGATCCCAGATGCCTCGCTTCAGTGCTGTCCAGAATTGTAGCCTCGCCTGCAGCATCCCAAAGACGGACTAACCAACTAATTATAGATTCATCAGGTTGTCGCCGGTAATCTTTTCTTAGGCCCAGAAGGTCCTTCAGGGAAAAGGAATCAATATTTGCTTCTGATCCTGTGCTAGAAGCTTTGGCTTCTGATTTTGGTGAAGGTCCTTCTCTTGGGTCATCATCGTCCACTGGTCGATCGGTTTTGACTGTGTGCTTCTTTGCCAGAGCAACTGCCAGGGGCTTAGGCTTAGTGTCTGGTTTAGCTGCCGACTCAGGCTCAGGTTTTAGTTCAACTGCTGGCTTCATAACTGGGGTGTTGGCTGCAGCCTGAGTGACTGGGGTAGCTGTTGATTTGTATCCCTTCCCCCCTGCCTCTGTCTGCTGCCCTACAGTCTCTAGCAACGTGCGATAAGCATATGCCAGGGCCCAGCTTACTGCAGCCACCTTTTCCCCCTTAGAGCCATCATGGTACCTCTCTTTCAGGTATTTCCCCAGCTCCACTGGATTCTGAATTTGTTCCCGTGGAAAATCCCAGACTACAGGGTCAGAGAATTCCTTGAGGAGTTGGCCCATATCCTCCCATTCTCCACACCACTCAGGATTTCCTCTGCCTGGGTCAGGAGTTTCATCAGCCCCTCTAGAAATCTCAGCCCATATTCTAGAGAAGCTGCAGACTGTATAGAGAAGGCTTACCAGATGACATACCAGAAAGATGGTCTCTTTAACACTCAGGGGAAACTCAACATTCTCCAGCAATGATTTAACCGATTCAGAGGAGAAGAAGGAAACGAAAGACTGCAATGTTTCATCCTCTGCTCCTCCTCCCACAAACAGGGTGAATAACCATAACCATGACCCATACATAGTAGGAAAAGATCTCAGCACCTTTATAAACTTCCTACAATTATTATGATTAAACCCAGGCCAATAGCTACTCTAATCCGTGTCCCTCTACTGTAAAAACTGCATATTAGTGACAATATTGGGGCTATCTCTGGATATGCAAATAAACCTAAGGACCACAAAGGTATTAAGACCTCAAAGAAGCCTAAGGATTTAAAACACACCAAGGCCCCCACCCCAAGAGACATGAGTTCACGCAGCATAGTTACTGACTGCTGAATACTAATCAGTACAGGGTTTTTCCACTCTCTCGAGCCCCACCTTGGGCACCAATAAGTTTGTGGTGGTTTCAGGCAGATTTTGGGAGAAACCCTCCCACGGGGCCCCCCTCCCCTCCTCCAACCAGTTCGGGAAAAAGACTTCCTCAGAGAGAAGTGGAAAAAACCTGTTTATTAAACAGGCAAAGCACTCCCAGCACAATACCTGATGACAAGAGCTTCGTGCCGCTTACGGAGGGATAACAAACTTAAAGAAAGTCTCCTCTTGAGGGTTGTCACTGTGCTCCACCGCTCCGTCTCCGCTGACGTTGGGAGAAAAGGAGATGTGCAGGGCTGTTCTTGGTGGGGTGGGTCCCCTGTGGAGGCCCCCCGGTGCTTCCCCAGGTCCTTAGTCCGGAGAGGTTGGAACAGTTCCGAGGAGAGGGCAAAAAAAGCAAAAAGGAAGGAAATAAAAGGGAAAAAAGGGAAAAAAAGAAAAAAAAAAAAGCAAAAAGCTTCAGTTATTCTACAGCGTCTAACTACACTAGCACTAACTAACTAACTGCTGGGGGAAAAAAAACAACAGAGCTTCTTTCGTCTTGCCGTGTTCCAACTCCCCCGCTTCAAGGTCACTCCGATGAGCAGAGTTTTCCTGGGGAAAAACAAACCGCGCTTGCCCTCCCCCCTGCACCCAACAGACGATTGGGGATACACAGTCACCCCAGGACAGTGATACATGCATTTAAGAAACTATAAGAAGAGAGAGGTTTATTAACCTGCAGGGGAAAGAAGTTAGTTCATGAAAACTTAATCTCTTGCCTATTGGAGGTAGCGAACTTAGCAAAAAGTGTAGCAATTGTTGTCCTGAGATTTGTAGCCTTCTGATTGTTTGCATTTTTGTAGTGGAGTCTCTCACGAATTGTAACATAAAGTGATTGTTTTCACATTCCTCTTTGGAGGAGGGACAATTGATGGACTTCTAGTGTGACCACTGGAGTCAGAGAGGTGGCAACCTCATTCTCCAATCCCTGGTCATGGTCCAAAAACTATATAAATCGAAGTCAAGAAATAAACTTCCGTTCTTTTTGCTCTGACTACAGACTGTGAGTATCATTCTTTTCATGTCCTCTAGTGACAGGCAATAATACACGTTAGGGGACACCAGGCAGGGTGCTCGGAGGAGGCAATAGGAAACTGACTAGATGATGAAGAAGCTCAAAAAGCTGCACTGTGGCCAGAAATCTCCAAGATCCTCCCCTTGCTCCCAGTAACTGCATCACTGCCAGAGAAACTGTCTTTTTCACTAGAGGAACTTGAGATAATTAAAAAGAGTGGGGCAGAGGAAAAAGGGAATAATTGGTTTACAAGGGACGGTAAGCAGTGGATACCAAAAGCTCTGGCCTTACAGTTGTTAACAATTTCATGAAGGGAGCCATTGGCGCTCTTGAGGACTAGCAGAAGCCTTCCTCAAAATTTATGCTGCTGTGAGTCTTTTTACTCTGGCAAAGTGAGCTATTGAAGGTTGTTTGATTTGTGCTAAAACAAATAACAGAGTTACAAAGAAACTTGCCAGGGGAGGGAGGCCTTGGGCTATATATTCCTTCCAGAGATGCCAGGTGGATGCTACTGAAATGCCATGAGTGGCAAGGTTTAAATACCTTCTGGTAATAGTATGTCAGTTAACAGGGTGGCCAGAAGCATTTTCTGCCATTTCAGCAACTACAGGATCAGTTATTAAAGTATTTTTGGAACAAATAATTACAAGATATGGGATTGTGGATGCAATACACTCAGATAGGGGAACTCATTTTACAGGAAAAATTCTTCAAAAAGTTATGACTGTTTTAGGGATACAATGGAACCTCCATATCCCCTGGCACCCCCAGAGTTCGGGCCAGGTTGAGAGGATAAATGGAGAAATAAAAACCTTCTGAAGCTGGTGAAACTAAGATGCTGTGGGTATGGCTCTTGCCACTGGCTTTAGCAAGGATAAGAGCCAGACCCAGGGGAGATATTAAATTATCTCCCTTTGAATTGATGTTTGGAATTCCCTACCCTTATAATTCCCAGCCTAGTGGAGGGGTAGAGATAAGTGGAGTATATTTAAAACAATATGTGGCCAGGATACTGTCTCTTGTGAAATCTCTTCGACAGGAAGCTCAGCTGGCACAGACCCTACCTTTGGACTTTGCTGTTCACAACATCCAACCAGGAGATTGGGTCCTAGTTAAGGAGTGGAAAGAAGCACCACTAGTGGCTAAGTGGCGTGGACCTTTCCAAGTGCTGCTGACTGTGAAAAACGCCAATCACTTGTTTTTAAAATTTTGAAAGTTTAATAGTAAATAAGATGGTTATAAAAATAGAATTAGAGTTAAAAAATTGAACAGTTAGGGTTAGGACAATACGAGACAATAAAAACAAAGTTACAGACATCTGGGTGCCTCCCTGAGCCAAAATCTCCGAAGAAGGACCCCTGTTAACAAAGGATTATCTCTTAAAAGCAATAGCCTGTTGAATATTCATACATTTTGTGAAAAGTGCATATTATATGGCAGAGAGCTCCTCCCACTTCTCACATCCATCAGCAAAGCCTTTAATTTTTGGGATGTCTACAAGTTTCTGTCTCCAGATTCCTTCTTTAGCCTTTTGGGATGCAGGAGATTTGCAAGGCTTATCTTGATGACAGCTTTCTTTATAGATGAGCCTTGTTAGGATGCCTTCTGCCAGCATGGTGACAAGTGTGAGCAACAGGGATCACCAGAGTTCCATGGAGTCCTGGGACGGAAAGACAGGCACAATACAACAACAACTATTATTCAACAACTATTAGAGAATAATTATATTATTATTATTGTTATTGTTATTATTACTAATGAACAGTGCACGTCTCACAAAGACAGTGATTTTTCTTTCTCTCACAAGCATTTATTTTCAGCAAATATTAAACTGCATGCTTTTCCTCTTTACCATGTCCACAAAAATCATTCTGAAGATACAGGAAGGGCTTTAATCAGCTGCTTCATCTGTAACATCCCCTCTGCTCCCAGGTCTGTTCTGCATCGTGGCTACTTGAGAGAGATTGTACTTTATAAGCTGTAAAAATCAGCAAAATCATTTTACTTGTCTGTATCAATACCATCAGTAATTAATCAATGTTTCCCACTACAAGACAACCATTTCCAAGAGCTAAAGAGGTGACATAGAAAGTCTTGGTTTTTGTTTCGAGATTCAGGTGGTTTTAGAGTATTTTTGCCTTCTGCAAAGCTCTGAGCCAGACGCAAGAGAGACGGAGTCTTCAGGTTCTGATTTTTCAAGGTTGCATGCTCTGTTTATTGTTTCTTATCTTACAATTTTCTCAGTGCCCAACAAAGGTCTGTGCAGCTGCTCTGGCATCTGGCCACTCCTCCCCACTGGGCTGCGGCGTTATCTTTTATACTAATTGCAATGTGTTCTTTATCATTATTTGCCAATACCTATCACTTATACTAAAAAGGTCATCCCTACTTTGACCCAATCTCTTTAAACTACTTTGTGCCACCGTCACTGCTGAAAATGGAGTGAGTGAAGAAGAAAGAAGAAGCAGGAGACAACGCCCCAAATCCTCCATCTTGCTCCCATTCACTTCCATACTAAAAACCCAAACCTACTGTTTTCTCACCCTGTGATAAGCTAAAGTACTATCTTTCACACTCTTGTGGCTTGCAATCCTTCCCGCAGCGCAGGAAGCCTTTCCCATGGACTGGGATCAAAGCCAATGTCCCTCTGGGCTCTCGGCCAGGGTCCCAGACCCCCCTGTCCAGGTCTCTTACCCTCCAGGGCAGCCAAAGGAATGCCCTGGACTCCAACAAGAAAGGAAATAAAGACTATATTCATATTTAGAGGTATCTCCTGTGAGGTGCCAAGGAACTTCAAAAGAGACTGAATTCTGCAAATATAATAAAACTGTATTCAAAATGCAGATCAAATGTGTTGAGTCCATCTCAATGATGAACTTAAAAGATATAAATAGTTAATTTGCCTTCCCCAATAGTGATAATAGTGAAGGGATAAGTGTCTCAAAATAATTTACATTAAGAGTCTGACCTGAACCACTGCTCTTATGGAGGAATGGGAAACATGAACATAAGAAAATCATTCAGTTCTTCAAATATCCTTTAAATCTCTGCATAACTGAAGTATCCACACACCCAAAGTGTGCTTGTGGCTCAACACTTTTCACCATGTCCCTACACCCTGGTGTCCGGGTTTGGAGACAAATTTGGGGGAAAACCCCTGTATAGGATCCCTCTGGGAAGCAAACCTAAGTGGCTCTTCTTTTTAACTAGTTTGAAGAAAAACTTCTTTGGAGAAAAGTGGAAAAAACTATTTTACTAAACAAATAAAATGCATACAAGTATAAAGAATGAATAATATGAAACAATAAAACCTCTCCTTCTGAAGTGAGATGGCAAATTGAGAAAGTCCTTGTCGTGGGTGGAGCTCGGCTCTCTCTCAGTGTCTCATCAGTCCCAGAACCTCCGGCGCTGCTGGAAAATGCCGAGGTCCAGGCCCCGGTGGGCCGCAGGTGCAGCCCCCAGTGCTCCCCCGGGTTTTCAGTCTAGAGCAGGTTTAAACAGTTCCAAGAAAAAGGAAAAAAAAAACAGTCCAGGGAACTTCTCTGCCCTAGCTAGCTGAAACTAACTAAAAGCAAAAAAAAATCTCTGTCCTGCAGTCTCTCCAAGCCTCTGCCGAACACCCCGTCCGTAGAAGAATGTGGAGGAGTCAGGCAGTTTTCTCAAAACAAACTCCGTGCTTCTCCTTGCTCTTAGAACCAGTCTTAAAGGCACAGGACTCACTATACAGCACAAACAGAACAGACGATTGGGGATACAAGCATCATAAAGTTACCTTAGGACATTCTACCCCTTATCCCCATATCGTCAGTTTACTAAAACTAATATATACTCTAGCTCTACACACACATACATCTATATAAAAAAAAATATGCAATATACAGCTACATACAGTGGCAGTACCATTCAGCACACAGCGATAATTACACACGGTTCTCACTCAACAATCAGATCACCTTGAGGTACACATCGTGTGGTTCCATCTTTCTGCATTACCCACCATGTGCAGCTTGGTCCCTGAGCAAAGACAATCTCACAGATGGGATCTTCTGTACTTGAAGCAGAACTGATCTAAACTGTCTTCCCTAACAAACCTCTTACATGTACTACTGGGACTTTCTCTCCATCTACTGTATGTAGGGGCTCAGATTGGGCAGGGCCTGCTCGGTTGGTGGAACCTCGGGTGTTAACTAACCAGGTGGCCTTTGCTAGATGCTGCTCCCAGTTTTTGAATGATCCCCCACCCAGTGCGTTCAGAGTGGTTTTTAGCAGTCCATTGTATCTTTCTACCTTCCCTGAAGCTGGTGCATGATAGGGGATATGGTACACCCACTCAATGCCATGTTCCCTAGCCCAGTTGTTGATGAGGCTGTTCTTGAAATGAGTTCCATTGTCTGACTCAATCCTCTCAGGGGTACTATGCCTCCAAAGAACTTGCTTTTCAAGGCCTAGAATGGTGTTACGGGCTGTAGCATGGGGCACAGGGTAGGTCTCCAGCCATCCTGTGGTGGCCTCTACTATTGTGAGCACATAGCGCTTGCCTTGGCGGGTTTGGGGAAGGGTGATGTAGTCAATCTGCCAGGCTTCCCTATACTTATACTTGGACCATCGCCCGCCATACCATAGCGGCTTCACCCGCTTGGCCTGCTTGATGGCAGCACACGTCTCACCGTCATGGATAACTTGAGAAATACTGTCCATGGTTAGATTCACCTCTTGGTCTCGTGCCCACTTATAGGTGGCATCTCTGCCCTGGTGACCTGAGGCATCATGGGCTCAACGAGCTAGGAACAACTCTCCCTTGTGTTGCCAATCTAAGTCTATCTTTGACACCTCTATCTTTGCAGCTTGATCTACCTGCTCGTTGTTTCGGTGCTCCTCATTAGCCCGACTCTTGGGGACATGGGCATCTACCTGACGGACTTTGACAGGTAGCTTCTCTACCCGAGTGGCTGCCGCGGCCAGGTGAAGGGGAGAAACAACCACACATAATGCGATTGCAAAAAGCTCCGTTTATTATGCTTAACAAGCCGTCTTTTATACAAACAGCAGGGCTGTTCATGCAATCATGCGTTACATGTTACTAGTTGATTGGTTAATAGTATCTGTTCACGCGGCACTCATGCATTTTATTCTAAATATAATTGGTTTATGATTTCGCGTCATCTAACAATTTGTTTCATCTCCATGTCATATTGTTTTGTCTAGCACATCTTGTTGACATTTTTGAGGCATCTTGTTCTTCTTCCAACTTCCTTGTTCTTATCCTAAGTTCGCCTTTATCCCGGCCACTCGAGTCTTCTTGTTTATACTCTCGTATATGAGTTACTAATGTTTCTAAGGATCCCTACATCTCCCCCTCTTTTTTCAAAAAGGCTATTAGTTATTTCCGTCAAGCGATTAGTTATACAGGTAATACAACATGGGCCAAAAAGCAATACAAGCAACAGAATTAATACAGGGCCAGCAAACATCTTAATCAATCCTTCAAGCCATCCTGTTATTCCTAAGGAGTTTAGCCATGTATCTAATGGATTTGACGTTATAGTCAACTTCTTCATATTGTCTCTCAGATCTTGTAATTTCTTATGAATGGATTCTGAATGATCTGATATGTTTAAACAACACATACCTTCAAAGTCTTCACAGCCATGACCCTGAGCTAAAAGCAAGAAATCTATAGCAGCTCTGTTTTGTAGCACTGCATGACGTACTGAATTTACATCTATAGCAAGCTGTGTGAGAATATCAGTGGTGCGATTTAACTGTTTTCCTGCCCAACAAGCGACCTTTGCTAGTTGTGCAAGGGCTTGTGCAGCAGCTACTCCTGGAGCAAAAATTGATGCTAAAATATTGGAGGGCTTGTCCCATAAGTTTACATTATCATTGCAACTGCTATCTAATTGGTAAGTGCTTCTGCGTTGTCTCAAGGAATGCATAGCCCAAGTTCCATTTGCCCTCATTGCCTGCTGTATTGTGGGTGCAAACAGGGTAAGCTTACCAAAGTAGCATCTACCCCCTACAGGATTTTTTGGAATTCCAGGCCATGCTCTGTCACCACAAATTAAAAAGACTCCTGGCGGTATGCGAAAAGCTGTGTCACTATGAGTAACCACCCGTGTCTCGTTGCTACAATACAAGCTATCATCCATATAAGCAGCCAATTTGGGATAAAGAAGGGTATGGTTTCTACCCAACGTTGCGCTGGCGGTAAAGGTTATACAATAGTTAGAAGGTGCCGATCCCAAAAGATCCAATTCCTGTGGCTCATTTCCGGTAACATTCAGATTCTTCATTATGTATTGTGCCTGCATGCCAATTGAACTATAATTAACCATATAGGACCTTCCCCTGGCTGATATATTCCAAGCTGTTGTGTTCCATTCTTTCGTCCAAGTTTGAAACATAGATAAGTCTTTTAAGGGAACACCAATAAGACACGTTCGAAACGGATCTGAAGGGGTAGCCATGGACAAGCAAAAGGATTCTTGTCCTGTTTCATTTGCCCATGTAACCCACATATTTTGTCTAGGATTGATGCTTGTAATTGTGTTTATGCCGACAATCATGGTAAGCAATAAACCGGCAACATAAATAGTCCCACTGACTAAGGGACACTTGCTTTCTATCTTAGCTCTCATCCTAATGATAATTTAGCAATTTCTTCTAAGGTTGCTTTCTGGCCTTCATACAATGCTTTCCTTGGAGTTTCTTCAAATGTCATCCAAATATCGCGCTCGTACCATATAGGTACAGGCTGTAATTTCTTCTTGCATTCAAAATCTAGTATTGTAGTTTTCTGTTGACACAATATTCTTTCTATGTATAAATTTATTTCCCACCTCCAAAAGGCTAACACTTTTTGTTCAATACTCTCAAACAACAATAAAGCCTGCTCAACATTTGCGGTATTGGCAAATTGTCTTAAATCATTACCCCAAACACGCCAATATAATTGATGTTGACAGTCAACACATAATTTAACTGCTAATTGATTCTGATTGGTCCAAAAATTTTTCCTACACCTTCCACATCTAATTGCTATTAAGGCAACATGTCCCCATTTATGGCATGCATAACAATAAGGACTCGTCAATCCTCTTATATTTGTAGTATGTTCTAATACATTTAAACAATCAATAAGTCCTGAAAGACTTCTTGTAGCTTTAATTGCTTTATCCAGACGTTTTGTAACACCTTTAACCTGTTGTAGTTTTGGTACAAACTCTTTTAATGCCTTTTGTTCTATTCTCTCTCTGTCCTTTTGTGACAAGTCTTGTAGCAAATGAAACATGGACCATATGAATTCTAGTCCTTCTCTGTTTTGCTGTCTTCCATGTCCTCTGTGGTGTCAGGTTCTTGTTTCTTTATGGCTGGCTTTACCCATTTAGCGGGTACCCATCGCGGCTTACCGTCTTGTTCTGTGGAAACACAAGCATAACCCCGTCCCCAAGTTAATAAATATTCCGTTGTATTAGACCATTGTTGCTGATGGGGATTCCACACATACACTGGCGCTCGCCATGCAGTTTGTTGATCTTGAATAAAATGGAGCTGTACGGGAAGAAAATGTTTAGTATTCTCAAAAAGAACAGGATTTTTCCAATTTAAAACATAACACGCTTTTGCTACAATATCATGAGGAGAGAGGATGATCTCCCCCTCTTTTTTCAAAAGAGTAAGAAACCTCTTTAAGTCTTGATGCTTCCGTTCAATAATACCCTGTCCTGTACTGTTATATGGTATTCCAGTAACATGTTGAACCTGCCATTGTTGCAAAAATAATGCAGTCCATTTTCCGGTATAAGCCGGCCCATTGTCCGTTTTAATCTGATCTGGTCTACCCAAAACGGCGAAGGCTTGCAACCAATGTGTCTTTACAGCACGGAAGGCAGTCGTTGTGGTTGCAGTAGCCCAAATAGCATGGCTATAGGTGTCAACTGACACGTGGATATACTTAAGGCGACCAAAAGGAGGATATTCAGTAACGTCAGTTTGCCATATTTTTCGTGCTTGCAGTCCTCGAGGATTAACTCCCACCTGTTGAAGGGGAGAAACTCTTGCACAATCAGGGCAGGCCGCAACAATAGCTCTCGCTTGAGCCCGAGGGATTTGAAATTCCTGGCATAAACCTTTGGAAGATTGATGATAAAATTCATGTGACATTCGAGCTTGTTCAAATGCATTTAACACATAAACAGGAGAAGAAACCAAACTATCTATTCTGTTATTACCGTCTGAAAAGATACCCGGCAAATTCGTATGACTCCGTACATGGGTACACCATAGCGGCTCAGTTCGTTCCTCTACAAGTCCTTTCAATTGACATACAAGTAACATGATATGTTCGGTAGTGTGCTTCCCTAATATTGCCAATTCTATTCTGTTAACAAGGCCCACAACATACAAAGAATCAACAACAAGATTCATAGGTTGATCTAAAAACATTTTCAATGCTTCAATTGTTGCCATAAGCTCTAATGCTTGTACTGAGCGTCCCTTTTCCTCAAATATCTGTTGATGCCAGGAATTTTCTTGCTGCCAAACAAAACCATATTTTCCTGTTCTTCCACTGGCATCTGTAAATACGGTCACCGCATTTTCCAAAGGTTTTTTCACAACTATCAGGGACCGCGATACAATTGATGTTGTCTTAAATAATGGGTGAGATGGATAATGAACAGATAAAGGTACACCGTTAATGGCTATGACAAATGATACAGAATGCATACACCATTCCTCAATGAGCTCTTCTTTTTCCCACGGAAGGTAGATTCTACCAGGTTCTTGTCCAAAAACCTGTCGAACACGCTGTCTCGCTTTCAAAAGAATGTTTGCAATTAATTCTGGCAAGGGTGTCACTGTAGCTGGTAAAGAGTAAGCGGGGAATACCCATTCCAAGACTTGTACCTGTTTGTTCACAATTTGAGCTATAATAGCAGAATAGTGTGGAGCTTGTCCATAAATCAAAATATCAATCATATAAGCAGGATCCATGCGAAACACCTGCTGACAGGTGATTTTATTTTCAATAATTTTTAATTTTTTCCGAGCTGTATTTGTCAATTGTCTTTCTTCATTCGGATATTGAGAATTTGCTAATAATTCAAATAATGGAGCCAAATCATCATTTGAAATTCCACACCAGGTACGTATCCATTGTATGTCGCCAACAAGTTTTTGGACATCATTCACATTTTTTACTTCTTTTCTTAATTGTAATTTAGCGGGACGTATTCTATTTTCTGTGACCACAAGCCCTAAGTATGACCAGGGAGCGTTACGTTGCACCTTTTCTGGAGCAACATGTAATCCAGCCTCTGCAAGACAATGTAATAACATTGTTTCTTGCTCCCTTTCCAATGCATTTACAGATGCTATCAGAATATCGTCCATATAGTGATACACCAGCACGTTTGGACAATTTTTCTTCCAATTTTTTAAGGCTAAATCAACGTACCACTGGCAGATAGTTGGACTGTTCCGCATGCCTTGTGGAAGAACAACCCACTCATAGCGTTCTGCGGGCCCAGCGAGATTTTTCTGTGGAACACTGAATGCAAATCTTTGAGTATCATCAGGATGAAGGGGTATAGAGAAAAAACAATCTTTAAGATCAATAATTAAAAGAGACCAATTTCTAGGGATCGCTGCAGGAGAGGGCATTCCTGGTTGTAGCGCACCCATTGGTTTCATAGTGGCATTGACTGCCCTAAGATCATGCAACAATCTCCATTTTCCTGATTTCTTTTTTATTGTAAAAATGGGTGTGTTCCAATCACTCTGGGAGGGCTTTATATGTCCCTGTTGCAATTGTTCTGAAACCAATTGTCTTACTGCTTGTAATTTTTCATCTGTCAATGGCCACTGAGGTACCCATACTGGCTTATCCGATAACCAGGTTATTTTCAATGTGGGTAGCCTCCCTTCCTCAGTGGCCATTAAGATAAAGGGTTACTCCCTACTGTTTGCAGTATAATGTTCCATTGGCTGAGGACATCACGACCTAAAATCCAAAGTGTAGTATGCATGACATACGGCCTTACCCATGCCTGTTGATTCTCTTGTGCGTCCTTAATACAAATCATCTTTGAACTTTGCCTAGTAGGGGCATTACCCCCTACTCCAGTGATTGCAACCTCTATTTTGTTTAATGGCCAATGGTCAGGCCAGGCTTGCAATGGTATGATTGTGATATCAGCCCCAGTGTCAATCATCATTGGAATAGGATTAATCGACAACAATTCCCCATCCTGCTCTATCAATACATTTCTCTTCGGCCTCTGATTATTTATTTTTTCCGTAAATAATACCATAGGCTCGCCAGTACTTCCAAAAGCCCCCTGATCACGCTTTGTCTGTATGGCTTTGGGTACCTGAGATTTAAAAGGGATTAATTGAGCAATCTTACTTCCTTTTGTTATAGTTACAGGAGGCACAAATACCTTTAACATTATTTTGATATTTCCAGTATAATCAGCATCAATTAAGCCAGGTAATACAAATATTCCCATTTTTGTTGTTGAGGATCCCCCAATCAGCAAAGCACTTAATCCATACCCCAGAGGACCTGTAGAAGTGGATTCAACAATTTGCACTTTATCATCAAGTATAGTTACTGTTCTTCCCACGGCCAAATCGACTCCTGCACTTCCTCCTGTAGCAGTGGCGAGTTCATCGAGGCAGCCATGACTTGTTGTTTGTTGTTCAGTGTTCTGGGTAGGTATTTGGGCGCCGCGCCCGCCCCGCGGCTCCTGATGTTTCCCGCATCTTTCAATGGGTTGCCATTAATGTGATACCGAGAACGACAATTAGATGTAACATGTCCTAACTTTCCACACTTATTACATTTCATGACCATATTGGATTGATTTCTTGGACACTCTCTTTTAAAGTGCCCCAATTTCCCACATAAGTAACATCCCATTGGGCTTTTATCTCCCTTTCCCTGTGGCTGATTCTGTTTTAAAGCGACGGCTAAGGCTGCTGCATGTATATTAGCCTTTTGTTTTTCTTCTTCCCATTGTGCTTTTGAACAGAGATTAATTAGTTGAACTAATGATGCACCCTGAGGGAGGGTTCTCATCAGTTTTCTGCATATAACATTGGCATTTTGAGTGGCTATTTCTTTTACCAATGTCTCTTTTATATTATCATCCATGTCGGGTGTATTATCAACAGCTTCTCTAATTCTATCGACAAATGTTAAAAACGATTCACTCTCCCCTTGCTTAATTTTTAGGTAAGGGGGATTAAGCTTTCCCATTTGTGGTAAATTATGATAGGCTTCTAATGCAGCAGCCTTTGCCTGTGCTAAAGCTCTCACATGCATAGCTGCCTGCCGTTGCGGATCTCGCCATCGCCCTTCCCCATACAACGCTTCCACAGGATAAACTCGCAACGGATCCCCATCTGGTAAATCTAGATTATTGATAGTCACCCTTTCCAAATTTTCTCTCCACTTGGTCAAAAACAACATATACGCCGTAGGACCTAATAAAGCCTCCATAATTACACGGATATCTGCTGGTATTAATTCTTGATATTTTATAAATAACGTGACTTGTTTTCGTACAGTGTTATTTGTCACCCCATATGCCATGATACTTTTTTGCAATTTTTGAATCTGCTGCCAATCCAAAGGAACCCAGCGTGGACCATCCACTGTCGCCTGTACTGGTGCTGCAATTATTCCATCTACCTCCATAGGTGTAGTCAAATGTAATTTGGTAATCACACCTGACCATCGTTTCCCCGCATTGAAAGTTGGATCAACGGGATCATTTGCCTGCTTTTTTGGAGAAGGAGAAGGAGAAGCAATCAAATTACGCCCTGGTAACTGTCTTTTGTCAACATCATCGGGCTGATATCCTTTTCTTCTCTCATCCTCTAATATAGCCCTTGATAGTTCATCATCATCAATATCCATGTCATCAGTGCCTCCAACTGCACCCATGCGTTGTTCAGTTATATATTTATCTCTTCGCTCTCTTATCCACCTAATAGCCTCTACCGTGAGCCACTGTGTTGGATCGCACAGTTCTTTTATTTTGTCCACACCGGCTGTCACGGATATCCTTGCCTGCAACATGGCCTTAATTATTCCATCCCGTCCGCCTAATTTTGTTAACTCTTCCTCCTTAGTCATTTTTTCAACATTCTGAATACCGTCCACTATAGCTTTTCGTGCCTTTTCATATAGCTCCTTTACCTTTCTTTTATCTCCTTTGCTATCAACTCTCTGCATTTCATTTAACAACTTTTCCATTAACTCCTTCTGCTCTGCGAGAACTTTCTTCGTTTCCCCCATACCCTCATGCAAATCATACATGGATTTCGTCATATCCTTAACAATCGGGCTATCTGCTGAATTTATACATGGATCAGTAGTTGGATTAGCAGCTGAGTAAGGGGGAGCAGATGGTTTGATCGCCTGCTCCTTTTCTGGTTCCCAGGGGGGGATAATGTCATCAAAAGGTCCTTTTTTAATAGGGAACACCTTTAAATCAGGATACATCGGAGGCAATTCATCATGCTGTTGTGTATCTTCTTCCATTTCTTCTGTTCTCCCCTCTGTTTCTTTTTGCACATAATCCTCTTCTCTTCCTTTATTAATAGCCTCGCAGAGTGCAGAGGCTATTTCAGCATCAGCATGCACCTTATCAATCATCATCTTTATAATTTTAAGAGTCACGGCATGCTTCCGACTGTCTTTGTTCCCATTTTGAACACTCTCCCATAGTTCTTTATCAATTGTCTCCCATCCGTCCTTTGCAAACAATTGTCCAGTGCTGGTTAATAACCCTCTGCGTTTGCACCAATATAAAAAGTCTATTAAGTCATGTTTAGGGAGAGTGTGTCCAGTCTTTTTGGCCACGGACAATAGTCCTTCGATTGTAGCCTTTTCTATCGCTGATACAGCGGACCCCATCCTGTCCCAGGCTCGCAGCCTGCCTGACTCACCGGTCAGTCGTGCGCACGTTCCCTGCTTCGTAAGCAGCCCGCTTCAAGAGCGACCAGGAGGGACTTCACCTTCTCTCGTCCGCTTCTCACTCTTGTCCTTCGGATCACGTCGGGGTCACCATTTGCCGCGGCCAGGTGAAGGGGAGAAACAACCACACATAATGCGATTGCAAAAAGCTCCGTTTATTATGCTTAACAAGCTGTCTTTTATACAAACAGCAGGGCTGTTCATGCAATCATGCGTTACATGTTACTAGTTGATTGGTTAATAGTATCTGTTCACGCGGCACTCATGCATTTTATTCTAAATATAATTGGTTTATGATTTCGCGTCATCTAACAATTTGTTTCATCTCCATGTCATATTGTTTTGTCTAGCACATCTTGTTGACATTTTTGAGGCATCTTGTTCTTCTTCCAACTTCCTTGTTCTTATCCTAAGTTCGCCTTTATCCCGGCCACTCGAGTCTTCTTGTTTATACTCTCGTATATGAGTTACTAATGTTTCTAAGGATCCCTACAAGTGGCAATGTCTTTCCACTCATCAACAGCTCAGATTGGTTTTCCCTTCCGCTGCCAATTGGCCTTTTTCCACTTCTCCAGCCATCCCCACAGAGCATTGGCTACCATCCACGAATCAGTGTAGAGGTAGAGCTTCGGCCACTTCTCTCTTTCAGCAATGTCCAGGGCCAGTTGAATAGCTTTGACTTCAGCAAGCTGGCTTGACCCACCTTCTCCTTCAGTGGCTTGTGCAACCTGTCGTGTGGAGCTCCATACGGCTGCTTTCTACTTTCGTTTCATCTCAATGATGCGGCAGGAACCATCAGTGAAAAGAGCATAGCGTGTTTCTTCTGCTGGCAGTTGGTTGTATGGCGGACCTTCTTTGGGACGTGTCACTTGTTCCTGCTCCTCTTCATCCGTGAGACCAAAGTTTTCACCTTCCGGCCAGTTTGTAATTATTTCCAAAATCCCAGGGCGATTTGGGTTTCTAATGCGGGTGCGCTGAGTGATGAGGGCAATCCATTTGCTCCATGTGGCATTGGTGGCATGGTGGGTAGAGGGAACTTCTGCTTTGAACATCCATCCCAGCACTGGTAGTCAAGGTGCCAGCAGGAGTTGTGTTTCAGTGCCTACTACTTCTGAGGCGGCTTGAACTCCTTCATAGGCAGCCAAGATTTCTTTCTCTGTTGGAGTGTAGTTGGCTTCAGACCCTCTGTAGCTTCGGCTCCAGAATCCCGGTGGTCGGCCCCGAGTCTCCTCAGGCACCTTCTGCCAGAGGCTCCAGGACAGGCTATTGTTCCCGGCTGCTGAGTAGAGCACGTTCTTCACATCTGGTCCCGTCCTCACTGGGCCAAGGGCTACTGCATGAGTGATCTCCTGCTTGATCTGGGCAAAGGTTTGTTGCTGTTCAGGGCTTCAGTGGAAATTGTTCTTCTTGCGGGTGACTAGGTAGAGAGGGCTCACAATCTGGCTGTACTCAGGAATGTGCATCCTCCAGAAACCTATGGCGCCTAGGAAAGCTTGTGTTTCCCTTTTGTTGGTTGGTGGACACATTGCTGTGATCTTGTTGATGACTTCAGTGGGAATCTGACGCTTTCCATCGTGCCACTTTACTCCTAGAAACTGGATCTCTTGAGCAGGTCCCTTAACTTTGCTCTTCTTGATAGCAAAGCCAGCCTCCAGGAGGATCTGGATGATCTTCTCTCCTTTCTCAAACACTTCCATTGCTGTGTTTCCCCACACAATGATGTCATCGATGTACTGTAGATGTTCCGGAGCCTCACCCTTTTCCAGTGCAGCATGGATGAGTCCATGGCAGATGGTGGGGCTGTGTTTCCACCCCTGGGGCAGTCGGTTCCAGGTGTACTGCACGCCCCTTCAGGTGAAAGCAAACTGAGGCCTGCATTCTGCAGCCAGAAGAATGGAGAAAAATGCGTTAGCAATGTCAATTGTGGCGTACCACTTTGCTGCCTTGGACTCCAGCTCATACTGGAGTTCCAGCATGTCCGGCACAGCAGCACTCAATGGTGGAGTCACTTTGTTCAAGGCACGGTAGTCCACAGTCAATCTCTATCCTCCATCAGACTTGCGCACAGGCCAGATGGGGCTGTTGAAGGGTGAATGGGTTCTGCTGACCACCCCTTGGCTCTCCAGCTCACGGATCATCTTGTGGATGGGGACCACAGCATCTCGAGTTGTTCTGTACTGTCGGCGATGCACTGTTGAAGTGGCAATTGGCACTTGTTGCTCTTCTACCTTCAGAAGACCTACAGCAGATGGGTTCTCTGATAGTCCAGGCAAGGTATTCAACTGCTTAACATCCCCTGTCTCCACAGCTGCTATCCCGAATGCTCACCTAAATCCCTTCAGGTCTTTGAAATACCCATTTCGGAGGAAGTCTATGCCCAAAATGCATGGAGCCTCTGGGCCAGTCACAATAGGGTGTCTCTTCCACTCATTTCCAGTCAGGCTCACATCAGCTTCTACCAAAGTAAAATCTTGTGAACCCCTTGTCACCCCAGCAATGGAAACAGATTCTTCCCCCACATGTCTTGATGGGAGTATTGTGCACTGTGCACCAGTGTCAACTAAGGCCTCATATTTTTGTGGTTCTGATGTGCCAGGCCAACGAATCCACACAGTCCAAAAAACACGGTTTTCCCTAGCCTCTACCTGGCTAGAGGCAGGGCCCCTCTAAGCCTGATTATCCTTATTTCCCTGGGTAACCGGAGCTGCTTCCTTCTTGCTAGAACTTCCTCTCACAGTCTTGCCATCCAACAATTCATGCAGCTGTTGTGTCATAGCATCAGTAGATTCTCCATCCCATCTTTTCATGTTTTGTCCACAATCACTCAGGAAGGACCACAGCTTAGCCCGTGGGATGCCTTTTCCCTCTCTATCTAGGGAACGTTTGCGTGTGGTGCCAGAGCCCCTAACTTGTACTGCAGAGATCTGGAGAATGTCCTCCTTGAGTTCTTTGTGATTCTCCTCTCTCTTGTCTTCTAATTTCCTCATACGCGTTTCCAGAGCTCCAATTCTTGCATGTGTTGGACCATGCACGGCATCTGCATATGTTCGGAGCTTCTTCGCCATATCAAGCACAGTCTCCTCTGTCTCATCCCGCTTCATTATTGCTAAAGCAGAGGAGTATTCTTGTGGCTCAAGTCGTACAAGTTTTCGCCACATCACAGGTGTACACGGTACCAAGTCGGGGTTCCTAGTGTTTATGTCATCTGAGAAGACAATCTCTGCCACTGCCATTTTTCTCAAGCGCTGAATCCCTTGTTCAATGGTTTTCCACTGGGTTTGCTGCATATAGAGATCGTCGGCACACAGATATCTTTGTGCCACACTTCCCAGGACCCGTTTCCAGAGACTGCAAGGACTAGCCTCCCTCATCATTTCTTGGTTAATAACTGGATCATGTGACAGGGATCCCAGATGTCTTGCTTCAGTGCCATCCAGTATTGTAGCTTCGCCTGCAGCATCCCAAAGACGGACTAACCAACTAATTATAGATTCATCAGGTCATCGAGTATAATCCTTTCTTAGGCCATGAAGGTCCTTCAGGGAAAAGGACTCAATAGTCCTTGGTTGGTTGGCAGTTGGTTGGACTCCCGATCTTGTGCCAGTTGGTTGGGCTTCCGATTTTGTATCAGTTGCTTCAGCTTCTGATTGTGTGTCAGTTGGTTTGACTTCTGACTGGGTGTCAGGAGGCATTGAGGATCCTTCACCTGAATCATCGTCTACTGGTCGATCGGTTTTGTCCGTGTGCTTCTTTCCCTTCTTTACTGCAGCAACTGCCGGTGTCTTAGCCTCACTGGTTTAGCTGCAGCCTGAATAGCTGTGGGATTGGCTGCAGCCTGAGTGACTGATTTATCTCCCTGCTCCCTTGCCTCTATCTGCTGCCCTACAGTGTTTCGCTGTGTGTGACTCATTCTAGAAAAGCTATAAACCATATAGAGGAAGGTCACCAGGTGAAATACCAGGGAGGTGGGGTCTTTAATGTTCAGGAGACCCTGAACATTCTCCAAAAGTGATGTAACTGACTCAAAAGAGAAGGAGGAAAGAAGAGGCTGAACAGCCTCATCCCCTACTCCTCCTCTAACAAACTGGGTGCAATTGTTGATAAATCCCCAAAACATGCTGCTGGAACTAGGACGCAGGGCAGGACGAAAAAAACATAAACCGAACATACCCAGAACAAAATCCACTATCTTTATAAGCTTCTTGTAAGCTATAATTACTGAACTTAGCAAAATAACTATTCTAATTTGTGCATCCCTAGTGTAAAAGCTGTATGTTAGGGATAATATTGGAGCTATTTCTGGGTAAGAAAACAAACCTAGGGACCAGAAAGGTATTAAGACCTCAAAAAAGCCTAGGGAACAGAAATGCAGAAAAGAATCCATTCTAAGAGACATTAGGAATTCAAGAAGCAACATGGCCACTGACTGTTTAATCCCCACCCAAAGGACAACCAAAAAAATGCAGTTAATCATAATCAATACAAGTTTTTTCCGCTCTCTCGAGCCCCGCAGTGGGCGCCAGTTAGAAGTATGTCCTGGTTTGGGGACAAATTTGGGAGAAAACCCCTGTATAGGATCATATTTTATTCTTCTATATCAAAACTTGCTTCCATCTCTATTTCGCTTTCAGGTTCTGCATTCAGAGGTCTTTCTGCTAAGCATACATATCTGTGAAACTTTCTTGTCAAACTTTCATCTTTCCCAACATCACCCCTCCCCTCAGCACAGGATCCACCCCACAGACAGTCTGAAGAGTTTTCTGTTGGTGACTTTTCTAAATTTCCTATTTCTCAGGAGACAAAAACCCCCAATGAAGCAGAAGCTGAATCTCACCTAAGTACAAGACAAAAGATACTGTTTAATGACAGGAGCAAGACACAAGTTATCATCCAGTGCCACCCCCTGCCATGGCCAGGGACACCTTCTACTATCCCAGGTTGCTCCAAGCCCCATCCAACCTGGCCTTGGACACTTCCAGGGATGAGGAAGCCACAGCTTCCCTAGGAAACCTGTGCCAAGGACTCCCCACCCTCACAGGGAAGAATGTCTTCCTAATATCCAATCTAACCCTGCCCCCTGTCAGTGGGAAATCATGTTGTGCCTTAGAAATTAAGTTTGGAGTAATTCTGGCCATATAGATTCAATGAAGTCTGTAAAATCAACTCTTTCCCTCCTTTTCTCCTGTATTTCATTAAAAACTTCAGTTTTTATGGAGGCAAAATGAAAGCTATTTTTACTCTCACCAAATTTATATAAAACTAATATAATATTTAACAGCTGTTCAAAATTACCTGATTTTTAATCACCTTTTATGAGCAATTTCTGTACAGAAGGTATGGCTGGGATTCCAGTAGAGTCACTGCCCATAGTCTTGGTGGGCAGGAACCAGGGCGGATCAAATTCCAAGTAGTTTTAAACCTCATCAAGCTTGCAATTAGTGCCAGCTGCATCTGGAATTTTTGTGCAGCTGTTTCAATAAAGCAGAAGTAACAGAGATGAAGAAATCAAGTCAGGTAATTTGTGTGGAGCGATTAAAAGCAAATCAACTTCCATTTCATACCCAACAACCTGATCCATGGAAGGTGTCTCTGATCATGGTGGGGGTGGAATGAGATGAGCTTTAACATCCCTTCCAACCCAAACCAGGCTGGGATTCAGGTGTTAAATACATCAATATCCAAGGAAATAAATGTATTCTCTCAATTAGATCTCACCAAAATGAAATTCCCTTTTATTTACCAAAATAAAGTCAGAATGAGATAGAACCACAGTTATTTCAGAAGCTGAGCACAGATTGCAGTTAGGATAAAACAGCAAGGCAAGGATGTCAGAATTTAGAGCTGAATATATATTGAAAAAGAATAAAAAATTACTCTTGTATTATCATTCGTATATGGAAAAAATAAATATTACCACACTAAATGACAACATATGAACTACAGCTGCATGTAAAAAAGTCCCTTCTTTCAGCACAGGCTGTGTACTTTGCATGCACATAAACAATAGTATACATAATTACTATATATTGATGTCATCGAGACACACAAAGCAGTCACATGCAGACAAGAGATTTTCGCAGAGGTTCTTCCGATCCAGCTCCCAGCTGAGAGAGCAGAGAGAAGACGAAACCCTTTTGTTTATTTTTTACTTTTTATACATTTCTGGGTCTAGCAGAAGATTGGCTTTTTGGGGTTTCCACCCCTCAGCCTCAGTGGCCAGACCAATTGCCAGTTACAATTGTTTTCAGGTTAGAAATATGCAAACAAAGGACAAAGAATGAAAAACAAAGGATTTGTTTATATTACATCTGTGGGAAAGGTAGAAAACTGCTCTAATATTCTACAGTAATTAAAAGATCTGACTCCATTTATGAAAATCAAAAGGCTAATAAAGAAACTCAGAAAAACCAGGGTAACATATTCATGTTGCAAGATATACAGGGCCAAGTCTGATACTTCATGAATACAACACATATATTTTGTACTAAATATATGTATTTACCACTAAATATATTTTGCATACTCAGTATTCACTACTGTGCTTACCTGTAGCAATCCTGCAATTTCTACTTCACCTCAACTTTTAAAACCCTTTCGCATTTCTGCAAGTTTACCAATACAGTCCAAAATTTTTAATAATAAACTTCAAAACTGTCATAATGAACCTTTCAATCTAAAAGATTTTACCAAGATCACAGAATATGGGTAAGTCACAGAATATTTCTGCAGGAAACTCAATAAACTGTAACAACTTGGGAATGATTTATTTGTGCCATGGGATTAGGATCGGAGCAATCTGGTGTAGGGAAAGAGTTCACACATTGCATGCACATGTGTAGCTTGGTTTTTAAAGATTTTGAGAAACTATTTTCATTGAGCTTTACAGTAATTAATAACAACTGGGTTTTAAAGACTTTTTAATTAAAATAAACAAGGAAAGCAGCGATTTTTCTGTTGCACACATGGAGTGGATACACAGGGAAGTAAATGGGATTCATTACAACTTAGAACTGGCCCATAGGATGGGAAAAGGGCCACGAATGCCATTTCTAAGACTCTACAGAAGGACAAGTGTGAGGGACAAGCAATAATTCCCTTGAGAAGTCATCCTGTGCTTGATGGTGTTTGGCTGTGCTTTAGCTGCTCACACAGCAGCTTATCCTGTAAAAATTACCAACTACTCTTAAAAAGATCAGGTTATTGGTTTCTTCCAGAGGATGTGAACTGAAGTCTGGAATCTGGGCAGATCCCAGGGCAGGTCAGAGGCAGAGAATGTAATTTCTGTAGCTACAGATCTTCCAGGTAGTGCAGAACTTCAGCACGTGAAGCAGGAAGGAGGTACCTGCTGATCTACCCAGCAAACAGAGAAGGTGTAAATGAAGTTTTAGTTTAAAATTTATCCTGAACTGCCCTGTGACAACACAAATATAAAATAGCACAACTCCCTGCTGTGAGCAGTATAAAGCTTTTTAATTACAGTTTGTAAACAAGCAGGGGAGGGGTGGATGAGCTCTGAGTGTGGGAGCAGCTGCTGTGTCCCAGCCACTTGCGACCTGTCCCTGCCCTGGGGAATGAGTGGGAAAGCAGGATAATGAGGGAAATAACCCAAACCTTGACACACTATTTTGGGTAGGTGTATCCTAAATGAAATCCCATTTAGTAATTAAATGCCATTAGCTGCAACAGGTGAGAGATCCAACCCAGCAGACTTCACCTGCAGCAGCAGATCTCTGAAGTTCACCTTATATAAATCCTGAACTTTTAAAAAGCAGTATTTTCATCTGAAAATTTCACTTCTTTCAGCTTCAAACTTCAAACTGTGAACAAAACATGCAAACAAGTCATGGAGTGAGAAAGTGTTCCAAAACAACTTTATTGGAATGATACAGGAATGGGTAACATATAGGTTAAATCCTCAATGCCTGCTTTCTACATAGGAAAAAATTAAGAAAGAAAAGAACAAATTCAGTTCTTGCACCCATGGAAACAGAAAACCAGCACAGAGGTAACAGATTCCTGGCACTCCTAAAGTCATGCAAGAGATCTGCATCAAAAAACTCAAGGTTTACACACACAACAAAGAGATTTTCGGTATTTTCCGTTTGTGTCGGTGCCTTGTTCCCCAGACAAAAGAATAATTCAGCCTGGCTCACCAGAGATGCCTTAGGAATGCTGATAGTTTGAATGCTCCCATATGGCAAGAGGGGAACAGACGAGGGCAGAAACTTTGCTTTCTTAAACTAGGCAATTTTCTTGACTGTTGAGACAGGGATTGACCTCATTTCAGAATATTTTGGGTCTCTGAACTGACAGAATTTGGCAACAACTTTTAATTACAGCTTCTCCAAAATAATGGCTGTAATTCACCAAACTTGCACTAGAAGCACAGCAAACTGGTGTAGGTACAGAGACTTGTGTATCAAATTCCACTTTCCTTACCACACTTCCCTTAGTATTCCATAGTTCCCAAAAACTTGAGCAGGAATTTAGACACAGAGAAAGATTCAGCCAATATTAAGAAAGAAAAACAACCTCATTTAGAAAGATGAAATCATAGTGAACAACAAAAATCTGGTGCTGGATTTAAAACATAACCAAACTTCCATCCCCAAACGATCTTAAATTTCACAGAAATGCAGTAATTCCTGACAAAAGCTGTTAATAAAAAAGCACAGTTGTGTGTGTGTGTTAATCTTTAAGGTAAGGCAGCATCCATCCACCCTTCTACCTCATGATGCTGTGCTGCTTTCGTAAGCACAAGCTTCCAACTGCTTCCCAGGCTCCCAAAATTATAAATCAGGAATTAAAATATGGCCAGGAATTACAGCCTCCCTCATGAGCACTGGGAGAACACAGGTTGCAGGTGGTAAATTCACCCACACAAGACACTGAGAGATTTGCAATTCCTGTAATAGCTCTGTGATATGGCAATAAGAATGGAAATGAAGATTTTAAACCTTAAAAAAAGAAGTCTTGCTTAATTACAATAACTTTTGCTATTCAAACATTTATTTCTTCATTTGAAAAAATACTGTATGAATCTAATGGCTACTTGAACATGCAGTGAGACGTTTAATGCGCTAAGCAGTGTGAACTAGTATTTTTGTAGAGAAATACATTAAAGGCTTTCACCCTTACACAGGTAAGGAAAGGCCATTTCTGGCTGTTTTGGCTTGTTTGCAACATCGAATCTTGCCCCAGATGTGTCATTGCTAATGCTTAGGCAGCTGTGAGTGACCCATGTCCATTGCCCTTTTTGTCCTAAGAGCCCACACAGATCACTTAAATGAGAAATACATGGGGTTTGTTGAGGGTTTTATCACCTGTACAGTGTGTAACAATACAAACCTTAAATATCCATTCTACGGAAGACAAACACAACTTTCCAAAGTGACTACAATGGTTAAACTACACAGTACCACTTACAAATTCATCTGAAACCAGGAAAGACACTGAAAATTTACTCTGTAACTCAGTAACATTTTTGAGGCAACTCAGGCACTAAATTAATATCTGACGAGGTTTTAGATGCTGTTTTCAATAGTTTAAATAGTTGGCTCTTTAGGTAAAGCCCATCTGCATTTTTAGTACTAAAATAGTTTCTTTAAGTTTACACAAAATGGACAAATTGCCAGGACAGTTTAAACTAAATGTAACTCATTCATGTCTGATTTCTCTGGCTTCCATCAGAGCCCACTCCTGCTCCCTACCCTGAAATTCCCATTTCCATCCTTTGTTCAATTTGTGTTACAGACAGTGAATGCTGCAAGCACCAATCAAATGTTAGAAATCACATCTACATTTCTTGAAGCAGATACAGTTGGACTATTTTATAAAAAGCTATGGAAATTCCCTTTACAGATATCTAAGGCAGTTGAAATTCACACTTGCTGTTTGGCCAATGCTTCAGCTTCCTGAAACAGCAAAAAAGAACTACATGTTAGTCGTTTCTCAGTGTGTTTCCAAAGGAACACTATAAAACAATAACCTGCATTTTTCAATCTTCTTTCAGCCTTTGTAAGGTGATCACAAATGGGAACAGAATGACAACGGTAGAAATGCAAAAGGAATTTCCTTTTGATTTCTTCGAGTGTACTTTGGCTGCAGATTAATTAAATTACCTGCTAGCAGCACCATGATCTACAAGGAGATGAATGGGAGATGAATTCCCAGTACCCTCAGTGCAGCACCTCAGCGGGGACAGCCTGGTTTATTTGAAAGGACAAAGTTCAACATCTGCCAAGATGTGTTGGAGCCATTTGCTTTTGTGACTGCATAGAAATACTCAAGATAACAGATTCAACATCATTGTTACCATGAGCCAGCATTGCTAAACAAACAAAACACATGAGGAGAAAGGACTAAGATGGGAATTTCCAAGAAGTCTGTACAATTTTTTTAGGAGGAGACACAGTGGGTGACCCCAGCCTGCAGGGCAGGAAGTCCCATGCGTATGTCCCGTATCTTGGACGTGGTGGCTCACTCTGATTTTCCTAGCTAACTGCCCTCATCCTGCCTTTGAACTCAGGGTGTGGGAAGAGCCTGGCTTGGAGCTGCCATGCTCCTGGCCCATGCTCTGCTCTGCTGGCCTGTCACGGGTCAGAGAGCGGGGCTGAGATGTCACTAGGGCTCAGATGTCACCGTGCACCCACAGGCCTTGCACAAGGATATCCTGGCCATCCGTGGCACAAAAGACAGGTGAGCAATGAAAGGAAGATCAAAAAGAGCTACAAAGCCTGGAAAAAAGCAGCATGTTTTATATTCTCTAAAAGACAAGTGGTTCTTTGAATGGTAAGAAAGAGGAGAAGGTTCCCTTGGCTTTGTAACGACTTCCTTAACCAGCCCAGGGCACTGCAATGGTGACACCTCACTGTTTTTTGGGTTTTTTCAAGACAAAGTACTTCTCTTCAGAACAGGCAGTGGAAAGCTGGAGAGGATTCCTGGTATTTCCCTCATGCCCAGGAAGGTTGGTACAAGTAACCTGCTAACCTATTTTTCTGGAGGTCAAACTCCATTTCCTTGAGCGTAGGCCTGCAAGTTATCTGGGAGATGCTCAGCTTTCCAGGCTTGACACTGTCCCTTTCATACTTTTCCTTATTTCTCCCTCAAGGCTCCTCACTGAGCATCCTCTCAGTCCTTAAATCCTTAATAAAGAAATAATTAAATATAGCTTTTAACTCACAAAATCCTCTCCCTTTAAAATCCACCCATATTGCTTGAAGTAGAGCTTTTAAGATAAACCGAAAGCCAGCCTTTCCCAGAGGTTGTAGATCCAAAGGACAAACCAAACTTCCAGGGCTCAGAAAATAGTTGCTTGAATTTACCATGCTCACTTCTGAGCCAGCCCTGTTTAGCATTAATATCAAACCTTTGTGTTCAGAGTCAAATAACTTCCCAAATCTCTCCTGATGGCATTGAATGGAGGTTTCCTGCCAAGGTTGCTCTCAGCCTCCTGCCATTTTCTGCAGTTGCCATGTCATTCCCTACAGCATTATATCCAAGCTGCACACAGCTATGCTGGAAACATCAATTTCAGCACCAACAAATCTGTGTTCCCTCTTCAGCAGCTTGCAACTGACTTGACTGAACATCCTAATTGTGGGAGGGATTCCCAAAGTCAGCCCCAGAGCAGGATGCAGGGTCACTTCTGCAAAGGTTATTTACCATCATCAGCCCAATACAACATGGAAATTCAGCAGAGTACAGCTGTGTTCTATCCCTCCTGTTTAAAATACACCTTTTCCTCAGGTGAGGACAGAATTGGAGCATCCCTTAGGACAGAAGCAGAGCTCCTGCCAGCCATGCTGGCTGCTCCTGCCAGCCAGCAGGTCTGGGAAGCTGCGACGTTCCCAACGTTACTGAGACAGGTGTGGATACTGAAAGCGAGAGATCAGGCAGCAACAGCAGAGCCTGAGCCTGTGTGAAATCAAGTCATAATTTTCTCACACTGGCCTGAGAAATTGTGAGGAGGAATCAAAAACAATCCTTGGAAGGTGAAAAACTGTTAAGGTGGAAAACTGTTAAGGCAAAAAACAGTTTGAAGATGGTGTTTTTTCTAACTTGTGGTTTACTTGTAAAAAACGGTTGAGGGGTGTCTTTCTGAGCGTCCAGTCGTGTTTCCTTCTCAGAACTGTCTATAAAAGATGGTGAAAAATAAAGATTTGCTCTCTTTTGTCTTGGAGACTGGAGAGTCAATGTGTCGTTATTACTGCCGTTCCTAATTGATAACAACACACAGGTGACCTGATTTGTTATGGCAGCAGCTGCTCTCTGGTACCACTGCACTTCCCAGGGGAAAGGCATGAGCTTCCCTGCATCCCACAGTCTCAGAATTGCTTCCAAGTTCCTTGGCTCCATCCTGCACACTCTGTTGAGCAGTGCAGTGCAGATGTTCCAAGGAACTTCACCAGGACTGTGGCACTGTGTGCAGCTGGTCTGATGCTGGCAGCGGTAACGCTGGGGTGCAGATCCCAGGCTCTGCTCTGTGCAGCTCTGCACGCGAGAGTTTTTCCTCATTACACCATCCCAGTGGAGCTACTGCTGGAAATTTGGCTCTCAAAACTGTTTCAGTCTGCTCCACAACCTGCAGTGCTCACTGCTCATGAGTCACCATCCACCTTTAAAATTAGGTCTCTTAGTGATGTGCACAGCATGACCTTGGACTCATACACGAGTAAAGCTGAAAGGGAGCAGCGTGTTTATCCATTGGAACAGGAAAGCTGGAAGTGACCTGGAGGATCCTGCTGCTGTCAAGTGAAATGTATAAAGCAGGCTTGTCTTATCCTATCAAAATCAAAAGGAGAATTCCAGCCCATTGCATCCGCAAAGCAGCAGCCCAGTTCATAATTGGCAAAGGAAAATAAGCTTTGGATAACAAGTCAGAGGAAGAAATTACTCTGAAGCAAGACCATGTTATTTCAGAAACAGTGGCTTTGGTTTCAAGAGATTTTCTAGTAGAAAAATTTCATCAAAATTTCACATGAATTAATTTTTTTTACTGAATTAAAAACATCCTTTGATTTTTGGGATAATCTTTTTCATCTAGGTTTCTTATGCATTCTTCAGTGCAAATATTAACTACTCTTTTGAAACTTAAGCCTGAGAGCCTCTGGAGACCGAGTATCTCCCAGGGAGATTGATGGGGACAATGACAGCACATGTACCAGATCCTATTCTGAGCAGAGAAGGAGGAGGTAAAATCCACAGGCTCACTGTGAGGAGGTGATCACCTACCTTTGACCCAGGAGGTGCAATCAAGCCCAGGAACGCGTACACGGCGTTGTTCTCCCGTGCCTTGAAGAAAGCATTGTAGTCCTTCACCATGGCCGGAGGGAGAGGGAATAAAAGACAAATGAGTGAATTGTCAGAAATAATCTCAACTCAGTTTGGGGTGTCACTCAACCCACACCAAGCAAACTGCTTCCTGTGGCCGAATGCAAAATCCAGCGTCAGCTCAGGTACATGGCATTAGCACTAAGAGCAGACAAACTGGTCTGGCTGGAAAGGGACAAACTAGGAATTCATTCTATATCCCAACGAGATGTTGCTGTGAGGTGCTCTAGCCTCTCCCAAAGGGACAGACTCCACACAAGGCAGGTGTTGTCACTGGTCTGGTGTGGACATTCCTCCTGAAGAAGCAGCTGAGCCTGGACCTTGTCATCAGAAACCCTGATGCTCCTAGATGTCATTGCTGATTCCTGATAGGGATGGTGTGTTGGTTTAGCCCGGATGGTCAAAACCAATTAGTGACTGACTTTGATATTGACGGCTGAATTGGCCAATTAAATATAGGGATACACCTCTGAGTCACACAGGCTTAAAAATCAGGAGAAGCCCGGGAAACTTCCTTTTCCTCCCTGCCTTGGAAGAGGTAAGCTGGCCTCGGCTCCGGCTCCCGGGGGGCCGGGCCCAGCCGGCCCCTGCCCGGGCCAGGCTTTTCCCAGGAACCTGCTGGGAGCAGTGACTCCCAGGCCAGGGGAAGGGAGGAGAATATGCCCCTGACCCAGATCAGGTTTCCAGCAGCTGTAAAACACCCTGCTGCTAAACTGCAGGGGGCTGAGCCCCCCCCCCTCCCCCTCTGGTGACTCCCGGGCAGAGGAAGAAAAAGGGGCAGGGAGGAAAGCCCAAAGTGCTCAAGAGATCATGCAACTAAGATCAAAGGCAGCTCTGCAGCTGGGCAAGTAAACCTGCAGCAGCCAGAACCCAAAGACTCTGGCCCAACTTCAGTGCAGCCTGGCTCTACCATCTTCAGCTACTTCCCGGGGAGAACCATCAAGCCCTCTACAGACCTGTGAGATGTTAACTCTTTCTTTGACGGATGAGACTTTGTATTGGATTATGTAACCTAAAAATGTGTATTCTATTTCATCTGTTGAAAGTGTTTTTTGGGAGATGTTTTATCCTTCTGTCACCCTTCCAGAGGGGAGGGGGATGGATGCCTTCTGATAATGGCCCAGCCATTAAAAGCAGGTGGGGCAGTTTTTCTCACCTCTTTCACCACCCCTCCATCCTCCAGGGGGACATCTTCTGATAATGGGCCATTAGGGCCCACCAATGACATGACACATTCCGTCATCCCATTGTGAGATGCTCCATCCAGTGGGGGAAGAGGCAGTTGTTCTTAGCTAGATAAAGACTGGGACTGAAGGGCACAAGGCATCCGGTTTTTCCACTGGATTCCTGGAGGAAGACCGGACCCATCTCGTCATCACTGGACTTTCTACAGGACCATCTCTACTCCACAGAACCACATCTGTTACTCTGGGAGGACTTATTTGGAGTGCTTGCAACACCCTGACCACCAGGGTGCCAGGTCGCATCCCTGACTCTGTCAGGGTTTTCCAAGACTTTTGTTTGCTTCTTTGCTTGTTTTTTTGTAGTATTACATTTGTATTTTCCTTTTTTAAAATATTCCTAGTAAAGAACTGTTACTCCTATTCCCATATCTTTGCCTGAAAGCCCCTAATTGCAAAATTATAATAATTTGGAGGGAAGGGGGTTTACATTGTCCATTCCATGGGAGGCTCTAGTTTTCCTTAGCAGACAACTGTCGTTCAAAACCAAGACAAAATTTGGTGCCCAACGTGAGGCAGTGTATTATTCCCCACGAGACTAGATGGCCACTGATGGCAAAAGTAAGAGTCTGCTCTCTGGCACCAGGTGGAATTTTACAGCTTTTATTCTCAAGTCCTGCTTGCTTTGCTGGAGACCTTTCCTGATGGCTTGCCGATGCCAGAGAGACCTGGCCCCTCCCCCATCGTGGCTTTTTCCCCTAGGGGGCAGGGCCCAGAGGCACCACCCAATAAGGGATAAGTGGGAGGGAACAGGGCTGTGTTACAGTTCAGTGTGGGGGATGGGCACTGCTGGGCAAGGACAGATCATAGGACAGATACATAGAAAAAACATTACAAATCCGAGGAAATATAAACCCAATTGATGCATTACAACAAGGCAGGAGGACATTGCGAGAAAAAATAATAACAGTTCTTAAGTGCCTACATTGTTGTGTACTGGATATCATGTGGTCTGGCTTACCCTGGTTCGGGTGGCATGTGGTGGTGACCGTATTTCTCCCATTTGCAGGCCCTTATCTAAACATGGGTCCTATTACTAAGGCTACTGTGGCTGTCATTCAGTTTCCTATATGGGTTAACAAGTTGAGGAATTTGTGGATTTTTAAATTCCTCTGGAAGGCAGGCACATAGATTCAAGGCTATCATACACTAACTGTGTGTTTTTGGGGTTACTTTAACAATGGTACCTACTGTGAGGCAATGACACCGAGAGAAATTTTTTCCCAACCCTTCACCCAGCTCTTTGGGTCTACCCCACCAGTTTTTGAAGGGTTCAAATCTCTGAATGCTAATGATATCATACAGTGGCTGGTGTTGCTGGTATGCCTGTTCTGTTTAGCATTTAGAGATAAGGGGAGATTGACCTGGATAACCACCCTGATACCTACCCCAGAGAATAAGGATACTGCCCCAACAGCCTGACCCTGCCCCACAGCCTGCCTCAGAAATAAACCACTGAGACTGGGTGAAGGAGATAGGTGAGGTGGGCCAGATGCTGAGGGAGTACATTTTCCCTGTAGTAGCCTCCTTAGCCCCAGCTGGTGGGAAACCCTCCCTCTACCCTGACAAAGGACAGTCTGATGGTGCAGCAGTGGAACCCACAGACATTACAACCATCCAGGTTCCAGCTGAACCACAGGGGCAGCCACAGCCAGCAGCAGTTGCCCCTGTGGAAACAAAGAAGTATAAGGTTAAATCAGAGCACCCAGGTGTCACCCTGGTTTTTCTGAGTTTTTTATAGCCTTTTGATTTTCATAAAATGGAGTCAGATCTTTTTAGTTACTGTACGATATTAAAAGCAGTTCTACCTTTTTCCCACAGATGTAACATAAACAAATCCTTTGTTTTTCATTCTCTGTCCTTTGTTTGCATATTTCTAACCTGAAAACAATTGTAACTGATGGCTGGTCTGGCCAGTTGGCTTGAGAGGTGAAAACTCTAAAAGCCAATCTTCTGCTAGACCCACAAATGTATAAAAAGTAAGAAATAAAACAAAGAGGCTCTCTCTCCACCTGGTCTCAGCTTTGAGCTGGATCGGAGAAGGACCTCTGCCCTGCGAAACCTCGTCTGCGTGTGGTTGCTTTGCGTGTCGTGGTGACACCCAGGCAACAAGGATAAGAAAGGAGGGCCCTCACAACCTGCAGGGGAATCAGAGGTTGAGATCATCACTGAGTCCCTGTTGTATGAAAATCCCTGTAATCTGCAAAAAGATATTGCATGACAGGGACGTGAGGCTTATACAACCTGGTTACTTCAGGTCTGGGACCTTATAGGTATGGGTGTTTAACTAGATAGTGGTGAGGCAAGGAATTTGGGACCCTTGACCCAGGACTCAGGTTTGAATCAGGTATTCATAAGGAAGCCAGGGCCTCTTTCTCTCTGGGAGTGGCTTTTAATGAGTGTAAGGGAAAGGTTTGTCCACAGAGAACAAATGCAAGAGTACCACCATAGAATGCGCAGGAAGATCCTTGAGGAGGGAATACAACAGCTGAGGGAAATGACAGTATTGGAGGTACTTTTTGGGAGGAGCGGACAGCATGATAATGACCCTGACAAGGTTAGATGCACAGGGCAAATGTTGTGGAATCTGGCAACTCTAGGACCATCTCAATACGCCACATTCATTGCAACCATTAATGCCAAGGACAGCCGAGAGACAGGGGGGTCTGTCACCTACAAACTCAGAAATTATGAGAGTATCATCAATGGCCCAATGCAGGCTCAGGTCTTTGCTGTAGTTAAAGAACTCAAAAAGGAAATGAGGGAGGAGATGAGGAGGAACAGTTCCCATATGGCACCGGTGCGAGTTACAGGCCCCAGAGTCAGAGCTCAACAGCCCCCAGCTAGAGAGAGAGGGTACACCCCACAAGCTGACCTGTGGTTCTTTCTGTGTGACCATGGGGAAGACATGGGAAGGTGGGATGGGAAACCCACTTCTGTCCTGGCAGCATGGGTGTGTGAGCTCAAGGAGAGAAACACTAACCAAGGGGGTTCCACTAAGAAGAAAGCAGCCTCAGACTCCCATAACCAAGCTCCCAGGTATTATAGAAGTGAGGAGGCTCTGACAGACCCCCGTGAAGGATCCTCTACTATGTATTCCCAGGAAGGGAATAATAATAACCAGTGCTAGAGGGGCCCTGCCTCTAGCCAGGGAGAGACACAGGAAAACCGAGTCTTTTGGACTGTGTGGATCCAATGGCCTGGCACATCAGAGCCACAGAAATATGAAGCTTTGGTTGATACTGGTGCGCAGTATACCTTGATGCCCTCGGCACATGTGGGAACCGAACCTATTTCCATTGCCAGGGTGACAAGGGGATCACAGGAACTGACTCTGTTGGATACCGAGGTGAGCCTGACTGGGAAGGAGTGGCAGAAACATCCGATTGTGACCGACCCAGGGGCCCCGTGGATTCTGGGCATAGACTTCCTCCAGAGCAGCTATTACAAAGACCCTAAGGGACTCAGGTGGGCTTTTGGAATAGCTGCTGTGGAGGCAGAGGGCATTAAGAAATTAAATACCTTGCCTGGACTGTCGGAGAACCCATCTGCAGTAGGACTTCTGAAGGTAGAAGAGCAACAAGTACCAGTTGCCACATCGATGGTGCACTGCCGACAGTATAGGACAAATCGAGATGCCATGATCCCCATCCACAAGATGATCTGTGAGCTGGAGAGCCAAGGGGTGGTCAGCAAAACCCACTCACCCTTCAACAGCCCCATCTGGCCTCTGTGCAAGTCTGACGGAGAATGGATATTGACTGTGGACTCCTGTGCCTTGAACGAAGTGACTCCACCACTGAGTGCTGCTGTGCTGGACATGCTGGAACTCCAGTACGAGCTGGAGTCCAAGGCAGCAAAATGGTACCCCACAATTGACTTTGCCAATGCATTTTTCTCCATTCCTCTGTCAGCAGAATGCAGGCCTCAGTTTGCTTTCACCAGGAGGGGCGTGCAGTATACCTGGAACTGATTGCCCCAGGGGTGGAAACACAGCCCCACTATCTGCCATGGACTGGTCCAGGCTGCACTGGAAAAGGGTGAGGCTCTGGAACATCTGCAGTATATCGATGACATCATTGTGTGGGGGAACATGGCAATGGAACTGTTTGAGAAAGGAGAGAAGATCATCCAGATTCTCCTGAAAGCTGGTTTTGCCATCAAGAAGAGCAAAGTTAAGGGACCTGCCCAAGAGATCCAGTTCCTGGGAGTAAAGTGGTAAGATGGACAGCATCAGATTCCCACTGAGGTCATCAATAAGACCACCACAATGTCCTCACCAACCAACAAGAAGGAAACACAAGCTTTCCTAGGAGCCATAGGCTTTTGGAGAATGCACATTCCTGAGTACAGCCAGATTGTGAGCCCTCTCTACCCGATTACCCGCAAGAAGAACAATTTCCACTGGGGCCCTGAACAGCAACAAGCCTTTGCCCAGATCAAGCAGGAGATCGCTCATGCTGTAGCCCTTGGCCCGGTCAGGACGGGACCAGAGGTGAAGAACGTGCTCTACTCAGCAGCCGGGAACAATGGCCTCTCCTGGAGTCTTTGGCAGAAGGTGCCTGGGGAGACTCGGGGCCGACCACTGGGATTTTGGAGCTGAAGTTACAGAGGGTCTGTTGTGGTTTCAGGCAGATTTTGGGAGAATCCCTCCCACGGGGCCCCCCTCCCCTCCCCCAACCGGTTCGGGAAAAGACTTCCTCAGAGAGAAGTGGAAAAAACCTGTTTATTAAACAGGCAAAGCACTCCCAGCACAATACCCGATGACAAGAGCTTCGTGCCACTTACGGAGGGATAACAAAGAAAGAAAGTCTCCTCTTGAAGATAGTCACTGTGCTCCGCCCCTCCATCTCTGCTGGCGCTGGGAGAAAAGGAGATGTGGTGCAGGGCTGGTCTTGGTGGTGTGGGTCCCCTGTGGAGGCCCCCGGTGCTTCCCCCAGGTCCTTAGTCCGGAGAGGTTGGAACAGTTCTGAGGAGAGGGCAAAAAAGAAAAAAAAGAAGGAAAAAAAAAGGAAAAAAAAAAGCAAAAAGCTTCAGCTATTCTACAGCGTCTAACTATGCTAGCACTAAACTAACTAACTAACTGCTGGAGAAAAAAAAACAACAGAGCTTCTTTCGTCTTGCAGTGTTCCAACTCCCCCACTTCAAGGTCACTCCGAGGAGCAGAGTTTTCCTGGGGAAAAACAAACTGTGCTTCCCCTCCCCTTTGCACCCAATAGACGATTGGGGGATACACAGTCACCCTAGGACTGCCTTTGGCAGAAGGTGCCTGGGGAGACTCGGGGCTGACCACTGGGATTCTGGAGCCGAAGCTACAGGGGGTCCGAAGCCAACTACACTCCAACAGAGAAGGAAATCTTGGCCGCCTATGAAGGAGTTCAAGCTGCCTCAGAGGTGATTGGCACAGAAGCACAACTCCTGCTGGCACCTCGACTACCAGTGCTGGGGTGGATGTTTAAAGGAAAGGTTCCCTCTACCCATCGTGCTACCAACGCCACATGGAGCAAATGGATTACCCTGGGATTTTGGAAGTAATTACCAACTGGCCGGAAGGTGAAAACTTTGGTCTCACGGATGAAGAGGAGCAGGAACAAGTGACACGTGCTGAAGAAGCTCCACCATATAACCAACTGCCAGCAGAAGAAACACGCTACGCTCTTTTTGCTGATGGTTCCTGCCGCATTGTAAGGATGAACCAGAAGTGGAAAGGAGCCATATGGAGCGCCACACGACAGGTTGCACAAGCCACTGAAGGAGAAGTTGGATCAAGTCAACTTGTTGAACTCAAAGCTGTTCAACTGGCCCTGGACATTGCTGAAAGAGAGAAGTGGCCAAAGCTCTACCTCTACACTGATTCGTAGATAGTAGCCAATGCTCTATGGGGATGGCTCGACAGGTGGAAAAAGGCCAACTGGCAGCGTAGAGGAAAACCAGCCTGGGCTGCCAATGAATGGAAGGATGTTGCCACTTGGGTAGAGAAGCTACCTGTCAAAGTCCGTCATGTAGATGCCCATGTCCCCAAGTGTTGGGCTAATGAGGAGCATCAGAACAATGAGCAGGTAGATCAAGCTGCAAAGATAGAGGTGTCAAAGATAGACTTAGATTAACAACACAAGGGAGAGTTGTTCCTAGCTCAATGGGCTCATGATGCCTCAGGTCATCAGAGCAGAGATGCCACCTATAAGTGGGCACGAGACCGAGGGGTGGATCTAACTATGGGCAGTATTCCTCAAGTTATCCATGACTGTGAGACATGCGGTGCAATCAAGCGGGTGAAGCCCCTATGGTATGGCGGGCAGTGGTCCAAATATAAGTATAGGGAAGCCTGGCTGATTGACTACATCACCCTTCCCCAAACCCACCAAGGCAAGTGCTATGTGCTGACCATGGTGGAAGCCACCACTGGATGGTTGGAGACCTACCCTGTGCCTCACGCTACTGCCCGAAACACCATCCTGGGCCTTGTAAAGCAAATCCTGTGGAGACATGGTACCCAGGAGAGAATCGAGTCAGACAATGGGACCCATTTCAAGAACAGCCTTATAAACACCTAGGCTAGAGAACATGGCATTGGATGGATATATCACATCCCTTATCATGCACCAGCTGCTGGGAAAGTTGAACAGTGCAATGGACTACTTAAGACTACCCTGAAGGCACTTAGCGGGGAGACCTTCAAAAATTAGGAAGTGAACTTAGCAAAGGCCACCTGGATGGTCAACACACGAGGCTCCATCAATCGAGCTGGTCCTGCCCACTCTTAAAACCTGCACACAGTGGATGGAGATAAAGTCCCTGTGGCACATATGAAAGGTATTCTAGGAAAGACTGTCTGGATTAATCCCACCTCAGCCAAAAGCAAACCCATCCGTGGGATTGTTTTTGCTCAAGGACTGGGTTCCAATTAGTGTGTAATGCAAAAAGATGGAGGAAACAGTTGTGTACCACAGGGGAACCTAATCAACTGAGAACTGGATGTAAGGGTTCATTGTGTATAATAGAGTTTATTGATTTAGGTATAATGCAGATGGTAATAGAATAAGAGCTGGATAATGTATTGGATTATGTAACCTAAAAATGTATATTCTATTTCATCTGTTGAAAGCTGGGTTTTGGGAGATGTTTTATCCTTCTGTCACCCTTCCAGAGGGGAGGGGGAAGGATGCCTTCTGATAATGGCCCAGCCATTAAAACCAGGTGGGGCAGTGTTTCTCATCTCTTTCACCACCCCTCCATCCTCCAGGAGGACATCTTCTGATAATGGGCCATTAGGGCCCGCCAATGAGATGACACATTCCATCATCCCATTGTGAGATGCTCCACACAGTGGGGGAGGAGTCAACTGTTCCTAGCTAGATAAAACTGGGATTGAAGGACACAAGGCATCCTGTATTTCCACTGGATTCCTGGAGGAAGACCGGACCCATCTCATCATCACTGGACTTTCTACAGGACCATCTCTACTCCACAGAACCACATCTGTTACTCTGGGAGGATTTATTTGGAGTGCTTGCAACACCCTGACCACCAAGGTGCCAGGTCGCATCCCTGACTCTGTCAGGGTTTTCCAATACTTTTGTTTGCTTCTTTGCTTGTTTTTTTGTAGTATTACATTTGTATTTTCCTTTTTTAAAATATTCCTAGTAAAGAACTGTTACTCCTATTCCCTTATCTTTGCCTGAAAGCCCCTAATTGCAAAATTATAATAATTTGGAGGGAAGGGGGTTTACATTGTCCATTCCAAGGGAGGCTCTAGCTTTCCTTGGCTGGCAACTCTTTCAAAACCAAGACAGACTTACAAAAGCACTGGCCTGTGGCTGTGCCTTTCCGCACTGGGCGGATGCGGGCCCCTGGCTGGCTCAGATCTGCACAGCGGCCAAAGCGTTTTCAGTCTGGGTAAGCAAACAGGTTATCTTTACCTGCTGGACTTGGCTTCTCAGCAGCAGCTGGTCCAAATAGTGTTGTGACAACGGCGGCAGATAAAAGGATGGCTCTTGGCTAAGCAGGTTTAGAGATCGTTTATTCAAGCTGAGCTGTGGGAGATCCGCAGCTCGTCCAGACTGCCGGCCAGAGAGAGTTTGAATTTCCCTCTCTGATCTTATAAGCATGGGAGGGTTCAGGGGAGGTTACAACAGGATAGCAAATCAGGGAATTCAGGGGGCAACAGGGGGTGTCCACTTCTAAGCCTCTGACCACTGACACAAGGGGCAAAGGAATTCCCCCGGGGCTGACCTACCACTCGACGCCCTTCCTGGGAATTTCCCAATCCGGGGAGGGGTCCCAAAGTGATAGACAGGATGCTCCAGAGCAGGGGAGGGGGGAGAGGGTATTGACAATGATAGGTGGGGGGTGGGATGATTGACATAAAACACCTTGTTATACAGAAAACTCAAAAGGGGATGGACTGTTACAGAACTGGGGATACAGTGAACTGAACCATAACATAAAACTTCTTATAAAAACTTAATAAAACAATTCTTGCACCGCCACACTGGCCCTTCCCTGAGTGAGAATAGACAAGGTCATTGAACTATAAGGAGACATAGAATGAAACTGAAGTCAGTGAAGAGAGAGAGTAAAAGTCCTAAGTGGGACAAAGGGGTGAGAAGTTGCCTTCTTTGTCTGGACTTTTCTTGTGAAACCATGGAGAATGGACTAACTTTCCCTGTTGTGGGCCTGATATTTCTAAGTCTAAGAGACTTTAACCTGCTAGCAGCTGCTAATTTTTCCCAAGGGAAAATTTCTCGAGAAAGCTTCTTCTCAAAACAATCTTGGCAAACAACTATCTCTTCTCAAAACAATCTTTCTCCAGGTGGCATTTTGCTGTTTCTCTAGTTTAACCAATGGAATTAGAGAGGTGTCATTCCTATTCACCAATCATGTTAAGTCTGTATCGGAACACCTTATAAAAGGTAGTAAGAATTAGACAATAAAGCTTTCCTATACGCTTTGCCTTCTGAAATATTTTGAGTCTTTCGTCTTTCTTTCGTGTCCTACAGCGACACCCTGTAACATATGAATGCTGTTTAGGGGGATGCAGAGATCGAGTTAGAGCTGTGGATTGATATAATTGAGATTTAATGGAGAAATTTGAACAGGGGAAGATAGAGAGAAAGTGATGTGAAGCCCTTTGCTCCCAGGGAAAAGGGAGGCCTCTGTTCCTTGAGATGAAGATGATTTTTGGAAATAGAAGAAGAGAACTTTTGTTTTATACTAGAAGAGGCATCCTTAAACGGTACCCTAAAATAAGCAGACATGAACCATATGCAGTGTTGGGAAAGCTGTTAATGGGAGGGACTTCACAGAAGCAGGTTTCCTGGGCGGCTGTTTTTGTGAGAGTTATGATCCACAAGAGAACTGTTCTATGTTGTCAGTGGGGAAATTCCATGGAAGTTCTAAGAGAGACTCCTCTCCCAAAGAACTGATGAAAGATTATTTTTAAGTGGTGAAACTGACTGAAAATCACAGTTTTTGTCTCTTTATGTTGTTTGTGGGAAAGTGAACACTTGGGGGGGGAGGAGTGTTTTGAAAGTTTCATTTTGATTCTCATTTTCTTCTTTTAGTGTGTGTTAATAAATCTAGCTTTGTACCTTTAAGTTTGGGCCTGCTTGCCTTTTTCTCCTAATCCTATCTCACAGCAGAAAAGACACTTAAACCACTACAGTAAATTTGGCAGAGATAGGTGAACGTGAAGCCATTACAAATGGCAGTTGTGCAACTGTGGACTCCAGCCCTTAAATCTGTCAGAAGTTCAACTGGAACTCTTACACTGAGAGTGCACCTTTCCCATCACATTTCCCACTAAGGATTAGTTTGGGCAATGGAAGGCAATGGGGTAGCACTGTTCACTCACAGTGTACTACAAATGCCCTAAACACACACAGCCACTTCCCAGGAAAATTAAGGTAATAAATAAATAAGAAATACCAGTTGCCAAACCCCAACTAAAGGAACCCAGAAGTTTTATGCAAATTCACTGTTGTCCAAGTTACCACACAATTCCCTCACTCCGACTTTTGAACTCAGCAGGGATCAGTCCAATTACTTTCCTGCTCTCCATTTTTAACATGCACATTACCAGCCTCTTCCAGCTTTCCTGGGCAACGTTTGCATGCAGAGTCCTGTCTGGGAAGCCCAAGGCAGGCAGCAGCTCGGTCTCAGGCTGGAGTCAGGGAGAGCTATTTTAAGGCACACTGCACTGGATTCCTGACTGTCTGGGAGGCAAAAGCCCAAGGAACAGCAACTCAGGAGGGCAGCTCTAAGGAAAGGCTGCTGCAGCTAGAACAGAACAAAGTACAGGGACCAGAAGATTCCAGCTGCCTGGACTTCAGGGATATCAAATTACTGCTCCATTTGCACATGCAGCATTTGCATGCTGGTTTGATAAAAATGTGTGTGATTACAGTAAATCCTCCCTGAAGCCCTTCTGTTGACAGGAATGGGGCTGCTTGATAACAAAGGGATTGTTTATCTTGCTGGTGCACAGTCCATGAGCCTGCTCTGCAGCATCTCCCAGGACAGGAATTCCTGGGCCTGAGGAGCAGGGCTCATGCCAGCCCCACACAGCATCGCCAGTTCCAGCCTCTCTGTTGTGCACAGGCCAGGAAGGCAAATTTGCTCTTTGCTCTGCCAGTTGTGCTGCATCAGATGGAACAAACAGAGAACTTCATGCTTGAGAGGCATCAGATAAAGACAGAAGAGGTTCAAATTCTGGGCACAAAATTAACTTTTATCTTCCTGAAAGCTGAACCGTAGTAACTCGAATACAGCAACACAAACTGACCAAATTTCAAAAGTTCAACGTGACATGAACCAAAATTTTGGGGATGAAATAAACCCATAGCAAGAACCTTGTAACCAGCCCCTTCTCAGATAACTACTGATCCTTATGTTTGTCACTCCAAACTAACCTTTTTCCATGTCACAACCAGTCAGTAAAATTTTGAGAGCCAAGTGGTACAACAGCTCACTGTGGATATTATTTCAAGTTCTGCTTCTATTACAAACAAGAAAAATTCTTGGCACATTGAGAACAATTTCTTTCAGTAGGCACAGATTTGTCTCACAAAGGTCCAAAACTGGCAGGTCTTGACTTAAAGACTGTGCAGGTCAGAACCAGACTTCAAAAGGACCAGAGGAAGGAACCCTATGAGCTCTGTTCAGAAGATACTAAGTTTTAAAAATAAAACTAACAGTTAATCTAATAATCATTCAAGCATGGCCTGCTGGGTACAACTACTGCAGGGCAACTTACTTTTGATCAAGCATTAAAATAATTACAGTAGGATTTGTGTTTGCAACACAAGTTTTAATCTGTTCAAGGCACTGCAGTAAGTGAAGCACAGCAGCCTTCCTTGTGCAAATAGCACACAGAGCTGATCCAAGAAGAATCAGAAAACTGATTTATGATCATGGCAGACATCAATTCATATGATTTGGGATTCACACCTATTAGCAAACCCCACAGGGGCAGAACATATCTCTGAACTTGCTACAGAAGATAAAGTTGGTGTAAAAGGGCCAGATTTCTGTGAGGTGTTAGTTCACAATCATGGGGGAAATGAGGATTAAAACAACCTGGGAACTTTCAGAGCCATAAGATGGGAAAAAAACCCACAGGAAAAGAAAATTATATATGCACTGCAAGGTAGGATACAAATAAAGAAGTCTACATTTTAATCTCTCCTATGGTGTGACTAGAATATTCAAGAAACAATTATTACTAAAAGCCCAAGATGGGGGGAAATGTCTAACACCTCCTACAGCCCTCCCAGTTTGGGCAACTGCAGCTGGGCAAACCCTGCCTTGCTGCTCACCTCAGTGAAGCACAGGCAATGGCAGTGAGGAAGAGGAGTGGGATGAGCACAGGGAGAGCTGGAAGTGAGGGAGATGAGCACAGGAGAGCTGGAGCAGCCCTTACCCTGAGGTAGTGGCTGTTGTTGAAAAGTCAAGGGGGCAGGGGGTTCCCGCTCACTGGCCGACTGTCCTCAGGGACGTTCTCTCGCATCCATTTCCGGTTCTCCTCATTAGCTGTGATGTCCTTCTCCTCAAATTCAATTTTGTTGGCTTCCAAGAAGCCTAACACATCTTGCTGCTGCTTTTTAATCTGTCACAAAGGAGGGAGGGAGATAGGGCAAACTAAATCAGTGAGATAATTTTTGATGCCGGTCTGGGATTCGATGGAGAAACCAGGGGGTACAAACCAAGTTGAAAGTGGGAGATGTTACCCTGGTTTTTCTGAGTTTCTTTATTAGCCTTTTGATTTTCATAAATGGAGTCAGATCCTTTAGTTACTGTAGAATATTAGAGCAGTTTTTCTACCTTTCCCACAGAAGTAATATAAACAAATCCTTTGTTTTTCATTCTCTGTCCTTTGTTTGCATATTTCTAACCTGAAAACAATTGTAACTGACAATTCGTCTGGCCACTGAGGCTGAGGGGTGGAAACCCCAAAAAGCCAATCTTCTGCTAGACCCACAAATGTATAAAAAGTAAAAGAATAAACAAAGGGGCTCTCTTCTCTCCGCCCTTTGAGCTGGGAGCTGGATCAGAAGAACCTCTGCAGAAATCTCTTGTCTGCGTGTGATTTCTTTGTGTGTCTCGGTGACATCTGGTGACCCCGAGTGTGGGTGAGCAGTTTGGTGAGGTTTTTCCTTTCTCCTTTTCCCTGTTTTGTGTTTATCATGGAGGATTCTTTAGTTTTGGAACTTTGGGGAGATCTCTTGGAGCGGAAGGATGCTCAGATATCCCAGGAGGGACTACAGGATCTATTTGCATGGGGCAGGCGGCATGGGTTTTTTCCCACACCAGGGTCTGTGCTTAGTCGATGGGAGTGGCACCTCCTGGGGGACTGTATGTTAGACTCCCTTGATATAGAATACGATGAAGACATTGCGGAACTCTTAGTGCAGTTGAAATTATTTGAGAGAGCTGTATTTAAGTCGACTCCTGCCGACTCGCCGGCTGAGAGCCCTAGTCCGAAGCAGGACGGAGGGCTGGAGGGAGGCGGGGTTGTTATGTCAGACCCAGAATCTGAATTTCAGCTGCTTTGTGATGTGGATTCTCCCCCCTCCTCCCCCGTTCCTGTGCGGGGGGGTTCCCCCGCCTCGGGTTCCGGCGCTGGTCTCGGGCAGAGGGGGGGCAGAGCCCTGCCGAGCCTGGGGCTGGTACAGCCGGTCCCCACGCAGCGGAGCCGCTGGAGCGGGGCGAAGCCGGCCCCACCGGCCCCGCCGAGCCCCGAGCCTCAGGGTAGCCGGAGCGGGGCGGGGCCGCCTCCTCTCCATGCCTTTCCGGCGTTGGTGGATGAGGATGGCCCGGGAAAGCGGGTTCCGCTGTCATTTGGCCGAAATTCGGTCACGGTGCATTGTCTGTTTTGTCGCACGACCGTTACGTATCCGATGGGGTCGGGCGGCGTAGAGTTCCCCGCTCTGCCGCCTGGGCCGAGCCCGGAGGCGGCTGCGTCGGCGGCCTCTGCCCCTGCGCCGCCGGCAGCGCGGGGCAGGGACGCCGCCGAAGGCGGGGCCCCAGTCAATCGCTTGGCGGGCGCCACCTCCCTGCACGGGCTGACAGCTTCGCCCCGCTCCGGGATGGGGGGAGGCCGCGAGCTCCCGGGCCCCCGCGGGACCCCTTCTCGGGGGGGTTCCAGATACTCCGCCTCCCGCGCCAGCCCCATGGGCTGCAGGTGGTGCTCGCGAGGCGGGGAGAGGCTCTGATGCGGTTAGTTCTAAGGAGCTGCCAGCAGGGACTGACGCGGCAGCCCCAGTCACGGAGGTGCGGTCGCCGCCTCCTCCTGAACGCAACACAGGCTCCTCAGGCGCGCAGGGATGCGCGTCCGCCGCGGAGCCATCAGACCGGTCTCTGGCGGCCGGTGCGGGCTCCAGCGCCGCTGAGGATGCGGCGGGGCCGGCGCCAGCGGCTGGTCCGACCCCGCCTCCGCTTCCCGCTGGGAGCATTACAGCGGCTGCAGGCGCCGAGGTGTTTAAGTTCAGCGCGAACGGGGACACGGCCGAAATGCGGCCGGTCTTTGACAAGGGCAGAAATTCTCGCGCTGTTGGCTCTTCGTCAACAGCCTGGATGCTACCCCCTTGTCAGGTGACTGTAAGGCCGAGAGACCGCGGCCAGTTCTGGGACGAAGTAAAGGCTAAGGTTGAAGGACTAAGTGGAGATGCTGATGCTGGTGCTAGACTTGCCGTGTCTGATGTTCAGCTAGTTCCCAGTCGAGTGCCTGCCTCTGACCCTGTGGGGTCCACAGGGCAGGATAAGGCGGGTGCTGCTGCTTCATCTGAGGGTCTTCAGGCCTTTCCTGTACTTCAGGGTGCTACTCATAACACCTATCAAGCCTTGGATTGTCAGGCCTTGTCAGAACTGCATGATGCAGTCGGGAAATATGGTTTGGGCTCAGCCGAGGTGATGCAGGTTCTCTGTTATTTTAATGCCAGTCTTTTGACACCCTTTGACATTCGGAGCTTGGCTCGGGCCCTTTTCCCACCGGTTGAATATGACTTCTTTGAGCATAAATGGACTCAGTTGGCAGTCAGAGCGGTGGAACGGAATATGACACTGGGTCCAGGAGATCCTAGGCGTATGGTTAATATTGATATGCTAATGGGAACAGGCAATTATACCAGGGCTGAAGGGCAGGCTGGTTATGAGCCCTTGGTCCAGAAGCAGTGCCAGCAGACAGGCATGGCAGCCCTGGTTCAGACTTTACAGCTGGCTACTCCACAGCAGCCCTTTGCGACTATTGTCCAGGGTATTGATGAGCCCTTCCTGTGCTTTGCAGGGAGGCTAACTGCTGCGGTTGAGAAGCAGGTGAGTGATCCGGCAGCAAGGAAGCTCATGATTCAGTCCGTTGCTCAGGGCAACTGTAATGCTGCTTGCAAGAGGATAATTGAGGCGCTTCCCGGGGAACCATCCATGTCAGACATGGTTGGGGCCTGTGCAAAAGTATCCCCTTCCAGCCAACAGGTGGTTGCCGTGCCTACAGCTGTGCAGCCAGCTGTGGCTACGATTGTCCAACCAACGGTGGCTACAGCGGTCCAGCCGGCCGTGCCTGCGGCCGTGCAACCGGCTGTGGCTGCTGCTGTGCAGCCTGCTTGGGTCGTTCCCCAAGGGGTGCAACAGCAGCAGTGGGGTGCTAGGGCCAGGAAGAAACAGAGCGGTAAGGCACAGAAGCCTACGGCTGTCTTGTTTTATTGTGCACGATGCGGAAGGCCAAATCACACTGCGAATGCGTGTAAGGCGACAGTGCATGTGAATGGTCATTCGTTGGTCAGTTCGGGAAACGCGGCGCACAGCGCGAAGGTGAGACGCGTGCAGACACAAATGTCTCTGCCTCAGCCCCAACCAATGGAAATCTGCTCAGTAGGCTTGCAGCCAGTACCCGCGGTTCAGCAGGTGTTGATGTCTGCACAGCCGAGTCTGTCGTGATTGATTCGGAAAAAATACACAAGGTTCCCCTGGATGCCTTTGGCCCCTTGGGTGATGGCATGAGTGCTTTCTTGATAGGCAGGTCCAGTGCCACCATTCAGGGTATCATGGTGCACCTGGGACTGATTGATGCGGATTTTTCGAGACAGATTCACGCAATGGTCTCCACACCCACCCCCCCTTTGACTATCCCAAAAGGCACACGAATTGCTCAGCTTGTTCCATTTAAGTCTTCTGTTTCCAGGACCGAGGACCGGTCACGAGGAGACGGTGGCTTCGGCTCTACAGGGCCACCTCAAGTGCGCTGGACTGCTGTCCTGACAAAAGACCGTCCTGAGATGCTGTGTACCGTGTCCATGGTTGGTGCCATGCCATCGGAGATTCAACTTTGTGGCCTCCTAGATACGGGGGCTGACGTGAGCATTCTCTCCCTGGCTGCTTGGCCCCCGCAGTGGCCTTTGACCCTGGCAAAGACATCGATCTCGGGCTTAGGAGGAACGAAGCAATGCTACGTGAGCCAGAATCCCGTGGCCATCACGAACCCGGAGGGACAGACAGCCATAATTTGGCCTCATGTTACTCAGATTCCTCAGAACCTCTGGGGGAGGGATGTTTTGGCCGCGTGGGGGGTGCGAATGGGGACGGATTTTTGACTGGGGCCACTGTGATGAAGGGTGCAGAGTGTCCCATGCCTCCTTTACGGTGGCTGGTGGACAGACCCATCTGGGAGAACCAGTGGCCCCTCCCTCATGACAAGCTAGTCACCCTTTGTGAACTCATACAGGAACAGTTGGATCAGGGGCATTTGGAACCATCTACCAGTCCCTGGAACACTCCTGTCTTTTGTATCAAAAAGAAGTCTGGGAAATGGAGGTTGCTACAAGACCTCCGAAAGATCAATGCCGTGATGGAAGGCATGGGGACATTGCAGGCTGGTATGCCATCGCCTACCATGCTTCCTGCAGACTGGCCGGTCCTCATCGTGGATCTGAAGGATTGTTTTTTTACGATCCCTCTGCATTCCGATGACAGACCAAAATTTGCCTTCATGGTACCAACAATAAATAATGCCGAGCCCGCACAGCAGTATCAATGGAAATTTTTGCCTCAGGGCATGCGAAATTCCCCAGTGTTATGCCAATGGTATGCAGCCCGTGCCTTGTCTGGAGTTCGCAAGCAGTTTCCTGATGCTCACGTCTATCATTATATGGACGACATTTTGGTGGCTGCACCCACTCAGGAGGAGCTGCTGAGGCTACAGCCTCAGTTGTTGAATGCTCTGCATTCACATGGACTGCAGGTGGCTCCAGAAAAGGTACAACAACCTCCCTGGAAATATTTGGGAGTCAAAATTCTGGAACGGACAATCCGTCACCAGGAGGTGCAATTTGTGCAATCGGTGAAGACACTGAATGATGCTCAGAAGCTGGTAAGTGTTATCACTTGGTTACGTCCTTACTTGGGACTGACCACAGCACAACTGTCTCCCTTGTTTGAATTGTTGAAAGGGGACACTGATTTAAAGTCACCTTGTGAATTGACCCCTGAGGCACGAAATGTGCTGGAGGAGGTTCAGCAAGCTGTTTTGGCTTGCCAGGTGTACTGCATTGAACCTTCCATTGATGTCACTGTGTTCATTGCCACTCCTGATTTACATCCTACAGGCATCATTGGCCAATGGAATGATGATTGGACTGATCCTCTGCAGGTCTTGGAATGGGTCTTCCTGCCTCATCAGCAGCATAAGACGGCGACAGCGCTGTTTGAATTGATTGCGCGCTTGATAATCAAGTGCCGGCAACGCTGTTTGCAATTGATGGGTGCAGATCCCTCAAAGATCATACTCCCGGTTCAGAGGGAGGAATTTGATTGGAGCTATGCGAACAATGTTTCGCTGCAAAGTGCTCTCGAGGGCTTTTCAGGGCAGATCACTTATCATCTGCCTAGCCACAAGCTATTGCAAGTGGCCAAAAATACTCAATTTTCTCTACAACCCAAAAGTAGCCAAGAGCCAGTGCAAGATCCCACCGTCTTCACTGACGGTTCAGGCAAAACAGGAAAAGCCTGTTACCTGGCAGGATGGATCTGAGTGGCAGGTTTTGGAAGGCCATGAGGATGGGTCAGCCCAACTGGTTGAACTAAAGGCTGCTGTCATGGCATTTGAGAAATTTTCCCAGGAACCTTTCAATTTGATCACGGACTCTGCCTATGTTGCCGACATCACACAGCGACTGGGTTGTTCAGTTTTGAAGGAGGTCAGTAACCCTGCCTTGTCTGATTTACTGAAAGCCCTGTGGTGTGCAATTCAGGCCAGAGTTCATCCATACTACGTTCTGCATGTACGGAGTCACACTAACTTGCCAGGATTTGTCGCAGTAGGTAACGCAAGGGCTGACAAGTTGGCTAACCCAGCATGGGTAGCCCCTCAGCCTGATGTGCTCGCGCAGGCCAAGGCATCGCATGGGTTTTTCCACCAAAATGCGCATACGCTGCAGAAGCAGTTTCAACTGACGGCCACTGAGGCTCATGCAATTGTCAAGTCGTGCAACGAATGTCACGCCCTTGGTGCGCCATTGCCGGCAGGGGTTAACCCCAGAGGCCTTAAAGCCTTGGAGCTTTGGCAGACCGATGTTACCCAGGTTGCCGAGTTTGGCCGGTGTAGTGGTGTGAGAATTGTTTTATTAAGTTATTAAGTTATTTTTGTAAGATTTTTGAGTTACTTTTGTAATGATTTAGTTCACTGTATACCCCTGTGTTCTGTACTGGTTTTCCCCTTATGAGTTAGGTTGCTTAAACAGACGTTTTCTGTCAATCAATCCTCCCCTGCACCTGTCTTTGTCACTCCCATCCCCCACTCCTCGTGGTCGACCTGTCTGTCACTTTGGACACCTTCCCTGGCTTCTGGAAAACTCCAGGGAGGGGGTCGAGTGATAGGCTGGTGCCCTTGGAATTCCCTCCCATCTTTTGTGGTTGGCCCCCTGTTGTAAAGTCCACACCCCCAGTTACACCCCCCGTTGTCGTGACTGGCTGAACCGGTTGTCAGCCACCCCTGTTTCCACCCCACTTTAAAAAGCTCGTGCACCCCTGGCCCAGGGTCTCTTCTGGGCAGCAGGTCATAGGAGAGAGCCCTTGGGGCACTCTCCTCTCCAATAAAACCTCATTTTTAAAACCTGCCCGAAGACTCCGGCTTTCTTTCAGCTGCCAAGGTTGCTGCTTCATCTCCGTGCCGTCGCCGGCGAAGAATTGGAACCCTCAGGGCAGGAAAGCAGGCTCGCTGCCCTAGCCTCTTCGCCTTTCCACGCTGCTGCAGTGACATCTAGTGGACTGAGCTAGCTATTGCAGCGTGATTAACACGCGATTCGGACACTGCGACAGGCCGGCTCAAGTATGTGCATGTCACGGTGGACACGTTCTCCTCTGCGATGTGGGCTTCTGCTCACCCTGGAGAGAAAGCCCGTGATGTCATTGCCCACTGGAGGCAGGCCTTTGCCGTTCTTGGCATACCTTCTGCTGTGAAAACTGACAATGGACCTGCTTATGCCTCGCAGCAGGTACGGCAGTTCCTACAGTCATGGGGTGTGCCACACAACTTTGGCATCCCTCATTCTCCGACGGGACAGGCAATTGTAGAACGCAATCACAGTACACTCAAGCGTGTTCTTCAGAAGCAGAAACGGGGAATGCAGGGTGAAACCCCACACAGTCGGTTGGCAAAGGCTTTGTACACCATCAATCACCTTACGGTGCCACAGAACTCAAATAATCCTGTCATTTTGAACCATCATCTCTCGTTCCAGGCTTCGGACGGTGAGCAACAGCCTCGAGCGAAGGTACAGGTCCGAAATTTAGTCACCAAGCAATGGGAAGGACCCTATGACCTAATTGCTATGGGGCGAGGGTATGCGTGTGTGTCCACGGACACTGGGACACGCTGGCTACCTTCAAAATGTGTCCGTCCTGACCTGCGACCACAGAGGCAGAATTCAGCTGACAGGCAAGGTGGAAGCCATGATCAACTTGAAAGCCACCAAGTGGATGAATCCTCGAGTGATCACTCTGATGATTCCTCCACAGACAGTGATTGAATTTGTATATATTCCCTTTGTAAATTTGTTCATTTTTCTTTTTCTGTTTTTCTTTTTTTAAAGTTAAAAGGGTGAGATGTTACCCTGGTTTTTCTGAGTTTCTTTATTAGCCTTTTGATTTTCATAAATGGAGTCAGATCCTTTAGTTACTGTAGAATATTAGAGCAGTTTTTCTACCTTTCCCACAGAAGTAATATAAACAAATCCTTTGTTTTTCATTCTCTGTCCTTTGTTTGCATATTTCTAACCTGAAAACAATTGTAACTGACAATTCGTCTGGCCACTGAGGCTGAGGGGTGGAAACCCCAAAAAGCCAATCTTCTGCTAGACCCACAAATGTATAAAAAGTAAAAGAATAAACAAAGGGGCTCTCTTCTCTCCGCCCTTTGAGCTGGGAGCTGGATCAGAAGAACCTCTGCAAAAATCTCGTCTGCGTGTGATTTCTTTGTGTGTCTCGGTGACATGGGAGTGGTAAGAAAATTCTTAGAATCAAAAAGTATCTTCTAAAGAGTCAGAGCTGAGCCTTGATTTGGCTCCTACAAAACTGAACAGGTGCTGTCCCTACACAAATGTGAATGTCGTGTACCTTAAAGGTGCCCACCCAAAAGCAGAGGTGTGAGCAGGGCCCTTGTGCTGGCCAGATTTTACAGTTAACTCAGGGGAACATTGTTCTTTCAGGTGCAGTGGAGTTTGCTGGAGGCACATTTGCGGTACAAACTATTTCCTTGTGTCCTTGGAAGCACAGGCTGAACCCTCCATTCCTTCTCAAAGTCCAGACTTTTGTCCACCTCGGTGACAAAAGAGACCTCACCAAGAATTTTTGGTTCACCTTCTTTGCACACAAACCCCTCTCCCGCTGTGTCCTGGGTGTCAGCAGGGCAGGTACAGTCTCTGGAAAGCTGTGATCCCCCATCCTAACTCGTGTCAGGGAAAGTGGATGAGGTCCCACACCTGATGCCACCCGTCCTTGTGCACTCACACAGCACCCAAGGGAAAAGCAGGATCTCTGTGGCAAGCAAAGTGCTGGCTCTGCACAGGGAAGAAGCTTTTTATTACTGTCATTACGAATTACTGACTTCGTGACACGGACATGTTCTGCTTATGCTCTGCTCTCCCTCTGCATGACTTTACCACCACAAAGGAGATTATAACCATGCACAGCCTAGCAAACAATAAAAAAGGAGTTTAATGGGAAATTTGTTTTTTTCAAATTACCCCCTTCACTGCAAAGCCAGTCCAAGGCCTGGCTTTACCATAATGAGCTGGGTTCCACAGGAGTAGCATTTCACACAGATGTTGCTGGTGCTAACTCAGGTCAGCCACAGCTGCCAGAGCAGCCACTCTATATACAGCCACAGACAAACCCGGAGCTGCTGGGGTCAGAGCCAGCCACCCTGGAGCCAAATATGGAGCCCATGCCCTGGCTTGCACAGCCCTGCATCCACGGGCACCCAGCCGTGCCAGGAGCGCCAGGAGCAGCAGGGAGTATGAGGAGAGCACTGCCCTGAAGGATGTGGGCCGGGGAACAGAGCCCAGCAAATCCAAAAGGGAATCTTCAAGCACTCCCTGACTCGGTCTGGAGCTGCTCTATCCATGGCAGGTTCAAGCAGAGCTCGGGAGGGGCACATCCAGCTCCGAGCAGCACAAAGGGACCGATCATGCTCTCCTGACACAGGGAAATTTGCTTCCAGCTCCAGCAGGGAAGCTGCTTGCTGAGAAGCCAATGTAATTCCTCCAACCATGCTGGACTCGCTGTGTGAGCACCCTGAAACACAAGGATATTGCTAATTTTCATCATGGCTAAAAATAAATCAAACTGGAGGAGTTAATAGCGCCCCAAGGAAATAAATCATATAGAGGCTGCATAAAAACATTATCAGCAGACTCAAAGCCCTGGGAAAGAGGTTTCTTTGCCTGCCTGAGGCATTAAATTTGAAGAATAAGGAATTTTAGGAAAGTTAGGATAATAGTTACTGAATTAGCTGAAGTAGGTAGATAAGCTTTGCTTGCAGCTAACAGAAGCCGGATCTTAGATAAGCTGTCCTGGATTTAGTAACTCATTGCTTGTCAGCTTTATGTTTTTGTAGCTGTGCTTGTAATGAAAAACAAAATGTGGTAAATAGGACATAAAATAGCTGCAGATTTCCTGCTTACAGAACCCATTCAACACAGGAAACTATAAGTTCTACCAAGGATTCATTTGTCACGAATGCATTGAAAAGGTAGAAAGGTCAGGACGAGGAAGACTCATCTTACTTCCTCATTTTTGGTGACCTCTCCCCAGAAGAGACTCATTTTAAGAAACAAAGTACGCATGCTTAATAGCTTTTTTGCCAATTAGCATACGAAGCGAGGAATGGGAGGTGACAGGGGTATGAATATGTATTTGTATTTTGGGTATTCAACACTTTTGAAAATAAAAGGCTTTGTAATTAGCTGTGAATTTCACAGTGCGTATTAGGGAACTATCCCGCTTGCAGGCTGGCCATAATAAACATACACTTTCTGTGATATATGTCCTAAAGTTAATTCGTGTTAAATGTTATAATATGTAATTGATTCTCTGTAAGATGTAAGTTTTATTTCTAATCGAGTATACCACAGGTTAACTGGGACTGAAACAGCACGAAGGGAGACACAAGGAATTCTTTTGCTAGAAATTGCACGGGAGGGATATGAGAAAACTATGCCAAGAATTACACGAAAAGGGACACGAGAAAACTTCTGCCGGGAATCGTTAGAGGAGAACAAAAATGACAGAAAAGGGAGATGGAGAACCAGGAGAACTGAATGATTACATCAGATCGATATCTTATCCGTCCCCGCCCGACATTAACATCTCTACACCATATCTGTACACAGCAATTAAGACATTGTTCTCCCGCGCAAATCCATTCAACCCCACCAGAACCCGACCATGAATATCTAATGAAACTGCCTCAGAAGGGGGAGTCTTGGAGTCCCGATTTTCCCTCAGCGAACCAGTGTATAAAAATCGACCGCCTCAGACCAAAAATGTGAACTTGGGGGGTGACATACTGACAGAGTGTGTTACCGTGTTCACCCAGTGCCGAAACCCCGGGGTTCGACACTGTCCTTTTAATTGTGTCTATCGGAGACTGTTATTTTGTCTCAAAATAAAATTCTAAATTTTGATTTACTAAATTTGGTCTATCGCGTTTATTACAATTCTGGTGACCCCAACGTGATGGTGTGATACTGGGACCCTCGGACCCCTGTCTCTGACCAGGAGGCGCCCTGCTGAATTCAGCAGTCTGGCAGAACCGGGGGACCTTGTGGAACCGATCAGCCACACGACGAACTTAAAAACAAAAAGCCACACTTAAAAGGAAGTTAGGCGAAGTCAGAGCTCTCAGGGAACTCGGGGAGGTCTGGGGTACAGGACCTCTGGAGCCGCAGCAAAGAAGAACACAACTCGTAAGAATCTACGTGCACAAAGAATCCACGCAGGAAAAGGATCGTAAGTATTGCGTAGTTGAGTGAGAGTGACCGAGCGTGTGAGTGAGACGTGATTTTATCATGAAGCGAGAGGGGACCCCAAAACCGCAGTTCCACTTCCCCGCGAGGGGTGTGGTCGGTTGCAGGGGAAGCGAAAGTTTTGGGGGTAGAACGCACCTCACACGTCAAGCCCAGAAACACGGGGAGTTTTGGAAAGGGGATCGGTCACAGGAAGGCTGAAAGGGAAGGGTACATCCTTAAAAGAGTTCCGGGGACTGGTAAACCTTTCGGCCTAGGACCTGGAACGGTCCAGGGGAGAGAGAGAACAGGAGACAGAGAGCTCAAAATCACCAGGAAAACCCGAGAGGGATCGATCACCCTTAAAAGGCCAGTAACTGGTGAACCTACACTATGGGACAAGGGAAAAGTAAAACCAAGGAAAAAGTCACAGGAAAGTTCAAGAAGGAAACCGTTAAAGGTATCCCCGAAATCCCAATTGAAAGTCCCTTGGGATGGATGTTAGAACATTTGGAAGAATGCCCTATGAGGAAAAGGAGGTCAAAGAAACAAATGATACATTACTGTATAGAGGTGTGGGGAGGAGTTGAAGTACAGGACCACGTAATATGGCCCGTCTTCGGGACGTTTGAGGAATGGATTTGCACGGCTCTAGTGAGTTATGTGAAAAAAGGGGGGAGCAAAGAATAATATGAATATGCACGAGTTTGGGAAAGGATCTAGGCTAGACTTTTACCAGTAAAATTAAAGGGTCCAGCAAATACCTCGAGCGATAAATGAGAACCTTTAGATAACCTTCCTCCCCCCTACCTCTTACCCTCACCCCCTCCTCTTCCGAACCAGGGAAACCCACAGGAACCCTCAGGATCAGGGTATCCTTCGGGACAAGGGACCCCTGCCCCCTCGCAGCTTCCATCAGCCCCTCCCCCAGAGTCACAGCCTTCACAGGCAGTGGCTCCGTTCCCACCGATTGGGCTCCCTCCCTGACTAGAACCCATGCCGGCTCCCTGACAGTCTTGGGGGGTGACCCAGGTTCCCCAAGCCCCGACCCCGCTCCTCGATACCCAGCCACTCGAACTGGATTTGGCTGCATTCCTCAGCCCTGCAGCCCTAGCTCCACAGGTTTCATTAGAAGCTAAACACACTCCACCCGCTAGGAGGACCAGGAGACAGTTAAAAAGATTGAATGAAGTGGAAAGTGAGGGCGAAGGCGAAAAAGCTAACCTCTTCCCTTTAAGGGAGGTGCCCACGGCCCCAGGAATTATCAGGTATGTAAACGTACCGATTAATACCAGTGACGTAAGGGCTTTTAAGAAAGAAATGGGAAAGCTTATGGACGACCCCTTAGGAGTATCTGAGAGACTGGATGAGTTCCTGGGAATGAGTATTTACTCATATGAGGATCTCACGGCGATTCTAAAGTCTTTGTTCAACACCGAGGAAAGGGAGATGATAAGGCAAGCGGGAATGAGGGAGTGGGAGCGCCGGAACCCACAAAGCACCCCTGGGGATCAAAAATGGCCAAGCCAGGATCCCCGGTGGAACGCCCAAACCGAAGAAGGTAGAAGGAATATGATTGATATGAGAAACATTATAATCCAAGGCATTAGGGAGGCGGTACCCAGGGGACAGAACCTGAGTAAGGTATTCGGGGAATGTCAGGGGAAAGAGGAAACCCCTACGGACTGCGAAAAAAGAAAGAGGGATGAGAAGATATTTCGGGAAGATTAGGGATGTCAAGGGCTCTTTATTTTAGGGTCCTTAACATCAAGAGAGCCCGTGATAACCCTTAAGATAGGACCCAAGGGGACAGAGATGGATTTTCTAGTAGACTCTGGGGCCGAAAAAAGTACTTTTAAACAGTTGCCCCCAGGGTGCCAAGTGAGCAAAGAACATATGATAGTTATAGGGGCAAAGGGGGAACCTTTCAGAGTTCCCATAGTAAAAAATGTAGAGATTGAATCTGAAAATAAGGTCTGCTTGGGGAATATGTTGTTGGTTGAAGAAGCTGATTATAACTTGTTGGGCAGGGATTTGATGGTTGCATTAGGTATTAGTTTGATTGTGAGAGACTCTCGGATAGTGGTTAGCATATATAAACTAACCTGTGAGGATGAGAAAAAAATTAACCCAGAAGTATAGCATACGGGGAGGGAAGCGGGGAAGCTGGACATGGATCCCATTTCAATTGAAATCGAGAGACCTGAGGACCCCATAAGGGTGAAACAGTATCCTATCTCCCTGGAAGGGAGACAGGGATTGAAACCTATAATCGATGATCTAATAAGCAAGGGAGTTTTCGAATCATGTATGTACCGACATAACACCCCCATACTAGCTATAAGGAAGACAGACGGGAGTTATAGGTTGGTGCAGGATTTAAGAGCAGTAAATGAGAGAACAAAAACCCAGTTCCCCGTAGTTGCAAATCCATACACTCTTCTAAACAGAGTCTCCCCGGAGGATATATGGTATAGTGTAATAGATTTAAAGGATGCATTTTGGACCTGCCCTCTAGCAGAAGAAAGCCGGGATTTTTTTGCTTTTCAATGGGAAGACCCTGAAACTAATTGTAAGCAACAGCTGAGATGGGCCTACCTGCCTCAAGGATTTGTAGATTCTCCGAATTTATTTGGGCAAGCCTTAGAACAATTATTGAGTCAATTTTCCCCTAAGGAAGAGACAAAAATCCTGCAATATGTAGATTATTTGCTAATTGCAGGGGAAAAGGAGGAAAAGGTAAGAAAATGCACCATTGGGTTGTTGAACTTTCTAGGAGAAAAAGGCTTGAAAGTATCAAAGCAAAAACTACAGTTTACTGAGCCTGAAGTAAAATACTTAGGTCACTGGATTACTAAGGGAAAGAAGAAGTTAGACCCAGAAAGGGTGGCTGGCATAATAGAATTGCCTCCCCCGAGGAACAAAAGACAAGTGCGGCAGCTATTGGGGCTTTTAGGATATTGCAGACAATGGATAGAAGGGTATAGTGAAAAGGTAAAATTCCTATATGAAAAACTAACCACAGAAAAGGTAAAATGGAGTGAACAGGATGAAAAAGAACTAGAGCGATTATAAGGAGCTCTGATAGCAGCACCTGTCCTGAGCCTCCCAGACGTGAACAAAAAGTCCCAATTGTTCATCGACGTAAGCAATCATATGGCTCATGGGGTCTTAACACAGGATTGGGCTGGCGATAAAAAACCTGTAGGTTACCTCTCAAAATTACTAGATCCAGTAAGCAGGGGATAGCCCACATGTTTACAGGCAATAGTGGCGGTTGCCCTATTAGTGGAGGAAGCTAAGAAAATTACCTTTGGGGCACCTTTGGTAGTTTATACCCCCCATGATATGAGAACTATTTTACAGCAGAAGGCAGAGAAATGGCTTACAGATGCAAGGCTCCTGAAATACGAAGCAATTCTAATTCATGCCCCTGAATTAGAGTTAAGAACAACAAAGGCTGACAATCCAACAGAGTTCCTTTTTGGGGAAGCATCAGGAGGGCCCACCCATAATTGCTCTGACTTAATAGAATTACAAACAAAGGTAAGAGCAGATCTGGAAGATGAGGAATTGGAGGAGGGAGAAAAATAGTTCGTGGATGGCTCAGCTAGAGTGATAGAAAGGAAAAGGAATTCAGGTTATGCCATCATAAATGGGAAGACAAGAGAGGTAATTAAATCAGGCCCTTTAAGTGCATCCTGGTCAGCCCAAGCATGCGAATTGTATGCAGTCTTACAGGCTCTGAGGGAACTAAAAGGAAAAGTAGGGACCATTTTCACTGATTCAAAATATGCCTTTGGGGTGGTACACACTTTCGGGAAGATCTGGGAAGAAAGAGAATTAATAAGCACTCGAAGGAAAAGTTTAGTACATGAAGACTTGATAAAACAAATCTTAGAAGCTATAAGAGAACCAAAGGCTATTGCTGTTGTATATGTAAAGGGGCATCAAGCCGGACTACAGTTTAGAATGAGGGGAAACAACTTAGCTGGTCAGGAAGCAAGAAGGGCAGCCCTTCTCACACTTAACATCCCCGAGAACCCCAAGAGTGACCCCCAAGAATTTCCCCCTTGTCCCACTGAAAAGGAGGTTGAGGAGTTCAAAAAGATAGGGGGAACATTAGAAGAAGGGAAGTGGAAGCTACTTGATGGTCGGGAATTAATCCCCAAGGCATACGCCCGGAAAATACTAAAGAGATTGCATTCGTAAACCCACTGGGGAACCCAAGCATTAGCTGAACAAGTCCTAAAATTTTTTAAGTGTAAAGGTATCTTCGAAGTAGCAAAACAAGAGGTCCAAGGATGCATGATATGCCAAAAGATTAATAAATCTAGAATCAGGCAAGTCACACGGGGGGGAGACGTCCCTTAGCGTACCGCCCCTTGGGGAGGATTCAGGTGGACTTCACCAAATTACCTAAAATTGGGAGGCATAAGTATTTGTTAGTAGTAGTGGACCAACTAACCCACTGGGTGGAGGTGTTCCCAAGTCCTCGGGCAACTGCCCAAGTGGTAGTGAAGAAGTTATTAGAAGAAATAATACCTAGATATGGGATCCCAGACTCCATTGATTCAGACCAGGGAACGCACTTCACCTCCAAAATTATAAAACATCTAGCTGATGCCCTCAGAATCAGATGGGAATATCACACACCCTGGCACCCCCAGAGTTCGGGACAGGTGGAACGAATGAATCAGACATTGAAAGCACAGATATCAAAACTTATGTTAGAAACTAAGATGTCATGGGTGAAATGCCTTCCCTTGGCACTCCTAAATATCAGGACACAACCCCACTCGGGATCTGGGTTGTCTCCTTTCGAAATGCTATATGGAATGCCATATGAACACGGAATGCCTGTGGGACACCCTCAAGTGGAGGACTGCCAGATCCAGTCTTATCTTGTCTCAATTAATAAAAATTTACAGGAACTCCGGAAACGCGGATTAGTAGCACAAAGCACACCCTTGGGATTTGCCATTCACACAATCCAACCAGGGGACAAAGTGCTAATCAAAGCGTGGAAGGAAACCCCGCTAACTCCACATTGGGAAGGACTGTTCCTTGTCCTCCTCACCACTGATACGGCCGTGAGAACAGCATAAAAAGGCTGGACACACTTTTCTCGGGTGAAAAGAATTGAACCACGAGGCAGCTCTCCGCAGTGGAAAGTCACCTCAACTCCAGGAGATCTAAAGCTGAGGATTCACCGACAAACTCAATGACCAGCGCTTACCGGATAAGTTGTAACCAAGCAGGATGTCCCTGCTATCCTTTTGCTCATTTTAAGTGCGGTTATTGTAAACAAATTTGAGTAGCTCATTGTAAATGGGGAGCAAAGCCTTGGGTTCTGTGTGAAAATTGCCTAGAGGAAGAAAGAGAGCTCACAGACCTTTTTCTACACCTTGCCACGGTAGCGGGCATTGTTGAATTGGATTCTTTAGAGTGGTTCCATTTCTTCACAAACAGGATAAGGGGAAAATTGAATAAGAAGGCGGAACCACTAGTGATTGAGTGCAGAAGGACAGTAAAAGTACCCTGCATAACTGATCAGATAAAATTGGCCAGGTGGGAACAGTACAAAAGGTGTTATGCTCAAAGGAGCACCCACGGGGGCCCGGAAGAATATCCTTGCTGCCTAAAAGATGGCTTTCCTCGCCGCTGGTGGCAACCCGGTAGGCAGAGGCAAAGGCAGAGGGATACACCTATGGGTAACCCTGGTGATCCTGAGTCTAGCCATGTACCTCATGAGTGGCCTCCTCAACCCTAAAGAAGGAATGGGGAAAGAAATAGACCCACAGGAGACTCAGCTAGAGCCTACCTGGGGCCAAAATAGAAGACCCAGGGTACGTTTTTACTGTCCAGAGGGGCCAAAGGGAGGAAATTGCAAATACAACGATAGTGGGCTCCAAACGAACAAAAAGAAAGGGAAAACCATATACGATAACCTGATGGCAATGCCTAGAAAAAGGAGAGAGCTGAGTAACCTGCCCATAATACCTATATGCAGAAACTGTAATAAAACTGTGTGGGTTGGGGGTAAAAAAGAGAGTCTACCTTCGTAGCATATTTACAGGTAAACAAATTGTGCTACGATAAAAATAAATTAGAAATGTGCACCCTCAATGGGAAAACATATTGGGTGGGACAGAATGAAAAACTCCAAACAGCTTCGTTGAACAGCGGACCCATCATCCTAGATCTGTTAAGCGAAAACGATGAAAGGGTCTGCTTAAAATTAGATTAAGATCTTCTGTTTCTCTAAGAATGAGGAAGGAATGGACCCAGAAAACAAGATACAAAAGGTAGCCCAAGAACTAAAGAGGCAAGAATTAGAAACAAAAAGGAAAAAGATGGAGCAAGAGAGAATGAGGTCACTTAGCGAACAATATGAACAGTTAGAGAAACAATCTAGTGATTGGAGCTTGCCTGCCCCTATCATGAACCTCTTTGTAGATTTGGTACAGGAGATTGCCACCGAATTAGGACTGTCTAACTGTTGGATTTGTGGGGGGCTGAAGTCAGCTGAACGATGGCCCTGGAAGGGGGAAAGTTTAGCACCTGAACAACTCCTAAAATGGGATAGCAAAATCCTGAAAACAATGTCCCAACCCGAGGGGTGGACCTTGGATGAGAGAATAATAGGGAAAATCTGCATTAGCAGAGAAGGAAACGCATATACGGAATTAGTGGGTTACACCCCCTGCCTATCCACGTTAACAGTAAACTCGAATAACAAAACTAAGGTGTGGCAGCCTGAACCACCAAATGGGTACTGGAGCAAGGAAAAAGAAAAAGGGTGTAACTGAGTAAGTGAAATTGAATTGTGTTGGCATGAATTAACTGGTGCTAACCCCTACCGTTCCTTAACAGACTTAAAGGAGTTTTAGGAAAAACCAGAAAATGCAGACATTAAGTGGAGAGCCCCAAGTGGAATTTACTGGATTTGCGGGAAAAAGGCTTATAGCAAATTACCCCGCAAATGGAAAGGGTCCTGTACCCTTGGGATGATTAGACCCTCCTTTTTCACTTTACCCAGATCAGGCAGTAACTTGCTAGGAGCTCCATTATATGAGACCCTCAGCCGAAAAAGACGAGAAACAAAAAGGGAACTCCCGCAAGCAGGAGGAAACCAGAAATGGGGGAATGAGGAGTGGCCTGCAGAACGCATAATAGAATACTATGGCCCCGCTACCTGGGCCCAGGATGGGAGCTGGGGTTACCGAACTCCGGTCTATTTACTAAATCGACTAATTCGATTGCAGGCCGTGGTAGAAATAGTCTCTAATCACACCTCAGATGCATTAGAACTCTTAGCATTCGCAGATGAGGGCTTTTGTGTACCAGAATAGAATCGCCCTGGATTACCTGTTAGCAGAGGAAGGAGGTGTGTGTGGAAAATTCAATGAATCTGAATGCTGCATAGAAATCAATGACTATGGGGAAACAATTAGAGGTTTAGCAGCCGAAATTAAGAAAGTGGCTCATGTGCCAGTTCAGAAATGGAACTCGATACTTCAGGCTTCCTGGTGGGACCAATTGTTTGGGGCAGGAGATTGGTGGAAGAAAGTGGGATTTTTCATTTTATGCTCAGTGGCAGGATTAATCTTCTTACCATGTTTGATACCGTGTTTTATCAGATTGATTCACACGGTGGTTCAAGGGATGCAAATCGCATCACTACCCATAGATCCTGAATTGGCTTCAGGGGGACTAAATAAAAAAAATGCAGTACCAAAAATCATGAAGCTAAATGAGAAAAAGAGCAGGGCCACTGAAGTACTTGCGAGGTTCGAAGCTCGAGTACAGGAAGGAAATGCGGAAAAAACTTACTGGAGTGAATCAGAGGAAAGAATGCAAAAGGAATAATGTATGAGCTTGTTAAAATAGTTGGTTAAGAGGCTTTTTTATCATGAAAAGAAAAAAAAAACTATAAGCGAAACATTAATTAAATAGGTTAAGATAGAAGGGGGGGGACTGTGATATATGTCCTAAAGTTAATTCGTGTTAAATGTTATAATATGTAATTGATTCTCTGTAAGATGTAAGTTTTATTTCTAATTGAGTATACCACGGGTTAACTGGGACTGAAACAGCACAAAGGGGGACACAAGGAATTCTTTTGCTAGAAATTGCACGGGAGGGATATGAGAAAACTATGCCAAGAATTACACGAAAAGGGACACGAGAAAACTTCTGCCGAGAATCGTTAGAGGAGAACAAAAACGACGGAAAAGGAAGATGGAGAACCCGGAGAACCGAATGATTACATCAGATCGATATCTTATCCGTCCCTGCCCGACATTAACATCTCTACACCATATCCGGACACAGCAATTAAGACATTGTTCTCCCGCGCAAATCCATTCAACCCCACCAGAACCCGACCATGAATATCTAATGAAACTGCCTCAGAAGGGGGAGTCTTGGAGTCCCGATTTTCCCTCAGCGAACCAGTGTATAAAAATCGACCGCCTCAGACCAAAGATGTGAACTTGGGGGCTGACATACTGACAGAGTGTGTTACCGTGTTCACCCAGTGCCGAAACCCCGGGGTTCGACGCTGTCCTTTTAATTGTGGCTACCAGAGACTGCTATTTTGTCTCAAAATAAAATTCTAAATTTTGATTTACTGAATTTGGTCTATCGCATTTATTACACTTTCTAACTTTAAACTGCTAGATAGGTTTTGTCCGTCACAGTTGGGTATTGATACTAGATCAATACCCATATTTCTTTAATAAGTCATTTTGGCGAGCCAGCCAGGAGGACTGCTCTCTCTGGCCGTGGGGCCAGCGGGTTCCAGGACCCATCTGGGCACCTACCCAGAATTTTCCGAGAAGAGGACTCCTGCAGTCCCGCTGACTACCCGGGGAAAGACCAGAACCTGCTGGAACTACGGACAAAAGTTATGCTGATATTTGAAAAGAGGTACCTTGGTATAGGCGGTTGGTAAGACACTGAGAGACGTCTCGTGCACAACATACGCCTCTTGGGTTTGTTTGTAAAAGTTGTGACAGCTCTGCGGAGCTTGGTATCAGTGGTTTGGTAATTCGTGTCCCATGGTGGGGACAGCGATAACTGGTTTTTGTTGTGTCAGCTTGCAGTTTAAAGGTCCCTTGGTAATCCGTGTCCCGTGAGGGGGTAGCGGCGGCAGTAAAATAACCGGTGTTGTTGTTGTGTATTAGGAGCAGTGGTGGCTCCGGTTACAGTTTGTGGTTAAAAGGTACCTTGACAATCCATAATCCGAGTGGCTAGCCCGTTTTGGGACACGAAGGGTCCCGTTGTGGGTCGCGGAATATCCCGATTGCGGCCTCGCGCGCACCGTGTGTGTGTGTAGTGTGAACGGATCTGTGTTTTGTGGTCTCGTGGTTTGGGGTGTTTGTGTGTTCAGGCTGTGGAAGAATTATTGGTGCACGGTATGTATCGTGGTCTGTGGGAGTTTGTGTTGTAAGCGTTTTGATTTGTGTGATTTTGGAGTGCGTTAGTAACCTGTGTAAGTGTTTTTAGGAGTTTTGCAAGCTTGAAGTTGTAAAAGCCTTTTGAATTCCCCGCCTGATCAGCGGAGGGATCCTTCTGTTTGAGAGAGCAGAAGAATTTAAAGTGTTTGTATTGTATCCAGATTGTGTGCTGGAGGGGAATTAGACTGTGTGTGAGCTTGGACAGCGTGTGCTTTTGGCAACAAGATTTTGCTGACGTTTTGTTAGGTGAAAAAAGCATTTGTGTAGGTTAAAATGGTTTATCTTTGTAGTTAAAAGGAGCGAGCGGCGTAAGGAGGTTTGAAACCTGAGCCAGCCCCAGCAATCGTGGGGGTAGTGATTTGTTTCCCTGGAAACCGCAGGGGAATCCAGGCTCTGCAGCCTCGGGCCGCGTCTCTAAACTCCCTGTAAAACCCTAAGAGTTTTATTTATTGGCGAGTGAGTGTTTTAGTTAAAAATATATGTTTTTGCTTGTTTGTGAGGCTTGCAGTTGCTAGAGTGTGTAGCAATATTTTAAAGTCCTGGTGGTCTAGTCCCTAACCACAGAGGAGTGGAGAGGCAGCGTGGGGTCAGGGTTACCCCCCCACCTCCTTCTCACGGAGGGATTTGTGTGTGGTGTCCCGGCCGAAATCCGTAGGATTTTTCGGCGAGACCTTGTTGAAACTTCTGGTGGAGTGTGTTTGGAGTCGTGAGGGACCCCTGGCTATTTTCTTTGCGAGCCTAAAACGGTTGGTGTTTGGAGTTGGGTCTCTCTGAGAAGTCTTTGATTGTGTGCAGAAAGCAGAGAGCCCAGAATTTATGCCCAGAGCTAGCAGAAATAGCTGAGAAATTTTTGGTGCTGAGATATGACTGAGCAGCATTCACCTGATTGGGCAGATCTGCAACTGCTACTTGATGCCTTAACAGAAACTGAGAAGCAATTAGCTTTGAAAGTGGCTGGGGATCTGGCTGAGGATGATTGTAGGACAACACAAGAGGATGTTAAAGATGTATTTCCCCTTCAAGACCCAGGTTAGGATCCTAATGATGATGAGGGGTTAGGACGGTTAAAGAGATACCAAGAACTGATAGTAAAAGGGCTAGAAAGAGCAATCCCCAAAACCATAAACTGGTCAGTGTTATATGCTATCAAACAGGGCCCCTCTCAAACACCTGAATTTCTAGATCACCTGCGAGACGCAATGCGCCGACACACCACCCTGGATCCTGGATCTGATGAAGGAACGCATCAATTAATAAATTTATTTTTAGGACAATCCACAGGAGACATCAGATGGAAACTCCAGAAGATCCAGGGTCCAAACAGCCACAATTTAGAAACTTTACTAGATGAGGGATGGAGAGTTTTTAGTAACCAGGAGGAAGGGTATAAACAAGGGATGACAAAACTAGCAGCAGTAGTAAAAGAAGGAGAAAACGGAAAACGTGAGCCAGGTCCACCAAAACAAGGACCACCCTGACTGGGAAAAGATCAATGTGTATTTTGTAAGAAATTTGGTCACTGGAAAAACCAGTGCCCAGAATTAAGAAAGGGTAATGAACATAAAAAAGGTGATCAGAAAAAGGAAAAAGTAGTTGCTCATCTAAAGGAGGACTGAGGGGGACCGGAAGGCCCTACCCTAGGGGACCCTCTGGTTATAGTCAAACTGGGGAACAAAGAAAAAGAAGTGAAATTTTTGATAGACATAGGGGCAACATTTTCAGTGTTGAATAAGGCCCTAATACCTGTAACCAATGACTATGTTATGATAAAAGGGGCAACTGGCCAATCTGAAAGAGCTTATTTTTGCAAACCATTGAAGTATAAATTGGGAAAACAGTGGGGCATCCATTGATTTTTATACATGCCTAATGCTCCATCTGCACTTTTGGGCAGAGATTTGCTAGAGCAGCTGGAAGCAAGAATAATATTCAAAAATGGGGAAATTAGTTTGGAGGTAAAGGATCAACAATATGGAGAACTGTTAAGCTTAATGCTAATAACCAAAGAAATTGAAGTGCCAAGTGAAAAGGAAAATTTTAGGAAAATAATGGATCAAGTATTTCCAGGAGTGTGGGCCTCCAATATACCAGGAAGAGCAAAGAATGCACTACCAGTGCAAATCAGGCTTAAAGAAGGAGGACAGCCAGTAAGGGTTAAACAATACTCCCTAAAGAAAGAAGATATAGAAGGGGTTAGCCCAATTATTGAGAACTTTCTGCAGCTAGGACTACTGAGAGAGTGTCAATCTGATTTTAATACTCCTATTCTGGCAGTAAAGAAACCTGATGGGTCATACAGATTAGTACAAGATTTAAGGACTGTTAACAAGGTAACTGAAGACTTGTATCCAGTGGTTGCCAATCCCTACACCTTGTTAACCCGTTTAACACCTGAACTAACTTGGTTTACTGTTCTAGATCTAAAGGATGCTTTCTTTTGCCTCCCTCTCCATGAAGCCTGCCAGAAAATTTTTGCATTTGAGTGGGAAAGCCCTAAAACTGGAAGAAAAACTCTGCTCACATGGTGTGTGTTACTGTAGGGGTACAAGAACTCCCCCACTATATTTGGGGAGCAGCTTGCCAAGGATTTAGAGTCCTGGGAACCTCCACCAGGAGAAGGAAGGACAGTTACTCCAGTATGTGGATGATCTCTTAATAGCCACCCAGACCCAGGAGACATGCGTGGACTGGATGGTAAGCCTCCTAAACTTTCTAGGCCTGCAGGGGTATCGAGTATCCCAGAAGAAAGCCCAAATGGTGAGGCAAACAGTTATTTACCTGGGTTACGAAGTGAGTGCTGGACAAAGGACTTTGAGGCAGGATCACAAGGAAGCAATATGCCAGACCCCGAAACCTCACACAGTGAAAAAACTAAGAACCTTTTTAGGCATGACAGGGTGGTGCAGACTGTGGATTTATAACTATAGGTTGCTTGTTAAACCTCTGTATGCCTTGATCACGGAAGGGAGCAGAGATCTTCAGTGGACAAAAGATTCAACTGAGCCTTCGACCAACTAAAGAAGGCCCTTATGTCAGCTCCAGCCCTGGGACTTCCAAACGTGAGTAAACCATTTTTCCTGTTTTCTCATGAGAAGCAGGGGATTGCCTTGGGAATATTGGCACTGAACTTAGGCCCATCCCGGAGGGCAGTGGCCTATCTTTCCAAGCAACTGGACACAGCAGCTAAAGGATGGCCAGGGTGCCTCAGAGCAGTTGCAGCAGTAGCAATAAACATCCAAGAAGCATGCAAATTCACCCTAGGCCAGAAGATGGCTGTGCTAGTATCTCACACAATGTCTGCAGTCCTTGAGGCAAAAGGGGGACACTGGCTCTCCCCACAGAGGTTTCTGAAGTACCAAGCCACACTGGTAGAACAAGATGATGTTGAAATTGTGGTAACTAACATTGTGAACCCAGCTTCCTTCATCAGCGGGAGTATGGGAGAACAAGTGATCCATGATTGCCTGGAGACCATTGAAGCCACCTACTCCAGCCGCCCGGATCTGAAGGACACTGCTTGAGGACGCTGAGACCTGGTTTTCTGATGGAAGCAGCTATGTCATCAGTGGGAAAAAGCATGCTGGGTATGCAGTTACCACAAGCAAGGAGGTAATAGAGTCTGGACCATTAACATCTACACGGACTCAAGGTATGCATTCGGAATGGTTCATGCTCATGGAGCCATCTGGAAGGAAAGAGGACTGCTGAATTCACAAAGCAAGAGTATTAAACGTGCACAAGAGATACTGAGGCTGTTAGATGCCATACAACTACCTGAGAGAGAAGCCATAATGCACATAAAGGCACACCAAAAAGTGAGCTCTGAATTGGAAGAAGTGAATATGCTGGCAGACAGAGAGGCAAAAGACGCAGCAAAAGGTGAGGTACCTGATAAGGCTGTTGAGGCAGCATTGATTCCAGGTGGAAAAATTTCTATTGAAGGTAAGCCAATGTACAATAAGAAAGATAAGAAACATCACAGTGGAAAAGGCAAGTTATAACCAGGAGACATGGGCTGTAACAGAAGAAGGGAAACTTGTAGTACCCTCCTATTTCTTGTGGTCATTAGTACAGAGGGAACATGAGAAAACACACTGGGGAATAGATGCCCTGTGTAACCATTTGAAAGAAAGAATCATGGCCAGGAAATTGCAGGGCACAGTGATACAAGTAACTCATCAGTGTAGTCTTTGCCTCCAAACTAACCCTAAAAATACCCCAAAGCCTAAAGTGGGACAAATTGGGAAAGGTTGTGGACCTGGGCAACAATGGCAAATTGATTTTACAGAACTGCCCAGGAAGGGAGGGTATTGTTACCTATTGGTGTTAACTGACACCTTTTCAGGATGGCCAGAAGCCTTTCCTGCCAGGACAGCTAAGGCCCGAGAGGTGCCCAAAGCGCTGTTGCAAGAAATAATACCACGATTTGGAGTTCCAGCCACCATATCCTCAGATAGGGGACTATACTTTATTTCGAAAATTGTGCAGCAAATAAGTCACCACCTGGGAACAGACTGGGAATAGCATACTCCATACCACCCTCAATCTAGTGGCCAGGTGGAAAAGATGAACCATTTGATTAAACAACAGATTGTAAGATTGGGGAAAGAAGCAAATTTGCCCTGGCCCCAGGCTCTCCCATTGGCCTTATTGCAAATTTGGACAAAACCAAGGGCATAAAAGAGAAACTAAGCCCTTTTGAAATATTGTATGGAAGGCTGTATGCAGTTCAAGGGGGAACAGCACCCATTCAAGTAGGGGAAGAAACCCTACATGGATATATGGTGGCCCTAAATAAACAACTTAGAGAAATTGAGAAATATGTGGCTGGAACTCAAAACAGAGAACTAGATGGGTCAGTACATAATGTACAACCTGGGGATTATGTGTCTGTTAAGTCTTTTGCAGAAAAAAAAAACAAACCAAAAAATCTTAGAACCACAGTGGGAAGGACCATTCCAGGTGCTCCTCACTACCTTCACTGCAATCAAGATCAAAGAACAGAAGGCCTGGATCCATCACTCCCAAGTGAAGAAAGGCCCAGAGGGAATTTGGAAGGTCACACCAAGCGATAACGAACTGAACCTCACTCGGAACAATGAATAAATGGACTAAGAGTTATTTTGGACATTATGTGGAAAGTTGTAACTATTATAGTAATTACCTTATCCATAACAGGAGTCAACACAATACCACGAACGTATAATGTGACTGGGATATACCAGTGCCAAGGAAGAGCTTATGATCCTTACTCTCGTAAGGCTTTAAACAAGATACTAAAAGTCACAAATGCGAGCTTGTGGGAGGGAAGAAATGTTTTGGGATGTAAGTATGCATTTGTACAGAATGGGTTCCACAAGGCTTATCATCCACCCATGAAACTCATCAGGGTTAGTCCTGAATGCTGTGATAAATGCTTGAGTAAATGTCTGGAGTTTAGACTCAAAATAGAAGGGTGTGCGACAAGGGGGTATGACATTGACTTTAACATCACTCTGGTATGTACTGAGTACCATAAGAACCAGAACAAGATTACTCCACCAGTACCAAGAAAGGCTGTGATCACCAAGATGCCAGCTATTCCAGAAATAGAGGAACAAATAACTCCTGTAGTTACCAAAATTGGGCTATATGCTATTAAGAAGACAGGAGTTCAGAAGCTGATAGTTAACCTAAAGTGGTCTTTAAAATGAGTAGAAATGGGAGTACAGGTAAATGCTTCACACGTTCGGCCAGAATGTGCCCCATTTCTCAGGAACTCCTTTATGGACTGGACTACTTGGCTTCAAAAAAGTATGCCTCCCAATTTTAGGAACAAGAGGGATCTCACTGGATTGCTAGGAACAGGACTGGGAATGCTGAACACAATAGATTCAGAAGTCTTGCTGAATAAATTAACCACAATAGGTGTAGTGGTGCAGAACTGTTTTATTAGGTTTTTATAAGAAGTTTATGTTATGGTTCATTTCACTGTATCCCCAATGTTGTAACTCTTTTTGTGTTTTCTGTATAACAAGGTGTTTTGTGTCAGTCCTCCCACCCTCCTCGCTCTGGGGCAGCCTGTCTATCACTTTGAGGAGCCCTCCCAGGTTGCGAAATCTCAGGGAGAGGGCTTCAGGTGATAGGTCCCCTGGGGGGAATTCCTTTAGCTCTGGATTTTAGTGGTCCAAGGCTTGGGGGTGGGCACACCTTGTTACCCCCTGAATCCCCTGATTTGTTGTCTTGTTGTAACCCCCCTGGAACCCCTCCCCCGATTATAAGGTGGCGGAGAGACTCTCTCAGTCTCTCAGCCGCTCAGCCTCTCAGCTCGGAGCTCTCAGCTCAGAGCTCTCTGCTCCTCAGCTAATAAACATCTTTTAACCTGCTAAGCTGAGAGCCAGCCTTTTCTCTTTTGCTGCTGTTGCTGTCACGACACTATTGGGACCAGCTGCTAAGCCGAGAAGCCGAAACGAACTGGGACCTTCTGTGGCTGTGTTGACTCGAGCTAGCCGGAGGTCAGCTCCCGCCCGGTGAGGGGACAGAACCAGACACAAATAGGGAGCAATTTAGTCAAACTACAACAACCTTTGCAATCCTCCCTACCAGTACTAGGTAACAATCATTGGAAATTGACCAAGATATTACCAGAATGGGAAGACACAGACGAGCGAGATCATGAAGTAATAATTAATGCACTAGGCACAGCTAGTGAAAACATCTCGTTGGCCCTAGGCTGTACTCAGGCACAACTGTGGATGCAATCAGTGGCTGCCGCAGTTATCAGGGAAGGTGGAGAAGGAATATTCCCTGCTGAAATTCGCAAGATTGTCTGGGATAATGCCTCTGATATGGAGAGGTGTTGGGAAGGATGAAGCCAGAAAGCCCTATAAATATGATTGCTTAGATTCTGAGAATGTGAAACCTGTAACTGAGATAGAATTGAAAGTAAGTTTTGATGTTTGAAATGTCCTAGTTGCTGGATGCCTAGGAAAACAACCTGAACTTCAGTACTGGTGGGTGTTGGTCAATTTCATCTATAACCCTGTGACTAGTGTAGTGACAGCCTTTGTTTTAACTATACATGATGCCTCGGCGGACTTAATACACCCAATAGTCCCCTTAGGATTAAACCATGAGGGAACTGTATTGTACCCTTCTGAACACAGAATGTGGGCACTAGAAATTAAAGGAAAGTGGCAAACTATTAATCTAGAGCCCTGTACTGTAAGGAGACAACTAGGATACATATGTGAAGGGACATTAGAGGGTGACAAAGACACTTGTTTAGACACAGACCAAAGTATTTGTCACTTTGAAACACATCCAGGCAAACAGACAACTTCACTTGTGTGTACAGGACAAGGCTGTGTCTGTCTTAGGACAGCGTGCCCCATCATAAAGATAGACAACCAAATTGTGAATGAGACTCAATTCAATTTGTGTGTTTGCAATTTTGTTAGAATTAAGGGATGTGATTTTTCCTATCGAGTACCCGTAATATCACATCAATATATAAAGGCCAACCTAGCCACTGTGCAGAAGATACTGCCTGTGCCCATAAGAAAGAATTTGACTTTAGTTGCTCAATTGCTGAAACATCACGAATTGAGAGAAATCTTAAAAGAAATTAGAGATGAAGGGAAAAAGACATTAATTACTATACACCATGACACAGAGACCATCAAAGGGGTTTTTAAAAGGCTTGAGGAACATTTGTCTCATCATTGGTGGGATGTGCTTTTTGGGTGGTCACCAACAGCAACCAGTATACTGAATGCCTTGATCCACCCTATAGTTGTGTTGCTTATTTCTGTCAGCATAAGTTTAGTGTTATCCGTTGTAATACTGTTGGATGAACCGGAGCCGCGGGAGAAGAGCCTCATGCTATCATGGTCAGCAGATCTCGTTTATTGAGAGTTGCGTTACATTTTTATACCCTTCATAATCAGCTCATACATATTACAAAAGTCAAGCTCCTAATTGGTTAGTTCATCTTAGCTCACTTTGTACTTTGCGGTTAATTACTTGCTCAGCATCTACGTATATTCTTGAGAGTTTCTTATCCTGCCTACACTCTATCTACTGCGTAAGTTCCCTCTCAAGGTTAATTTGACCTCGCAGCCCTACGCGTTCCACAAGCTGCACATCATCGTGTCCTTTCTCAGCGAGCCACTGCTCGCAGAGACTCTCCACACTTCCCCCGTTTTCTTTTACAGCAAGCATTGTCATTTTAACATTTTCTACCATTGACATCAACATGCGTTGTACACACTGTAAAATACATGGTCCAAAAAGCAACACAAGCAACAAAAACAACACAGGGCCAGCGAACATCTTAATCAATCCTTCAAGCCATCCTGTTATTCCCAAGGAGTTTAGCCATGTATCTAATGGATTTGACGTTATAGTCAACCTCTTCATATTGTCTCTCAGATCTTGCAATTTCTTATGAATGGATTCTGAATGATCTGATATGTTCAAACAACACATACCTTCAAAATCTTCACAGCCATGACCCTGAGCTAAAAGTAAGAAATCTATGGCAGCTCTGTTTTGTAGCACTGCATGACGTACTGAATTTACATCTATAGCAAGTTGTGTGAGAATATCAGTGGTGCGATTTAACTGCTTTCCTGCCCAACAAGCGACCTTCGCTAGTTGCGCAAGGGCTTGTGCAGCAGCTACTCCCGGAGCAAAAATTGATGCTAAAATATTAGAGGGTTTGTCCCATAAGTCTACATTATCATTGCAACTGCTATCTAATTGGTGAGTGCTTCTGCGCTGTCTCAAGGAATGCATAGCCCAAGTTCCATTTGCCCTCATCGCTTGCTGTATTGTGGGTGCAAACAGGGTAAGCTTACCAAAGTAGCATCTACCCCTTGCAGGATTTTTTTGGAATTCCGGGCCATGCTCTATCACCACAAATTAAAAAGACTCCTGGCGGTATGCGAAAAGCTATGTCATTATGAGTAACCACCCGTGTCTCGTTGTTACAATACAAACTATCATCCATATAAGCAGCCATCTTGGGATAAAGAAAGGTATGGTTTCTACGCGACTTCCCACTAGCAGTAAAGGTTATACAATAGTTAGAAGGTGCCGATCCCAAAAGATCCAATTCCTGTGGCTCATTCCCGGTAACATTCAAATTCTTCATTATGTATTGAACCTGTACGCCAATTGAACTATACGTAACCATATAGGACTTCCTCGCAAGGGCTGATATATTCCAAGCTGTTGTGTTCCACTCTCTCGTCCAAGTTTGAAACATAGATAGGTCTTCTAAGGGAACACCAATAAGACACGTTCGAAATGGATCTGAAGGGGTAGCCATGGACAAGCAAAAGGATTCTTGCCCTGTTTCATTGGCCCATGTAACCCACATATTTTGTCTAGGATTGATGCTTGTAATGGTATTTACGCCGACGATCATTGTAAACAATAAACCGGCGACATAAATAGTCCCATTGACTAGGGGACACTTGCCACATTGTCGGAATCCTGACATCTTTTCCACACTTAGCCTCTAAAATGACTGACTTACTGTCACTTATAGCACGCTTTAAGGCGTGTTGCACTCTCCACAGTATCCACCTAAGTTCTAAATCTTCTCTATTCTCTAGTCTTTGAATTGCAATTGGGAAAGGTTGTCCTGTTAAACCTATTAGTGCCCCCTGAGGGGAGTCCCTCTGCCACTCAAATGAGCAGGTCAAGCACCACAGTCCTCTCCCTAATGCCCTTTGTGAGATCCAATAAATGTTTCTACAGTTTCCACACAAAAGCTTAAGCCATGCACTGTGATTAACTTGATAGCAAACTAAACAGCATAGTGGTAAAAAACGTAAGCAAGCGTTCAGAGCAGGAAGGAGCTCAAGCTCCACATCTTCTTCAGAGTTGATAGCGATCTGAGTCTCAGTTAGTCCCAGCAGGCAATTAGCCTGAGTCAGTAACGGCTGAAGAGTCTTCCTTAGGCGGTGAAGTCTTCTCTTTGCCGGGCTGCTCATTCACTGCGGCTTTCGTCCATCTAGCTGGGATCCAGGCTGGACCTGTTGGGGATAGAACACAAACATACCCCCGACCCCAGCAGAGCACCTTTGCAGGGCCCTGCCACTAGTGGTACGGGCAATGACAAAGAGTTCTCCCTCAGAGTCCGAGTCCACAACTCCTGGTTCAACAATTAAGCCTAAAACCGATCCTGATGAACGGCCTAATATAAGTCCTCCCGTAGGCTGATTGTTAATTACAACAGGGCTAAAAATTCCAGTAGAGATCATATGCAGGCTGTCGTTGTACAGAGTAACAGTTACTGCTGCTGCCAGGTCCAATCCGAGGCTGCCGGAGGTTGCTGGCATAAGTTGGCTGTCGGTAGTGTAGCTGGAGCTACTTGTGTCTTGGCGCGGCCCAACTTCGCGCTGGTTTTGCAGTTTCCCGATCCGGACCGGCAGGCGGTGCTGTTATGGGTGTTGGAGTGACATTTCTTGCACCAAATACCAGTGGCATTGCATTCACGACGGATGTGCCCCAATTTTCCACAGCGAAAGCACTTCATTCTTCCCCCTGTATTGGAGCGTTGACGTGCTGTCGCTGCTTGGAGAGGTGCGAGGGCAGCTAAAACCTGAGTATGTGCTGAGGCGGCTTGTTCCCTAAAAGCCTGCGCTTGTTGCTGCAGTCCCTCCCCTATTTTCTGTAAAGCTTCTACCATAAAAACTTGAGTGCCTGAAGGCATTGATTCAGCTTTGTCTAACAAATCCTGCACATTCCAGTGACCTGGGGCTGCAGCTATGAGGGAACGGGTATTAGCATTCCCATTCTGCAAAATACATTGTTTGACCAAGGCATCCTGCATATGTTCAGCGATGCCTGCTTTACTCAAAGCCTCAATAATTTTGTCAACAAAAGATCCTAGAGACTCTTCCCTGCCTTGTTTAATCCCCATATATAGGGGAATGCCTCCAGGGGCCCTGATCTTGCCCATCGCCCTTCTAGCTACTGCCATGGCTTCTCTCAATTTTTCCAGACCTAAGGTAGCTTGAGCTTCAACCCTATGGTACTGCCCTTGTCCCATGAGTTCGTCCATAGTGATTCCAATTAAGGGATCGCTTTGAGGGCGAGGGAGTGCTGCACTCATAGCCGCTTCTTCCCTCCAGCGAGCCTCAAACAGCAATCTTTGATGCGGGGTATAAATCAATTTAGAAATGCCTCTAACATCTGCCGGCAATAAGAGGTTGGCATTAAACAGAAATTCCAGCATCTGTTTAGCGGGCTCACTTGCAACTCCGTAACTAGCTACAGTAGCTCGCAGCTGAGATAACAACTTCCAATCTAAGTTTACAAGGTCAGCCCTCTGGCCGCCCTGGGGGTTTGGTTGATAAATGACGGGAAAGGCAAAAGCATCAATCTGCTCTTGTGCTGCTGCCGCAAGCTCGGTATCTTCACGCTGCCAGCCTTGCTGTGCTAGCGCTGCCCATGTTTCTCTCCTCCCCCGCGCCACAGCCTCGCCGAGGTCTGATAAGGGTTCGGGGAACGGCTCTGTGGCGGTGGGGATGGGAGGGGCAAGGGGCGAGCTATTAGCAGGGCACAGAGACGGCGAAGGCAGCGGCAGCGGGGGGGCAAACGGCGGGGGCGGCAAAGGCGGAGGTGGGGGCTGTACCGCGTCAGGGGGCCCCGCAGGGTTAGAGGGCGGAAGATTGATGGAAGCAAAAACAGGAGGGTTGGGATCAGAGGGATTAAATGCATAGTCTTTATTTCTGACTTGCGCTTCTCGGGCACCCTCAACAGCCTTCTTTTCTGCCTGATATTTAAGCAACTCATTCTGCACTACTTTCCACAACTTACTCATCTTTTTAGCAGGCTTATCATCATCTAACACTAACTCCCATAACTTATCTCCGTACCTACGCCATTCTGCTAACTCATGAACAGTATGAGGATTAGTAAAATATCCATAAGAAGTTGCATGCTCTAAAGGAACGAAAAGATCCTTATCTAAATCGAGACCTTTAACTCCCCTCCTTTTCAAAAGGGTAGTAAAAAGATCATACGCCGCTTGCCTGTCCATGCTTACCGGTACCGTCGCAACTCTCCAGGCTTCGGCAGCGCGTGTCGGCAGGGCACACCTATGTGTTCACCCCGGGTGAAAAATCACCGTCCTTCGGGACCCGAGCCCAACGCAGCTCTAAAGAGGGAAGGGGAAACGCCTGTTCGGGCGCCATATGTTGGGTGAACCGGAGCCGCGGGAGAAGAGCCTCATGCAATCATGGTCAGCAGATCTCATTTATTGAGAGTTGCGTTACATTTTTATACCCTTCATAATCAGCTCATACATATTACAAAAGTCAAGCTCCTAATTGGTTAGTTCATCTTAGCTCACTTTGTACTTTGCGGTTAATTACTTGCTCAGCATCTACGTATATTCTTGAGAGTTTCTTATCCTGCCTACACTCTATCTACTGCGTAAGTTCCCTCTCAAGGTTAATTTGACCTCGCAGCCCTACGCGTTCCACAAGCTGCACATCATCGTGTCCTTTCTCAGCGAGCCACTGCTCGCAGAGGCTCTCCACATAATACTTGTTTGGAATTGGAGGATGCTACGACGTGCAGCAGCTTTAACATCACTGTCAAAAGCATATGGCTTAGTCTTGAGAGACACTAGCTGTACAGCTTGGATAGATGAGGAAGACTCTGTATACTGAGTAAAAGAATTTACTCATTTCAAAGAAGTGGGGAAAGAGACATTAAATTTGAAGAACTAAGGATTTTAGGAAAGTTAAGCTAATAAGTTGCTGAAATAGCTGAAGTAGATAGGTAATCTTTGTTCACAGTTAACAGAAGCCAGATCTTAGATAAGCTGTCCTGGATTTAGTAACTCATTGCTTGTCAGGTTTATGTTTATGTAGCTGTGCTTGTAATGAAAAATAAAATGTGGTAAATAGGACATAAGATAGCTGCAGACTTCCTGCTTAAAGAACCCATTCAACACAGGAGACTGTAACTTCTACCAAGGAATCATTTGTCACGAATGCATTGAAAAGGTAGAAAGGTCAGGACGAGGAAGACTCATCTTACTTCCTCATTTTGGGTGATCCCTCCCCAAAATAGACCCCCGACTCATTTTAAGAAACAAACTATGCATGCTTAATCGCCTTTTTGCCAATTAGCATATGAAGCGAGGAATGGGAGGTGACAGGGATATGAATATGTATTTGTATTTTGGGTATTCAACACTTTTGTAAATAAAAGGCTTTGTAATTACCTGTGAATTTCACATTGCGTATTAGGGAAATATCCCGCCGTGCTGCCCGGCCGTAATAAACATACACTTTCTAACTTTAAACTGTTAGAGAGTTTTTGTCCGTCACAGTTGGGTATTGATACTAGATCAATACCCATATTTCTTTAATAAGTCAGTTTACTTTAGAGAAGTCCAGTTAAAAATGTCCACTTCTTCAATCCTATTCCAGTAATATTATCAGTTCTTTCACTTCTAATCCACTGACTTCATACGGTGTCTGTTCTACATACCCTCTTGTTTTCTTTCTTCTCTCTCTCAGGGAAGGGTTGGGCTTTAGAAGCTCCATGTTGCTAGGAAAGGGTTAAATCTGCCCAGGCCTGCACTGGCCATGTGCTCTCTCTCCCCCTGCCCTGGGCTGCAGGGCTGTAGAGATGCAAAGCTGTGCGATAGGGGAAGCCGGTGGATGTCCTTTCTTCCACCCCCCAGTCTCATCCAGGGCGGCCTGGCTCAGAGCTGCTACAAAGCTACAGGCTTTCTTTCCGTGCTGCCAGTTGTTCTTAAGCTGGGCCATAGTTTGGCCCTCTGCTGCGGCCTCGGGCATGTGGCATTGCTGAGCTGTTTTCTTTTCTCTCCTGAAGGCAGCCAGGGGAAAGGGGCTCAGCCTGGGCCTTTCCCTGTGTGGTCAGTGGCTCCCAGAGGCCTGGCCAGGCCCGGCCCGGCCCCACCCGGCTGCCCAGAGGGCAGCAAGGCCTGACCCAGGCCCCCCTGCTGCCCACGATGTTGCCTCATGGCTATCTTAGAAAGAAGAGAATGACCTGCCGGGGATGAATATTTTATATCAGTACTTCCCAAAGTTGAATTTGGCATCTTCATTGGTTAAACTAGCTGCCAATATCTTGGCTAGCTTTCTGATAGGTCCCTGTTCTCCCCCCCCCGCCAAAGCAACTCCAAGGTCCTGGCAGGGAAAAACATTCCACATTTCTCCATAACTAGAAACAAAACTGTGCCAACCCATGACACTTTCTCAACTGCAGAATTCACAGAATCATGGAACCTTACAGACTATCCAGTCCCACCCCCTACCTTCCAGTAGCCCAGGTTGCTCCAAGCCCCATCCAACCTGGCCTTGGACACTTCCAGGGATGGGGCAGCCACAGCTTCCACCTTATTATCCACAAATTCTGCCTTATTTGGTTGTTCCTCCAACAGTGATCACCTCACCCTACTTTCTTCCCTTTTCTCACTTTCTTATATCATTTAAAGACAATGATTCCAGTCTACTAAAGACACACTCAGCATACATTTATCCAGTGGGTTGGTTTTTTTTCTTTTCCTTTTTCCCATCCTAAACATTCCTGACATTCTGTTTGCTTTTCATGGCCATGAATATGGTATTGTCCTGGTTTGGGGACAAATTTGGGAGAAAACCCCTGTATAGGATCCCTCTGGGAAGCAAACCCAAGTGGCCCCTCCCTCCAACCAGTCCGGTAAAAAAAAAACCTCTTTGGAGAAAAGTGGAAAAAACTATTTTACTAAACAAATGAAGTGCATACAAGTATAAAGAATGAATAATATGAAACAATAAAACCTCTCCTTCTGAAGTGAGATGGCAAATTGAGAAAGTCCTTGCCGTGGGTGGAGCTCGGCTCTCTCTTAGTCTCTCATCAGTCCCAGTCCCTCCAGCGCTGCTGGAAAATGCTGAGGTCCAGGCCCCGGTGGGCCACAGGTGCAGCCCCCAGTGCTCCCCTGGGTTTTCAGTCCAGAGCAGGTTTAAACAGTTCCAAGAAAATGGAAAAAAAAAAACAGTCCAGGAAACTTCTCTGCCCTAGCTAGCTGAAACTAACTAAAAGCAAAAAAAATCTGTCTTGCAGTCTCTCCAAGCCTCCGCCGAACACCCCATCCACAGAAGAATGTGGAGGAGTCAGGCAGTTTTCTCAAAACAAACTTCGTGCTTCTCCTTGCTCTTAGAACCAGTCTTAAAGGCACAGAACTCAATATACAGCACAAACAAAACAGACAATTGGGGATACAAGCATCATAAAGTTACCCTAGGACAGGTATTTTTGTAGAATTACCTAGTATGGGTCCAAGACCGCTCCCCTAAACAGTGTTTTAGCAGAATTTAAACCTCGTTCTTGCACAGGACAACTGTTGGAGTCCAGGGCATTCCTTTGGCTGCCCTGGAAGGGTCAGAGACCTGGACAGGGGGGTCTGGGACCCTGGCCCAGAGCCCAGAGGGACATTGGCTTTGATCCCAGTCCATGGGAAAGGCTTCCTGCACTGCGGGAAGGATTGCAAGCCACAAGAGTGTGAAAGATAGTAGTTTAGCTTATCACAGGGTGAGAAAATAGTAGATTTGGGTTTTTAGTATTGAAGTGAATGGGGGCAAGATGGAGGATTTGGGGCGTTGTCTCCTGCTTCTTCTTTCTTCTTCCCTCACTCCATTTTCAGCAGTAACGGTGGCACAAAGTAGTTTAAAGAGATTGGGTCAAAGTAGAGATGACCTGTTTTGTATAAGTGATAGGTATTGGCAAATAATAATGAATAAAGAATACGTAGCAATTAGTATAAAACATAGAGACAGCCCATTCCGGGAGGAGTCACCAGATGCCCGAGCAGCTGCACAGACCTTAGTTTGGCACTGAGAAAATTGTAAGATAAGAAACAATAAACAAAGCATGCAACCTTGAAAAATCAGAACCTGAAGACTCCGTCTCTTTCTTGCATTTGGCTCAGAGCTTTACAGAGGGCAAAAAGACTCTAAAACCACCTGAATCTTGGAACAAAAACCAAGAACTGGCATCCCTGGGTGGGCCCCTGGAAAGGGTCACCGAAAGGGTCACAGTGAACCCTCTGCAGTGAACATCGCAAGCTCTCAGAAGCTCAAAAGCCAGACAGTCAGCTCCGCGGAAGATAAGAAGAACATTTCTGGCCAGAGCAGCTCATCTCAAATTCGTCCCAGACCGACAGATCTCCAAGGGCTCTAGAAACCGTCACCCTGAAACCTGCTGGTCAGCGATCAGGAGACCTCTGAGGTGAATTCGACAACAGCTGCACACAAGCCTTTGTGCTTTGGTAAGAACAGTTAGATCTAGATCATGGGGGGAACCACTTCCCAGGAACAAATCTTGTGTCTGGTTCTGTCCCCGCACTGGGCGGGAGCTGACCTCCGGCTAGCTCTGGTCAACACAGCCACAGATGTTCCCAGTTCAGATGGGCACGCAGGTTATTTTTACCTGCTGGTCGGCTTCTCAGCAGCAGCTGGACCAAGTAGTGTCTTGACAGCAACGGCAGCAGAAGAAAAGATTGGCTCTCAGCTTGGCAGGTTAAAAGATGTTTATTCAGGCCCAGCTGCGGGAAGTCCGCAGCTGGTCCAAACCTCAGGCCAGAGAGGCCAGCAAGTGAGAGAGGAGAGCAGAGCTGAAGAGGATTTGAATCTCCCTCCTCCACTTTATAAGCGGGGGAGGGGTTCAGGGGGGTTACAACAAGACAACAAATCAGGGGATTCTGGGGGTAACAAGGTGTGCCCACCCCCAAGCCTCTGACCAACCACCTCCAGAGGAAAGGAATTCCCCCAGGCTACCTATCACCTGAAGCCCTCTCCCTGAGATTTTGCAATCTGGGAGGGACCCCTGGAGTGATAGACAGGCTGCCCCAGAGCGAGGGGGGGCAGAGGGGATGTTACAAGTCAGGTGGGGGGTGGGAAGACTGACACAGAACACCTTATTATACAGAACACACAAAAGGGTTACAGAACTGGGATACAGTGAAATGAACCATAACAAACTTCTTATAAAAACCTAACAAAACACTTCTTGCACTGCCACAAAATCTCTATTTTAGCAGCCCTAAGGGGGGTGATCTCAACACGCAGTGTGGCTCTCCAGGAAAAAGAGCTTCAGGCGTTGATGCTCTGGGTCTGTTGTAATTACCCTCACTGTGAGACCCATGTCCTATTTGAGCCAGGGTTTTGGCAGGAAGCAAATAGGGAGTTGTATGATAGAGCCACAAAGAAGGACAAAATAGCTGCTAAGCTGTTGTCCGCAGGTAGAATTATGTTAGAAGCTATATTAAAGAATACCGATAGAAGTCCCAAAGTTGGGCAGCTGCCAAGCGGCAGGGGGAAAGACAGTAGCGCTTTATCTGTCGGCCAGTCAAAGGGAGGAGATAGACAGCTACTTTCCCCAGGTTTAGTACCTCCTCCGGGAGATGGAGGAGGGGAGAGCCCTCAGCTCTCCCAAGGTTCGCCACAAAAAGGGTCCTCGAAAGCCCCAAAAGCTGATCAAATGCTAGTCCCAGGAAAGACGAAACTTCTAATTCATCCTAGTGATCAAGAGGAACTGGACATGCTTTATTTTGAAGCAGTTCCCGAGGGCACATCACACTCATCCCAAGGGGGGGGAGACAGGTCCGACACAAAGTCCACCTCAGAGCCCCTTCACACCCCCACAGTCACTGCGCAGCAGCAGCCCATGGCTCCTTTCCCTTTCCGCGCAGGAACAGGGTGCGCGGGGGGAGGGGGGAGCGGGGAGGACGCCGGGAGAACAACAGGTCCCGACCGAGTCGGTAGCGGAGGGCGGAACTGCGGCGCATGCGCGCGGGGGCGATCCTAACCTATCTCGCCAGGGCGCGGAACGCGGCGGAGCGCGGTCGGGAAGCGCGTCGGGTCGGGAGGGGGCGGATCATGAGGGGGAACAGTTCGCGAACGAGCGGCACGAGCTCACGAACGGCGGGACTGAGGCATTGGGGGAGGCGGGATCCGTGTCGGCAGTTCGGCACACGCCGGTGACGCAAGCTACGGGAAGTAGCACAGTTCAAGATACATCCGCATCGCGGGGCGCAGGCGGGAGGCTGAAACGGGAAACGCCAAGCAGGGTACTACAGACCCCAAAAACACCAGCGGCGGGTCCAGGCGCAGGCGCGGAAGGGGCGGGACGAGGCCCGAAACGCGGTCCTGCTCTGGGCGGGGCAAATTCTGATGACGAGGGAGAACTGGCGGCCTTTGGGCATGAGCGGGGAGGGGACACTCTGTCAGGCGCTGCCGGGCCGGGACAGGCAGGGGCGGGACAGGCGGAGGCGGGACAGGCAGGGGCGGGGCGTGGCCAAGGCGGAGAGTTTCTCCAGGGTGCCACCCCTACACGGCAAACATCACGGAGCTCGACTCCATCCACCAGCGGCTCCCTGGTCGTGGAACCACCTACACGCGGCGATTCAAATACAGCTGCTGAGTTTCTGCAGATGGGTGCACGTCCAGAATTATCTCAGGTTTTACAAATGTACCCAGAAATTGAAAGCCTTTTGAGAACTCGACATACTCCGTCAAAGGCAGTGAGAGTACCGTGAGCCAGCAGATGCCAGCTGTCGACGTGTCATCGTCACCTAGGGGCGGGACTGTGAAACCACAGCAATCACAACGAGCGCCAGGCACACCGAGTGGAGCACCTTTCAGCAGCGAGACAACCACATTGCACTGCTTTTTTCCAGTTTCATACAAAAAATCAACTTCTTCAGGACAGCAGTTCAAACAAAAGCTGAGAGAGCCTTTGTCGATGGTGAGGGACGATGAAGCTGCACAAGAACAAGACATGTCAATCACTGATGACGACATCATCCGCATCACTGCTTCGGAGGGCATTCCTATCCAGACAACAAAAGCATTTGAGTTTTCACGTCAAGCATCATCATTTTTGTTATCTAAGGACTTTATGAGGCAGTTTTTCCGGCAATTCAGTGAAACAGCCTCAGAATTCCAACAAGACCCAATGTCTTCTTTCTCTCAAATTTTTCTTCTGAGGAAAGGTGTTGCAGAGAAATCGGGTGATGCCCAGCAATCCCTAGTTCCTGTTCTTCAAGAAAAGGAAAAGGAAGTGAAACAGGATGAGGTGCAGCCTCAAAAACAGGTAGATCCTGGAAAGGATGAAGCAGCAGTGAAGCTGCAAACACAGCAATCAATTCCAGTGTCGGACAAGACACAGGTTCCTGGTGCACGGGTATTTCGTGCAACAGATTGGACTGAAATAAGAAAGCATGTATTGAAAGGGGAGACGCTTCAGATGGGTTCAAGAAGTGTAGCAATGCCAGTGACTTATGATGCACAAGATGCAAACCCAAGATGGGAGTGATTGGATCATGAAGTTGTCAAAGATCTGATGAAAGCCATTCGTGATAATGGATTGGGGTCTCCGTACTTCAAACAACTTTTAAAAGGGACATTTAATATATATGATTTGACACCATTTGACCTCAAATCCCTTGCTTCAATGATCCTCACTGACTCGTAGTTCATCATCTGGGAAGCAAAATGGAGAAGAGCTCTTAATGAGCTCAGGGACAAATATCAGGGGGGAACAAATGCAGGCTTCACCGTGGCACAATTGGCTGGTGATCCACCACTTGACAGTCCAGCTCGTCAAGCCAGACTTTTTCCTCGGGAAGTGTTGGCAGACATCAAGAATGCAGCCAGAAAGGCAATGGTGCAAATTCCACCGACAGGAGTTACAGAAAGTAGTTACACAGACATAAAGCAAGGTCCTTCAGAATATTTTACCTCATTCATCGATCGTCTCACACAAGCAATGGACAGGCAAGTCACTGATGAGGGAGTGAAGTCGCATTTGATTAGGTGTCTTGCATTTGCAAATGCCAATCCAGAATGCAAACGTGTCATCAGTGCAATGCCAGGACAACCTACCATGGCAGAAATGATAGAGGCATGCAGCAAGGTGGGAACACCACAGCAGGTTGCAACGATTTTGGGGGATCAGGTGGAAAAGGCTGTCAAAGATGCATTCGCGAATTTTCAACAAAGACAATGCTACAAGTGTGGCAAACAAGGGCACTTCGAGAAAGACTGTCCAAAACTTGCAAAGATCGCAAGCTCCCTGGATGTTTGTCCAAGGTGCGGTATTCATGCTTGCTGTGCACGAGAACATTGTTGTAACACAGAAAACGTAAGTACTTTGTCTCTCACATCAGGGCACATTCATCTCTTTTAGGATTTTTAGTAGAAAGTAATGCACATGCAGACAAATTGACCATGCCAATTTCAAGGACTTTACTGAACATTTTTGAACAGGCAAAATTGAGTCATGCATTCTTCCATCAGAATGCTCAAGCACTAATGGAAACTTTTCACATTTCCAAAAGTCAGGCAAAGGAAATCATTAGTGCTTTCCCTGATTGCCAGCTTGTACAGCCTCCTGCTTCCATGGGAGCAGTCAATCCAAGAGGATTGCACAGTTTGCAGTTATGGCAAACTGATGTCACAAAATATCTGTCCTTTGGGAAACTCAAAAATGTTCATGTTTCAGTTGACACATTTTCAGGTGCAGTCTTCACATCATTGCACACAGGTGAGACAGCACAACATGCTTGTCGACATTTCTTGCAGGCATTTGCATCTTTGGGCATGCCGCAAGAAATCAAAACAGATAATGGACCAACATATATAGGGAAAGTGCTTGACAAATTCCTGAAGAGGTGGGGTGTCCATCATACCTTTGGTATCCCACACTCTCCAACAGGTCAAGCAATCATTGAAAGGACACATCACACATTGAAATCCCTTTGGGACAGACAAAAAAGAGGAGAAGCAGACACAACACCATACATGCGCTTGAATAAAGCCTTGTATGTGTTGAATTTTCTAAATGGCTCTTTTGCAGAGCCAACTCCACCAATTGTCAGGCATTTTTCAAATAGCACAAGAGTGAAGCTGAAGGAAAATCCTTTGATTTTTAGTCAGAAACCCAGAAACATGACAGATTGAAGGGTCATTCAAATTAATAACTTGGGGCAAGGGATATGCTTGTGTCTCCACAGCAGTCAGACCGAAGTGGCTGGCGGCGAGGCACATGAAACTGTACTGAGTCCAGACGCAAGCAGAAGCGGACCCCAAGACTGGAGGAAGAGAAGTGGGCATGCAAATGTGAGTCGGTGTCAAGACAGCAGACATCCCTTTGTTCTACATGCAAAAAGAGACTCTGGGAATTGAATTTTCTTTAGGGTTTGGGTTTTCTTTGGAACTTAGGTAGTGTTGCATTTTTAGGGATTCCCATGGGAAAAAGGCCATTGAACATGAAAGAACTATACTTGTGCCTCATTCTCTCCTTAGTTGCCTCGAGCAATGCGGCAGTTTTGCCCGTAGCCCAACCAAAAGAGAATGTTTGAGAAACTCTAGCCAATGCATCAGGTTTGGATACCATCTGCTTGATACACTCAAAGCCAGGGAAACCCTTCTCAGCATGTTTAGTGGAGTTGCCAGTGAGCGAATGGCCGATTCCAGAGAATATCCCTCCAGACATTTCAAAGTCTGTTGTAAATCCAGTGGACAAATGGGATGTTTGGACAAAGTTCCTTCCTGTGGCTCCTTTTGAACCTCAGGAACTGGAAATCCTTGGATCAGTCCAAATGCAATTTTGTGTGAAATTCGGCCTTTCTGGAGTGGCACAAAACAAAACAATAGACGTCACTCCAAACCTCAATTTTTACAGAAACTCATCATCTTGGTGTAATTACACTAAGATGCTGGACAAACCATCCAACCATGTTCCAGCGCAATTGCCGAGAGGAATCTTTTTCATCTGTGGGGACAGAATTTGGCCCGCAATCCCCGCAAATGTCAAAGGTGGTCCATGCAGCATTGGAATGCTTTCATTGCTAACATCCAACATGACATTACTGAGAGAACAAAAATATAGAAGGAAAAGATCTATCAAAATGTATAATCCAAATAGTGATGACAATGTTCACACATGAAACAAGGCTCAGAGAATTGCGGTTGCACTTTTTTCACCACAGGCAGCATCAGGAGTAGCCTTGACACAATTGGATCGGGTGGGTTGTTGGCTGAGCAAACATGCCCGAGCCACCTCTCTTGCACTGAGTGACATGTTATTAAACGTTGAGTGTAAGACAAGCAAGTCTCCAAAACAGAGCAGCAATAGATTATCTGTTGCTGACACACGAGCATAGGTGTGAGGAATTTGAGGGAATATGCTGCATGAATTTGTCAGATCATTCCAAATCCATTCATGAAAACATCAAGCAATTGCAGAAAAGTGTGAACAAACTTGGAGAAGTAACTGGGTCATGGATGGATGGTGTGTTCAATTTGTTTGACCTTTCACCATTGTGGAAGGGAATTTTAAAAACGTTTGTATATATTTTAGTAGGGCTTGTAATTCTTCTCATGATCTTGCCATGTTTGCTTCGATGCATATGGCAAGCCATGGACACGGTTGCCAAAGAGGTGTTTTTAGTTCAAACAGGAGGGGGAGATGTTGGAGTCCAGGGCATTCCTTTGGCTGCTCTGGAAGGGTCAGAGACCTGGACAGGGGGGTCTGGGACCCTGGCCCAGAGCCCAGAGGGACATTGGCTTTGATCCCAGTCCATGGGAAAGGCTTCCTGCACTGTGGGAAGGATTGCAAGCCACAAGAGTGTGAAAGTAGTTTAGCTTGTCACAGGGTGAAAAAGCAGTAGGTTTGGGTTTTTAGTATGGAAGTGAATGGGAGCAAAATGGAGGATTTGGGGCGTTGTCTCCTGCTTCTTCTTTCTTCTTCCCTCACTCCATTTCTGCAGTGATGGTGGCACAAAGTACTTTAAAGAGATTGGGTCAAAGTAGGGATGACCTTTTTTAGTATAAGTGATAGGTACTGGCAAATAATGATAAATAAAGAACACATAGCAATTAGTATAAAAGATAGAGACAGCCCAGTCCGGGAGGAGTCAACAGATGCCCGAGCAGCTGCACAGACCTTTGTTGGGCACTGAGAAAATTGTAAGATAAGAAACAATAAACAAAGCATGCAACCTTGAAAAATCAGAACCTGAAGACTCAGTCTCTTGTGTTTGGCTCAGAGCTTTGCAGAGGGCAAAAAGACTCTAAAACCACCTGAATCTCGGAACTAAAAACTGAGAGACAACCATTGTTTCTTCCCAGTTTTCCAACTGGGACAGCAACAGCAGGCTGTTCTTGCACTGTTTGCTTAGAGTCCAGCACAGACCTCTGTGGGAATCTCCCAGTAATTTCTGCAGATTGTAAAAGCTGCCTGTATGTTTCCAAATCTTGACTGTTATTTGCTTTCTGTAACTGATGTGCAATCAATTACATAAGCCAAAAAGAAAATAAGTGATCCTTTTCTCTTATCCCACAGCAGCTTAGTTTCTTTCTGGAAAAAATTATTTTTAACCTGGCTAACGCTTGTCCAAAACTTTCCAAAAGTCCAGGGATTCAATATTATGGATCACCCTCCCTTCTATGCGACAGGTAGCTCAGGTGTGAGGCACAGCTTTCTCCTCTGACACTGCCCTGATTCTCCTCCCTGCTCTGTCTCTGTCCACCATTTGTTGGGAAAGAGCCCAGTGAAGAATAACATCCATTTGTGCAGCACTGGAAGATGGCTCATAGCTCCCAGATTTCCCTGAGATTCTTTTTCAAACCACAGCTGCCTTGGGCTCTTTTCTTCACTCCAACACTCCAGCAATTAAGCAACAGTTAATAGTTAAAATTTTACACTCAAGTGCCTTTAGAATTTCTAGAGAGGCTGATTCATGCGCGGAAGCAGCCCCACAGAAACTGAACTTCAGATCATTAATTAAAGAAATAAATCACCACATCCACATCTCACAGAGGAAACCAAGTCCAGGAAGGAGCTGTAAGTCAGTATGTGAAAACAACTTCAGCTGTATGCTGAGAGCACAAACCTCAGCCAGGCCAGTTGGATGCTGACCCTTCACATTTTTTTTCTGGTGCTTTAAAGCTCAATCTCACTCTGCTGCCTTTTCAGTGTTAGAAAATATTTCTGCCTTAATATTGAGCTGGAGCTGGAGGTGCTGTCCCAGGAAGGATGTGCTCCTGGATGGAAGCTTTTTTTCTGGGACAAACAACAGTAGATAAGCATTGCAATTAAAGCTCTTTCAGGCTCTGTTAAATATCTGACCAACAAAAGCATTTAAATTTAATCATAAACTGAAAGTCTCCCCTGTGTACAGCTGGGGTTAAACAAATGGCATTAACACTAAATTTTCACATTTGAGTAGAAACATTCCTGAATAGCAGGATATTGATATAAGATGTGGATTTGGTTGATTTCCATCTCTCCAATCAGTGCCAGGAACTACTGGTGCTTCCAAGGCTGGGGAGCACAAGGAACAGGCAGAGTTCACCTCCCTTTGACTATGGCAATGATGCATCCTAAGCTCTTGTTTTTGTCATAGAGGGGAATATTTCAATTCTGTTTTGACCTTGAACAGATGAATTCTGTCAATGCTGGTGTAGTTCCCTTTGTCTCCCCTCTCCCCAATTCCTCCTTTCCTGGAAGGAGTAAGAATAACCTTGCAGAGACTCAAGTCTTGGCACCCTCTGCTCCTTAACACAGATGTCAATTCACTGACCTCTAGAGGAATTTTGTGAGGACAAGGAAAGTTCTGTGCTCAACTCTATAGATATTTATTTAAAATGCACAAGTGCTTAGCCCTGACACAACGCTGTGTGGATCCTGTCTTAAAACATGCTGCAGTTCAGGGTTCAAGGGAAAGCCAGCACAAGCTGACAGCATCCAGCCTCTCCCCAAAATCTGCCTCTTCTCCCCAAGCAGAGACATAATCCTGATGCATCACCTCAGAATAAACACTGTCCTACCTGCATATACAACCTAGAAAAATTCTCAGCAAAAAGCCTTACCTGGCTTTAACTGTGGAATAGAATTTTTCCATCTTTCTCCTGCTATCAGAAACTGGTTTTCGTTAAGCACAGTAGAATGTTTTTTATTTTGAGCTATTAAAACTATTGCAACAACTACAGCCAATTTAATCTCTGGCTGTTGTAGTGCATTAATTTGGTTTATATTGTATTTCATTTTTATATTGGGTTTTGTAATGTTTCTTCTGGACCACCCTGTTCCCCTGGAAAATGTATCACGAGGTTTGTCCCTGCTTGGCCCCGCCCATCCTTCCACACTGGAATGTAACCCAACTCTGTTCCACTCCCACCTTATCCCTGATTGGGTAGTGGCTTGTCCCTGCCTCTAGGCCCGTCCCCCCTGGGAAAAAGCCCTGGGACTGCCTGGAGGTCTCTCTCTTGCACCGGGACGGGGATGTGGACTAGACTGAGCTCCGGACTTGGCGGGGGCAGGACCCCAGAATAAAGCCGTGATCCCCCCTGGACAAAGAGCAGACTCTTTCCTTTTGCCATCGATGGACGCCTACTCTCTCTAAAGGAAAAGGTTTGCAGCCTCTGGGTAGCTTTAGGGCCCTGAGAAGGAAGATTCCTTCTGGCCTGGGCTCTCTCTCTCAAGCTAGCTGAGGCTAAAACAGAGCACGGGCTCCAAGGGAGAGAGCCGCTTCATCTGGCTACATTAAAAATTTGAATGCAATATTTTAAGAAAAATATTTGACTTATCTCAAGTTTGGAACAATGACTTTACAAAAAACAACCCAGGAGGCAGATGGAACATATCTGAGCTTGAGCTGCATTACAGATTTTGTCTTCCATCCCAAAAGCTCCAACTCAGATCAACTCCTACCATTTTATTGAGATAAACTCTGGTGAACACTGGGTATCCAAAAAAGTCCTTCACATGTATTATGTTTCCACAAAAGAGGGGGTTAAAAATCAATACCTAGCTTAACAAGTCAGTTTTCACCCATGGTATATAAATTGCATGAGCTAAGTATCCCAAAAACATACATACACTATGAGATTATTTTTTAACTACAGATGCAGCTTATTTCCCCATAATATGTGTGTTTACCTAAACTTGCATCACAGTACAAGACTATTTACCAAAGGTTTTTATCAGTGTTTTCTTCCCACATAAACTGCCCTTCCAGGCAGCCCAAGGAAGTTCACAAGCTGCTCCTGACCGTCTGCTGTCCCTGCTTGGGGCTTCCGCAGTGACAAACACGACCACAAACATCTGGGCTGGGACAGCACGCTGGGAACCTCGAACATGGCAACAGAACAAGGGACACTTGTGATCCACACTGATAAGGACTTCATGCACAGAGCCACCCTGCTGTGGCTGCATTTCCCCTCAGAGCCACCTCCTACCACGGCCCGGCACCACCATGGCAAAGCCGTTGGACTCGATGAGCTTTGAGGCCTTTTCCAACCTGAACGATTCTCTAATTCCATGAAAGCTCATAGCAGCCAAACAATACAAACAAAGCACACACACTCTGCTCGTTCTCTGTAAGGGTGACATTATTTGCATTTATTGTGACCATCTGAGAAAAAAGGCCCCTGGGGATTTAAATGCAAAATATTATTTTTTTTTATACAATCTTCACCTCTCCATGTATTACTTCCCTGGGATTCAAACTTCAGAAGATGAAGCAGCCTTGCCAGCCCTCCCAAAGCCCTGAGCTGTTGAACAGGGACAAGAGCTGGTGGTAACACCTGCTCTCATCATTTCCAACAGCTCTTGTCCAGAGCTGTTCTCCTCTGGAATGCTCCAGAAAGCACTTGCCACTGGTTATATGTCTCCAGTAGCACCAGCAAGTTCTCTGGTGCTTTACTGGAAAAAGAGAAGAGTAATTGCAAGCAAATGTTTACTTTCCAGACTGTGGGCCACTTTCCTCTTCATTTCTTGGGAGGTGGAGAGGAGAAGACCTAGATCTTTTCCCAAGCAAGAAGACAATACAAGAAAAATATAAACCCCCCACATCCTTAACTTTGTGAATGATAAATAAATTAAAATTTCCTTTCCTCTCTAAAACCATCCCTAAACAGCAGCAGGTCTCTGTAATACGGGACTCTGACTCTGACTCTGGAGATCATCTCTTCTTTCTGCCATGTCTGCAGTCACAGTAGGAGGCAAGGAAAGAAAACCACTCACACAGCCATCAAAACAAGGGAGGAGAGCAGAGCTGGGAGAGATGGAAATGTGGGATGTAGATCACAAAGATGAAGGACTTGGCTCCAAGGAGCATCTGGATACCAGACATTTGATGTGGCAGTTTCCACAGGCCCCAGCAATGGCAGTGGCACAGGGCAGAGGTCAGCCCACCACAACCAGTGTTGGCACTTCAGTTCCACAGCCACAGCCTCCAGTTTCAGCCATGCCCCTGAAATTGCAGGGGGGTGTTGGATGAACAAATAAAATTCTTTCAAAGTCCATACTCAAGACCTGTGCAGTTGTTGGCAACAAATGCACACTCATAAGACCAAGAAGAATTTCAGCAGCTGGTTCCCTTCTACATGAAATCAATAAAATGGTCAATCCAGATGCCTTCAGGAAGAAAGGGATTCTGGTGGTGGGCAATCTCTTGCCCCAAAATCAACAAAATAACAAAATAACAAAATACCAAAATCCTGTGGAGAAAATCACACACTGGATTTGTGCCATCCAGCTTCTTCCCTCCTTGTATCCTTTTCTACCAGGAGCAAGACTCTAATGACTCTTAGATCTCTCTTCCTTTCACTTCCTGAAGGATTTGAATGGGAGGTTGCATTGAAACCCCTCTCACAGCCAGCACAGTCCCTGTTCCTGCAATGCTCATGCGCTTCTGAATGCGGCATTTGTGTCTCATTTCTGTCCGTAGCCTCTACCACTGTCCCAGGCTGAGGAACACTGCTCACTTCAACTGTCTGCCATGCAGGAAGGCTCCCAGACAGCAGCTTCACATGCACATTCCCATGTGGGTGCTCTCACTTTATCTTCATAATTACAAGCCCCGTGCATCCCTGCCCAGCCCACAACTCACCAGCACAGCATCCATGGTGAGGAAGATTAAAGACAAGGGGCCACTTCCCAAGCAAGACTTTCAAACACAGCAGAAAACTGGTGCTGGAACTATCGCATTATGGAATGAAATTCAAATATGAGGCCAGACAAGATGTCAATCATCATACTTTCCAGAAATCCCTTGAAACACACTCATAAAATGTCTTTGCTTAGACATGAGCTTCACACAGTTTTGTCCTCACAGGTACATCATACTGAACATAAATATTATAGAGAAAAGTGCCTTGGAGAAACATTTTATACACTGTGATGTGGCAAATTATACCATATAACAAAGCAGGACTTTGCCAATAATAGACCACAAAATTTGGGCACACTCCAAGACTCACAGCCCCAGGGCGTGAGGTGTAAAGCAATCTCAACCCTTTTCCCTTCAGTGGGAGACACTTTCCAGTCACACAAAAGCTTCTTCAGCTTCCAGAAATGGGGCAGGAAGGAGGAGATTTGATACTTATTTCTGGTTTGCTTCTACTCAGGCAAATTAGCCTTTTAAAACTCAAAATAACACAGTGCTGGGTGTCACTACAGTACAAAGATGACCTAGCAGGAGTGAGGGCCCTTCCCAGGCTAATGTCACTCAGTTCAGTCACTTTGCTGCAAACAGCCTTGTCTCTGTTCCATCTCTCTGTAACAATCTTCCCTGATGTGGATTTTCCATTCCTGGAGTGGATTATTTCAAATTCAGCACCCAGAAAGGCTTCTCTGGTCCTCCAAGCAAAGCCTGTCTCACCAACGGTTTTAAGAGCCACAGAAACAACTCATTCCCATTCCCTCCAAAGAGGTGCCTCTCTGTCTTACTTTTAGGTTGAAACATTGATTAAAATTCTTATACTGGAAAGAAAACATCACCCAGTGTGGTGCAGGGCTGGTCCTGCCAACAGAAACACCCTCGGCGTACGCAGGAATCTAAGAATGTACAAGTCTTGCTCATTACCACAAGATCTCTTGAGCTGCTCCAGCTTTAGACACAGGCATGAGTGTATGTGTGTGTGTGTGTATATATAAATGTACATGTCATAAAACTGGAAATTATGTGCACATTACGCTCGAATTCCCCAAAAAACAGACTACACCAATGCTACATACAAATTCCACAGGCAGGGATGCACAAAGGAGCCTGAAAGGCAGCAGTTAGTCAGACTGGAGCTTTGTAACATACAACCCACGCAAGGAACAGGCAGCACTGTAGAAAATGCTAAGCTAATAATTAAAAACTTAATTTAAAACTAGAAAAACACAGTTGGGATTGAGATCTGTGCTTGCATCCCTGGAGCTCAGTATCACCAAACAGACAGAAATCAATAGGTGCCATGAAGAGGGTGCTGATAAAAATCTATAGCAACTGAAGAAGTCAACTTGAAACCTATTAACAGCTGCATTAGAAAGAAAGGATTACTTTTCTAATCTGCTACTTACCTTCCAGATGATTGTTCTGTATGAACCCAGCAGAAATCCCTCTGGATCCCTTTTATGAATGAACTACTCAGGATTTCAAGACCCTCCCCAGATTCAGCATGAAATAATCCTCTGTTTCTCACCACCAGCACCAGCACTGTCAGTGCTGGCATCAAGATTAACAAAAATGACCCGGGAAGGGAGGGACAGCAGGGACACCTGAAGCACAGGCTCCTGTGCCATCTGCAGCCCGTCACCCCAAGCTTACCAACTGGTATTTGATCTGCTGAAGCCCACAGACCAGTGTCTGCATTCAAGCAAAGGAGAATGCAGTAAGGGCTTGTTTTTATCTTCTGTACATCACTGTCCTCACAAAGTCTGTGGACCTGAAGCACGAACAGTGACAGGAAAAGGCCATCATACAGCCAGATATCAGACTATCTCCTCGTAGTAAAAGTCACTGATCATTAACTGCAATAGCTGGCATTTTCTGAGTACTTGGCATTTTGTAGTTCTCCAGCACATCCATACCAACTGCAACCAAATCCCCCGGATTTCAGCCTCAGAGCATCTCCCACATGGATCAAACAGAAACCAGATGATCCTGAGGACACAGAGCTACACCTGAACATAGGCACAAATCCCACTATTTCCGTGTATCTCTTTATTTTCCCTTTGAAAAACACAGTCCGAGCTCTGCCTACAACACACTGGAGCTATGAAAAGCGAAATCCAGTATTCTCAACAGGGCAAGAACCGGAGGCTACTGGGACAGCGGCCACACATGCCTGCCACAATCAGTGAGGAATAAACTCATCAAAACCAAATGACGGACGACACATTTAGAATTTAACTTCAAGAACGACAACAAAAAAACCTCAAATACTGGTGGCTCTGCTATCCCAGCACAGGACGATGGGTGCGGGATCACCGAGGAAATGCCGCTTTCCGTTGGCAGCAGCCGCAGCACCGCCCGCACAGCACCGGGAGCTGTGAGGGGACCGCGGCTGCCCCGGCCGCCCTCCGCGTCCCCCGCCTGGCACACGTTTCTCCGGGGCGCCACTTACCGCCGTGGAGCCGGAGGAAGAGGTGATGTAGACCTTGATGACCATGCTGGGAGCGGCGAGGTGTGGAGCCGGGCGGGAGGTGGGTGTGTGAGGGCAGCTCGGGCGCGGGCTGAGGCTGAGGCGGGAGGGCGGGAGCGGGGAGGCGGTGGGAGCGCTCGCCCCGCCTCGATCCGCAGTTACCGCCGCCCGAGCCCGGAAGGGTGGAAAATGTTTTTTTAAAAATTAATTAAATAAACAAATAGTAAAAAAAGGAAGAAATAAATGGGAGAGGAGGAGCGTTCTCGACGACCCGCGCGAGACGTGCGGGGGAGCCATGGTGGCGGGGCCGCGACGAGGGAACGGGGGGGCTCGGGCAGGGCGGCCGCTTCAGGGCGGGGGTGAGAGCGGCGGGGGAACCGGGGGACACCGGGGCGGGAGACAGAGAGAGGGAGGGAGCCAAGCGTGGGGGGTCGCCATGATAGCGGCTAGTTCCCCTCAGTGCCGGCTCCCCTCAGCACCAGGTCCCCTCATGGCCGCTTCCCTCACGGCTGGGTCCCCTCCTGGCCGCTGCCATCACGACCCACGGCTCCGTGCTGGGCTCCGTCGTCACCATGACTTATTAAAGAAATATGGGTATTGATCTAGTATCGATACCCAACTGTGAAGGACAAAAACTCTCTAACAGTTTAAAGTTAGAAAGTGTATGCTTATTATGGCCGGGCTGCAAGCGGGATAGTTCCCTAATACGCACTGCGAAATTCACAGGCAATCACAAAGCCTTTTATTTACAAAAGTGTTGAAAACCCAAAACACAAATGCATATTTGTGAAAAGTGCATATTACATGGCTCTACGCAAGATATTTACTATATGTGTTGTGTTGTGTTAATTGTTAATGTTTTATTAATATTTTGATAGTATGGTAAATGTAGTTTTGTAGTTAAAATGTAGTTTTTATGTACCATACCAACCACAGGAAAATGTAAATCTTTCAAAGAAGAAAGAATTTACTACTTTCTTATCAGAAGAGACCAGCTCCTCCTGCTTCTCTCAGCCTGGTGGATGCCATAGAGATTAAAGGAAAAAAGTAATACTAACCAGAGACAATTCTTAGTTAGAATGGAATTTATGCATTATGTATGAATTGTATGAATATTCAACGGGCTATTGTTTTTAAGAGATAATCCTTTGTTAACAGGGGTCCTTCTCCAGAGCTTTTTGCTCAGGGAGGCACCCAGACGTCTGTAACTTTGTTTTTATTGTCTTGTATTGTCCTAACTCTAAAATTGTTCCATTTTTTTACTCTAATTGTATTTTTATAACCATCTTATTTACTATTAAACTTTTAAAATTTTAAAACAAGTGATTGGCGTTTATCACAATTATGGTAGCAGAGGATGGTTAAAACACCTCACTGCTGGTGCCTTAGGAGAATCAGGGTGAGGACGGCACGCCCTGCCCAGTTTGGCAGTCTCGCTCTGTGTTCTCCTGCTGTGACCGACAGATGCAGGTTACGATCAATTGACAAAAGGAGGCAATAAAACAAAGAAAAGGGAAAAGATTCCCTAAAACCGCGGTAGTTAGCCCCTAAGACTAAAGTGTACACGAAGACAAAGACCCAAGGACAAAGGACAGGTAAGTATTGGTTTGGAGGGGCGGTTAAGGGGGGGATGAATGTGTGTGAATGAGAGGCAGCTGGTTATCCCAGAGCTGCTAGGCGAGTGCGGAGTTTCTGACGCTGCGTTTCCGTTCTTTCGCGAGAAAGACGGCCAGTAAAGAGACGAAGCGGGTGATAAGAAGAGTGAGAGAACCCCCCCAGGAAACTGGGACTGAATTTTAGAAAAGGGGTGGGACCCCTATGAAGCAAAAAAACTGCTGGATTAAGGGGTGATTGCCCAAGAGCATCCAGGACTAAAAACTTTTGCTGGGTTGAGGGATTAATATCCCAAGAGCACCCAGGGTTAAGCAAAAAGTCTGCTGGATTGAGGGGTAAATGCCCAAGAGCATCCAGGACTGAAATCTGCTGGGTTGAGGGATTGTGCCAAGAGCACCCAGGGTTTTGCCGGATTGAGGTTATGCCGAAGAGCATCTGGGGTTGAACAACACAGCTGGATTGAGGGGATATCCAAGAGCACCGGGACTGGCCAGTAACACCTAAACTTGTAATAGGTGATTTAAAAGTAAAAGGTACCTTGTTGTTTTGTTGTGTGAGAGTGAGTCACACACAAAATCTGCCTCAGTTTCCCCGGGCAGGTGGGGGCTGTGGCAAAGTGTGTGTGTGACCTGCAATTCAGCCCTTTTTCTCCGGGCGTGTGGAGTGGGGGGGGGGGGGGGGGGGGCAGTAAAGTGTAAGTGACACGCAAATCAGCCTCATAAGTGGATCGACACCTGGGGCGACCAGATCCTGGGCCTTCCTCTGAGGCCCAGCTATAGGGGGAGGACACAGAAAGCCACGATTCTCTGGCGACAGGCTTCATGTCCTAAGAGTGTGAAAGAGTGTGTAAAAGTGAAGGAGGAATGAAGTAAGAGTAGATGGAAGAAAGCACATGTAATGTTGGCTGGTATATCTCTTTAGAGGGAGGTGTATTGTATTTGTGTGGGATAGAAGGGATTTTTGTGTGTGTGCATAGATAGAAGTGGTCTTTAGGTTGTAAGAGAAAGTGAAAAACAGAAGTGGGGGACGAATAGATAAAATCTTGAAAAATGGGACAGAAAAACAGTACGTTAGATAAAAAAAAAAAAAGTGTAAAAACAAAATTACCAACAGAAATACCTCAAGATAGCCCTCTCGGCATTATGTTAGCTAACTGGGATAAAAACCCTTGTACAAAAAAAAAAAAGGAAAAGGTAAAGATGATACAATTTTGCATGATAGAATGGGCAGAGAAGGAAATAAGATCTGACCATGTTTATTGGCCAAGATATGGCTCTTTTGAGAACTGGATCTGTCAAGCTCTAAATATATTTGTAAATTCAAAAGAACCGTTAAATCCTGAAAAAAGAGAATATGCCACATGTTGGACAGGAGATTTTAAGAGAATAAAAATCTTTAATGTATCAGAAACGCCCAAGACAAAACAGGAAAAGAAAAAGGGGAAAGAAAAGGGAAGGGAACAAGAAGAAAAAAAACCAAAAAACAGAGTGGGATCCTTTGCAGGCTTTGCCCCCTCCGTTCCCGCTCGCGCTCCCGCCGTTCGCGGCCGAGCCCCCTGTCCCAGGTCCCGCTTCAGCTCCGCCCGCCCCCAGCGCGGGCTCACAGCCTCCGGCAGCCCCGCCTGCCCCGGTTCCCGTCCCGAGCGCCGGTTCGCAGCCCGCGGCAGCTGTGCCGGTCCCCGCACACACCCCAACCCCGGCCCCACCAGTGAATTTGTCTGCCCCGGCCGCCTGGTCTGCAGCCGCCTTGGGGGCCGTGCCGGGGGCCCCTCCTAACGCGTAGTCTAGGGCTGTAGCCCCGACCGTGCCGGGCGTCCCGTCGGTCCCAGCCGTCCTATCTCCAGTCGCCTCCCCCACTGCCCGATCCCCGGCTGCCCTGCCTGAGCCGGCTGCGCTGGGCGCTGCAGCCGCTCCTTTGTCTCTGCCGAGTCGCTGACTCAGCCGCCACCAGCCCCATGCAAGCTGGCCACGCTCCCCTCTGGTATCCCCCAGAACTGTCCCCTCCTCTGCCGGTGCCGGCAGCAAACCCCGCCTACGCTCCGCCCTTGGAGGACCAAGCCTCGGCGCTTTGCCCTCCCCTCACCGCCCTTCCTGCCCTGAGCTCCGTTCCCTCGGTAACCACAGCGACTGCTCAGAGAAGCGATTTCTCCCTACAGAGGCAGAAGGAACCTGCCTGCTAAATGTACCCAAAGGTTATAGTGTGAGTAAAGATACTGCAAAAGTAACAAGTGCAAAAGGAGAAACTTTTACAGTTCCAGTCATTAAAGATGTAGTAATTGAAGGGGAAACTAAAATTTGGATGGGAAATGTTTTATTATTTCCAAAGGCAGGTAGCAACTTACTAGGAAGAGACCTACAAGTGAAATTAGGAATAGAGGTTATACCAGAAAATGGAAAAATGACAGCTAAAGTTTTAAAATTAGGCCAAGAGGATGAAGAAAAAATTAACAAGGAAGTTTGGGCTGGGAAGGAAATAGGGGAGGATTAAATATTGACCCTATAAGTGTTACAATAGAGAAAAAAGATTTTCCCATACGTGTACGTCAATACCCCATATCGTTAGAGGGATGGCAAAGTTTGAAGCCAGTAATAGGAGGACTAATAAAGGACGGGACATTAGAACCTTGCATGTCTCCCCATAATACCCCTATTCTCCCAGTAAAGAAGCCTGATGGGAGTTATAGACTAGTACAAGATTTAAGGGAGGTTAACAAAAGAACTCAGTCTCATTACCCAGTGGTACCCAATCCCTATACACTTCTAAGTAAAGTTCCACCCCAGCATCAGTGGTTTAGTGTAGTGGAACTTAAAGATGCTTTTTGGGCCTGTCCGCTAGCCGAGGAGAGCCGAGATATCTTTGCCTTTGAATGGGAAGATCCAAAAACTGGAAGAAAGCAGCAATTAAGATGGATGAAATTACCGCAGGGGTTCACGGAATCTCCAAACTTATTTGGGCAAGCTTTAGAAAAAAATACTGCAAGCCTTTTCCACTCCTCCTAGAATACAAATTATCCAATATGTGGATGATCTTTTACTATCTAGAGAAGATGAAATTGAAGTTAGAGAAGCTACAATAAAACTTGTAAATTTTCTGGGAGAAAAAGGATTAAGGGTATCAAAAGAGAAACTGCAATTTGTAGAACTAGAAGTAAAATATCTTGGACACTTGATAAGTAAGGGTAGTCGAAGGCTCAGTCCAGAGAGAATTGCAGGAATTCTATCCCTTCCACCTCCCTCTTCAAAGAGGGAAATCAGAAAACTACTTGGATTGTTGGGATATTGTAGATTATGGATTGAGGGGTACACACAGGCAGTAAAATTTTTGTATGAAAAATTGACAGAGGGAGATAATATAAAATGGACCAAGGAAGATGATAAATTAGAAAAACTGAAGTTAAAATTAGCCTCAATACCAGCTTTAAGCTTACCTTCACTAGAAAAACCCTTTCATCTGTATGTGAATGTAGAAAAGGGGGTAGCTCATGGAGTTCTGGTCCAGGAGTGGGGAGGAGTAAAGAGACCAGTAGCTTATTTATCAAAGATGTTGGACCCAGTGAGCCACGGCTGGCCAGTATGTATTCAAGCTATAGCCGCTACTGCAATCCTAGTAGAAGAAAGTCGTAAGCTTACTTTTGGAGGTAAACTAATTGTGTGCACACCTCATGCGGTTCGAAATGTGTTAAATCAGAAAGCTGAAAAATGGTTGACAGACTCTAGAATGTTAAAATATGAAGCAATCTTGATAGATAGTGATGATCTGACATTAGAAGTAAACAGGAGTTTAAATCCAGCTGAATTTCTATATGGAGAACCAGCAGAAAACCTAATACATAACTGTTTAGAAATTATCCAATACCAAACAAAAGTTCGAGGGGATCTTGAAGAACAAGCCCTTTCAGAAGGGGAAATAATCTATGTGGATGGTTCCTCCAGATGTCTACAAGGAAAAAGAATGTCTGGTTATGCAGTAGCTGATGGAAAAAACATGCAAACTATTGAAAAAGGAAAATTACCCTCAAACAGGTCAGCTCAAACTTGTGAATTATATGCTCTAAAAAAGGCACTGGAATATTTAGCACACAAGAAAGGAACTATATACACTGATTTGAGGTATGCTTTTGGAGTAGTGCATACTTTTGGAAAAATTTGGGAAGAAAGAGGACTACTTAACTCAAGAGGAAAAGGATTAGTACATGAAGGACTCATTTTAGAGATTTTAGAGGCATTAAAACTACCTGAAGAAATAGCTATTGTGGGAGATTAGGGACAGCAGTCGGAAGATATCGCATTGTACGGGCAGACAGAACCCCTCCCTCAATTCTTAGTTGGTCAGTGTCCTTGATAAGGTAAGCAACACCTAACTTGTAATGTAAGCAGATGGATGTGATGTAGCAAACAGAGGTTTTATAACTCCATGTAACCAGTTAATAAACGCCATTAGCCGTCCACCACACTGGTGTCTGTGAGCTGGTGGTCCGAGCAGCCTGGGTGTGGCTGCCGTGTCGTTCCTGGAACCAGGTCGCTACGCCTCAGCGGAGGTAACAAGTGGTGCTGAAGCCCCGGGAGTTGCCCGGGAGAACGGGAGTCGCCTGGACGGGTGAACGACGGCCGAGTGGCTGGCCCAGCTCGGCGAGGGGGACACCCCAGGACCCGCAAGGAGGATGGAAGCCCTTGTGAAGGTCGTATCTCAGATTCATAAGCAGTGGGGAATTGATTGTAAAGCAAAAGATTTTACCCTCGCAGTGATGAGGCTTTTGCAACTTAGTATCATTGATAGTCCGGTGGATATCCTCCACCCAGATGTTTGGGATCAATGTACTAAGGCTCTTGCCGAAGACACAATGTCTTCCAGCTCAGGGAAAAGTCTTAAGGCATGGGGAAGGGTCGTAGGTGCATTACAGAAGGCTTTGCATGAACAGGAGACCTGGAGAGCTGCCCAAAATTGTTTAAAGGTTTCCCCCCAATTGGGTATTGCAGCAGCGACGCAAACTTTCTCAGAGGGAACTGTTGTTGAGAATTTTCAGAGTGTAAAAGAATGCAGTCTGAATGTTAGTGATAATGTTCAGTGTTGATCAGGTCAGTTCTGCCGAATGCAGAAGCTTGGAAAATCAACAGCTCGCTTTAAAGCCTCCAAGCTCAAGGTCGATCACTGAGGAGATAAAACAGATGCAGTCATTTTACAACGGTCTAGCTGAAGAAGCTAGGAATGCTGAAAAAGCGGGGGAGGGACCTCCACCTTATGCGCCGCAAGATAGTGCTGAATCCAAGAGGGAAAGCAAGAACTATACTACAGAAAACAAAGGTCATTTAGATAGTGGGCTCGTTGCCAACAAAAACAAAGACAGCTCGTTTGCTAACGTGGGGGCGCGCGAGCAGAAAAAGGGAGGAGAGCGCAAAGAGAGAACTGAAGCTAATCTTTACCAAAAAGCGCATTTTTCTAAGGCGAGAAGCTCCCACAGCAGGAGGCGGGGGGAGCGCAGGTGCAGGGGGCGGCTCAGCCCCGAGAGAAAGGGGCGGGGGCCAAAGGAGAAGGAGTGGCACAGCCCTGAGGGAAAGGGGCGGGGTTGGAGCCCGACCAAAAGGCTCTGGAGGCCGGAATCAGCCAGTCAGTCGACTTCTGGCTCTGAACTGGACTCCAGCTGGGACTGGGACAGCCAGTCCTCTGCTGCCGGCTCTGGCTCCGGCTCTGACAAAGAAGAAGTAACAGTATATAAAATCAGTAACAACAATGTTTCTACTTGGGTTGAGGGGATGTCAGAAAAAGAACGAACTCCTCTCACAGACTAGAAGAAGATAAAAATGGCATGCTTTAAGTGCAGCCAGGCATTTAAATTGGGCAAATGTACAAATTATCAGACTCCCACCTTCAATGCCCCAGTCATTCAAACCCTATCAGAATCTCGCAGCACGCAGACACAAGAGGGAGGCCACATCTGGCACCTCCTCCTCATTCAGTCCTTTAGCCATTTACCAAAAACCTAAGTCAGCTCCTTACAATCTGTTTCTTAGTGTGTTAAATGCTACCTTTTTGTCGTTGAACCAATCCAATCCAAACTTTACAAAATCATGCTGGTTATGTTATAACGCAGAACCTCCTTTTTATGAGGGTGTCGCCCTTGATGCTCCTTTCGAATATTCTGCAGCAAACAATCCACACAACTGTAAGTGGGACACCCCCCGGAGGGAAATTACCCTGAGTCAAGTCACAGGCCGAGGCAAATGCTTTGGCAGTGTAACCGTAGCAAAGCAGATGGGAAATATCTGTACTGAGTTCATCCAACCTAGTCGAAAGACTGACAAGTGGGCAGTTCCGTTCCTATCAGGAATGTGGGTCTGTCAACAAATCGGAATAACACCCTGTGTGTACCTTGGTAAATTCAATAACCTTGCTGACTTTTGTGTCCAAGTTCTGATTGTTCCTAGAGTCCTGTATCACCAAGGAGAAGAAATGTATCGCTTTTTGGAAGAAACCATCCAGCTCCACAAAAGAGAAGTAATAACAGGTATAACCATTGCAATGCTCCTTGGCCTAGGAGCCACTGGCACAGCCACAGGTGTTTCAGCTCTCGTGACCCAACATCAAAGACTCTCTCAGCTGCAAATGACAATTGACAAAGACTTAATGAGAATTGAAAAATCCATCTCCTCTCTGGAAAGATCTATCTCCTCGCTTTCGGAAATCATCCTGCAGAACAGGCGAGGACTGGACCTCCTGCTCATGCAGCAAGGAGGCCTGTGTGCCGCCTTGAGAGAAGAATGCTGTTTTTATGCAGATCATACTGGAGTCATGCGAGACTCCATGGCTGAGCTGAGAGAAAGACTGGCCCAGAGAAAGAGAGAGAGAGAGGCCCAACAAGGATGGTTTGAGTCATGGTTCAATCAGTCCCCATGGCTGGCCACCCTTGTTTCCACCCTAATAGGCCCTCTCACCATGATACTCCTGACATTGATTTTTGGGCCATGCATTTTGAACAAGTTAGTGTCGTTTGTGAGAAGCCGTTTAGAGAAAGTCGACATCCTATTTGTCGAACGCCTGCAATTATCGTCAAGTGCGCTTGTTACTAACATTTTATACCACTTTTGTATCCTATTATACTAACCTTAACAACTTTTATATTTTTATAACATTTATACTTTTATAACATTTATACTTTTATCCTTTTTTACTTAGTCATGGGAGGGGGGAAAATGTGGGAGATTAGGGACAGGCGGTCAGAAGATATCGCGTTGTACAGGCAGGCAGAACCCCTCCCTCAATTCTTAGTTGGTCGGTGTCCTTGATAAGGTAAGCAACACCTAACTTGTAACGTAAGAAGATGGATGTGATGTAGCAAACAGAGGTGTTATAACTCCATGTGACCAGTTAATAAACGCCATTAGCCGTCCACCACACTGGTGTCTGTGAGCTGGTGGTCCGAGCAGCCTGGGTGTGGCTGCCGTGTCGTTCCTGGAACCAGGACGCTACGCCTCAGTGGAGGTAACAAGCTATAGTACACATTAAGGGACACCAAAAAGGAGTAACCCAGAAATAAGAGGAAATAATTTAGCAGATCAGGAAGCAAAGGATGCAGCAGAAAATGGAGCTGAAAGAGTTATGTTAATATTAACTCCAAATGAGGAAAAATTGGAAATCCCAAAGTTTAGTGAAGCAGAGAAAAAAGAATTAAACAAGATAGGAGGAGAACAGGCTGAATCAGGGAGATGGAAACTTCCTGATGGAAGACAATTACTTAATAAAATACTGGCTAGAAAAATATTAGAAGATATGCATCAGAAAACCCATTGGGGTACTCAGGCCTTGTGTGATCATTTTTTAAGGAACTATGGATGCATTGGGATTTATGGAGTAGCAAAGCAAGTAACTGAAAAATGTATAACTTGCCAAAGGATAAACAAGAAAGTAATGAGAAAAACAACATTAGGAGGTCATGAGTTAGCTCTTCGACCATTTCAAAGTATCCAAGTAGATTTTACTGAACTTCCTCAAGTACAAAGATAGAAGTATTTATTAGTAATAACAGACCATTTAACCCAGTGGGTAGAAGCAGTTCCCACTACCAAGGCTTCAGCCAACATGGTAAGACCCTTTTAGAACAGATTATTCCCAGATACGGAATAGTTAATAGAATAGACTCAGACAGAGGAACGCATTTTACATCAAAAGTGTTACAACAGATAATTCAATCTTTAGGGATAAAATGGGAGCTCCATACCCCATGGCATCCACAGAGTTCTGGTCATGTAGAAAGGATGAACCAGACTTTAAAGAGAACTTTGACCAAATTAATGGTTGAAACCCAAATGTCATGGGTACAATGCCTACCTTTGGCCTTACTGAGGATCCGAACACAACCCCGGTCAGACCTGGGAGTGTCACCCTATGAAATGATGTTTGGGTTACGCTTTTTAAACACCCAACATGAAAATGCTACCTATGAGGTAGGGGAAATGAGTGTTAAAAGATACATTAACACCATTGCGAAAACTCTTGAAAACTTACGGTTGAAAGGAATAATCCATCAAACCACACCTTTAGACTTTAAAATCCATAATGTTCATCCAGGGGAATGGGTGCTAGTAAAAACCTGGAAAGAACAATCTTTAACTCCTCAATGGGAAGGTCCTCTTCAGGTATTGCTGACGACCAAGGCCGCGATCCGGACCAAGGAACGAGGGTGGATCCACGCCAGCAGAATCAAAGGACCTGTGGATGAACCTAAGGAGTGGACGATTACATCTGAACCGGGTGATACAAAACTGACTCTTAAACGGGGACTGGGTGGTAATGAACTGGGAAGACCCAAATGGTCCAAGAAACATACCCAGGATCACACCTAATTGGGAGATAAGGCCAAGCTTATATCAGTGGTTTCAAGTACCGCCTGGACAAGCTTTGAGATGACTCCGATACCCTCCTTGGGGAGGAATACTTCCACTCCAAACAGGAGGATCAGGACTGTTTCGGACAGAGAACTCTTGTATTCACGCCTTAGCCTGTGATTTATGCAAAGAGGAAGAGGAGTTGCAACTTCCACCAGTGCCTGACCAAATACCCTGTTTGATCCACCCAAATACCCGACATGCTAGCTGGGTTAAATGTAAATGTTTAGATTGTGGGAAGAATTGGTATTGTAGTTCACACAAGCGACGCTCTCGTTGCAGGAAGTGTCAAGGACCAAATCTATCTCCTATCCAAATAGAATTCCAAGAAACTGAAATAATAACTTTGTTTTGTGGATGGGAATTATTAGTGCCTGTTTAATGGGAGGTACCTGAAGAACGGTGGGAAACGACAGTTAAGGAGTGTCAGAAACGATTTGTCTGGAAATTAGCTAAGAGGAAGTGACAAGGAAATAGAGGGCAAGACCAGATTGGCCTCTGTATTCGCCACCAAGAAGATAAAACACACCTACTGTGAGTTGCAACCCCATAGGCACGGGAGGTGGGAGTATAAGCCATACTGGACCTCTGTTACTCCTTTTTCTGTCACTCAGTTTTTGTCTTCTCCCTTTTGGGATATCGACAAGGCCATGTTACAGATGTTACCAAAAGCTGTACATGGAAAGACACCGAGGTTCTTTTTTTCATTTCTCACACTCATGTCAACAGTCACTGTTACAACCCATCCAAATTAGGCAATTACATACATAAAGGGAAAAAGTACTGGATTGCAGAGAACTTAGGAACAAGTGGTAGCAGGATGGGAAGTCAGTGCCCAAAGGAGGAGAGATGGATTTGTTTTACCTACATTACTGGGAAAAAAGCACCAGATTTGGTAAAAGAGCAGTTGATAAGCAAAAAAGCTAAGTCAGTACAACTACCTAAACCTGTGTCAATTTCAATCAACGATTTGTATACCAAACTTGAACAGCAATTAGAGAGAGAAATAGATATCTCAAGGATGGGTAAAAATCAGTTTGTAGAATTAGGAGAAAGAATAATAAAGGAATTTAACATAACCAATTGTTGGGTCTGTGGAGGGGCTTTAATGTCAGAAGAATGGCCATGGAAAGGCAGCAGCTTAGGCCCAATTGAGCTTCTAAAATGGAACCAAGCAAGTACAAGTGGAGAAAACCGACCAGAAGGGTGGATTTTAAGCTCAACAGTGATAGGGGAAGAATGTCTCTGGCGCACTGGGAAAAGGATCATTCATGAAGTAGGAAAAACACCCTGTAAAAGATATAAGGTTAGTAATGGAACTTCTGTATGGTGGCTCCCAGAAGCACCAACCGTGTATTGGACCCAAGAAAAAGCAAAAAAAAAAAGTGAATTGTAAGTATGACAACAAAACAAACCTTTTTCAATGTAATGATACAAGTAAAAATCCTTACTATGGCATCCCAGAATTTTCCAAATTTTGGGAGAATATAGATCAGCAAAAATTTAACTATTAGAAAGCTCCAGACGGCTTATTTTGGATATGTGGAAAAAGAGCATACCCAAAACTCCCCTCCCAGTGGAAAGCGAGGTGCACTCTAGGAATTATACAGCCAGGATTTTTTCTTTTACCAGGACCTGATGGAGATCAATTAGGGATACCAGTTTATGAGGATCTAAAGAGAAACAAAAGAGAATTGATTGGAGGATTCCAAAAATGGGGAGATGAGGAATGGCCCCCTGAACGCATACCAGAAACATATGGGCCAGCCACCTGGGCACAAGATGGGAGTTGGGGATATCGAACCCCAATTTATATGCTAAATCGTATTATAAGACTTCAGGCCGCTGTAGAGATAATAACGAACAAAACTGGTCAGGCAATGGAATTAATATCAAGGCAACAAACCCAAACAAGAGCGCCTGTGTATCAGAATAGGTTGGCTTTAGACTATTTGTTAGCTGAAGAAGGGGGTGTTTGTGGAAAATTCAATAGATCAGATTGTTGTTTAAAAATAGATGACAATAGAGATGCTGTCCTGGACATAGTCAATGATATCAGAAAAATTGCCCACGTACCAGTTCAAAAGTGGGAATCAATGCTAAATACTAGCTGGTGGGATAATGTGTTAGGAGTAGAATGGTGGAAAAAGTTAGGCTTCTTCCTTGTATGCGCTACAGATGGTTTAATATTTCTTCCTTGTTTGATTCCCTGTTTCATTCGGCTCATCACCAGTGTAGTACAAGGCATGCAATTAGTGAACATGGACCAAAAGTTGCCTACAACAACACCACCACAAAGGATTATGGTGTTAAAAAACCAAAATAATATAGAAGACCCCTTCAAAGAAGCGAGATTGATTTGTGAAAAAAATGAGCGAATAATGAAGGCTAGAAAAAAATAAATATTGCTCGAGCCAAATTAATTATAAAAAAAAGAGGGAGGATTGTGAAAAGTGCATATTATATGGCTCTACGCAAGATATTTACTATATGTGTTGTGTTGTGTTAATTGTTAATGTTTTATTAATATTTTGATAGTATGGTAAATGTAGTTTTGTAGTTAAAATGTAGTTTTTATGTACCAACCACAGGAAAATGTAAATCTTTCAAAGAAGAAAGAATTTACTACTTTCTTATCAGAAGAGACCAGCTCCTCCTGCTTCTCTCAGCCTGGTGGACGCCATAGAGATTAAAGTAAAAAAGTAATACTAACCAGAGACAATTCTTAGTTAGAATGGAATTTATGCATTATGTATGAATTGTATGAATATTCAACAGGCTATTGTTTTTATGAGATAATCCTTTGTTAACAGGGGTCCTTCTCCAGAGCTTGTGGCTCGGGAGAGGCACCTAGACGTCTGTACCTATGTTTTTATTGTCTTGTATTGTCCTAACTCTAAAATTGTTAAATTTTTTTACTCTAATTGTATTTTTATAACCATCTTATTTACTATTAAACTTTTAAAATTTTAAAACAAGTGATTGGCGTTTATCACAATATTCATACCCCTGTCACCTCCCATTCCTCGCTTCGTATGCTAATTGGCAAAAAAGGCTATTAAGCATACGTAGTTTGTTTCCTAAAATGAGTCTCTTCTGGGGAGGGATCACCCAAAATGAGGAAGTAAGATGAGTCTTCCTCGTCCTGACCTTTCTACCTTTTCAATGCATTCGTGACAAATGAATCCTTGGCAGAACTTATAGTTTCCTGTGTTCAATGGGTTCTTTAAGCAGGAAGTCTGCAGCTATCTTATGTCCTATTTACCACATTTTATTTTTCATTACAAGCACAGCTACATAAACATAAACCTGACAAGCAATGAGTTACTAAATCCAGGACAGCTTATCTAAGATCTGGCTTCTGTTAACTGTGAACAAAGCTCACCTATCTACTTCAGCTATTTCAGCAACTTATTATCTTAACTTTCCTAAAATCCTTAATTCTTCAAATTTAATGTCTCTTTCCCCACTTCTTTGAAATGAGTAAATTCTTTTACTCAGTATACAGAGTCTTCCTCATCTATCCAAGCTGTACAGCTAGTGTCTCTCAAGACTAAGCCATATGCTTTTGACAGTGATGTTAAAGCTGCTGCACGTCGTAGCATCCTCCAATTCCAAACAAGTATTACAACGGATAACACTAAACTTATGCTGACAGAAATAAGCAACACAACTATAGGGTGGATCAAGGCATTCAGTATACTGGTTGCTGTTGGTGACCACCCAAAAAGCACATCCCACCAATGATGAGACAGATGTTCCTCAAGCCTTTTAAAAACCCCTTTGATGGTCTCTGTGTCATGGTGTATAGTAATTAATGTCTTTTTCCCTTCATCTCTAATTTCTTTTAAGATTTCTCTCAATTCGTGATGTTTCAGCAATTGAGCAACAAAATCAAATTCTTTCTTATGGGCACAGGCAGTATCTTCTGCACAGTGGCTAGGTTGGCCTTTATATATTGATGTGACATTACAAGTGCCCAATAGGAAAAATCACATCCCTTAACTCTAAGAAAAATGGAAACACACAAATTGAATTGAGTCTCATTCACAATTTGATTTTCTATCTTTATGATGGGGCATGCTGTCCTAAGACAGACACAGCCTTGTCCTGTACACACAAGTGAAGTTGCCTGTTTGCCTGGAAGCATTTACTACAATAGTTACGACTTTCCACATAATGTCCAAAATAACTCGTAGTCCATTTATTCGTTGTTCCAAGTGAGGTTCAGTTCGTTATCGCTCGGTGTGACCTTCCAAATTCCCTCTGGGGCTTTCTTCACTTGGGAGTGATGGATCCAGGCCTTCTGTTCTTTGATCTTGATTGCAGTGAAGGTAGTGAGGAGCACCTGGAATGGTCCTTCCCACTGTGGTTCTAAGATTTTTTGGGTTTTTTTCTGCAAAAGATTTAACATACACATAATCCTCAGGTTGTACATTATGTACTGGCCCATCTAGTTCTCTGTTTTGAGTTCCAGCCACATATTTCTCAATTTCTCTAAGTTGTTTATTTAGAGCCACCATACATCCATGTAGGGTTTCTTCCCCTACTTGAATGAATGCTGTTCCCCCTTGAACTGCATACAGCCTTCCATACAATATTTCAAAAGAGTTTAGTTTCTCTTTTGCCCTTAGTTTTGTCCAAATTTGCAATAAGGATGAAGGGAGAGCCTACGGTTGCCGTGCAATTTTCGAAATAAAGTATGGTCCCCTATCTGAGGATATGGTGGCTGGAACTCCAAATCGTGGTATTATTTCTTGCAACAGTGCTTTGGTCACCTCCTCATGCCTTAGCTGTCCTGGCAGGAAAGGCTTCTGGCCATCCTGAAAAGGTGTCCGTTAATACCAATAGGTAACGATACCCTCCCTTCCTGGGCAGTTCTGTAAAATCAATTTGCCATTGTTGCCCAGGTCCACAACCTTTCCCAATTTGTCCCACTTTAGGCTTTGGGGTATTTTTAGCGTTAGTTTGGAGGCAAAGACTACACTGACGAGTTACTTGTATCACTGTGCCCTTTAATTTCCTGGCCATGATTCTTTCTTTCAAATGGTTATACAGGGCATCTATTCCCCAGTGTGTTTTCTCATGTTCCCTCTGTACTAATGACCACAACAAAATAGGAGGGTACTACAAGTTTCCCTTCTTCTGTTACAGCCCATCCTTCCTGGTTATAGCTTTCCTTTTCTACCTTAATAAGTTTCTTATCTTTCTTATTGTACATTGGCTTACCTTCAATAGAAATTTTTCCATCTGGCATCAATGCTGCCCCAACAGCCTTATCAGGTACCTCACCTTTTGCTGCATCTTTTGCCTCTCTGTCCACCAGCACATTCCCTTCCAATTCAGAGCTCACTTTTTGGTGTGCCTTTATGTGCATTATGGCTTCTCTCTCAGGTAGTTGTATGGCATCTAATAGCCTCAGTATCTCTTGGGCATGTTTAATACTCTTGCTTTGTGAATTCAGCAGTCCTCTTTCCTTCCAGATGGCTCCGTGAGCATGAACCACTCCGAATGCATACCTTGAGTCCATATAGACGTTAATGGTCTAGACTCTATTACCTCCTTGCTTGTGGTAACTGCATACTCAGCATGCTTTTTCCCACTGATGACATAGCTGCTTCTATCAGTAAACCAGGTCTCAGCATCCACAAGCAGAGTGTCATTCAGATCTGGATGGCTGGAGTAGGTGGCTTCAATGGTCTCCAGGCAATCATGGGTCACTGGTTCTCCTATACTCCCGCTGAGGAAGGAAGCTGGATTCACAATGTTAGTTACTACAATTACACCATCTTGTTCAGAAACCTCTGTGGGGAGAGCCAGTGTCCCCCTTTTGCCTCAAGGACTGCAGACATTGTGTGAGATACTAGCACAGCCATCTTCTGGCCTAGGGTGAATTTGTGTGCTTCTTGGATGTTCACTGCTGCAACTGCTCTGAGGCACCCTGGCCATCCTTTAGCTACTGTGTCCAGTTGTTTGGAAAGATAGGCCACTGCCCTCCAGTACGGGCCTAAGTTCTGTGCTAATATTCCCAAGGCAATCCCTTGCTTCTTGTGGGAAAACAGGCAAAATGCTTTACTGTTGTAATGCATTAATATTGTGTTTCATAGTATTTGTAATCACATAGTTTGTCCTCATTCAGCTGTAATCCATCTCTGTTCCCCGCCCACCTTATCCCTGATTGGGTAGTGTCTTGGCCCTGCCTCTGGCCCTGCCCCCTGGGGCAACCTCACACCCCCCCCCCCCCCTCCCCCCCCCCCCCCCCCCCCGCTGGACAGGCAGGGCCTAGCTCACTCTGGCACCGGAAAGCGATCGGGGAAGATCTCCGGACAAAGCAGGGCAGGACTGTAGAATAAAGCAATATTTTTCCCCCGGACAAAGAGCAGGCTCTTTCTTTTTGCCATCGGCGATCGTCTGGTCTCGTGGAGAAATACCACAACTGGCACCTTACGTGCGGCTCGAAGCCACAAAAGGTTCCCAAAAAGCTGGAAGAACCACTCGGGGAGCACGTGGCCAAGGAATCCCATGCAGAGACAGACCCGTCAGGCTTGGCGTTCGCTGTCGAGTTTCCGAAACACAGGATTCCACAGGCCAGGGCTGCAGTTTTCTCCTTTGGACTCAAAAATCCCATCGGAATGCTGTGAAGGAGCCCTCGACCGGCAAGCTGCTCCCAGAGAGAGTGACCACATGTTCATGGAAAACTGAGCCTGGGATCAGAGACTGGAAGCTCTTTATGCACCAAAAACGGTCAGTCTCAGGCAAAAGGAGTGATTGGGAAAGAAGAGAAAGGAACGCTGGATTTTCGGTGAGTACCACTTTCAGTTTTTTAAGGGAAAATCTTTAAGGGGCATTGAACCTCAGAGGAAAGAGTTTCTCCTTTCGCAGAAGGTTTTTGCTTTCAGAGTAAAAAACCTTCAAAGTGCTTTCTCTCGGCAGCCTGGGGGAGGGTGGAAAAGGAAACTGTTTCCCCTTTTTGGTTTGTTTTGGTTTTTTTTTTCTCTCCAGCGAGGTTTTTTTTCCTTTTGGTTTCTCTGTCACAGATAAAAGGGGACATTGAAACTTAAAATCTGAGCCAAAAATGGGTGCTAGGCTGTCTGTGTCTCAAAAAAGAGCCTGTTATCAGATTTTAAGTGTCTCAGATGATGGGAAAACCCATTTTTCCAAGAAGCAATTAAAGAATTTCCTTTGGTGGTTATTTGCTCAATTTCCAGATGTATCATCTGAGCAAATAAGCTCCCCAGAATTTTGGGAAACTGTTGTAAAAAAATTGTCTCAGTCAAGCTCCCCCGATGATAAAGAAAAAGCAAATTTTGCTCTTTGGAGCTTGCAGATTCTATTTGAAATGCAAAAACAAAATGAAAAGAAAAAAAAGCCGGTTCCTTGTGGACTTTCCCCAGTTTCCTCAGTTTCTCCCTATCCTGACCCCAAAATCCCTTCCCCAAAATCAGATATTCCTCGAGAAACCCCTAAACTTTCCCCAAAACTCCCTTCTTCCCCAGTTGGTAAACCCCGGGTTTGGTTTGCTTTTGCAGGCAGTCCGAGTACACAAAATCCCTATCTTAGTGATTCCCAAGCTAGTCTTAGTTCAGAAGGGGGGTCACAAGATGGAGGGGACTCCTTTGTTTCCCAAAATGGCTGAAGCTATGTGCTCTCGAGTCACGAGGAGCCTCTCTCTTTGTCTGTCCCTCCTTCCCACAATCCCTTTCGCAATCCCTTCCTCTCCCTAGACCCCTCCCTCTCTTCAGTGCCCCCCCAGCACTGCCCTCTCCTCTGACTTCACCCCCTACCCTCAAACCTCTGCCCTCCGACTCCGCCCCTTGTGACTCAAGCCTCCAGCCCCTCCCTGCCCCTGGTTCCCACAGTTTCCCTGCCCACAGTCCCAGTTCCCATGCCCCGGGGCGGGGGGGGGGGGGGGGGGGGGGGGTGGTGGAGGGGGGGGGAGCCGGGAACCTTGAAGCAGGAAATTATCCCGGCTTCTCTGCCACCCCTGTCACATACCGACAGTCAAAAAGGGGGGTGCTGTCCACAGTAATTGGGACCCCTTCCCCCAACAAGCGATTCAGGAGTTATGCAAAGCTCATGACAAATTTGGACGCAAAAATGAATACTTTCGCAGCCTTTTAAAAGTGAATTTAGCAGGGAATGCTATTGTTCCCTTTGACATCTGGCAGCTTTTTTCTTCCCTCCTTTCATCCACACAGTTTAGGCTTTGGGACTCCACATGGAAAAAAAGATTGAGATTTACTCCCAGAGCTTTGGCAAAATCCTGAAATGGCTGTTGATAATAATAATTTGCCAATTCAATTAGAACATCTATGTGGTGATGGTGAATGGGTCTCAGCCCTCAAGCAAGCTCAAGAAATTCCTTTAGCTGTTTTAGAGCGCATCAAAGATGCTTCTTCCAAAGCATTCTCTTCAATCCAACCCGATGGGTCCTTCCAACCTTACAGTAAAATAAAGCAGCTTCCATCAGAACCTTTTGTAACGTTTGTGGAGCGATTAACCTGACCTATCGAGTTACAGGTTAAGAAAGAAGGAGCCCATGAACAGGTCCTGGAGGAGATGGCTCTGGCCGATGCAAACGAACATTGCAAGTCAGCCATCCTCAGCCTGCCCTTGGAACCAGTGCCAACCTTAGATGACATGCTCCACGTGTGTACTCAGAAAGTTCCCTTCATGACAGCTCACCTAAACCACAGTTCCAGAGATGCATTCAGACCACCGCAAAAAGCTGCCGCAGCAGACACTGTGCCTCCTGTGTCTGTGCCACAGCCACCACCCAAGAGAAGAACAACATGTCTCCTGTGTGATTAGGCTGGACATTAGGCATCTCAATGCCCTTTAAAGAAGCAATTTCTGGGCTTTTGGGACAATGGGGGTGGGAGGTCTCAAGAGTTCAAAGGGAATTTTTCAAAAAACTAAAATGTCAGTGCTTACTTGCCCAGTGTGCCGACATAAACAGGGCAAATCCGAGGAGGGGGGAGTAAAAACTAGAAAATGCAAATGTTAAATTAAATAATCCCATTATAACTAGATCTACCTTTCAGCAGAAGTCACCAGATATGACCCTTTCAGATCATGATGTAAGCAGACCCAATCTAACCACATAATGTCTAAAAAAGCCTTTTAGGTTACAACTGACAGAATCCTTGCACCTAAGTGACACAGACTGGCATTTAGGTTCAATGGATCTACAGATGCCAGGCTCCTGGCAACATGTTGGCAGTAAGTATGTCATCCTTGGGGACACCAAGTACACACCAAGAGAGATCGAGATCCTTACGGGTCACGTCCAATCGAACCCTAAAGAACTAGTTCTCTGGCTGCGCTGTGTCTGCCCACCTTTGTTTCTGCCTAAGGGGCAATTCCAGCACCTGACCCGTTCCCTGAAGAAAACAGCACAAGGGACAAACACCTTGAGGTTTGCCCCACATGAGTTATTGGGAGGGACAAACTCATAATAGGGTGTGAGGTCCGTCACAGTAGGGAAGTAATAAACCTCAAAGGAGTTTTGGACACAGGCGCGAATATAACGATTGTACCAGAAAGGATGTGGCCTTCACATTGGGAACTGCAAAATGTGGCTGGGCACGTACAAGGTGTAGGGGGAATGAAATGAGCAAAACAATCAAAGAGTGTTGTGCAAATTAAGGGGCCAAACAGACAACTGGCTACACTGCGTCCATTTGTTTTGGATTATTTGGAGCCCTTGTGGGGGAGAGACCTGATGGCCCAGTGGGGGGTCACGATTGGCATTCCAGATGCCCCCTGGTTTTTTGGGCTGTGGCCACTGAAGAGCTCCCTACCCAGAAACTCAATTGGAAAACTGATTCACCAGTCTGGGTAGAGCAGTGGCCGCTCAGTAAAGAAAAATTGAAGGCGCTTCAGGAGCTCGTGGATGAACAGCTAGCTAAAGGCCACATTGTGGAAACCACGTCTCCATGGAATTCCCCAGTCTTTGTTATCAAAAAGGCAAACAAAGGCAAGTGGCGGCTCCTCCACGATCTCCGTCAAATTAATAATGTCATTGAGGACATGGGTTCTCTCCAGCCAGGGATGCCATCCCCAGCAATGCTCCCCCAAAATTGGAATTTGGCAATGTCATGGGTTAGTATAGTTTAGCTTTTAGTTATAAAAAAATGTAAAATAATTCTCCAGGTCAGGACCTGGGAATTGCTTTGGAAGAGACAGAGACCTATCAGAGAGTTAGTTAGAATATTGACATCTATTCTGACCACTGAAATTGTTAGTTGCGACTTTGGGAAGTACCATATAAAACCCCTTGATTTCCTGTAGGTGGAGTCTTTTTTCTTTCTTCCTTTGGCCAGAGAGAGACAGGTAACATCGAGCCGGGCCTGCTGCTCCCCCCTTTTGGGGGGGGAGCTGGCCTGAGGCCTGGCTGGATTCCATCGGCTCCCGGGTGAAGGGGGAAGAAGGAGAAGTTGCTGTTTTTTAACAGCTACTTTCTTCAGATTTCTTTGGAGCAGAGAGAAATCTCTGCTAAGCTCTGATAAGAGCTATAGGCACTATTTAGGCTGAAGCCACCCCGATTTACACCGAGGGGTGGGCTGAGAAGGTATTTATAATCCTGCTTAGTTTTTATGATTCCAGACTGCCTGGATGCTCTGATCTCTGATGTTTTTGTGAGTTCTTCCTCCTTCATCAGCTCGGCCTTGAAACATCTAACACCAGGAGCCACAGAGGGAAAAACAACGACTCCAAGTAGATTTAACTCTTTCTTAGCAGCATGAAGCTTCCAGAGCTCAGCCCTTCTCTGAGAGAGTAAGAAAGGACAGAGTGAACATAAAGAACAACAGGATGAAGTCAGTAAAGCAAGAGTGAAAAGACTGTTAGGACAGAGAGTTAAAGAGTTAGTTGTTCTATTCTTACTTGAGCCATGGAAATGAACTCTATATTTAAGTCATTCTTTTAAATTATGAGAAAGATATACATTTAGGGAGATGATTGTTTTGTGTATAGATTTAAGCAAAGGTGTTTGTGATAAACTGAGTAATATCCTATAAGATGCTTAAATAGAGATAAAAATGAAAAACCCCTTGCACCAGTGAAGAAGTAAGAAAATATCACTGTACCTTAAACTAAAGAATCCTTTGCTTTGGAGTTATTCATCTTTAAAAAGTAACACCCCAGTATGCAACAGTCTAAGACCCATGACCCGTCAGCAGCTTAAGAAACTGCTTCTGAGAGGGTCACAAAGGCAAGTTTCTCCAGGCAGTTGTTTTTGTGACAGTTTAAAACTCACAAGAGAACTGTTCTAAGTTGTCAGTGAGATCCATGACTCTAAAAGATATTCTTCCCCTAAAGAATTGATGAAAGACTATTATCAGATAGTGAAACTGACTGAAAATTACAAGTTTTGTTTCTTTATGTTGTTTTGTACGAAAGTAAACAGTTTGTAAAGAGAAAGAAAAGTTTTTTGAAGTTTCATTCCATTTTAGTTTTTTTCCCAACTTTCTGGTTTTTTCTATTCTTTTAGTGTAAGTTAATAAACTATTTGTTAATTTTAAAGTTAAGCCTGCTTTGTTTTTCTCCTAGTTTCTCTCTCACAAAAAGAGTAAGTACCAAAACCAAAATTTAGTAAACATAAAACCACTACACTACGTAGTGTTTCTGCCTAGTTTAAAATTAAAACTATGACAGGCAATTATTGATATCAAAGATTGTTTTTTCCAGATTCCTCTGCACCCTGATGATGCCCCACGTTTCGCCTTCTCGGTCCCTACCCTCAACCGAGAAGCCTCGAGGAAAAGATACCACTGGAAATTTCTTCCCCAAGGGATGAAAAACTCGCCATCTATTTATCAGTGGTACCTCTCTTCCCTGCTGTCCCCAGTGCATGCAGCTGTAGGAGAAGCCATCATCCTGCACTACATGGATGATGTGCTTGTGTGTGCCCCCAATGATGACTTACTGTCCCACGCGCTTGACCGGACAATCGGTTCTTTGGTTGCTGCAGGGTTTGAGCTTCAGGAAGAAAAGATTCAAAGGTTGCCACCTTGGAAGTACCTGGGTCTGGAGATTGGTAAGCGGACTTCTGTGCCACAAAAATTGGCTGTCAAAAATAACAGCAGGACCTTAGCAGGTGTCCAGCAGCTGTGTGGGTCTTTACATTGGGTAAGACCTTGGCTAGGTCTGACTGCTAAGGACCTAGATCCCCTCTTCAATCTGTTAAAAGGGGAAGAGGAGTTAAGTTCTCCTAGGACCCTTACCCAAGAGGCAAGAGCAGCTCTATAAAAGGTACAGGACTGTATGGCCACCAGACAGGCCAACAGGTGCAAATCAGACTTCCATTTAAATTCATCATTTTAGGCAAATTGCCACACCTACACAGGATGATTTTTCAGTGGGAAAAAGTGGAAAAATCAAAAAACGACAAAGACTGTAGGGATCCCCTCTTAATCATCAAGTGAGTTTTCCTCAGTCACCACCGGTCCAAAAGAATGACCAGGCCACAGGAACTGGTAGTAGAATTGATCCCGAAAGCCAGGGCCCGGATCAGGGAGTTGGCAGGATGTGATTTTGAGTGCATTCACATCCCAATTGAGGTAAACTCGGGCCAAATCACAAAAGCAATGTTGGAGCACCTGATTCATGAAAATGAAGCTTTGCAGTTTGCTCTGGATAGTTATACAGGTCAAATTTCAATTCATTGGCCTGCCCACAAATTATTTAGAGAACAAATTCAGTTCAAATTGTCATTAAAAAGTGTTCAGAGCAGGAGGCCCTTAAAAAGGCTCTAACCGTGTTTACAGATGCATCTGGAGCATCTCATAAATCAGTAATAATATGGAAAAATCTTCAAACTCAGCAGTGGGAAAAAGATATTGTCGAGGTGGAAGGATCACCTCAGGCGGCTGCAGTTGTTAGAGCTTTTTAAAATTTTCCTTAACTATTCAATTTGGTCACAGATTGAGCCTATGTAGCAGGTGTAGTATCCAGAGCTGAGCAAGCTGTACTGAGTGAGGTCTCCAGTGCTGCACTTTTCAACTTGCTCTCAAAACTAGTGAATCTGGTCTCCCACTGAGAGCAACAATTACATGTGATGAACATCAGACCACACACTGATTTACCAGGGTTCATAGCCGAGGGCAACAGAAGGGCTGATGCTCTTGCTGCACCTGTGGAGATGGCCCCACTCCCAAACATCTTTGGAAAAGCCAAAATCAGCCATCAGCTTTTTCACCAGAATGCACCAGGCCTAGTCCGCCAGTTCCACCTAACTCGGGAACAGGCTCGGGCAATTGTGTCAATGTGTCCCTCATGCCAACAACACGCACTCCCAGCCCTAAGTGCAGGGGAAAACCCCAGGGGATTGAACAGCTGTGAGGTATGGCAGATGGACGTGACACACGTCATGTCCTCTGGTAGGCAAAGGTATGTCCATGTATCTGTAGACACCTTTTCTGGAGCTGTCTATGCCTCTGCCCACACAGGGGAGAAGTCTAGTGATGCCATGAAACACCTAATACAGGCTTTCTCCTTCCTGGGCATCCCCAAATCAATAAAAACTGATAATGGACCCACGTACACATCCAAGGAGTTCAGAAGCTTCCTGCAGCAATGGGGAGTAGAGCACAAAACAGGCATCCCCTACTCCCCGACAGGTCAGGCCATAGTGGAAAGGACCCACCAAAATCTCAAAAGTGTCCTCAGCCAACAACATCAGTCTCTAAAATTAGAAACACCCCAAATCCAGTTGTCCAAAGCCTTGTTCACTATGAACTTTTTAAATTGCACATTTGAAAATCTTAACCCACCAATTATGCTCCATTTCAGAGAGAACTGCCAACTGCAGCTGAAAGCAAAGCCACCGGTAATGGTAAAGGATCCAGCAACCAGGGAAACAGAGGGTCCTCATGATCTGATCACCTGGGGTCGTGGGTATGCTTGCGTGTCCACTCCCTCAGGTCTCAAGTGGGCGCCAGCCAAGTGGGTGAAACCTTTCATCCCTAAAAGTCCAAAGCCACCTGCAGAGGCCCCACAAGTGGCCAGTGCTTCCTGCAGGAGGAGAAAGTGCCGAACCTTCTCCTTATAATTATCATTATTCCTTAACAGTGTTTTCCTAAACGGTTTGTTTGCACCAAAGGTCATTTTTCTTCTGCAACTTTAAAGGTACTCAAGGTCCGAACTCTGAGCATCTCCCACGAGCCGAGCCTTCCTCTTTCTTAATTTAATAAGAAAAGGGGAAATGTTGTAATGCATTAATATTGTGTTTCATCATATTTGTAATCACGTGGTTTGTCCTCATTCAGCTGTAACCAACTCTGTTCCCCGCCCACCTTATCCCTGATTGAGTAGTGTCTTGTCCCTGCCTCTGGCCCTGCCCCCTGGGGAAAAATCCCCCTAGCTCACTCTGGCGCCGGAAAGCCATCGGGGAAGATCTCCAGCCAATGCAGGGCAGGACTGGAGAATAAAGCAATATTTTCCTCTCGGACAAAGAGCAGGCTCTCTCTTTTTGCCATCAGCGGTCATCTAGTCTCGTGGAGAAATACCACAGTTTACTTACACTTGGAGATCCCAGGGCTGGAGTTGACATAAGGGCCTTCTTTAGTTGGTCAAAGGCTCGGGTTGAATCTTTTGTCCACTGAAGATCTCTGCTCCCTTCTGTGATCAAGGCATACAGGGGTTTAACAAGCAACTCATAGTTACAAATCCACAGTCTGCACCACCCTGTCATGCCTAAAAAGGTTCTTAGTTCTTTCACTGTCTGAGGTTTCGGGGTCTGGCATATTGCTTCCTTGCGATCCTGCCCCAGAGTCCTTTGTCCAGCACTTACTTCGTAACCCAGGTAAATGACTGTTTGCCTCACCATTTGGGCTTTTTTCTGGGATACTCGATACCCCTGCAGGACTAGAAAGTTTAGGAGGCTTACCATCCAGTCCACGCATGTCTCCTGGGTCCGGGTGGCTATTAAGAGATCATCCACATACTGGAGTAACTGTCCTTCTCCTGGTGGAGGTTCCCAGGACTCTAAATCCTTGGCAAGCTGCTCCCCAAATATAGTGGGGGAGTTCTTGTACCCCTGCGGTAACACACACCATGTGAGCTGAATTTTCCTTCCAGTTTTGGGGTTCTCCCATTCAAATGCAAAAATTTTCTGCCTGGCTTCATGGAGAAGGAGGCAAAAGAAAGCATCCTTTAGATCTAGAACAGTAAACCAAGTTAGCTCAGGTGTTAAATGGGTTAACAAGGTGTAGGGATTGGCAACCACTGGATACAAGTCTTCAGTTACCTTGTTAACAGCCCTTAAATCTTGCACTAATCTGTATGACCCATCAGGTTTCTTTACTGGCAGAATAGGAGTATTAAAATCAGATTGACACTCTCTCAGTAGTCCTACCTGCAGAAAGTTCTCAATAATTGGGGTAACTCCTTCTATATCTTCTTTCTTTAGGGAGTATTGTTTAACCCTTACTGGCTGTCCTCCTTCTTTAAGCCTGATTTGCACTGGTAGTGCATTCTTTGCTCTTCCTGGTATATTGGAGGCCCATACCCCTGGAAATACTTGATCCATTATTTTCCTAAAATTTTCCTTTTCACTTGGCACTTCAATTTCTTTGGTTATTAGCATTAAGCTTAACAGTTCTCCATATTGTTGATCCTTTACCTCCAAACTAATTTCCCCATTTTTGAATATTATTCTTGCTTCCAGCTGCTCTAGCAAATCTCTGCCCAAAAGTGCAGATGGAGCATTAGGCATGTATAAAAATCGATGGATGCCCCACCGTTTTCCCAATTTATACTTCAATGGTTTGCAAAAATAAGCTCTTTCAGATTGGCCAGTTGCCCCCTTTACCATAACATAGTCATTGGTTACAGGTATTAGGGCCTTATTCAACACTGAAAATGTTGCCCCTGTGTCTATCAAAAATTTCACTTCTTTTTCTTTGTTCCCCAGTTTGACTATAACCAGAGGGTCCCCTAGGGTAGGGCCTTCCGGTCCCCCTCAGTCCTCCTTTAGATGAGCAACTACTTTTTCCTTTTTCTGATCACCTTTTTTATGTTCATTACCCTTTCTTAATTCTGGGCACTGGTTTTTCCAGTGACCAAATTTCTTACAAAATGCATATTGATCTTTTCCTAGTTGGGGTGGTCCTTGTTTTGGTGGACCTTGCCCATGTTTTCCCTTTTCTCACTCTTTTACTACTGCTACCAAATTCTTCACCCCTTGTTTATACCCTTCTTCCCAGTTACTAAAAACTCTCTATGCCTCATCTAGTAAAGTTTCTAAATTCCGGCTGTTTGGGCCCCGGATCTTCTGGAGTTTCCATCTGATGTCTCCTGTGGATTGTCCTAAAAATAAATTTATTAATTGCTGCGTTCCTTCATCAGATCCGGGATCCAGGGTGGTGTGTTGGTGCATTGCGTCTCGCAGGTGATCTAGAAATTCAGAAGGTGTTTGAGAGGGGCCGTTTGATAGCATATAACACTGACCAGTTTATGGTTTTGGGGATTGCCCTTTCCAGCCCTTTTACTATCAGTTCTTGGTATCTCTTTAACCATCCTAACCCCTCATCATCATTAGGATCCTAACCTGGGTCTTGAAGGGGAAATACATCTTTAACATCCTCTTGTGTTGTCCTACAATCATCCCCAGCCAGATCCCCAGCCATTTTCAAAGCTAATTGCTTCTCAGTTTCTGTTAAGGCATCAAGTAGCAGTTGCAGATCTGCCCAATCAGGTGAATGCTGCTCAGTCATATCTCAGCACCAAAAATTTCTCGGCTATTTCTGCTACCTCTGGGCATAAATTCTGGGCTCTGCTTTCTGCACACAATCAAAGACTTCTCAGAGAGACCCAACTCCAAACACCAACCGTTTTAGGCTCGCAAAGAAAATAGCCAGGGGTCCCTCACGACTCCAAACACACTCCACCAGAAGTTTCAACAAGGTCTCGCCGAAAAATCCTACGGATTTCGGCCGGGACACCACACACAAATCCCTCCGTGAGAAGGAGGTGGGGGGGTAACCCTGACCCCACGCTGCCTCTCCACTCCTCTGTGGTTAGGGACTAGACCACCAGGACTTTAAAATATTGCTACACACTCTAGCCTAAACTGCAAGCCTCACAAACAAGCAAAAACATATATTTTTAACTAAAACACTCACTCGCCAATAAAAAAAATTCTTAGGGTTTTACAGGGAGTTTAGAGACACGGCCCGAGGCTGCAGAGCCTGGATTCCCCTGCGGTTTCCAGGGAAACAAATCACTACCCCCACGATTGCTGGGGCTGGCTCAGGTTTCAAACCTCCTTACGCCGCTCGCTCCTTTTAACTACAAAGATAAACCATTTTAACCTACACAAATGCTTTTTTCACCTAACAAAACGTCAGCAAAATCTTGTTGCCAAAAGCACACGCTGTCCAAGCTCACACACAGTCTAATTCCCCTCCAGCACACAATCTGGATACAATACAAACACTTTAAATTCTTCTGCTCTCTCAAACAGAAGGATCCCTCCGCTGATCAGGCGGGGAATTCAAAAGGCTTTTACAACTTCAAGCTTGCAAAACTCCTAAAAACACTTACACAGGTTACTAACACACTCCAAAATCACACAAATCAAAACGCTTACAACACAAACTCCCACAGACCACGATACATACCGTGCACCAATAATTCTTCCACAGCCTGAACACACAAACACCCCAAACCATGAGACCACAAAACACGGATCCGTTCACACCACACACACACGGTGCGCGCGAGGCCGCAATCGGGATTTTCCGCGACCCACAACGGGACTCCTTCGTGTCCCAAAACGGGCTAGCCACTCGGATTATGGATTGTCAAAATACCTTTAAACCACAAACTGTAACCGGAGCCACCACTGCTCCTAATACACAACAACACCGGTTATTTCACTGCCGCTGCTGCCCCCTCACGGGACACGGACTACCAAGGCATCTTTAAACTGCAAGCTCACACAAAAAAACCCCAGTTATCGCTGTCCCCACTACAGGGCACGTATTACCAAACCACTGATACCAGGCTCCGCAGAGCTGTCACAACTTTTACAAACAAACCCAAGAGGCGTATGTTGTGCACGAGACGTCTCTCAGTGTCTTACCAACCGCCTATACCAAGGTACCTCTTTTCAAGTATAAGCATACCTTTTGTCCGTAGTTCCAGCAGGTTCTGGTCTTTCCTCAGGTAATCAGAGGGACCGCAGGAGCCCTCTTCCCAGAAAATTCTGGGTAGGCACCCAGAGGGGTCCTGGACCCCGCTGGCCCCACGGCCAGAGAGAGCAGTCCTCCTGGCTGGCTCAACAAAATGACTTATTAAAGAAATATGGGTATTGATCTAGTATCAATACCCAACTGTGACGGACAAAAACTCTCTAACAGTTTAAAGATAGAAAGTGTATGCTTATTATGGCCGGGCTGCAAGCGGGATAGTTCCCTAATTCGCACGGCGAAATTCACAGGTAATTACAAAGCCTTTTATTTACAAAAGTGTTGACAACCCAAAACACAAATGCATATTCATACCCCTGTCACCTCCCATTCCTCGCTTCGTATGCTAATTGGCAAAAAAGGCTATTAAGCATACGTAGTTTGTTTCCTAAAATGAGTCTCTTCTGGGGAGGGATCACCCAAAATGAGGAAGTAAGATGAGTCTTCCTCGTCCTGACCTTTCTACCTTTTCAATGCATTCGTGACAAATGGATCCTTGGTAGAACTTATAGTTTCCTGTGTTCAATGGGTTCTTTAAGCAGGAAGTCTGCAGCTATCTTATGTCCTATTTACCACATTTTGTTTTTCATTACAAGCACAGCTACATAAACATAAAGCTGACAAGCAATGAGTTACAAGATCCGGGGTAGCTTATCTAAGTTCCAGCTTCTGTTAACTGCGAACAAAGCTTACCTATCTACTTCAGCTAATTCAGCAACTTATTATCTTAACTTTCCTAAAGTCCCTAATTCTTCAATTTTAATGTCTCAACCAACTGCCTTGCAGCATCCAGGGCCCTGCCCTGCTCCTGCCCTGGCCGCAGTGCGAGGGACATGGCAGCACTGCCAGCCTCGTGCCTTGGCCGCTGGCCTCGATCTGGGGCACAAGAAGTCAGGGGTGTGTGGCTCTTTCTGGGTAATGGTGTTTAGAATTAAGAATTTCCTTTTAAAATCTATTCCAGCGTGGAAGGTACTGCTCAAGTGATGTGCCAGCCCATGCTAAAGGACAGGTTGCATCCAGTGGGGTTCTTCACGTTCCTGTGGTTATTGTAAAGTATCTTACACACACAAAAAAGGCATCAAATCCCCCACATTTTTAATTGTTATAGTTATGGTTACACGTTATTGAAGGAAATTCATATCCATCACCTGTCTCCCACTTGCTTCTGGTACTCCAGCTATTACCTCATATATATTTTATTATCTATTCTGATATCAGGTTCACAACAAATGGGAAATATGTACAGTTTTAAGCACAGGAAGCCACAATTTTACATCTACAAGCTAAGATGAAAGCGAGATGTTTGTTCTGTTCTTGACAAAAAACAAGGAAGTATTTCTGAAATGTTTTCCAAACAAGCTTTCCTGTTTCATATTATTAGTTTTTCTACCAATAAAATATTATCTTTTTAAAAACCCACTGAATTAAAAAGAATTGAATTAAGTAATCTATATTTGCTTAATTAATTTTCCAATAGTAATGGAAAGAAAACTGTTTTGAGGAGGACATGCCCCAGTTTGATATTACTTATGATACTTATCTGAATCTTTGAAGCAGTCATGAGTTTTAAGTGTTTTTGAAAAAGCAATAAACCAAAATTTATTGAGGATGATGGTATGCCATAAAAATTCCCTGGCTCAAGGAATTTCAAAATTTACTAAAATAAATGGTGTACTTTCTAATCTGTTTAAAACAAACTGAGTTAAATCCAGGAGATTAAAATTCTTCAAGGAATGTTTCTTCAGTTGTGTTTGTGCAGCCCCTTTCCAGCTGCTTGAGAAACACCCTGGGAATTCCTGTTGGCTCCAGTGTGTAACCTGATTCATGGCAAAGAACTGCAGGAGGGAGAAACCACAGCTTATCAAAAAAGAGGAAAAAAATGCAGGTGGAGAATGGGAGAGGGTGGGTCACTTGAACTTTGGGCTCCCCTGTCACATTTCTGGCTGGCTGCCAGCTCTCCTCCAAGACTTGGAATCAGCTCCACAGAGGTGAGATTCACCTGGAGCGAGCTGCACGTTGTCCTCCTGCCTCCTAAAAACACTGCTATCATGATTGCTCTCAAAAGTGCACTCTAGGAGGCATTTTATATTAATGAAATGAGATTTATTAAGTTAAGAGCAATAAACAAATCAGGTATCATTGACACAACTTGGTTTTCTTGACTCACAAATTTTCTACTTTATTGGTGGGAAAATGTGATGTTTTCTATTCCCACGCTACTCCTGTAAAATTCATGGTGTTGTTTTTGTTTTCACTGTTAAACACTTGGGAAGCTATGAAATATCCTTCTCACTGTAGACCAAAACCTAAAGCAAAATGACCAAATTTTAGGTGCTCCCAAAAGGGAAACCCAAGGGATTTGCCATCCCAGAGTCATCCCGAGATTTCACATTAAAACACTGCAGGTGATGGCAAAGATCCCCTTGCTTTTTCCTTAGAGCACAGGCAAGGATGGAGCCTTCTGAGTGCTGGCAAATTCAGCTGTTTTAAAAAAGGAACTGTAGGAGAATCTCACAATGAAAGATACTGCAGTGTGGGGAGACAGAGATAGTGCTAAAGGCAATCTTGCCCCCCATATATTGCAGCTGTATTAATTATCTAAGAGTGGGAACAGCCTTGCCCTCACAGCTATGGGTGTGATAAAAGACTGAATTAGCTGGGAGAGGAGTCAGTTGGAGTTTGTTGGCTGTGCTGTGAGGAGGAAGGGACAGGAGGTTGTGTGAGGGACAGTGTTGAGGGTTAAGTTTCCTGTAGAATTCTCCCCCGCCCCAAGTTGCTAGGAGACTAAATACTGGTAGTTAGAAAGTGCTTAACCTGGACAAAAGGAAGCTGATCACTTAGTTTTGGGGGAGGGAGAAAGCTCCCGGAGAGCTGAGGGTGGTGGGCTCACGGCTCTCAGTCTTCCGGGGAGCACAGATCAGGCGACTGCTGGCTGCCTGGAGTCCACGGTTAATGGAGGAGTCTGGTCCTGGGAATTCTACCATCTGTTGGAGCGCCCAGGAATTCGGAGTTTTCTTCGCTGTCCTGCTGGATTTTGGGTCAGCCCGGGTCCAGCCGCTGCGGCTTCTCCGGCACTGCCAACTTTGCCTGCTAGGACACCCCCCTGCCTGCGGAGGACAGTCCACCGCGCCCGGCTTCCAGCCATCAGCGCCGGAGCTTCCACCGTTTGCCCTCGGGGTTCTTGGTTCTGTTTTACTATTATTATAATTGCTGTTGGTTTTTTTGTCTGTCCTGTTATATTTACTAGTAAAGGACTGTTATTCCTTTTCCCCATAGCTCTGACTGAAAAGTTTTTTTTTTTAGTCTTCCAAATTATAATAACACGGAGGGAAGGATTTGAATTCCTCATTTCCTAGAGAGGCCTGCCTCTCCTTAGCAGACACCTGTCTTTTCAAACCAAGACAGACAGAAAGGGTAAGGCAGCCATCCTAGAGACAGGAAGCAGTGAGCTGGAAATGCAGAAGAAAGAGAGAAAGAGCCAGAGCTGTGGAGCTGCTCATGGGACTGCAACATAGAAAAGGTATGAAAGACTTAGATAACAAGGTACTGATGCTTGAAGCCCTCTGAAGTGTCGGTGGCTTTCCCCGACATTCAGGTGGTTTTAGAGTCTTTTTGCCCTCTGCAAAGCTCTGTGCCAAATGGATGAAAGAGACGGAGTCTTCAAGTTCTGATTTTTCAAGGTTGCGTGCTTTGTTTATTTCTCTTATCTTACAATTTTCTCAGTGTCCAACAAGATGTTCGCAGCTGCTCGGACATCTGACGACTCCTCCCAAACTGGGCTGTCGTTATCTTTTATACTAATTGCTACGTATTCTTTATTTATCATTTCTTGCCAATGCCTATTACTAATACTAAACAGGTCATCTCTACCTTGACCCAACCCAATCCTCATTAAACTACTTTGTGCCAACGTCACTGCTGAAAATGGAGTGAGGGAAGAAGAAAGAAGAAGCAGGAGACAACGCCCCAGATTCTCCATCTTGCCCCCATTCACTTCAATGCTAGAAATCTCAATTTACTGTTTTTTCACCCTGTGATAAGCTAAACTACAATCTTTCACACTCTTGTGGTCTGCAAACCCTCTCACAGTGCAGGAAGCCTTTCCCATGGACTGAGATCAAAGCCAGTGTCTCTCTGAGCTCTGGGCTGGGGTCCCAGACCCCCCTGTCCAGGTCTCTGACCCTTCAGGGCAGCCAAAGGAATGCCCTGGACTCCAACAAATGCAGAAGAAAGAGAGAAAGAGCCAGAGCTGTGGAGCTGCTCATGGGACTGCAACATAGAAAAGGTATGAAAGACTTTTAGATAACAAGGTACTGATGCTTGAAGCCCTCTGAAGTTTTTAAAGAAGCACTCTTGAGTGCTGTGGCCATCTTGACAACGACACTGCAGTATCAACTGCAAATTCCCTCTTGTCCAAAGGGTCAGGAAGAACATGCTCCCATGTGCTCTACAGCTACTTTGTAATCATGGAGAGAAATTAATCCAGAATCCGCCTGTGAGTAACGTGAGGCTGTGCCAGGGTCTGCTCTCGGATCATGCTTGTGCCAGAGATGATCGGGATCTGGGTGAAATGGAGAAGGTGTGATGGGCAAGAGACATTAACTTAGCACTCTCAACAGGAAATCAGAAATCCATCCTTCATTCCCAGTCCCAGTCTGGCAGTAACTGGAGCCAAAGCACAAACTGTGACTCAGAGTGTGTCTCCTGGCTTTGCCTGTGTCCTGCTCCATCCCATGCCATGGGAGGTGGAAACTGCTCCCCTGCTCCAAAGACTTCTTGGGAGCAGGTGGGGAAGTCCAAGAGATTTTCCTCATGTGGAAACTCAGCAAGGCTGGGTTTCCTTGATTTACAAGTAATTGTGGCAGGCACACAGCAGAGGAGGTCACTCACGGCACAGAGCGGGAACTCTGTGAGTGCTGTTTTTCACCTGTGCAGTGGAGCCAATGAGTGACATTACAGTGCAGCTACCTTAAAACCACCTGTCCCAGCTCAGTACCCCCAGACCCGTCGGTCCCGGCTCAGCCACCCCAGGCCTGGCTCAGCCTCCCAGACCTGGCTCAGCCCTCCAGGCCCCGGCCCCGTGCTGGCTGCCGGGGCCTGGCCTGCTCCCCTCGGCCCGAGAGGAGGAGGAGGAGGAGGTGGAGGAAGAAAGGGAGGAGGAGAGAGTTGCCTGGGGCTCTGTGACACATTGGAGGCCCGGGGACATCCATATTGGTGCCTTGGGGGGTGGAGGTCAGCAGTGCTTTCAAAGAACCATGGAATCATTTAGGTCTGAAAAGCCTTCCGAGACCATGGATACAACTGTTCACGCAGCACTGCCAAGGCCACCACTAACACATTTCCCCGAGTGTCACATCTACACAATTTTGAGCCCATTCAGGGATGGTGACTCCACTGCTTCCCTGTTTTGAAGACAATCTCCCATCCAGAGTGGGGCTGGCCACACACAACTCCTCACTTGGTGTCTAATCCCTGCTTTTCCGTGTGCTCCAGACTGACCATCCATCCTCCCAGTCCAGAGCCAGCAGCCAGTCTGGGCTCTGGCAAGTCCTGTGCCTGCTCCTGAAGGGCACTGAGTTACCCTGGAGTACCCAAAGGAAATACACGGAAGGGAAAACTACAGCTGCAGGACTACAGATACATCCAAGGAGTAACAGCTTCCCCACTGACCAAGAGTAGATCTAGATTGGGTGCTATGAAGAAATTGTGTCCTGTAAGGATTGTGAGGCCCTGGCACAGGATCCCAGAGAAGCTGTGGCTGCCCCATCCCTGGAAGTGTCCAAGGCCAGGTTGAACAGGACTTGGAGCAACCTGGGATAGTGGAAGGTGTTGTTGCCGTGGCAGGGGGTGGAATGAGATCACTTTAAGGTCCCTTCCTGGGATTCTGTGATTCTATGAAGTGAAACATAAAGATAATGGTGTAAAAAACATAGTCTGACACATGACTTACAAAAAATTCAAACCCATGATAAGTAATTTTTCAATCTTGGCAGAAGCAGGAGGCCTGAAAGATGATTTCTAATACCAGTCTGCCATGGAGGGCTAACAGGAACATGCAGAAAAGACATAATTGGGACAGAAAACCACAGTGAGTTTTTTGCATGTGTTTGAGGAGTAGGAGGAGGGTGGGGAGTTCCCAGACAAGAACTCATGAGCTTGCCTGAGGATCTGTCTCATGCCGAAGCATCAGGTTGGGGTAGAATCAATGGACACAGTGAATAATAACAACCTAACCATTGCCAGATGGTCCTCCCTGCACCCCTGGAGTGGGTAAAACTGCTTCCACACAGCCTCATGACATGGCTGGTGCTCCCAGCTTTTACAATCCATTCCCAGGGAGACTCAGCAAGCAACTGACAGTTGTGACCGAGAAAGCTCAGCAAAGTTTCACAAACCTTCCTACCTTTAACACTGATTTTTAACTTATTTTACTAGAAGTCTTCCTAGAAGCTATTTGAAGATTCCCAGAGAATTTGGGGGTGAGCAAGTCTGTGAGCAGACCCTTTGACCAAAGCTGACTCAGTCCTAGAAGACCCCAAGGCCTCTGCAAAGTCAAGACTGTGAATGCAAGGGGCCATCTCCAAGAATGTAAAACCCCCCCAACACTTTATGGCAGGCAGCAGATATTGATTTGCAGCCCCATTTCCTTCCTTCCAGCTGGCTCTGAGCTCACAGCCAGCGGGAACTTCAGGTTTCTCATGGGATGGGCTTGAGAAAGGTAGGATTTAGTGTTCAGAGCACAAATTGTGTTCTGTCCAGCCCAGTCCTAGGTCAGAGGGAGCCAGGGCCAGACAAGGCTGTTGACAGATTTCAGGGTTGTCTTCTGCCTTTCAGGGCAGCCACCCTTGAAGGCCCAGTTCAGCAAAGAGTCCTAAAAAAGCATTAGCTGTAGGGGTTCTTTTGAGAGAACAGGCGTCCCATCGATGGCAAAAGGAAAGAGTCCAGGGGGGATCAGGGCTTTATTTTTGACCTGCCCCTCCAGCTCCTTCCCCGTCCCAATGCAAAGAGGCTGCTCCTCCTCCTCTCAGGGCTTTTACCCAGGAGGCAAGGGCTAGAGGCAGGGACAAGCCACTACCCAATCAGGGACAAGGTGGGAGTGGAACAGAGTTGGATTACATTCCAGTGTGGGAGGATGGGCATGGCCGAGCAGGGACAAACCACATGATACAGTTTCCAGGGAACAGAAGAAACATTACAAAACCCAATATAAAAATGAAATACAATATAAACCAAATTAATGCACTTACAACAATTAGCAGAATGACTATTCCTGTTATTTGGGCTGAAAACCTGGTATCTCATAGAATCTCAGTGTCACCTTGGTTTTTCTGAGTTTTTTTAAAGCCTTCTGCTTGTTTATAAGATGGAGTCAGATTCTTTAGTTTCTGCACAATATTAGGAGCAGTGTTTCACTTTTCTCATGCATGGGGACATAAACAAACCTTTTGTTTTCCCTCCCTGTCCTTTGTTTACATATTTCTAGCCTGAAAATAATGTAACTGACAGCTAGTCTAGCCAGTGGGGTGAAGGGGTAGTAACCCCAGAAGCCAATCCACAACCAGACCCACAAATGCATAAAAATGAAAGAAATAAAGAGGCTCGCTCTCTTGGGGAGCAACTCTGCACTGCAAACCTCTCATCTCCGTGTTATCACTTTGCATGCCACTACCACATCTCAGGATGATTTGGGTTGAAAGAGACCTTCAGGCTCATCCAGTGCCACCCCCTGCCATGGGCAGGGACACCTTCCACTATCCCAGGGTGCTCCAAGCTCCATTCAACCTGGCCTTAGACACTTCCAGGGATTGGGAGTCCACAATCTCTCTGGGCGACTTGTGCCAGTGTTTTGTAAGTGGAAATAGACATTCCCATTTATTTTTATGCACCAAATCTGTGAATAATCTCCTTTGTGTCAGATGAGGAAATACATTTTCTGGTTTAGAGCACCTGATTGAACATCTGTCCTAGAATGGAGTGCACCAGCTCCCTAAGATGCCAGCATTTTTCTGTTGACTATCAAGGGAGTCCAGACAACTCCAGTGTGAGCTCCTGCTTTGGGAGAGATACCCAAAGCTCCTTGGAAGTCATTCTTGTATCGTCTTACCTGTGTTTTGTGTTTAATACAATTCTGGAGCATGTAGTCACCCCCTTCACTATCGGGGACCAGGTAAGAAGCTGTAGCTAAGCCAAAGGTTTTACTGAATCACAGATAAACAGACTCAATGAGAATCCTAAATTCCTCATCCTCATCTTCCCAGATTAATAAGCTCTAAATGTTTTATTTCAATCAATACTGAATTTGACACATAAATCAATTTTTACCCAGGACAAACTATAAAATTAACCAAGCACAAACCTCTTCTGTAGATCAATAACCCACTCATCCCAAAAGTTATATAAAATTAGGCAGAAGAACACTTTAAACACCAGGCACATAACACAAAAATGTGTCTTGTGGAATTTTGCCACAAAAATATGTATTAATATTACTGGTCATATGTGCCATGACTATGACACACACAGAATCCTAATTTCCCTTCCTCTGAACTCGTGACTGTGGGGCTGTTGCACACTTAAATGAACCAGGCTGAGAGCAGAATGTGTGGAAAGGAATCTCCTAACGTTCCAACCCCCATGAATTTTAGCACAAAGGGATGAGAAAGGAACATGTATCTGACTACCTGTTCCAGGAAGGTGAGAAGTCAATCACCCAACAGCGACTTAGGTCTGTTCTGCCTTTATTCAGGAATGTCCTGATCTACTTCAGTTCAAGAAGGTGGTCCAGGAAAACATTCCTGAAGTACTTCAGATCTCTGCTATCAGGAGCAGGCCCTCCTCCTCTGCAGGACATTCCCAATTCTCAAACCATTCCTCAGCATTTGAGCATCACTCTGTAAGTTCAGTGTGGGCTGTTCAGACTGACCATCCTGTGCTGGTCACTTTTGGTTTGATGTAGTCCCATGTTTCTGTTTGCAGACTGGATGGTTTTACCTCTGGAGTCAATGACTCCTTAGAGAATTCAAATTTTAGCATGGAATTTTCTCATTGAAACAGTGGCACATCAAAAGAAGATTAATTTCTGAGTCATTGCTTTGATTTGAGATGGTTCATCAATTCAGTTTTGGTGATTTTGTACTGAATAAAAAAATGACAGTTTGGGCAAAAACATCCAAAAAGTCACGTTACAAACTAATACTCCAGAATAAACTTATTCTCCTGGCTACAACCAAGTCTGTAATTTCCTACATAGTTACAGCCATTTATACTTGCAGCATAACAGCATCTCACGGCAGCTTATCCTGTCTCTTTAGAGGGAAAACATCTTCTCACTAGTCATTATTTAGGTCAGTTTGTGGTTTAATGAATTTTTTCTTTTAAATAAAAGTGTTTGAGAAAATTTAAAGGTGAAAAAGGCAGAGCAAATATAATGCAAAAATCAGTTGTGAATTTTAAATCTGTGCTTCACTTGCACATTTTGATCCAAACTGTTGGTCGTGCAAGTTGTTCAGATGTTGACAGACCCTTCAATAAATTCCTGTTTCTCTTCCACAAAGACTTCTCCCAGAATACAGAAAGGATGAAAGAGTAACTGCAGGGAGACAGGACAAACCTCCTGAGGCAACTCAAGCACAAACCTTGATGGTAATGGAGAACTCAGAGACCAAGAGCTCTTGAAATGTGTTTCAGGCCATATTTAATTCAGAAGATGGAGAAAACTACTGCAAACACTATTTAAAATCTTGATTAACACAGGAGAACCTGAAGGAGGCGTGATTGAATTTGGTTACATGGTTACACTGAGGCTGGAAAATGCCTTTCCCATGATTCAGGAGGCCAGTCAGAGCCATCCTTAAATAATCGTTGTGTTTTAACAAAATAATCATGGCATTGATGGATCAACATTGACTGGAGGAAGGGGAAGAAGGGTGGCTCCATGGAGGGAAAATTGCTCAGCTTAACTGCAAAGTGCAGGAAGATAATAAACTATTGACATCTCAGCCCTTGGAGAGGGAGATGATGTAAAAAGTGACAAATCAAAAAGTCACCATGAATTTGTCAAGAACTGGGGAACAGCTGTTCAGGGAGCAGCACTGAAAGGGATCCGGGGATTACAGGGGATCAGGAGGAGTGTGAACCAACATGGTGATGCTGTTGCTGACTCTGCAAATGCCACGCTCAGATCTGTTACCTAACTAACCTGATTACTGGATACAGACCTGGGCAGGAATGCAAAGTGGAGTCCAGAGGAGCCTAAGAATGACAAAAGGTTTAGAAAATATGGCCTATGAGATCATGAGTGTGAAAAGTGCATATTATATGGCTCTACGCAAGATATTTACTATATGTATTATGTTGCATTGATTAGTAATGTTGTATTAATATTTTGATAGTATGGTAAATGTAGTTTTGTAGTTAAAATAGAAATGTATTTTTTAAGAAGGGAGAGAATATTCGCAAAGAGATAGCAGCCACAGGAAAATGTAAATCTTTCAGAGAAAAAGAATTTATGACTTCCTTATCAGAAGAGACCAACTTCTCCTGCCTCGCTCAGCCCTGAAGACACCATAGAGATTAAGGGAAAAAAAGTGACACTGACCAGAGAGAATTCTTTGTTTGAATGGAATTTATGCATCATGTATGAAATGTATGAATATTCAACAGGCTATTGCTTTTAAGAGATAATCCTCTGTTAACGAGCGTCCTTTTTCGGAGCTTTTTGCTCGGAAAGGCACCCAGACGTCTGTTACTTTGTTTTTATTGTCTCGTATTGTCCTAACCCTAATTGTTCAATTATTTTATTACTATAATTCTATTTTTATAATCATTTTATTACTATTAAACTTTTAAAATTTTAAAACAAGTGATTGGCGTTTTTCACAATGAGGTCTCCAAGAATTTGTTTAGTCTAGAAAAATGAAGTTTTAGGGAGAAAATTATAATATGTGAAACTACGCAGTCTGTAAAATGTTATTGGAATTTGATGCTCATTGTTCTTTGGATCTGCTGGACATGGCACAAAGAAGCTGAAATTCACAACCAAAGTACAGTTTAGATGCTGGGGAAAACTTTGGGGGGTTAAGGCCAGTTGGGTGCTGGAACTGGTTTTCTAGGAAGATTGCAGAATCCACTTTATTGTAGGTTATAGAAAGGGTTGTCCTGGCTTTGAGCAGGAACAGTGACACCTCAGAGCAGCAGCTCCTGCTTCACGTCTTAGTGCAAAGTGCTTTGGTCCCGAAGGTGGTATTAATATACCTTGTGCTTTCCCTCTGGAAATACACAAAATAGATGGTGGAGGTGTGAAAAGTGCATATTATATGGCTCTACGCAAGATATTTACTATATGTATTATGTTGTATTAATTGTTAATGTTGTACTAATAGTTTGATAGTATAGTAAATGTAGTTTTGTAGTTAAAATGTAGTTTTTATGTACCAACCACAGGAAAACGTAAATCTTTCAGAGAAAAAGAATTTACTACTTCCTTATCAGAAGAGACCAACTCCTCCTGCCGCGCTCGGCCTTGTGGATGCCATAGAGATTAAAGGAAAAAAGTGATACTAACCAGAGACAATTCTTTGTTTGAATGGAATTTATGCATCATGTATGAAATGTATGAATATTCAACAGGCTATTGCTTTTAAGAGATAATACTTTGTTAACAGGGGTCCTTCTCCAGAGCTTTTTGCTCAGGGAGGCACCCAGACGTCTGCTTTTTTATTGTCTCGTATTGTCCTAACTCTAATTGTTCAATTTTTTACTCTAATTCTATTTTTATAACCATCTTATTTACTATTAAACTTTTAAAATTTTAAAAACAAGTGATTGGCGTTTTTCACAATTATGGTAGCAGAGGATGGTTAGAACACCGCACTGCCGGTGCCCCAGTGGAATCAGGGTGAGGACGGCACGCCCTGCCCAGTTGGTAGCCTCGCTCTGTGTTCTCCTGCTGTGACCGACAGATGCAGTTTACGATCAATGGACCGAGAGGAGGCAATAAAACAAAAAGGGAAAAGATTCCCTAAAACCGCAGTAATTAGTCCCTAAGACTAAAGTGTACACGAAGACAAAGACTCAAGGACAAAGGACAGGTAAGTACTGGTTTGGACGGGGCAGTTAAAGGGGGAATGAATGTGTGTGAATGAGAGGCAGCTGGTTATCCCAGACCTGCTAAGCGAGTGTGGAGTCTCCTATGCTACGTTTCCATTCTTTCACGAGAAAAATGGCCAGTAAAGAGACGAAGCGGTGATAAGAAGAGCGAGAGAATCCCCCCCAGGGAAACTGGGACTGAGTTTTGGAGAAGGGGTGGGACCCCTACGAAGCAAAAAGTCTGCTGGATTGAGGGGTGAGTGCCCAAGATCATCCAGGACTAAAACTTTTGCTGGGTTGAAGGATTAATATTCCCAGAGCACCCAGAGTTAAGCAAAACGTCTGCTGGATTGAGGGATAAGTGCCCAAGAACATCCAGGACTGAAACCTGCTGGGTTGAGGGATTAAATATCCCAAGAACACCCAGGGTTCTGCCGGATTGAGGTTATACCCAAGAGCATCTGGGGTTGGACAATGCAGCTGGATTGAGGGGTTATCCAAGAGCACCGGGACTGGCCAGTAACACCTAAAATTGTAATAGGTGATTTGAAAGTAAAAGGTACCTTATTGTTGTTTTGTTGTGAGAGTGAGACACACAAAATCTGCCTCAGCTTCCCTGGCAGGTGGGACTGTGGCAGGAGGTGTAAGTGTCCCACAAACAGGCCATTGATCCTCCGGGCGGGTGGGGGCTATGGCAAAATGTGTGTGTGACCTGCGATTCAGCCCTTTTCCTCTGGGCGTGTGGAGGGGGGGTCATAGTAAAAGTGTAAGTGACACGCAAATCAGCCTCATAGGTGGACCGGCACCAGAGGCGACCAGATTCTGGGCCCTCCTCAGAGGCCCAGCTATACTGGAACCCAGAGATAAAACCCAAGGCGAGGGGGGCCACACAGAGCCGCGATTCTCTGGCGACAGGGATCAGTTTCATGTCCTAAGGGTGTGAAAGAATGTGTAAAAGTGAAGGAGAAATGAAGTAAGAGTAGATGGATGAAAGCACATGTAATGTTGAATGTTAATTTTAAAATTCACTATATCTCCTTGGAGGGAGGTGTATTGTATTGAATAGTTGTGTGGGATAGAAGGGATTTTTTTTTGTGTGTGTGTGCATAGATAGAAGTAAGTGGTCTTTAGGTTGTAAGAGAAAGTGAAAAACAGAGGTGGGGGACAAATAGATAAGATCTTGAAAAATGGGACAGAAAAACAGTAAGTTGAATACAAGGAAGAAAAAGGGTATAAAAAATTACCAATGGAAATACCTCAAGATAGCCCTCTGGGAGTTATGTTAGCTAACTGGGATAAAAACCCTTTACAAGAAGAAAGGAAAAGATAAAGATGATACAATTTTGCATGATAGAATGGGCAGAGAAGGAAATAAGATCTGACCACGTTTATTGGCCCAGATACGGCTCTTTTGAGAATTGGATTTGTCAGGCTCTAAATGTATTTGTAAATTCAAATGAACCGTTTAATCCCGAAGAAAGAGAATATGCCACATGTTGGACAGGAGATTTTAGGAGAATAAAAATCTTTCACGTATCAGAAACCCCTGAGATGAAACAAGAAACGAAAAAGGGGAAAGAAAAGGGAGGGGAACAAGAAGAAAAGAAGGAAAAAGAGTGGGATCCTTTGCAGGCTTTGCCCCCTCCATTCCCGCTCGCGCTCCTGCTGTTCGTGGCCAAGCCCCCTGTCCCGGGTCCCACTTCAGCCCCGCTTGCCCCGGTTCCCGTCCCGAGTGCCGGCTGGCAGACCGTGGCAGCTGCGCCGGTCCCCACATACACCCCAACCCCGGCCCCGCCGGTGAATTTGTCTGTCCCGGCCGCCCGGTCCGCAGCCGCCCTAAGGGCCGTGCCGGGGGTCCCTCCTGACGCGTGGTCTAAGACCACCGCCCCGACCATGCCGGGGGTCCCATCGGTCCCAGCCGTCCTATCTCAAATCCCTTCCCCCACTGCCCCATCCCCGGCTGCCCTGCCCGTGCTGGCTGCGCTGGGCGCTGCCGCTTTGTCTCTGCCGGGAGCCGCTGACTCACCCGCCATTAGCCCCGTGCAGGCTGTCTGCGCTCCCCTCTGGTATCCCCCAGAACTGCCCCCTCCTCTGCCGAGCCCGGCAGCAAACCCCGCCTACGCTCCGCCCTTGGAGGACCAAGCCTCGGCGCTATGCCCTCCCCGCCCTGAGCTCCGTTCCCTCGGTAACCACAGCTACTGCTCAGAGAAACTACTTCTCCCTAGAAATGCCTTATCGAAACACTAGAAGCTCACTTAAAAGACAGCCCTCTCTGGATTCTTTCTCATAACATGGGAAAAAGACAACAGAGGATAAAAACCAAAAATGGGATAAAGAAATTAGTCTATTTCCACTAAGAGAAGTCCCAATGGGAGGGGGTGGAACAGGGTTTGTAAATGCCCCTTTGACTTCTTCTGAGGTCAGAAATTTTTTAAAAAATCAAAGGAATTTTAGAAGATCCCATAGGCACAGCTGAACAATTAGACCAATTTTAAAGTCCAAATATTTATACTTAGAAAGAGATGCAGTCTATAATGAAAATAATATTTTCTCAGGAAGAAAGGCAATTAATCAGAGCAGCTGGAATAAAAGTTTGGGACAAAGAGAACCCACAGGGGCCCCCCGGAGAAGACAAAATGCCAACTGCGCCTCATGAGTGGGGTCAAAATAATGAGGAGGGGAGGAAACACATGAATGAATATCGTAATTTAATAATCAAGGGAATAAAAGAGGCAGCACCCCGAGGGCAAAACGCTAAAAAAGCTTTTGAGGCACAGCAAGAAAAAGAAGAATCTCCAACTGAGTGGTTGGACAGACTTAGGAGAAATATGTAACAATATTCCGGAATAGACCCTGAAACTGATGTGGGAAAAGCTTTGTTAAGGATTAACTTTGTTACTAATGCCTGGCCAGATATTAGAAAAAATTAGAAAAAATTGAGGATTGGCATAATAAATCACCAGATGACTTATTAAAGGAGGCTCAGAAAGTTTATGTCTGAAGAGATGAAGAGAAAGCTAAACTGAAAGCAAAACTTATGGCAGTCACCATGCGAGAAAACAATTTCCAAAAAAATCAAAAACATACAGGCACTACTTCTAGATATAAAATTAGTAGAGACAGGGGAAAGGAAAAGAATAGAATCCCAATACAAACCAAGTCTCAGCAGCATTCCAGGAATGTCTGCTTTTACTGTGGGGGCGAGGGACATTATAGGAGAAATTGTCCTAAGCAAAAATCTTCAAAGAGATGGGCACAGAGGAGGAATAGGGAGGTCAAAGGCTCTATTTTTTAGGGGACAAATACCATCTAGAGCCTGTGATAACTCTAAAAGTGGGTCCCCAAGGAGAAAAATTAGAATCTGTGGTAGATACAGGGGCAGAAAGAACCTGCCTGCTAAATGTACCAAAAGGTTATAGTGTGAGTAAAGATACTGCAAAAGTTACAGGGGCAAAAGGAGAAACTTTTACAGTTCCAGTCATTAATAATGTAGTAATTGAAGGGGAAACTAAAATTTGGATGAGAGGTGTCTTATTAGTCCCAAAGGCAGGTAGCAACTTACTGGGAAGAGACTTACAAGTGAAATTAGGAATAGGGGTTATACCAGAAGATGGGAAAATGACAGCTAGAGTTTTAAAATTAGACCAAGAGGATGAAGAAAAAATTAACAAGGAAGTTTGGGCTGGGGAAGGAAATAGGGGAGGATTAAATATTGACCCTATAAGGGTTACAGTAGAGAGAGAAAATTGTCCCATACGTGTACGTCAATACCCCATATCTTTAGAAGGACGGGAAGGTTTGAAGCCAGTAATAGAAGGACTAATAAAGTATGGGACACTAGAACCTTGCATGTCTCCCCATGTCTTGGTTTGAAAAGACAGGTGTCTGCTATGGAGAGGCAGGCCTCTCCAGGAAATGAGGAGCTCGAATCCTTCCCTCCGTGTTATTATAATTTGGAAGATTAAAGAAACTTTTCAGTCAGAGCTATGGTGAAAAGGAATAACAGTACTTTACTAGTAAATATAACAGGACAGACGAAAAACAACAGTAATTATAACAATAGTAGAACAGAACCAAGAACCCCGAGGGCAAAACGGTGGAAGCTCCGGCGCTGATGGCTGGAAGCCGTGGACTGTCCTCCGCAGGCAGGGGGGTGTCCTCGGCAGGCAGAGGTGGCAGTGCCGGAGAAGCTGCAGCGGTGGGACCCGGCCTCACACAAAAATCCAGCAGGACAGCGAAGAAACTCCGAATTCCTGGGCGCTCCAACTGATGGTAGAATTCCCAGCACTAGACTTCTCCGTCACCCCCGGACTTCAGGCCGCCAGCCATGGGCCGCACGCTGCTCTCCCCGGAAGACGAGAGACGACTGACCCCCCCACCCCCAGCCTTCTCTTTCCCGGGGCTCTTTTTCCCTTTGTTCAGGTTAAGCACTCAGCATTTAGTCTCCTAGCGACTTGGGGGGGGGGGGGGGGGGAATTCTACAGGAGACTTAACCCTTAACACCCCATAATACCATAATACCCCTATTCTCCCAGTAAAGAAGCCTGATGGAAGTTATAGACTAGTACAAGATTTAAGGGAGGTTAACAAAAGAACTCAGTCTCATTACCCAGTGGTACCCAATCCCTATACACTTCTAAGTAAAGTTCCACCCCAGCATCAGTGGTTTAGTGTAGTGGATCTTAAAGATGCTTTTTGGGCCTGTCCGCTAGCCAAGGAGAGCAGAGATATCTTTGCCTTTGAATGGGAAGATCCAAAAACTGGAAGAAAGCAGCAATTAAGATGGATGAAACTACCGCAGGGGTTCACAGAGTCTCCAAACTTATTTGGGCAAGCTTTAGAAAAAAATACTGCAAGCCTTCTCCACTCCTCCTAGAATACAAATTATCCAATATGTGGATGATCTTTTACTATCTAGAGAAGATGAAATTGAAGTTAGAGAAGCTACTATAAAACTTGTAAATTTTCTGGGAGAAAAAGGATTAAGGGTGTCAAAAGGGAAACTGCAATTTGTAGAACCAGAGGTAAAATATCTTGGACACTCGATAAGTAAGGGTAGTCGAAGGCTCAATCCAGAGAGAACTGCAGGAATTTTATCCCTTCCCCCTCCCTCTTCAAAGAAGGAAATCAGAAAACTACTTGGATTATTAGGATATTGTAGATTATGGATTGAGGGGTACACACAGGCAGTAAAATTTTTGTATGAAAAGTTGACAGAGGGAGATAATATAAAATGGACCAAAGAAGATGATGATAAATTAGAAAAATTGAAGTTAAAACTAGCCTCAATACCAGCTTTAAGCCTACCTTCACTAAAACAACCCTTTCATCTGTATGTGAATGTAGAAAAGGGGGTAGCTCATGGAGTTCTGGTCCAGGAGTGAGGAGGAGTAAAGAAACTAGTAGCTTATTTATCAAAGATGTTGTACCCAGTGAGCCACGGCTGGCCAGTATGTATTCAAGCTATAGCCGTGTCCTGGGGTGACTGTGTATCCCCCAATCGTCTGTTGGGTGCAGGGGGGAGGGAAGCGCCGTTTGTTTTCCCCAGGAAAACTCTGCTCATTGGAGTGACCTTGAAGCGGGGGAGTTGGAACATGGCAAGACGAAAGAAGCTCTGTTGTTTTTTTTTCCCCGGGCAGTTAGTTAGTTTAGTGCTAGCGTAGTTATATGCCGTAGAATAGCTGAAGCTTTTTGCCTTTTTTTTTTTTTTTCTTTTTTTCCCCTTTTTTCTTTTTCTTTTTTTTCCTTCCTTTTTTCTTTTTTGCCCTCTCCTCGGAACTGTTCCAACCTCTCCGGACTAAGGACCTGGGGAAGCACCGGGGGCCTCCACAGGGGACCCACCCCACCAAGACCAGCCCTGCACATCTCCTTTTCTCCCAACGCCAGCGGAGACGGAGCAGTGGAGCACAGTGACTGTCTTATAGAGGAGACTGTCTTTAAGTTTGTTATCCCTCCGTAAGCGGCACGAAGCTCTTGTCATCAGGTATTGTGCTGGGAGTGCTTTGCCTGTTTAATAAAGAGGTTTTTTCCACTTCTCTCTGAGGAAGTCTTTTTCCCCAACCGGTTGGAGGAGGGGAGGGGAGGCCCCGTGAGAGGGTTTCTCCCAAAATCTGCCTGAAACCACCACAAGCCGCTACTGCAATCCTGGTAGAAGAAAGTCGTAAGCTTACTTTTGGAGGTAAACTAATTGTGTGCACACCTCATGCGGTTTGAAATATGTTAAATCAGAAAGCTGAAAAATGGTTGACAGACTCTAGAATGTTAAAATATGAAGCAATCTTGATAGTGATGATCTGACATTAGAAGTAAACAGGAGTTTAAATCCAGCTCAATTCTTATATGGAGAACCAGCAGATAACCTAATACATAACTGTTTAGAAATTATCCAATACCAAACAAAAGTTCGAGGGGATCTTGAAGAACAAGCCCTTTCAGAAGGGGAAATAATCTATGTGGATGGTTCCTCCAGATGTCTACAAGGAAAAAGAATGTCTGGTTATGCAGTAGCTGATGGAAAAAACATGCAAACTATTGAAAAAGGAAAATTACCTTCAAACTGGTCAGCTCAAACTTGTGAATTATATGCTCTAAAAAAGGCACTGGAATATTTAGCACACAAGAAAGGAACGATATATACTGATTCGAGGTATGCTTTTGGAGTAGTACATACTTTTGGAAAAATGTGGGAAGAAAGAGGATTACTTAACTCAAGAGGAAAAGGATTAGTACATGAGGGACTCATTTTAGAGATTTTAGAGGCATTAAAACTACCTGAAGAAATAGCTATAGTACACATTAAGGGACACCAAAGAGGAGTGACCCCAGAAATAAGAGGAAATAATTTAGCAGATGAGGAAGCTAAGGATGCAGCAGAAAATGGAGCTGAAAGAGTCATGTTAATATTAACTCCAAATGAGGAAAAATTGGAAATCCCAAAGTTTAGTGAAGCAGAGAAAAAAGGATTAAACAAGATAGGAGGAGAACAGGCTGAATCAGGGAAATGGAAACTTCCTAATGGAAGACAATTACTTAATAAAATACAGACTAGAAAAATATTAGAAGACATGCATCAGAAAACCCACTGGGGTACTCAGGCTTTGTGTGATCATTTTTTAAGGAACTATGGATGCATTGGGATTTTTGGAGTAGCAAAGCAAGTAACTGAAAAATGTATAACTTGCCAAAAGGATAAACAAAAAGGTGATGAGAAAAACAACATTAGGAGGTCGTGAGTTAGCTCTTCGACCATTTCAAAGTATCCAAGTAGATTTTACTGAACTTCCTCAAGTTCAGATCCTTACTGAGGATCCGAACACAACCCAGGTCAGACCTGGGAGTGTCACCCTATGAAATGATGTTTGGGTTACGCTTTTTAAACACCCAACATGAAAATGCTACCTATGAGGTAGGGGAAATGAGTGTTAAAAGATACATTAACACCATTGCGAAAACTCTTGAAAACTTACGGTTGAAAGGAATAATCCATCAAACCACACCTTTAGACTTTAAAATCCATAATGTTCATCCAGGGGAATGGGTGCTAGTAAAAACCTGGAAAGAACAATCTTTAACTCCTCAATGAGAAGGTCCTTTTCAGGTATTGCTAATGACCGAGGCTGCGATCCGGACCAAGGAACGAGGGTGGATCCACGCCAGCAGAATCAAAGGACCTGTGGAAGAACCTAAGGAGTGGACGATTACATCTGAACCGGGTGATACAAAATTGATTCTTAAACGGGGACTGGATGGTAATGAACTGGGAAGACCCAAATGGTCCAAGAAACATACCCAGGATCACACCTAATTGGGAGATAAGGCCAAGCTTATATCAGTGGTTTCAAGTACCGCCTGGACAAGCTTTGAGATGACTCCGATACCCTCCTTGGGGAGGAATACTTCCACTCCAAACAGGAGGATCAGGACTGTTTCAGACAGACAACTCTTGTATTCACGCCTTAGCCTGTGATTTATGCAAAGAGGAAGAGGAGTTGCAACTTCCATCGGTGCCTGACCAAATACCCTGTTTGATCCACCCAAATACCCGACATGCTAGCTGGGTTAAATGTAAATGTTTAGATTGTGGGAAGAATTGGTATTGTAGTTCACACAAGCGACGCTCTCGTTGCAGGAAGTGTCAAGGACCAAATCGATCTCCTATCCAAATAGAATTCCAAGAAACTGAAATAATAACTTTGTTTTGTGGATGGGAATTATTAGTGCCTGTTTAATGGGAGGTACCTGAAGAACGGTGGGAAACGACAGTTAAGGAGTGTCAGAAACGATTTGTCTGGAAATTAGCTAAGAGGAAGTGACAAGGAAATAGAGGGCAAGACCAGATTGGCCTCTGTATTTGCCACCAAGAAGATAAAATACACCTGCTGTGAGTTGCAACCCCATAGGCATGGGAGGTGGGAGTATAAGCCATATTGGACCTCTGTTACTCCTTTTTCTGTCACTCAATTTTTGTCTTTTCCCTTTTGGGATATCGACAAGGCCATGCTATAGGTGTTACCAAAAGCTGTACATGGAAAGACACCGAGGTTCTTTTTTCATTTCTCACACTCATGTCAACAGTCACTGTTATAACCCATCCAAATTAGGCAATTGCATACATCAAGAGAAAAAGTACTGGATTGCAGAGAACTTAGGAACAAGTGGTAGCAGGATGGGAAGTCAATGCCCAGAAGAGGAGAGATGGATTTGTTTTACCTACATTACTGGGCACAAAGCACTAGATTTAGTAAAAGAGCAATTGATAAGCAAAAAGGCTACGTCAGTACAACCACCTAAACCTGTGCCAATTTCAATCAACGATTTGTATACCAAACTTGAACAGCAATTAGAAAAAGAAATGGATATCTCAAGGATGGGTAAAAATCAGTTTGTAGAATTAGGAGAAAGAATAAGTAAGGAACTTAACATAACCAACTGTTGGGTCTGTGGAGGGGCTTTGATGTCAGAAGAATGGCCATGGAAAGGCAGCAGCTTAGGCCCAATTGATCTTCTAAAATGGAACCAAGCAAGTACAAGTGGAGAAAACAGACCAGAAGGGTGGATTTTAAGCTCAACAGTGATAGGGGAAGAATGTCTCTGGCGCACTGGGAAAAGGATCATTCATGAAGTAGGAAAAACACCCTGTAAAAGATATAAGGTTAGTAATGGAACTTCTGTATGGTGGATCCCAGAAGCACCAACCGTGTATTGGACCCAAGAAAATGCAAAAAAAGTGAATTGTAAGTATGATAACAAAATAAAACTTTTTAAATGTAATAATACAGGTAAAAATCCTTACTATGGCATCCCGGAAATTTCCTAATTTTGGGAGAATATAGATCAACAAAAATTTAACTATTGGAAAACTCCAGATGGCTTATTTTGGATATGTGGAAAAAGAGCATACGCAAAACTCCCCTCTCAGTGGAAAGGGAGCTGCACTCTGGGAATTATACAGCCAGGATTTTTTCTTTTACCAGGACCTGATGGGGATCAATTAGGGATACCAGTTTATGAGGATCTAAAGAGAAACAAAAGAGAATTGATTGGAGGATTCCAAAAATGGGGAGATGAGGAATGGCCCCCTGAACGCATACTGGAAACATATGGGCCAGCCACCTGGGCACAAGATGGGAGTTGGGGATATCGAACCCCAATTTATATGCTAAATTGTATTATAAGTCTTCAAGATGCTGTAGAGATAATAACGAACAAAACTGGTCAGGCAATGGAATTAATATCAAGGCAACAAACCCAAACAAGAGCGGCTGTGTATCAGAATAGGTTGGCTTTAGACTATCTATTAGCTGAAGAAGGGGGTGTTTGTGGAAAGTTCAATACATCAGATTGTTGTTTAAAAATAGATGACAATGGAGATGCTGTCCTGGACATAGTCAATGATATTAGAAAAATCTCCCACGTACCAGTTCAAAAGTGGGAATCAATGCTAAATACTAGCTGGTGGGATAATGTGTTAGGAGTAGAATGGTGGAAAAAGTTAGGCTTCTTCCTTTTATGCGCTACAGCTAGTTTAATATTTCTTCCTTGTTTGATTCCCTGTTTCATTTGGCTCATCACCAGTGTAGTTGTCCTGGTTTGGGGCAAATTTGGGAGAAAACCCCTGTATAGGATCTCTCTAAGGAAGCAAACTCAGGTGGCCCCTCCCTCCAACCAGTCCGGTAAAAAAAAAACCTCTTTGGAGAAAAGTGGAAAAAACTATTTTACTAAACAAATGTGCATACAAGTATAAAGAATGAATAATATGAAACAATAAATGTAGTGGTGCAGAACTGTTTTATTAGGTTTTTATAAGAAGTTTATGTTATGGTTCATTTCACTGTATCCCCAATTCTGTATCCCTTTTGTGTTGTCTGTATAATAAGGTGATTTGTGTCCTCCCACCCCCCTTGCTCTGGGGCAGCCTGTTTCTCCAGGAGCCCTCCCAAGATTGCGAAATCTCAGGGAGAAGGCTTCAGGTGATAGGCCCCCCAGGGGGAATTCCTTTAGCTTTGGATTTTAGTGGTCTGAGGCTTGGGGGTGGGCACACCTTGTTACCCCCTGAAACCCCTGATTCGTGGTTTTGTAGTATCCTCCCTGGAACCCCTCCCCCGCTTATAGGGGGCAGGAGGGAGGAAAAAAGTCTCTCAGCACCTCTCTCAGCATCTCTCTCAGCCTCTCAGCAACATCTCTCAACACCTCGCTCTCAACCTCTCTGCTCCTCAACTCTGGAGCTAATAAACATCTTTTAATCTGCGAAACTGAGAGCCAGCCTTTTCTATTCTGCTGCTTTGCTGTCACACTTTTGGGGGTTCAGCTGCCGAGCCGAGAAGCCGAACGAACTGGAACCATTCTGTGCCTGGGTTGACCCGAGCTAGCCAGAGGTCACCTCCCGCCCGGTGCGGGACGGAACCAGACGGAAATAAAACCTCTCCTTCTGAAGTGAGATGGCAAATTGAGAAAGTCCTTGCCGTGGGTGGAGTTCGGCTCTCTCTCTCTCAGTCTCTCCTCAGTCCCAGTCCCTCCGGCGCTGCTGGAAAATGCCGAGGTCCAGGCCCCGGTGGGCCGCAGGTGCAGCCCCCAGTGCTCCCCTGGGTTTTCAGTCCAGAGTAGGTTTAAACAGTTCCAAGAAAAAGGGGAAAAAAAACCAGTCCAGGGAACTTCTCTGCCCTAGCTAGCTGAAACTAACTAAAAGCAAAAGAAATCTCTGTCCTGCAGTCTCTCCAAGCCTCCGCCGAACACCCTGTCCGCCGAAGAATGTGGAGGAGTCAGGCAGTTTTCTCAAAACAAACTCCGCGCTTCTCCTTGCTCTTAGAACCAGTCTTAAAGGCACAGGACTCAATATACAGCACAAACAGAACAGACGATTGGGGATACAAGCATCATAAAGTTACCCTAGGACAGTAGTATAAAGCATGCAATAGGTGGACATTGACCAAAAGTTGCCTACAACAACAACACCACAAAGGATTATGGTGTTAAAGAAACAAAATAATATAGAAGACCCCCTCAAAGGAGCGAGATTGATTTGTGAAAAAAATGAGCGAATAATGAAGGCTAGAAAACAATAAATATTGCTCGAGCCAAATTAATTATAAAAAGAAAGAGGGAGGATTGTGAAAAGTGCATATTATATGGCTCTACACAAAATATTTACTATATGTATTATGTTGTATTAATTGTTAATATTGTATTAATAGTTTGATAGTATAGTAAATGTAGTTTTGTAGATAAAATGAGTTTTTATGTACCAACCACAGGAAAATGTTAATCTTTCAGAGAAAAAGAATTTACTACTTCCTTATCAGAAGAGACCAACTCCTCCTGCCTTGCTCGGCCTTGTGGATGCCATAGAGATTAAAGGAAAAATGTGATACTAACTGAGACGTTAATTTTGAGGAACTAAGGATTTTTAGGAAAGATAATAGGTTGCTGAATTAGCTGAAGTAGATAGGTAAGCTTTGTTCGCAGTTAACAGAAGCCGGATCTTAGATAAGCTACCCCAGATCTTGTAACTCATTGCTTGTCAGGTTTATGTTCATGTAGTTGTCCTTGTAATGAAAAACAAAATGTGGTAAATAGGACATAAGATAGCTGCAGATTTCCTGCTTAAAGGACCCATTCAACACAGGAAACTCTAAGTTCTACCAAGGATCCATTTGTCATGAATGCATTGAAAAGGTAGAAAGGTCAGGACGAGGAAGACTCATCTTACTTCCTCATTTTGGGTGACGCCCTCCCCAAAATAGACCCCCGACTCATTTTAAGAAACAAAGTACGCATGCTTAATAGCCTTTTTGCCAATTAGCATACGAAGCAAGGAATGGGAGGTGACAGGGGTATGAATATGCATTTGTATTTTGGATATTCAACACTTTTGTAAATAAAAGGCTTTGTAATTACCTGTGAATTTCGCAGTGCGAATTAGGGAGCTATCCCGAGTGCTGGCCAGCCGTAATAAACATACACTTTCTAACTTTAAACTGTTAGAGAGTTTTTGTCCGTCACAGTTGGGTATCGATACTAGATCAGTACCCATATTTCTTTAATAAGTCATAACCAGAGACAATTCTTTGTTTGAATGGAATTTATGCATCATGTATGAAATGCATGAATATTCAACAGGCTATTGCTTTTAAGAGATAATCCTTTGTTAACAGGGGTCCTTCTTCAGAGCTTTTTGCTCAGAGAGGCACCCATGAGACGTTAATTTTGAGGAATTAAGGATTTTTAGGAAAGATAATAAGTTGCTGAATTAGCTGAAGTAGATAGGTAAGCTTTGTTCGCAGTTAACAGAAGCCGGATCTTAGATAAGCTACCCCGGATCTTGTAACTCATTGCTTGTCAGGTTTATGTTTATGTAGTTGTGCTTGTAATGAAAAACAAAATGTGGTAAATAGGACATAAGATAGCTGCAGATTTCCTGCTTAAAGGACCCATTGAACACAGGAAACTAAGTTCTACCAAGGAATCATTTGTCATGAATGCATTGAAAAGGTAGAAAGGTCAGGACGAGGAAGAGTCATCTTACTTCCTTGTAGAAATTACTTCGCTGCTGCTGCTGTGGACTCCAGGACGGTGTAGGTAAATGTAGACGAGAGATCTCTGAAGTTGGGTTTTAGAAGATGAGGTTTATTGTGAGGGATGTGAGGCCCTGCTCTGAGCTGCCAGGCTGCAGCTCGTGGCAAGGCCTAGGAAGGTGGGGGAAGGGAGAGGTTGGAAGTGGGAGAGAGCAAAAAGCAAAGAGCAAAGAGGACCTCCCACCCTTGAAGCCCCCAGATAAGGGGTCTCAAGGTGGGCTGGAACAGGGCTTGGGCCAGTGGGATTACAGATACTTGATACTTCAGGGGAGGGGTACAGGTGTGGGATGAACCATACATTGAGGGGTGAGACAGAACATTCCATTTGACCTGGGTCTGGCTGCAGGTAACCTTCAGCTGGTCACATAACTCTTTTCCCAGACATCCAGTAGCTAATACATCTCAAACATCAAAACTTACTTTCAATTCTATCTCACATACAGGTTTCTCATTCTCAGAATCTAAGCAATCATATTTATAGGGCTTTCTGGCTTCATCCTCCCCGACACTTCCTCATTTTGGGTGACCCCTCCCCAAAATAGACCCCCGACTCATTTTAAGAAACAAAGTACGCATGCTTAATAGCCTTTTTGCCAATTAGCATACCAAGCGAGGAATGGGAGGTGACAGGGGTATGAATATGCATTTGTATTTTGGGTATTCAACACTTTTGTAAATAAAAGGCTTTGTAATTACCTGTGAATTTCGCAGTGCGAATTAGGGAAATATTCCCCCGTGCTGCCTGGCCGTAATAAACGTACACTTTCTAACTTTAAACTGTTAGAGAGTTTTTGTCCGTCACAGTTGGGTATCGATACTAGATCAATACCCATATTTTCTTTAATAAGTCATTTTGGGGAGCCAGCCAGGAGACTGCTCTCTCTGGCCGTGGGGCCAGCGGAGTCCAGGACTCCTCTGAGCGCCCACCCAGAATTTTCTGGGAAGAGGGCTCCTGCGGTCCTGCTGACCACCTGGGGAATGACCAGAACCTGCTGGAACTACGGACAAAAGGTATGTTTATATTTGAAAAGAGGTACCTTGGTATAGGCGGTTGGTAAGACACTGAGAGACGTCTCGTGCACAACATACGCCTCTTGGGTTTGTTTGTAAAAGTTGTGACAGCTCTGCGGAGCTTGGTATCAGTGGTTTGGTAGTCTGTGTCCCGTAGTGGGGACAGCGGTAACCGGTTTTTTTGCTGTGTCATCTTGCAGTTTAAAGGTGACTTGGTGATCCGTATCCCGTGAGGGGGCAGCGGCGGCAGTGAAATAACCGGTGTTGTTGTGTATTAGGAGCAGTGGTGGCTCCGGTTACAGTTTGTGGTTTAAAGGTACCTTGACAATCCATAATCCGAGTGGCTAGCCCGTTCTGGGACGCGAAGGGTCCCGTTGTGGGTCGCGGAATATCCCGATTGCGGCCCCGAGTGCACTGGGTGTGTGTGGTGTGAACGGATCTGTGTTTTGTGGTCTCGTGGTTTTGTTTGTTTGTGTATTCAGGCTGTGGAAGAATTATTGGTGCACGGTATGTATCGTGGTCTGTGAGAGTTTGTGTAGTAAGCGTTTTGATTTGTGTGATTTTGGAGTGTGTTAGTAACCTGTGTAAGTGTTTTTAGGAGTTTTGCAAGCTTGAAGTTGTAAAAGCCTTTTGAATTCCCCGCCTGATCAGCGGAGGGATCCCTCTGTTTGCAAGAGCGGAAGGATTTAAAGTGTTTGTATTGTATCCAGATTGTGTGCTGAAGGGGAATTAGACTGTGTGTGAGCTTGGACAGCGTGTGCTTTTGGCAACAAGATTTTGCTGACGTTTTGTTAGGTGAAAAAAAAAAAAAAAAAAGCATTTGTGTAAGTTTAAATTGTTTATTTTCTGAGCTAAAAGGAGACAGCGGCGTAAGGAGGTTTGAAACCTGAGCCAGCCCCAGCAATCGTGGGGGGGGGGGGGGGGGGTGATTTGTTTCCCTGGTAACCGTGGGGGAATCCAAGCTCTGCAGCCTCAGGCCGCGTCTCTAAACTCCCTGTAAAACCCTAAGAAATTCTTTTGGCGAGTGAGTGTTTTAGTTAAAGGGGAAAGGTTTTTTGCTTGTTTGTGAGGCTTGCAGTTGCTAGAGTGTGTGGTAATATTTTAGAGTCCTAGTGGTGTAGTCCCTAACCACAGAGGAGTGGAGAGGCAGCGTGGAATCAGGGTTACCCCCCCCCCCCACCTCCTTCTCGCGGAGGGATTTGTGTGTGGTGTCCCGGCCGAAATCCGTAGGATTTTTCGGCGAGACCTTGTTGAAACTTCTGGTGAAGTGTGTTTGGAGTCGTGAGGGACCCCTGGCTATTTTCTTTGCGAACCTAAAACGGTTGGTGTTTGGAGTTGGGTCTCTCTAAGAAAAAGCTTTGATTGTGTGCAGAAAGCAGAGAACCCAGAACTTATGCCCAGAGCTAGCAGAAATAGCCGAGAAATTTTTGGTGCTGAGATACGCAATTGAAGTAGTCTACTTTGTGTTTTGTAACATCTTGGACCAAAAGGGATTCTAAACATGGGGGCAAATGAGAGCAAAAGATTCCCAGAGGAACCCCTTTAGGGTGTATCTTAACACACTGGAAAGAACTGGTGGGCTGTGGTGGTACCGAAACTAAAAGGGAGCTTGCTAAGCTTTGTACACAATGGTGGCCATTATATAAACTTGATGAAGGTCTGAAGTGGCCAGTAAATGGTACACTGGACTATGAGACATTATTACAATTGATGCTTTTCCTTCGGCGGCGTAAACAAAAGTGGCAAGAAGTAGCTTATGCTGATATGTTTTTCACTCTCAGGAATCATCCCGAGTGGCAAAGGGATTGTGGAATGAGGTCACCATCTGATCCTTTAGTATTAGCCCTTGAAAAGGATAATAAAGCTACTAAAGGGAAGTCCAAACGGTGTTGTAGTACCTGCTCGATAAATCAGAGGTGCACCCATCCCGACAAAGTATACCAAGCAGAGGCTTTGGAACAAGAGACAGAAGACATACTTAAGCCAGCCCCTAGGAGGCAGGAAAGGAGGAGGGTGGTGGGGGACGCAAATTCAGAACCATCATTGACTCCAACCTCCCCCACTTCATCTTTAGCTTCATCTTCCTTTGGGAGGACAGCAATTGAGGTAGGGGTTTCTCCACCCACTCCTAAACCCCGGAAACCACCCAAATTTTTTCCACCAGTGCCTAGCAGTGACAGTGAGTGGGATGAACCTGAACCCCTCCCACCAGGTCCTAAGATTGCCTCACAAGGACCTATAGCATCAAGGACCCGAAAACAAACCAGAGAGGTCATACAAGCACCTCTAAGACAAGCAATAACCTCTGATGGGGAAACAAAACTGATTAAAGTTCCCTTTTCCTCAACTGATTTAGAAATTTGGGAAAGGATTGCTAAGGGCTATCAAAGTGATCCAATAGGGGTTGCTAAGAAAATTAAGTTTATGATTAAGCAACATTCACCTGATTGGGCAGATCTGCAACTGCTACTTGATGCCTTAACAGAAACTGAGAAGCAATTAGTTTTCAAAGTAGCTGGGGATCTGGCTGAGGATGATTGTAGAACAACACAGGAGGATGTTAAAGATGTATTTCCCCTTCAAGACCCAGGTTGGGATCCTAATGATGATGAGGGGTTAGGATGGTTAAAGAGATACCAAGAACTGATAGTAAAAGGGCTAGAAAGAGCAATCCCCAAAACCATAAACTGGTCAGCCTTATATGCTATCAAACAGGGCCCCTCTCAAACACCTTCTGAATTTCTAGATCACCTGCGAGACGCAATGCGCCAACACACCACCCTGGATCCTGGCTCTGATGAAGGAACGCAGCAATTAATAAATTTATTTTTAGAACAATCCACAGGAGACATCAGATGGAAACTCCAGAAGATCCGGGGCCCAAACAGCCGGAATTTAGAAACTTTACTAGATGAGGCATAGAGAGTTTTTAGTAACCGGGAAGAAGGGTACAAACAAGGGATGAAGAAACTAACAGCAGTAGTAAAAGAGTGAGAAAAGGGAAAACATGGGCAAGGTCCACCAAAACAAGGACCACCCCAACTAGGAAAAGATCAATATGCATTTTGTAAGAAATTTGGTCACTGGAAAAACCAGTGCCCAGAATTAAGAAAGGGTAATGAACATAAAAAAGGTGATCAGAAAAAGGAAAAAGTAGTTGCTCATGTAAAAGAGGACTGAGGGGGACCGGAGGGCCCTACCCTAGGGGACCCTCTGGTTATAGTCAAACTGGGGAACAAAGAAAAAGAAGTGAAATTTTTGATAGACACAGGGGCAACATTTTCAGTGTTGAATAAGGCCCTAATACCTGTAACCAATGACTATGTTATGGTAAAGGGGGCAACTGGCCAATCTGAAAGAGCTTATTTTTGCAAACCATTGAAGTATAAATTGGGAAAACAGTGGGACATCCATTGATTTTTATACATGCCTAATGCTCCATCTGCACTTCTGGGCAGAGATTTGCTAGAGCAGCTGGAAGCAAGAATAATATTCAAAAATGGGGAAATTAGTTTGGAGGTAAAGGATCAACAATATGGAGAACTGTTAAGCTTAATGCTAATAACCAAAGAAATTGAAGTGGCAAGTGAAAAGGAAAATTTTAGGAAAATAATGGATCAAGTATTTCCAGGAGTGTGGGCCTCCAATATACCAGGAAGAGCAAAGAATGCACTACCAGTGCAAATCAGGCTTAAAGAAGGACAGCCAGTAAGGGTTAAACAATACTCCCTAAAGAAAGAAGATATAGAAGGAGTTACCCCAATTATTGAGAACTTTCTGCAGGTAGGACTACTGAGAGTGTCAATCTGATTTTAATACTCCTATTCTGCCAGTAAAGAAACCTGATGGGTCATACAGATTAGTACAAGATTTAAGGGCTGTTAACAAGGTAACTGAAGACTTGTATCCAGTGGTTGCCAATCCCTACACCTTGTTAACCCGTTTAACACCTGAACTAACTTGGTTTACTGTTCTAGATCTAAAGGATGCTTTCTTTTGCCTCCCTCTCCATGAAGCCAGGCAGAAAATTTTTGCATTTGAATGGGAGAACCCCAAAACTGGAAGGAAAATTCAGCTCACATGGTGTGTGTTACCGCAGGGGTACAAGAACTCCCCCACTATATTTGGGGAGCAGCTTGCCAAGGATTTAGAGTCCTGGGAACCTCCACCAGGAGAAGGAAGGACAGTTACTCCAGTATGTGGATGATCTCTTAATAGCCACCCAGACCCAGGAGACATGCGTGGACTGGATGGTAAGCCTCCTAAACTTTCTAGGCCTGCAGGGGTATCGAGTATCCCAGAAGAAAGCCCAAATGGTGAGGCAAACAGTTATTTACCTGGGTTATGAAGTAAGTGCTGGACAAAGGACTGTGGGGCAGGATCGCAAGGAAGCAATATGCCAGACCCCAAAACCTCAGACTGTGAAAGAACTAAGAACCTTTTTAGGCATGACAGGGTGGTGCAGACTGTGGATTTATAACTATAGGTTGCTTGTTAAACCTCTGTATGCCTTGGTCACGGAAAGGAGCAGAGATCTTCAGTGGACAAAAGATTCAACCCGAGCCTTTGACCAACTAAAGAAGGCCCTTATGTCAGCTCCAGCCCTGGGACTTCCAAACGTGAGTAAACCATTTTTCCTGTTTCCTCATGAGAAGCAGGGGATTGCCTTGGGAATGTTAGCACAGAACTTAGGCCCGTCCCGGAGGGCAGTGGCCTATCTTTCCAAGCAACTGGACACAGCAGCTAAAGGATGGCCAGGGTGCCTCAGAGCAGTTGCAGCAGTAGCAATAAACATCCAAGAAGCATGCAAATTCACCCTAGGCCAGAAGATGGCTGTGCTAGTATCTCACACAATGTCTGCAGTCCTTGAGGCAAAAGGGGGACACTGGCTCTCCCCACAGAGGTTTCTGAAGTACCAAGCCACACTGGTAGAACATGATGTTGAAATTGTGGTAACTAACATTGTGAACCCAGCTTCCTTCCTCAGCAGGAGTATAGAACCAGTGATCCATGATTGCCTGGAGACCATTGAAGCCACCTACTCGAGCCGCCCAGATCTGAAGGACACCCTGCTTGTGGATGCTGAGACCTGGTTTACTGATGGAAGCAGCTATGTCATCAGTGGAAGAAGGCATGCTGGGTATGCAGTTACCACAAGCAGAGAGGTAATAGAGTCTGGGCCATTACCAACTAATACATCTGTACAGAAGGCTGAAATAATTGCCTTAATCTGAGCCCTAGAGCTGGCAAAAGGAAAAGAGATCAACATCTACACGGACTCAAGGTATGCATTCGGAATGGTTCATTCTCATGGAGCCATCTGGAAGGAAAGAGGACTGCTGAATTCACAAAGCAAGAGTATTAAACGTGCACAAGAGATACTGAGGCTATTAGATGCCATACAACTACCTGAAAGAGTAGCCATAATGCACATAAAGGCACACCAAAAAGTGAGCTCTGAATTGGAAGGAGGGAATATGCTGGTGGACAGAGAGGCAAAAGACGCAGCAAAAGGTGAGGTACCTGATAAGGCTGTTGAGGCAGCATTGATTCCAGATGGAAAAGTTTCTATTAAAGGTAAGCCAATGTACAATGAGAAAGATAAGAAACTTATCAAGGTAGAAAAGGCAAGTTATAACCAGGAGGCATGGGCTGTAACAGAAGAAGGGAAACTTGTAGTACCCTCCTATTTGTTGTGGTCATTAGTACAGAGGGAACATGAGAAAACACACTGGGGAATAGATGCCCTGTATAACCATTTGAAAGAAAGAATCATGGCCAGGAAATTGCAGGGCACAGTGATACAAGTAACTCATCAGTGTAGTCTTTGCCTCTGAACTAACCCTAAAAATACCCCAAAGCCTAAAGTGGGACAAATTGGGAAAGGTTGTGGACCTGGGCAACAATGGCAAATTGATTTTACAGAACTGCCCAGGAAGGGAGGGTATCGTTACCTATTGGTATTAACGGACACTTTTTCAGGATGGCCAGAAGCCTTTCCTGCCAGGACAGCTAAGGCCTGAGAGGTGCCCAAAGCGCTGTTGCAAGAAATAATACCACGATTTGGAGTTCCAGCCACCATATCCTCAGATAGGGGACCACACTTTATTTCGAAAATTGTGCAGCAAATAAGTCACCACCTGGGAATAGACTGGGAATTGCACACCCCATACCACCCTCAATCTAGTGGCCAGGTGGAAAAGATGAACCATTTGATTAAACAACAAATTGTAAGATTGGGGCAAGAAGGAAATTTGCCCTGGCCTCAGGCTCTCCCATTGGCCTTGTTGTGAATTCGGACAAAACCAAGGGCAAAAGAGAAACTAAGCCCTTTTGAAATATTGTATGGAAGGCCATATGCAGTTCAAGGGGGAACACCCATTCAAGTAGGGGAAGAAACCCTACATGGTTATATGGTGGCCCTAAATAAACAACTTAGAGAAATTGAGAAATATGTGGCTGGAACTCAAAACAGAGAACTGGATGAGCCAGTACATGATGTACAACCTGGGGATTATGTGTATGTTAAGTCTTTTGCAGAAAAAACCTTAGAACCACAGTGGGAAGGACCATTCCAGGTGCTCCTCACTACCTTCACTGCAATCAAGATCAAAGAACAGAAGGCCTGGATCCATCACTCCCAAGGGAAGAAAGACTCAGAAGGAATTTGGAAGGTCACACCAAGCGATAACGAACTGAAGCTGAAGCTCACTCGGAACAATGAATAAATGGACTAAGAGTTATTTTGGACATTATGTGGAAAGTTGTAACTATTGTAGTAATTACCTTAACCATAACAGGAGTCAACGCAATACCACAAAGTTATAATGTGACTGGAATATACCAGTGCCAAGGAAGAGCCTATGATCCTTACTCTCGTAAGGCTTTAAACAAGATACTAAAAGTCACAAATGCGAGCTTGTGGGAGGGAAGAAATGTTTGGGGATGTAAGTATGCATTCGTACAGGATGGGTTCCACGAGGCTTACCATCCACCCATGAAACTCATCAGGGTTAGTCCTGAATGCTGTGATAAATGCTTGAGTAAATGTCTGGAGTTTAGACTCAAAATAGAAGGGTGTGCGATAAGGGGGTATGACATTGACTTTAACATCACTCAGGTATGTACTGAGTACCATAAGAACCAGGCCAAAATTACTCCACCAGTGCCAAGAAAGGCTGTGATCACCAAGATGCCAGCTATTCCAGAAGTGGAGGAACAAATAACTCCTGTAGTTACCAAAGTTGGGCCATATGCTATTAAGAAGACAGGAGTTCAGAAGCTGATAGTTAACCCAAAGTGGTCTTTAAAACGAGTAGAAATGGGAGTACAGGTAAATGTTTCACACGTTCGGCCAGAATGTGCCCTATTTCTCAGGAACTCCTTTATGGACTGGACAACTTTGCTTCAAAAAAGTATGCCTCCCAATTTTAGGAACAAGAGGGATCTCACTGGGTAGCTAGGAACAGGACTGGGAGTGCTGAACACAATAGATTCAGAAGTGTTACTGAATAAATTAACCACAATAGGGAGCGATTTAGTCAAACTACAACAACCTTTGCAATCCTCTCTACTAGCACTAGGTAACAATCACTGGAAATTGACTAAGATATTACCAGAATGGGAAGACACAGAGGAGCGAGATCATGAAGTAATAATTAACACACTAGGCACAGCTAGTGAAAACATCTCATTGGCCCTAGGGTGTACTCAGGCACAACTGTGGATGCAATGGGTGGCTGCCGCAGTTATCAGGGAAGGTGGAGAAGGAATATTCCCTGCTGAAATTCGCAAAATTGTCTGGGATAATGCCTCTGATATGGAGAGGGAACTTCAGTCCTGGTGGGTGTTGGTCAATTTCACCTATAACCCTGTGACTAGTGTAGTGACAGCCTTTGTTTTAACTATACACGATGCCTCAGTGGACTTAATACACCCAATAGTCCCCTTAGGATTAAACCATGAGGGAACTGTATTGTACCCTTCTGAACACAGAATGTGGGCACTAGAAATTAAAGGAAAGTGGCAAACTATTAATCTAGAGCCCTATACTGTAAGGAGACAAATAAGATACACATGTGAAGGGACATTAGAGGGTGACAAAGACACTTGTTTAGACACAGACCAAAGTATTTGTCACTTTGAAACACATCCAGGTAAACAGACAACTTCACTTGTGTATATAGGACAAGGCTGTGTCTGTCTTAGGACAGCGTGCCCCATCATAAAGATAGACAACCAAATTGTGAATGAGACTCAATTCAATTTGTGTGTTTGCAATTTTGTTAGAATTTAGGGATGTGATTTTTCCTATCGAGTATCCGTAATATCACATCAATATATAAAGGCCAACCTAGCCACTGTGCAGAAGATACTGCCTGTGCCCATAGGAATGAATTTGATTTTAGTTGCTCAATTGCTGAAACATCACGAATTGAGAGAAATCTCAAAAGAAATTAGAGATGAAGGGAAAAAGACATTAATTACTATACACCATGACACAGAGACCATCAAAGGGGTTTTTAAAAGGCTTGAGGAACATTTGTCTCATCATTGGTGGGATGTGCTTTTTGGGTGGTCACCAACAGCAACCGGAATATTGAATACCTTAATCCACCCTATAGTTGCGTTGCTTATTTTGGTCAGCATAAGTTTAGTGTTATCCATTGTAATACTTGTTTGGAATTTGAGGATGCTACGACGAGTGGCAGCTTTAACATCACTGTCAAAGGCGTATGGCTTAGTCTTGAGAGACACTAGCTGTACAGCTTGGATAGATGAGGAAGACTCTGTATACTGAGTAAAAGAATTTACTCATTTCAAAGAAGAAGTGGGGAATGAGACGTTAATTTTGAGGAAATAAGGGTTTTTAGGAAAGATAATAGGTTGCTGAATTAGCTGAAGTAGATAGGTAATCTTTGTTCACAGTTAACAGAAGCCGGATCTTAGATAAGCTACCCTGGATCTTGTAACTCATTTCTTGTCAGGTTTATGTTTATGTAGCTGTGCTTGTAATGAAAAACAAAATGTGGTAAATAGGACATAAGATAGCTGCAGACTTCCTGCTTAAAGAACCCATTCAACACAGGAGACTGTAACTTCTACCAAGGAATCATTTGTCATGAATGCATTGAAAAGGTAGAAAGGTCAGGACGAGGAAGACTCATCTTACTTCCTCATTTTGGGTGACCCCCTCCCCAAAATAGACCCCCGACTCATTTTAAGAAACAAAGTACGCATGCTTAATAGCCTTTTTGCCAATTAGCATACCAAGCGAGGAATGGGAGGTGACAGGAGTATGAATATGTATTTGTATTTTGGGTATTCAACACTTTTGTAAATAAAAGGCTTTGTAATTGCCTGTGAATTTCGCAGTGCGAATTAGGGAGCTATCCCGAGTGCTGCCCGACCGTAATAAACATACACTTTCTAACTTTAAACTGTTAGAGAGTTTTTGTCCGTCACAGTTGGGTATCGATACTAGATCAATACCCATATTTCTTTAATAAGTCATCCAGACGTCTGGTTTTTTTATTGTCTCATATTGTCCTAACTCTAATTGTTCAATTTTTTACTCTAATTCTATTTTTATAATCATCTTATTTACTATTAAACTTTTAAAATTTTAAAAACAAGTGATTGGCGTTTTTCACAGAGACACTGCCAGACATTTGCAGCTATGATGGAAACGAGAGCTGATTTTCCTTAATCCATGCCGAAATCTGAGATTTCACCTTGGGAACCTCAGGTTCACAGGCCCTGCTCCGGGGTCAACCTCAACGGTTTCAGCCGAGGTGCAAGAGCCCAAGAGGCCAGTCAGAGCCCGAAGTGCTCAGACAATCCCGGGACAGTTAAACCGCCCCCTCATCCCGCGCAGCGCCAGGCCAGACAAAGGCCGCAGCCCTCTCCCTCCGCTGGCCGAGCCCACGGGTGGGCCACGGCCCTTTCCAACAGGTACCGCAGGGCCAGGAGGCGGCAGCCGCGCTCCCGCAGGCCACGGGGCCGAGGCAGCCATGTTGTGGTCCTGCGGCCTGTGGGAACTTTCGGGGAAGTTTCTGGGGCGGCCCGTGGGGGGCAGCAGGCCGGACAGGGCCAGCGGCGCAGAGCCCTGCGGTGGGCGGGCGGAGGCGGCGGTGCCGGAGCCACGCTCCAGGCCGCGCACACGCGGAAAGCGCGCTACGGAGGCCCCGCCCCTGTGCCCCCATTGGCCATTGCGGCCGTCAGTCAGCGGCCGGGCCCATCTCGCGCTCCCCATTCATGCCGTTTGGTTGCGTGTTGGTGTATTTTACTGTTTGCAATAAAGCGGGTTTTTTTTGGGTTTTTTTGTTCAGTTTCTGCCGCAATTAACTCTTGGTCCCTTAAACATCTTCCTTTTTATTTTTGGGGTTTTTTCCTGTCCTTTTTTTTTTTTTTCAGGACGGTCGGAACAGTTTTTCGCCGCTTCCATTTATTTTTCGATATCTTATCTCTATTAGGTTTTGCAATCAACTCTTAAGGTGCAACTATGCCCAAAAGAAAGGTAAGTACGAAAAAAAAACCCCAAAAAACGAGGGAAGGCAGATGGGGGAGCGAAGGGAGAGAGATTAAAGGGGCAATCGCGGAAATTTAGCTGTAAAAAAAAAAAAAAAAAATTAGCGCGCGCGCGCGTGTGTGGAGTTTTTTGGGGTTTTTGGTTGGTTTCTTTTGTTTTGCATTTTTAAATTTTGGTGTATGTCCTAGAGCGGAGCGGGGAGCGGAGGGCTCGGGCCTCGGGGCGGGCAGGGCATCGCGGCGAGTTCACTTTTGGGCTGTTTTGTTTGGGAAGAAGGAGAAGGCTGGAGCAGCAGTGTCTCCATGCTGGATTACAAACAGCCATAGTGCTGTGCTGCCCCTGTGGAGAACGCGGGGCAGCAAAACCCCCCAAAACCTGCGCCACGACACCCCAGAACCCCCCACCCACCTCCTCCAGCGTTTTAATCCCCATCGCGCCATTCCCGGCTGGATTTGCCTTTAAATGTTGCCTCTTTCTCCTGCGTTTGCCTTTGTTCTCTCTCCCTTTTTTTTTTTTTTTTTTTTTTTTTTTTTTTTTTTTTTTTTTTTTGCCTCCCACTTCTTGTCATACCAGATGGTTGTGCAATGGTAATTTGGGGCCATTAGGCGGCGCAGAATTTGAAACTGGCCTTCAAGGAAAGCGGGGAAAAGGGATTTATCACCGTAGTCAAGAACTTTGGGGCAGCGGGAATATGGGGCGCCCCCCCTCCCCTCACAGTGCGGGCTGGGGGAGCGGGGCGGGGACGCGGTCGCCCCTGAGTCACCGAGGCGCCCACCCGAGGGGTTTCGACCCGGTCTAGGCGCCTCACGGGCCCGGACGGGGCCGCCGGGGGCCTAGACCGAGTCGAAACATCTCGGGCGGGCGCGATCGCCGCGTTCCCGGTTGTCCCTCATTGTCCTTGCGGGGCCCGCGGCGACCTTGTTGTGTGAGGGGAAATTGGCGGGAACTTTTCGAACTCGACGTGATGACGTAGCGGCGGCGGCCGCGGGGCAGTCTGGGAGTTGTAGTCCGTGAGGCGGCGGGGATGGGGGGGAGGTCGCCATTGCTGCGGGTGGTGTTGGGGAGCCCTGTGAGCTTCCCCCCGGCTCCCCTCGGGGCTCAGGTGGAGTCACAGGGGATGGTGTTGCTTTCTCACCTCAGTGTGTCGCTTTCCTTGCAGGCTCCAGCTGAAGGCGAGGCAAAGGAGGAGGTAAGAGTTGTGTGTGGTCCCCACTCCAAGAATTCCTGTGGGCTTCTGCAGAAATTAGGAAACCCACGCAGCTCATGAGGGGTGTTCAGCCCCTGGGGGTGGTCTGTGCCTGGTTTTGGGGTGCTCAGAGCCATCGCTATCACCTGAGGTGGCAGGTGACCCCCCTGAGGATGCTGGGGGTCCAGCAGCTCCCCTGGGCTGAGGTCAGGGACAGGTTCCAGTGGGAACATGTCCCTTTTAGCCTCACAACTCTTGCAAGCAAAGGAACTTCATCCCTTACCATGTCAGCAAAGTAAAGTGGTGGCAGCAGAGAACTGCTGAGCAAAGGTGCACTTCTAGGAAGTCACAGAATACCCTGAGCCGGACCTACAAGGATCATGGAATCACAGCATGGTTTGGGTTGGAAGGATCCTAAACTCATCCAGTACCACCCCCTGCCATGGGCAGGGACACCTTCCACCATCCCAGGTTGCTCCAGGCCCCATTCAACCTGGCCTTGGACACTTCCAGGGATGGGGAGGCATCAAGGCCCTCACCATAATGCCTATAATGTCATAAATCCTAGGATTTCTATGGGGCTTCATGATGCTGTGTTATTTTGGGTGGCAGTTATGAGAAAGCTGTGCTTTATGTGCTCTCTGAATTTTACTGACATACCTTTCCTTGTGCAGCCAAAGAGAAGGTCAGCCAGACTATCTGCTGTGAGTATCTGTATTTATCCTTTAATATTTTATTACTTGGGATGGGGACAGTTAAAAATAAACTATTGGGGTTTTTTTCCCCAGAATTGGGAAAGGCATGCCTAAAGTATTGTAATATTTAAAATTCCCATTCCACGTTTCTGTTCCCTGAACATCTCCACATCCCAGGCTTCTCATGAGATACGACATCTGTGTTAGTGCACATTCCATCTGGGCACAAGTATCCAGAGTTAAGGAATATTGATTTCAGGATGGATTTGTTCCTTGTAGGACTTCTCCATACAAATGCTCGTGGCTCTGTAAATCACCTGCTCTCTCCTTTGCCTGGTAATTTGCCCACTGATTTTTCACAGGACCACCAAAAAAATTTCAAAAGTTACCAACATAATGCTCATAAAAATATAAAAATCAGTATTTATTTCTGGTATTCACCTGACTTGTTTCTTGTGTTTTTTGCAGAAACCTGCTCCACCCAAACCGGAGCCAAAGCCCAAAAAGGCAGCACCTAAGGTAGGGGTCTTGAAATGAAGTTATATTTTCCTTCTCGAGGTATTTGCAGGGATAAACCCCCCACAATTAACCACTTTGCTTAATCATAATTATCCTGAAAGCTTTAAGATGGAATTATGTGAGCTAAAGGATGGGAAAGACATAATTTTATTCAATTTCTACTGAAGGAATGTGGTAAACTGAGCAGATTTGAAATCCCTTGTGGTGAGGCTTTGCTGCTGCTTTACAAGGCCATTCTGAAGTTTCATATAGTGCATTCTTGTTCCCATCACGCATTTTCCTTGTGGTTTGGGATGATGAGGTGGGCAAAGCACAGGGGGGAGAGACACTTTGGTTGCAGAGGGAGATGATGGGCTGGGAACCAGGAGCTCTCTCATTTTCCTTTGAAAAGGAATTTGCAATTGCCTATGGCCCAGCAGACTTCCAGGTGAGGGAACTGTTCCCCTCCACATCCTCTGTGCGGAGCAGCAGAGATGCCGTGGAAAAGAGAGAGAACCCCAGGTGTCATTTTGGGCTCAGCTCTGTAATCTCAGTGCTGTGCACAATGAGGTTTTCCTGTTCCATCTTGGCTGTGCAGCTGGAATTCTAGACCACATTCCTGGCTGGATGGAGCACTGGGCACTCTGCACTGCACTTCCCTCTAGTGGTTGGTGCCCCAGGCAGAGCAGAGCCAGCTGCTGGTGGCACACAGGGCAGGGCAGCAGTGGATGATCCACATTATTGTATTTGGGTATTTTCCCAAGTTTGCTTTTTTAGTTTAATGGAAACATTGTGGGGTTTAAACACTAAAGCTGTGTTAACTGAATGTGAAAAGTTGTAGGAACAGGGATGCAAGAGTTAAGGTCTGTAAGGGACTGGCAAAGCGTTGTTTGGGCCCGCAGTGCACATCTGGGTGGTGTGGTGTTACCTCCGCTGAGGCGTAGTGACCTGGTTTCAGGAACGACACGGCAGCCACACCCAGGCTGCTCGGACCACCAGCTCACAGACACCAATGTGGTGGACGGCTAATGGCGTTTATTAACTGGTTACATGGGGTTATAACACCTCTGTTTGCTACATCACATCCGTCTGCTTACGTTACAAGTTAGGTGTTGCTTAGTTTATCAAGGACACTGACCAACTAAGAATTGAGGGAGGGGTTTTGTCTGCCCGTACAACGCGATATCTTCCGACCGCCTGTCCCTAATCTCCCACATTTCCCCCCCCTCCCATGACTAAGTAAAAAGTATAAAAGTATAAATGTCATAAAAGTATAAATGTCATAAAAATGCAAAAGTTGTTAAAGTTAGTATAATAGGATACAAAAGTGGTATGAAATGTTAGTAACAAGCGCACTTCACGATAATTGCATGCGTTCGACAAATAGGATGTCGACTTTCTCTAAACGGCTTCTAACAAACGACACTAACTTGTTCAAAATGCAAGGCCCAAAAATCAGTGTCAGGAGGATCATGGTGAGAGGGCCTATTAGGGTGGAAACAAGGGTGGCTAGCCATGGGGACTGATTGAACCATGACTCGAACCATCCTCGTTGGGCCTCTCTCTCTCTCTTTCTCTGGGCCAGTCTTTCTCTCAGTTCAGCCATGGAGTCTCGCACGACTCCGGTATGGTCTGCATAAAAACAGCATTCTTCTCTCAAGGCGGAGCACAGGCCTCCTTGCTGCATGAGCAGGAGGTCCAGTCCTCGCCTGTTCTGCAGGATGACTTCCGAAAGCAAGGAGATAGATCTTTCCAGAGAGGAGATGGATTTTTCAATTCTCATTAAGTCTTCGTCAATTGTCATTTGCAGCTGAGAGAGTCTTTGATGTTGGGTCACGAGAGCTGAAACACCTGTGGCTGTGCCAATGGCTCCTAGGCCAAGGAACATTGCAATGGTTATACCTGTTATTACTTCTCTTTTGTGGAGCTGGATGGTTTCTTCTAAAAAGCGATACATTTCTTCTTCTTGGTGATACAGGACTCTAGGAACAATCAGAACTTGGACACAAAAGTCAGCAAGGTTATTGAATTTACCAAGGTACACACAGGGGGTTATTCCGATTTGTTGACAGACCCACATTCCTGATAGGAACGGAACTGCCCACTTGTCAGTCTTTTGACTAGGTTGGATGAACTCAGCACAGATATTTCCCTTCTGTTTTGCTACGGTTACACTGCCAAAGCATTTGCCTCGGCCTGTGACTTGGCTCAGGGTAATTTCCCTCCGGGGGGTGTCCCACTTACAGTTGTGTGGATTGTTTGCTGCAGAATATTCGAAAGGAGCATCAAGGGCGACACCCTCATGAAAAGGAGGTTCTGCGTTATAACATAACCAGCATGATTTTGTAAAGTTTGGATTGGATTGGTTCAACGACAAAAAGGTAGCATTTAACACACTAAGAAACAGATTGTAAGGAGCTGACTTAGGTTTTTGGTAAATGGCTAAAGGACGAGATGATGAGGAGGTGCCAGGTGTGGCCTCTCTCCTGTGTCTGCGTGCTGCGAGATTCTGATAGGGTTTGAATGACTGGGGCACTGAAGATGGGAGTCTAATAATTTGCACGTTCGCCCAATTTAAATGCCTGGCTGCATTCAAAGCATGCCATTACACTAGTAATTGCGGTATGGACAGCTGCCTGAATTGGGGCAAATCGCTCCTCTTTTGTAACATGCCGGATCATGTCTGCAGTGCTGGACCCGAGTGGTAAAGATCGTAAAATGCCCTTGGTGGCTGAGTTGCATTGTTGGCGCAGGCACTCTGCTAACACAGGACCTTTTGCCTCTGAAGGCAAAGCTGAGGAGTCGAGTGCTGCTTGGAGCCGGTCTACAAATTGTGCAAAACTTTCACTCTCATTTTGCTTTATTGTGGACCATGATGATGGTTTAGCAATGACCATGGAAGCAGAGCGGATGGCTTCCCTGGCAGCACGGGTAGTTGTCATGACCTCGTGGGCCCGTAGGCCCTCAGCTTGTGCCTGGGGGGTGATCATGGTTGGGTCTGTGCCCATGAGCCGCTGCAGGCTGGAGCCGTGCAGAGGATGATCTGGACCAGTGACCAGCGCGAGTTGCTTTGCACAATTGTCCTCCCACTCTTGTTTAAAAACAATGATCCCTGCCCCATCAAAAATCAATCTGCAAGTTTGCTTTATGTCAAATGGCAGCATGTCATCTCCTCCAAAAACACTATCAATGAGAGTAGAAACCATTGCTGAATTGATCCCTTTATCAGTGATTGCTTTAACAATTGCTTGCACATCTTTAGGATTTACCGGTGAGTACGTTCTCTGGTTTCCCCCTGCCCCCCCTAGTTGGACTGGAAAAGCTAGTTTGGCTGATGGATTCCAATCAGCACAGGCTCTCTGTATCTTCCTCCAGTCTGTGAGGGGAGTTCGTTCTTTTTCTGACTTCCCCTCAACCCGAGTAGAAACGTTGTTACTGGTTTTATATACTGTTACTTCTTTGTCGGCGCCAGAGCCAGAGCCGGCAGCAGAGGACTGGCTGTCCCAGTCCCAGCTGGAGTCGGTTTCAGAGCCGGAAGTGGATTGACTGTCTGCTTCCGGGCTCCGGAGCCTTTTGGTCGGGCTCCGACCCCTCCCCTTTCCCTCAGGGCTGGGCCGTCCCTTCCCCCTGGGCCCCCGCCCCTTTCCCTCAGGGCTGGGCCACTCCTTCTCCTTTGGCCCCCGCCCCTTTCTCTCGGGGCTGAGCCGCCCCCTGCACCTGCGCTCCCCCCGCCTCCTGCTGTGGGAGCTTCTCACCTTAGAAAAACGCGCTTTTTGGCAAAGATTAGCTTCAGTTCTCTCTTTGCGCTCTCCTCCCTTTTTCTGCTCGCGCGCCCCCGCGTTAGCAAACGAGCTCTCTTTGTTTTCGTGGGCAACGAGCCCACTATCAGCACTATCTTGAGGCGCATAAGGTGGAGGTCCCTCCCCCGCTTTTTCAGCATTCCTAGCTTCTTCAGCTAGACCGTTGTAAAATGACCACATCTGTTTTATCTCCTCGGTGAGCGACCTTGAGCTTGGAGGCTTTGAAGCGAGCTCTTGATTTTCTGAGCCTGAGCCGATGCATTCGGCCGAACTGACCTTATCATCACACTGAACATTTTCACTAACATTCAGACTGCATTCTTTTACACTCTGAAAATTCTCAACAACAGTTTCCTCTGAGAAAGTTTGCGTCGCTGCTGCAATACCCAATTGGGGGGAAACTTTTAAACAATTTCGAGCAGCTCTCCAGGTGTCCTGTTCATGCAAAGCCTTCTGTAATGCATCTACGACCCTTCCCCATGCCTTAAGATTTTTCCCCGAGCCCGAAGACATTGTGTCTTCGGCAAGAGCCTTAGTACATTGATCCCAAACATCTGGGTGGAGGATATCCACCGGACTATCAATGATACTAAGTTGCAAAAGCCTCGTCACTGCGAGGATAAAATCTTTTGCTTTACAATCAATTCCCCACTGCTTATGAATCTGAGATATGACCTTCATGAGGGCTTCCATCCTCCTCACGGGTCCTGGGGCGTCCCCCTCGCCGAGCTGGGCCAGCCGCTCGGCCATCGTTCACCCGTCCAGGCGACTCCCGTTCTCCCGGGCAACTCCCGGGGGTTTCGGCACCACTTGTTACCTCCGCTGAGGCGTAGCAACCTGATTTCAGGAATGACACGGCAGCCAGACCCAGGCTGCTCGGACCACCAGCTCACAGACACCAGTGTGGTGGACGGCTAATGGCGTTTATTAACTGGTTACATGGGGTTATAACACCTCTGTTTGCTACATCACATCCATCTGCTTACGTTACAAGTTAGGTGTTGCTTAGCTTATCAAGGACACTGACCAACTAAGAATTGAGGGAGGGGTTTTGTCTGCCCGTACAACGCGATATCTTCCGACCGCCTGTCCCTAATCTCCCACAGTGTGGTCTCCCTTTGGGGTCATGCATGGATCCCCTGGGAGCTGTGCCTTGGGAATTGCCCCCAGCTGGACTTTGGAAGCATTGATGCTCCTGCTCCTGAGGTGCTGTTTGAGCCAGGACACTTGAGCTGTGTTTTTGGCTCTCCAGAGCTCCTCAAACTGCATCAACACCTGTGCAAAGGGTGATGGAGTAAGAATTGTAGAATAGTACAATTGTAATTCTAAATTTCACTGCCAAACAGCACCAGGATACTGGGTATTCCCAAGACAGGGACTCCTGACACCACATTGTAGCAGAGTTTTCCAGATGGAATGAAATCCCTCAGACTGAGGAGTGAGAGGTTAGAGAGGAAAGAGGCCTTCACTCACTGAATGTACTGACCCCACCTTAAATTTTCTGCATTACTGGAGGATTTGCTGTTAATTTTGGTGAATTTTTAATAATTGAAGAATCAGGTGACTTTACCCCTTAACACTCTGAGTTTGCCCTTAGCAGCTCATTTTAAAGGTAAATTAACTGTGCATTAATAACTGAGGAATTGAAGTATGAAAGTTAACTTTTTGTAACTCTTTGTTAATTTGTAGTCACTGAGGCAAATCTGAGTGGATAAACGTATATCCAATAATTTTCATTTATCCCCACTCAGCTGTCAGTAGATCCTGCAGGGTTTCTGGTTCTTCTGTGGGAAGTAGGTTAATCAAGCAAGGGGCTGAGCCAGTGCTGTTATTTATTGGCAGCAAGAGGCACATCCTTGAAAGTGAAACTAATGAGGGTCGGGATCTGACCTTGCCTACGGAAAATTATTACTACAGAAACATCAAGTTTTGGGTTTTGTTTTGATTTAGCCTGATCCACGTATAAGAAACTGCACTTAAATAATAAATGCAACTCTTGTGGTTAGCAAAGTGATGCTGTTGAGCCCCCAGTTTTTCTGGCATGGAAGTGGTTTATTTTCACAAGGACTATTTCTGGCAGGGAAGGGGATAAGTCCTTTGCCTACAGCTTTGTTACAGTTTTCTAAATAGATACTGCTACATTAACAGCCCATCTGAAGTATTCTGGTGCTTGAACATGTTGGTTTTGTTCTGTGGCTGCCTTTCAGCAGCAGGGCAGAAGTACAGGCCAGTTCAACATTTTTTAGCTAATTTAATTGAATGCCTATTTAAAATAAGAATTCTTTTAACCCCAGTCAGGGCTGCTTTTATATTCTGCACTTCCCTGTAGCACATTCAGGACATGCAGAAGGAAAATATTTTTCCTGTGAAACTTTGATCTCATCTTTTTCAACAGGAAGTTTGGGGGGTGGAAGGAGGTTGTGCAGAGAGTTTTGGAGTTGAGAACATGATGATGTACAAGGTGGAAATTAGGATTTAGTATTTCACTGTCTGTTTTCTTAACAGAAAGAAAAAGCAGCAAATGATAAAAAGGAGGACAAAAAGGCAGCAGCAAAAGGGAAGAAAGGAGCCAAAGGCAAAGAGGAAACTAAACAAGAGGATGCTAAAGAAGAAAACCACTCTGAAAATGGAGATACCAAAACTAATGAGGTACTTTAGTTCCAGTAAAGCTGGGAACAGAGCCAGATGTGCTGAAAGTACAGCTGCAGGAGCTCTGCTGGGCTCCAGAGGGTGGGGGGGTCACTACCACACTGTGAGGGCAGAGCAGCTGTGGTAATTGCCCAGGGCAGCTCCCAGGGAGAGCCTGCAGGAATGGCCTTCTCCTTCCTGCTCTGTGCTGGAGCCCTTCAACAGGTGCTGTCTCCTGGCCCTGGTCCCTCTTGGGGCTGGCTCACAGCAATGCCCAAGATTTGAGAAACCTAGGAGCCCAGGGACATCATCACCCTCCAGCCCTGAGCTGACTTTGCACATCCCCTCTGGACTGCTGGGTTCCTCTGCTGCTCAGCACAGGTTGGTGCTGGGCCAGAAATCTGGTTTTGAGTTCTACGTAATTCTTTAAAATGATTATTTGCCTCAGAACAATTCAACAAGAGATTTGCAAAGTAGACTCAGTCTTGTCTCTTATCTGCAGCCTCTTCTCACAGGTCCTTGCTGTGGCAGCTCCTTACCTCAGCTGCCTTTTGCTAAGTCCAGCTGCAGGCTCCATCAGCTGCTGAGGGATTGTCCCAGCAGATTCTTTGCTGATAGTGAAGCAGTGTTTTCTCAGGGCTCTCTTTGCCCATAGCACAACCCAGCCCATTGTGTTCTGTCACTGACAGTGGTGTCTCTTCATGTGTTGAGTGTCACTATCCAGCCAAGGGTCCTTTATTCTTTCATTTCTAAAACAAGATCAGGAGCCGCTTGGTTAAAGCACTACATGGCTAATGTGCTTCAGAGGGGCTTTGAAGGTTTGGTGTGTTGACTTGAAAAGTAAAAGCACGTCTTTATAGAGAAAGGTGAGAAGTGATTCCTCAAAGTTTAGACAGAGCAGGATTGTGGTTGACGTGCAATTCTTCCAGTGCCCCATCATGAGGGCTTGAACTTCCCCTAACATATCATTGATCCTAATTAAAATACATTCCAAACCTCTGCCTCTCTGCAGGCACTTATTCCAAAATTACCTCACTAAATAATACTCCCATGTTTTCATTTTAAGCATTATCAGCCCACTGTTGTGTTGATATTTTCTGTGCATTCTTGTCTATCCACACAAAGTCACATTAACTGTATTAACTAACTGGTCTCTTTTTGATGCTGGTTAGATTGGAATCCAATTAGCATTACCAATAATATTTCTATTCTTCCCAACCCCTTTTTAGGCACCAGCTGCTGAAGCATCTGATGATAAGGAAGCCAAGTCTGAGTAATGTTAACCCTGTCCTATATCCATCATTTGGTATCCGTACCTCCATGCTGTATTGTTAACAGAGAGGAATATTTTTATCAACTATTTTATAACTGAAGGTTTTTTTAGCATGAATTTAATTATGGAACATCTTCATCTCAGTTACTTGGGAATTAAATCCCTAACAAACAAAACAACAACAAAAAAAACCATTGTTTTAAAATTTTGTGATTGTAATAGTTTGTATGGTACATGGAAAGAATAAGTGGTGGTAGCTTTTGACTTCTGTCAGTGTGTTCCTTTTTGTGTAAGTCATGCTTACAGACTTCAGATTTTAATTTTTCCCTTGTATGTGTTGTATGGTTTCTTAAAGTGGGGAGGTCTCAAAACAAATAACCATGTGAAACATTCCAGTGGTTCTGTGGGTTGCTTTTATAAAGAAGGTGAGCTATTTTCATGAAAAACCTAAGAGCTAGAAATCTGTTGTTTCCCAAATGTAATTTTATTTTGTCAGTTTTGAAAAAAAAAAAAAAAGAAAAATAAATAAATAAAAGTGTAATCCTGTTTTTAAATGAAATACAAACATTTCTTTTCAAAAAAGGCAGGTTGGTTGTATGTACCCACTGTTAGGAATTTTGCTGGATTTATCTTAATAAAAAAGACTCCTCAAAAGCTGATTGTGGTTTGTTGCTTGTGCTGCTAGAAAGCTCCCAAATTCCAGGAGAGCTGCAGTGGGAGAGGGAGAGCCCATGGAGCTCTGGAGAGCTTTGGGCTTTTGGCTGGGGCTTGAGCCTCTCTCTGCCTCAGTTGTGTGACTTCCCATTAATCCAGGCTTCCTTATTCTGGGAAAGAACTGGACCAGACCAGTGAACTGGGGTTAAGTCCCAGTTCTGTTGTTACAGCTTTTTTGTGCAACTTTATCACTCCTGCTAAAGCCTGCTTTTATAGAAAGTCTCTTCACATCCATGGCCAACTACAGGATATATTTAATAAGAAGAAAAATGTCTGCAATGCAGAAACCTTCTCTCTCCCATTAAATTATTTCTCAGTCCAGCAATGGGAAATTCCAAGAGCTTAAATATTTTGTGTCCTAACCCCAAACAGCATCTCAGTGACAGTGTTTTAGATTCAGTGGGGTTCAGGATCAGTCTCCCAGGGCCACTAGAGGATGTTTAAATGTGGATTTCATTTTCCAGGCCTGAGACACGGGATTTTTATTCCTGCTGCTCTACCTGTTCTGTACAAATGCTCGAGGTTAACTGGGCTCCAGCTTCCTCAGCAGTGAATGTGAGGGAGTTCTGAGGGGCCTTTGCCTTGGCAGTGTATTCCTTTAATCCAGCAGCGATTTTGGGGCATGCTCTGGTCTCTCCTCCAGTGAAAACTGATGGAGCAGTAACTGGATTCCCTTTGCCTGGTGGAAGTGTGCTGAGATGTGGCTAAAACCAGGGAGACTGAACATCCCAGTTGGAACATGATCCAACTGTAGTTCTAATGTTAAAATTGTTCATCCTGACTGACATCTAAAAATGATTCACTGAATTTCCACTCTGCAAAGACAGGCTGGGAGAGCTGGGGGTGTTCAGCCTGGAAAAGAGAAGGCTCTGGGAGACCTTGGAGCCCCTTCCAGTGCCTAAAAAGGCTATAAAAAGGAGGGAGATGGATCTTTTATACAGTAACAGTGACAGGACAAGGGGGAAATGGTCAGGGTTAGATGGGATATTGGGAAGAAATGCTTCCCTGTTGGGTGGGGAGGCCCCGGCACAGGGTGCCCAGAGAAGCTGTGGCTACCCCATCCCTGGCAGTGTCCAAGGCCAGGTTGGACAGGGCTTGGAGCAACCTGGGATGGTGGAAGGTGTCCCTGCCCAGGGCAGGGGATGGATTAGATGATCTAAGTTCCCTTTCCACCCAAATGATTCCAGGATTCCATGATTCCATGAGTTTAGCCAGCAGTTGGTGAGGCATCCCAATGGGCCTGTACTGCTCCAGGGAGAGAATGTATATTGGAAATATTTTAGATTTGTGTTATTTCCTACCCCAGTGGTTTCTCTAAAAGGGCTTTGAACAGGAATGCAGTCCTGCAGGAAGGTGAAGCCCCTTCTCCCAGCCCTGGTGCCTTGGGACCATCTCTCTTTGGCTCCAACCTCTAATCACTGAGCATCTCAAGTATTGTGGTTTAAGCAGCAGACACTGAATATAGTTGATATTTTCTTAGTACAGGATCCATCCATCTGCCAAGGTACAACACAAACACCCTTTGGAATGAGGTCACTCTGATCCCAAGTCATGTCTCTCCATCTGAGTCCAGAGGTTGTTACATAGAGCATACAACTGAGTGTTTGGTTTTGGTTATTTCTTTTTTGAGTGCCAGGGTGGGAGTTGTTCTTAATTCTATAACTATTGTTCTAATCAAATTCCTCTTTCAAATAAGTACAGAAAATTGCCCAAGAACATTTTGCTCAAATTCATAACTTTTTGAAGCCATGGGGTATTGAGAGAGTTGCACAACTGAATGGATTGTCTGGTTTATGCCAAACCCTCCTCCATGGCTGTCTTGGTGTCTATAGACACTGAATCCGAGGCCAGCTCCATGGCAGCTCCCAAGCTTGGCTTATTTTGTCTGAAAAGGAGAGGTTTCAAACTCTTGAGTCAACCTACTTTCAGGTTTATTTGGAATTTGTGGAGAAAGTGCCTTCCAATAGGTCCTTGGCTGGCTGTTCCCTGTGTTCTGGGTGTTACCACATCTGATGCTGGTTAGGAAAGATCCACAGATTGCTGTGGATCTGATTATCATTATTCATCATAACGGTTGGGGACCTTAAAGATGCAACAGTAAAGAGTGTGAAGATAGTGATGGTTCTGAGGTGGTGTCATGGGACAAGATTTGAGTGTTGGCAGCACCCTGCCGTGGTGAGGTGTCCACGCAGCTTGTCAGGATGAGAGGAGACAGCCTCAGGCTGCACCAGGGGAGATGTAGGTTGGATATTAGGGAAAAAAGGGTTGTCCAGCCCTGGCACAGGCTGGAGTCACATCCCTTGGGGGATTTAACTGTGGATGTGGCACTTGGGCGCATGGCCAGTGGTGGCCTTGCCAATGCTGGGGGAACAGTTGTGGTGTCTCTCTCTTGGAGCCCTGGCTCCATTTTTGCCTCGGCTAGCTTGAGAAACAAACCACAGTTGGAAGGATTTTTTCCTCAGGGCCCCATAGATCCCGGAATGGCTGTGAACCTTTTCCTTTAGGGAGAGCAGGCACCCGCCGATGGCAAAAGGAAGGGTCTCTGCACTTGATTCGGATGGAATCAGGGCTTTATTCAGTCTTTCTTCTGTGGTCCTGCCCCCATCTGGGTCAGGAGCCCAGTCCCTGACCCCGTCCCTGAGCCAAGAAGCTTTTCCACATGGTTTCCTGGCTTTTATCCAGGGGGAAGGGGCTAGAGGAAGGGACAAGCCACTACCCAATCAGGGATAAGGTGGGAGTGGAACAGAGTTGGGTTACATTCCAGTGTGGGAGAATGGGCGAGGAAAAGGAGCAGGGACAAACTTCGGGATGATACATTTTCCAGGGGAACAGGGGGTACAGAAGAAACCATTACAAAACCCAATATAAAAATGAAATACAATATAACCCCAAATAATGCACAACAACATGTCCCCCTTTCTTATCAAACTGAGAAGGAGGAAGGCTCAGTCCATGGGAGATGCTCAGAGTTCGAATCTTGAGTACCTTTAAAGATGAAAAATAAAAATGACATCTAGTGCAAACAGTCCAGAAAAACACTGTTAAGGGAAAAAGGATAATTAGAAGGAGAAGGTTCGGCGCTTTCTCCTTCTCCAGGAAGCACTGGCCACTTATGGGTCCTCTGCAGGTGGCTTTGCACTTTTAGGGATGAAAGGTTTCACCCACTTGGCTGGCACCCACTTGAGACCTGAGGGAGTGGACACACAGGCATACCCATGACCCCAGGTGATCAGATCATGAGGACCCTCTGTTTCCCAGGTTGCTGGATCCTTTACCATTACCAGTGGCTTTGCTTTCAGCTGCAGTTGGCAGTTCTCTCTGAAATGGCACACAATTGGTGGGTTAAGATTTTCATATGTGCAATTTGAAAAATTCAGAGTGAACAAGGCTTTGGATACCTAGATTTGGGGTGTTTCTATTTTTAGAGACTGATGTTGTTGGCTGAGGACACTTTTGAGATATTGGTGGGTCCTTTCCACTATGGCCTGACCTGTGAGGGAGTAGGGGATGCCTGTTTTGTGCTCTACTCCCCATTGCTGCAGGAAGCTTCTGAACTCCTTGGATGTGTACGTGGGTCCATTATCAGTTTTTATTGATTTGGGGATGCCCAGAAAGGAGAAAGCCTGTATTAGGTGTTTCATGGCATCACTAGACTTCTCCCCTGTGTGGGCAGAGGCATAGACAACTCCAGAAAAGGTGTCCACAGATACATGGACATACCTTTGCCTACCAAAGGACATGACGTGTGTCACGTCCATCTGCCATACCTCACAGCTGTTCAATCCCCTGGGGTTTGCCCCTGCACTTAGGGCTGGGAGTGTGTGTTGTTGGCATGAGGGACACATTGACACAATTGCCCGAGCCTGTTCCCGAGTTAGGTGGAACTGGTGGACTAGGCCTGGTGCATTCTGGTGGAAAAGCTGATGGCTGATTTTGGCTTGTCCAGAGATGTTTGGGAGTGGGGCCAGCTCCACAGGCGCAGCAAGAGCATCAGCCTTTCTGATGCCCTCGGCTATGAACCCTGGTAAATCAGTGTGTGATATGCATCACATATAATTGTTGCTCTCAGTGGGAGACCAGATTCACTAGTTTTGAGAGCAAGTTGAAAAGTGCAGTGTTGGAGGCCTCACTCAGTACAGCCTGCTCAGCTGTGGATGCTACGCCTGCTACATAGGCCGAATCTGTGACCAAATTGAATGGTTCAGGAAACTTTTCAAAACTCTGACATCTATAGCCAACTCAGCTACTTGAGGTGATCCTTCCACCTCAACAATATCTTCCTCCCACTGCTGAGTTTGAGGATCTTTCCAAGTTATTACTGACTTGTGGGATGCTCCGGATGCATCTGTAAAAACAGTTAGAGCCTTTAAGGGCCTCCTGCTCTGAACACTTTTTAATGACAATTTGAACTGAATTTGTTCTCTAAATAATTTGTGGGCAGGCCGATGAATTGAAATTTGACCTGTATAACTATCCAGAGCAAACTGCAAAGCTTCATTTTCATGAATCAGGTGCTCCAACATTGCTTTTGTGATTTGGCCCGAGTTTACCTCAATTGGGATGTGAATGCACTCAAAATCACATCCTGCCAACTCCCTGATCCGGGCCCTGGCTTTCGGGATCAATTCTGCTACCAATTCCTGTGGCCTGGTCATTCTTTTGGACCGGTGGTGACTGAGGAAAACTCACTTGATGATTAAGAGGGGATCCCTACAGTCTTTGTCGTTTTTTGATTTTCCCACTTTTTCCCACTGAAAAATCATCCTGTGTAGGTGTGGCAATTTGCCTAAAATGATGAATTTAAATGGAAGTCTGATTTGCACCTGTTGGCCTGTCTGGTGGCCATACAGTCCTGTACCTTTTATAGAGCTGCTCTTGCCTCTTGGGTAAGGGTCCTAGGAGAACTTAACTCCTCTTCCCCTTTTAACAGATTGAAGAGGGGATCTAGGTCCTTAGCAGTCAGACCTAGCCAAGGTCTTACCCAATGTAAAGACCCACACAGCTGCTGGAGACCTGCTAAGGTCCTGCTGTTATTTTTGACAGCCAATTTTTGTGGCACAAAAGTCCGCTTACCAATCTCCAGACCCAGGTACTTCCAAGGTGGCAACCTTTGAATCTTTTCTTCCTGAAGCTCAAACCCTGCAGCAACCAAAGAATCGATTGTCCGGTCAAGCGCGTGGGACAGTAAGTCATCATTGGGGGCACACACAAGCACATCATCCATGTAGTGCAGGATGATGGCTTCTCCTACAGCTGCATGCACTGGGGACAGCAGGGAAGAGAGGTACCACTGATAAATAGATGGCGAGTTTTTCATCCCTTGGGGAAGAAATTTCCAGTGGTATCTTTTCCTCGAGGCTTCTCGGTTGAGGGTAGGGACCGAGAAGGTGAAACGTGGGGCATCGTCAGGGTGCAGAGGGATCTGGAAAAAACAATCTTTGATATCAATGATTGCCAAATTCCAATTATGAGGGAGCATTGCTGGAGACGGCATCCCTGGCTGGAGAGAACCACTGTCCTCAATGACATTATTAATTTGACAGAGATAGTGGAGGAGCTGCCACTTGCCTTTGTTTGCCTTTTTGATAACAAAGACTGGGGAATTCCATGGAGACGTGGTTCCCACAATGTGGCCTTTAGCTAGCTGTTCATCTACCAGCTCCGGAAGTGCTTTCAATTTTTTTTTTACTGAGCGGCCACTGCTCTACCCAGACTGGTGAATCAGTTTTCCAATTGAGTTTCTGGGTAGGGAGCTCTTCAGTGGCCACAGCCCAAAAAACCAGGGGGCATCTGGAATGCTAATCGTGACCCCCCACTGGGCCATCAGGTCTCTCCCCCACAAGGGCTCCAAATAATCCAAAACAAATGGACGCAGTGTAGCCAGTTGTCTGTTTGGCCCCTTAATTTGCACAACACTCTTTGATTGTTTTGCTCATTTCATTCCCCCTACACCTTGTACGTGCCCAGCCACATTTTGCAGTTCCCAATGTGAAGGCCACATCCTTTCTGGTACAATCGTTATATTCGCGCCTGTGTCCAAAACTCCTTTGAGGTTTATTACTTCCCTACTGTGACGGACCTCACACCCTATTATGAGTTTGTCCCTCCCAATAACTCGTGTGGGGCAAACCTCAGGGTGTTTGTTCCTCGTGATGTCTTTCTCAGGGAGCAGGTCAGGTGCTGGAATTGCCTGAGCTATTATCTGCCCCTTAGGCAGAAACAAGGGTGGGCGGACACAGCGCAGCCAAAGAACGAGTTGTTTAGGGTTTGATGAGACGAGACCCAGAAGGATCTAGATATCTCTCAGTGTGTATTTGGTGTCCCCAAGGATGACATACTGCTGAGAGGAATGACAAGATTTGTCTTTACAAACAAGCCCTGGGACTGCAGGTAGATAAAACTAGCACTGAGAGATAAGTGGAACAATGGGAAGGATTCTACTGATTGATGAATGGAAAAGAAGATACTTGCCTTTACAAACTGTAGATGAAATTAAATATTGAAAATGAAAGCAACAATGGGGAAAAACCCATAAATCCCATAAAAATTAAAAATTAAGGGGGAGTTATACATTAAAAGGGGAATCTTAGGCATTTCAGGAAGTCTGTACCTCTCAAGTACCTCAGCCAATGGGGAAAGAGAGAGGGAAATGCAGCCGGGAAATTAAGATAAAAAGGAGGCTGCGTCCTCCGAAAAACTGAGACACCCCAGGGGAAATGCCCCACGGCCTCTCCCTTTATTCGAATAAAGTAAAAGGACTCCTCTGTCTCCTTTTTGGACATAAACCTCTGGTGTTCGTGGATTAATTTTCCTAACAATTTGGGGGCTCTCGTCCGGGATATTTCCACCATCCAGGGCGGCGGGCAGCGAGCGGAGCTGAAGGCGCGCCTCGCCCAGTTTTGGTGATCAGCTCCCCTTGGTGGCGGCTGGCATCGGGCAATTGATTGGGTTCCCGAGACTGTCCAGGAGACAGACGAGTGGCGGACCAGGGGGGTCCGTGAAGAGTCCGCAGGGAAGGACCACTGAAAATCTCACCGGTGAGTAAAATGGGATCTTCAGGGAGCAAACCTGGGAGGGCGCCCATGGAGGGTAGCACAGGTGAAACACAGCACCCATAGAGGGTTGCTAGGGTAAAGCCAGGAAGGGGCCCTGGCAAAAGGGATGACGATCCCATAATACCCCTGGAGAGTCCCTTGGGGAGAATGCTGAGGTCTTGGGACAGACTGTGCATTCACCCAGAGGTAACTATGGAAATGATAGTAAAATACTGTTATTTTGTGTGGCCGGAGTATAAGTTGCCAAAGGGGCTTATGTAGCCACCTTATGGAACAGATAGAATTCGTTTGTGTAGAATTTTGTTGAAGTATTTAAAGGAGAATTGGAAAGGATGGATTGAAAGGGAATGTGGATTGATATGGTTTAGATAAGCAGCAAAAGAAATCTATGTGTTAAAGAAAAAGGGAGAAGAGGAAAAAAGGGAGGAAGGGGGAACTGGTGAGAATTGGGATGTTCTTCAGTACCTTCCCCCATCTTGTCCTCCAGTGTTGCCAGCTGAACCAGGACCAGCTGCAGGTCCCCTGTATCCTCAACTCCCAGAGCAAAGGGATCAAGGGAATGTTGTTCCTACGGCTCCACCTGAGAATAATAATGATGTAGGGGGAAGGGAGCAGCCTACATACCACCATGTAGAACTAGAGGAGGAAATCAATTGAGCACATCAGAAGCCCCCCAGACCCAAGACACAGGGGTACATCAGATGCCACTCCACCAAGTTCCTTTGGGGGGTCAGGGGGGAGGCTTTGGGTTTGTAATTGTACCGCTTACTACCCAGGATATAAGGGGGTTGAAAAAAGAATTACCCCCATATTTGGATGATCCCATAGGGGTGGGGGAAAAGATAGAAGAATATTTGGGAAATGCAGATTATACATGGAAGGACTGGGATTTTCTCCTGGGGATTTTATTTGGGTCATCAGAGAAACAAATGATTCTGCAGAAAGCTCGGCAGCTGTGGAAGGACGAACATCCACAAGCAGCAGGGGGGGCTGGACCTAATGTACCTACAGTAGATGATGCCATCCCCCAGGTGGACCCCCAGTGGAACCCAAATGAGGAGACCAGTTTGGCTTGCCTCTGCGATTACCGTGCTTATTTGATTAGGGCAATTAAATCAGCAGTTCCCAGAACTAACAACATAGCTAAGGCTATGTCCTTAGAATAGGAGAAACATGAAAGCCCCTCTCATTGGTTAGAGAGGATTAGAGAGGCCTTGCAGAAGCACAGGGGATGGATCCGGAGAGACCAGCCTTTGACACATTGCTGAAAGTGCAATTTGTTACAAAGGCCTGGCCTGACATACGGAAAGGGGTACAGAAAGATGAAGAGTGGCAGAACAAGCCTCTAGAAGAACTAGTTAGAAAAACACATCAGATATATGTAAGGAGGGATGAGGAAAAGGTAAAGGCTAAGGCAAAGATGATGGCAGAGTTTTTGCAGCCACAGAAAAATAAACAACAGGTCCAAGGGGTCCCCCGGGACAGAGGGGACAGGGTCGGCCACAGGGAAGTGGCAGAGGCATTCCCTCCTTGGCAGGGAGGAGCCGACCCAAACAGCGGTTGGGAAAGAACCAGTGTGCTATCTGCCAGGCAGAAGGGCATTGGAAAAGGGAGTGTCTGCAGAAACAGCTGGACCCTCAGGAGGAGGAAGTCCAGAGGATAATGGAAATGGATTGTTAGGGGTGTCAGGGGCTCCCATTATATCAAGGACCCACCACTCAGGAGCCCTTGATAACTTTTAAGGTGGGTCCAGATTGAGAGGAGGTGTGTTTTCTGGTAGATACAGGGGCCTCTCGATCCACTTTAAATTTTATACCTGGGGGGGGGGGAATTATCAAAAAGATCATTAGTCATTCAAGGAGTGAGTGGAAAGGATGAGCGAGTGTATTTTATTCAACCACTATTAATAGATGTGGGGTCAGATTTGAAATACACAAATTCCTGTTTGTTCCTAATTGTGATTGTAATTTACTGGGAAGGGATTTGATGGCTAAAGTGGGAATGAAAATTAGTATTGTAAAAAAATGACAGAGTCCAACACTGTGATATCTTTATGTAAAATGTCTGAGAAGGCTTATGCTGAAATAAATCCGGAAGTGTGGGCAGCCCCAGGAAAATACGGAAAACTAGACATAGAGCCTCTCCAAATTACTTTGAAACAACCAGGACAAGTGGTGTCTAAAAAGCAATACCCTCTTTCAAAGGAGGGAGAGAAGGGGTTACAGCCTGTCATTGAGTCCCTACTAAAAGCAGGTCTTTTGGAGCCCTGTATGTCTCCCTATAACACTCCTATCCTGCCAGTTAAGAAACCAGATGGAACCTACAGAATGGTGCAGGACTTAAGAATAATAAATAAGATTGTCAAAGCAAGGCATCCCACAGTTCCGGATCCCTATACAATCCTGAATCAGATCCCTTCTTCACACCAGTATTATTCAGTACTGGACTTAAAGGATGCTTTCTGGGGGTGTCCGATTACAGAAGATAGTAAACAGTATTTTGCCTTTGAGTGGGAACATGAGGAAGGAGGGAAAATGGTAAAACAACAATTGACATGGGCAGTTTTACCTCAAGGTTACAGTGAGTCACCGTTTCTGTTTGGGCAAGCGTTGCAGAAAATATTAAGAGAATTTACTCCACCCTCAGGAGTTAGGTTGTTGCAATATGTTGATGACTTGCTTTTATCAGGGGAACAGGAAAAGGTGGTTGAGGAGGCTCCTGTACAGCTGCTTAATTTTCTTGCTAAGAAAGGACTTAGAGTGTCTGAAAAAAAGGCGCAGTTGGTAGAAAAAAAGGTCAAATATTTGGGACATATTTTGATTGGGGGGTTGCGGTGTATTGATCTGGAAAGAATACAAGGGATTTTACAAGTACCATTACCCAAGACAAAAAAGGAGTTATGGCAGTTTTTAGGGTTGGTGGGGTACTGTAGAGTATGGATTGAAGATTTTTCTGTTGTGACCAGACCTTTATATGACCTTTTAACCCAAGACAGTCCTAATGTCGTGGTATGGACACCAGAGGGAGAGCAAAGCTGTAAAAAATTAAAGGACAAATTGGTTAATGCCCCAGTCCTAGCTCTTCCAGACACAAAAAAAAGGAATTTGAACTATATGTGGATGTTAAACAGAGTCATTGTAAAGGAGTTTTAGTGCAAGAGCATGGGGGGACACGGAGGCCTGTTGCTTATTTTTCAAAACTCTTAGACCCGGTAGCCAGGGGTTGGCCCCATTGGCTGCAAAACTGTGCAGCTACAGCTCTGATGGTGGCTGAGGCTCGAAAGCTGACAAGGGGAGGTTATCTGATTGTTAAAGTTTCACACCAGATTAAAGCTTTGTTAACTGAGAGAGCCTCTAAATGGATAACCAGCGCTCGGTTATTACAGTATGAATCTTGCTTAATGGAACAGGAGGATTTAGAATTTAAAAGTGGGGGAGGGTTTAACCCAGCCTCCTGTTTGAACGGCCCTGAAGAAGAGGGGGAGGGAGAAACCCATGACTGCATTCAGGTATTAGATCTCCAGACCCAGGCTAGAAAAGATTTACAAGATACTCCATGGCCTGAGGGTGAAAATGTGTTTACTGATGGATCTTCAAAGGTGGTAGAAGGGAAACGATTTACAGGATACTCTATCGTGAATGGAAAGCAACTAAAGGAAGGGGGGAGGTTACCATCCACCTGGTCAGCTCAGACAGCAGAGCTGTATGCGCTTGTGAGAGCCTGTGAATTATATCGGGACAAGACAGTGAATGTTTTTACTGACTCTATGCATATGGGGTGATACATGCATTCGAGAAACTGTGGGAAGAAAGTGGTTTATTAACCCGCAGGGGAAAGAAGTTAGTTCATGAGAACTTAATCTCTCACCTATTAGAGGTGGTGAACTTACCAAAAAAAGTAGCAATAATACACATTAAAGGGCACCAAACGGTACTCAGAGGAGGCAATAGGAAACCGACTGGCTGATGAAGAAGCTCAAAAAGCTGCACTGTGGCCAGAAATCTCGAAGATCCTCCCCTTGCTCCCAGTAACTGCATCACTGCCAGAAAAACTGTCTTTTTCACCAGAAGAACTTGAGATAATTAAAAAGAGTGGGGCAGAGGAAAACCGGGGTAATTGGTTTACAAAGGATGGTAAACAGTGGGTACCAAAAGCTCTGGCCTTACAGTTATTAAAACAACTCCATGAAGGGAGCCATTGGGGCTCTCGAGGACTGGCAGAAGCTGTTCTCAAAATGTATGCTGCTGTGGGTCTTTTTACCCTGGCAAAGTGAGCTATTGAAGGTTGTTTGATTTGTGCTAGAAACAATAACAGAGTTACAAAGAAACTTGCCAGGGGAGGGAGGCCTTGGGCTATACGTCCCTTCCAGAGATGCCAGGTGGATTTTACTGAAATGCCATGAGTGGCAAGGTTTAAATACCTTCTGGTAATAGTATTGTGATATATGTCCTAAAGTTAATTTGTGTTATCTCATTTGTAATATATGTACTAAAGTTAATTCATGTTATCCCATTCAAAGAAGATATATAGACTGTAGAAATATATGTTTAGTATAAGTTTTGTATGGTTTGCTCTGTTATAAGTTTAAGTTTTACTTACTGGATAAAATGAGAGACTGCATAAAAGGAGACTCCCCCAGCCTGGGGAAACACCTGGGAGACACAAAGAAGATGTGATTGGATTTACCAGAAAGGGGGGACAAGAAACCGCTGCTACCGGGAATCCCTGAAAGGATACAAAGAACGACGGAAACCAGAGATAGAAGTCCGGAGACCAAGATGATTGCTTCAGATAGCTATCTCTACGAGTCTCCGTTGAAATTTACATCTCCACGACACACCCGGGCCCGAACATCAGCAGTATTGTCTTCCTCTACCGGTCTATTCAAACTCCCAATACCAGAACGTGCATATGCCCCGGGGGGAAGACCGTCACACTCCCGGACCTCTCTCCGCGATCCAGTGTATAAAAAGAGACTGCTACAAACCAAAAATGTGAACTTGGGGGGATAGCAGGCTGACAGAGTTTGTTATCCGTGTTCACCCAGCGCCGAAATCCCGGGCTCGACGCTGTCCTTTTAATTGTGGCTAACCGAGACTGTCATTTTGTCTCTCAATAAAATTCTAAATTTTTGATAACCAAATTTGGTCGATTTTATTTATAACAGTATGTCAGTTAACAGGGTGGCCAGAAGCATTTTCTGCCATTTCAGCAACTACAGGATCAGTTATTAAAGTATTTTTGGAACAAATAATTCCAAGATATGGGGTTGTAGAAGCAATACACTCAGATAGAGGATCTCATTTTACAGGAAAAAATCTTCAAGGAGTTATGACTGCTCTAGGGATAAGATGGAATTTCCACACTCCCTGGCATCCCCAGAGTTCCGGCAGGGTGGAGAAGATGAATGGAGAAATAAAGAAACACCTTTTGAAGCTAGTAATAGAAACTAAGATGCTGTGGGTATGGCTCTTGCCACTGGCTTTAGCAAGGATAAGAGCTAGACCCAGGGGAGATATTCAGTAATCTCCCTTTGAACTGAGGTTTGGAATTCCTTACCCTTACAATACCCAGCCTAGTGGGGGTGTAGAGATAAGTGATGTATATTTAAAACAATATGTGGCCAAGATACTGTCTCTTGTGAAATCTCTTCGACAGGAAGCTCAGCTGGCACAGACCCTACCTTTGGACTTTGCTGTTCACAACATCCAACCAGGAGATTGGGTCCTAGTTAAGGAGTGGAAAGAAGCACCACTAGTGGCTAAGTGGCGTGGACCTTTCCAAGTGTTGCTGACCACAGAAACAACCATCAAGACAGCAGAACACAGGTGGACCCACCACACTCGGGACAAAGTCTCTGAGGCCCCGGAGATTTGGACATCTCAGCTGGAAGAGAAGGATGGGAAGCCACAACTGACACTCTGCAGGAGTGGACTGGAGCAGTAGCCAGTGCGTCGACATCGGGGGAAGCCTCGTGTGCCTCCCCACAGAGTGCCTGCTGAAATGGTTTGTGTGAGCATCCCTCCTTCTCGGATCTCCAGTCACTGGGAGCCAATCCTCGCAGTCATTGTTTTCTTTATGTTAAGCTGTTTCTGTGCCTTCACTCGCCACAGGTGGTGTGGAGGACAACATGAAAGTGAAAATTAGGTTAGGAGATTAGGTGACACCATTAGAATGTTTCTCTTAATAATCTTACCTTTATATTGCCAGTTAGGTTGGGGTCAAAAGTAGGAAAATAATTTTTTAACCTTAGGAGAAGAAGTAGCAAAACCCTTTAACCTTAGCAATTGCTGGGTCTGCGGAGGGCCGGGGGGATCTGAAGACTGGCCATGGGTGGCCAGCCCAGTTAAACCTAAATGGTGGGTTAGCACCCTGAGTGAGGTCCATAATGGAAGAGGATTTTGGGATGAGGAAGGAAGTCCATGGCGGCTTCATTCTTCTGAAAGAGGCATTTATTGTCTAAATAGAACAGGAGGTGTATATGTGGGGAAAAGTGTTTGTGACTGGACTTTAGATTTAGATTGTTGGACCCCCAACTGCTCTCCTTATGATTGTTCCAGATATCAAGGCAGATAGAATCAAACACATGTTAAGCTCACTAATGGTAGCTGGGTAAGGTGTTCCTTCCATAATCACCAAAAGGATTTTGAAGGCTGTAAAGCAGTGGGGAAGGATAAGTTTTTTGACCCTTTATTTTTAAGCTGCCCCCGAGATAATTCCACAAGTAGGACACATGTTGTTCGTGATTATCAGTGGAAGTGGCAGCACCGGAATGGAACTCGGACTCTTTTTAATAGGTTCTGGTCTGGATCAAATAAAACAGATCTGGGATGTAACTGCAAGTGGAAACCTTATGTAGGAGCTTGGAAGTGCAAATACTGTGATGCTTATAGCAAGGCAACTATTGTTGGGGGACCACTAGGCCCAGGACGCAAGCTTTACTTTGACCCACCAATTGATGATAAAAATTGGAAAGGTCCGTTTGCCAATGGGACCTGGGCTTTAAGAGGGCATTACTGGATTTCTGGCCAATATGCTTACCGCAGGTTACCCTCAGACTGGTCAGGGATATGTTATGTGGGGTATATTAGACTATTGTTCTTTTTACTACCACAAGTTCAGGGAAATCAATTAGGAATCAAAGTTTATGATGATCTAATTAGAGAAAAGCGGTCAATTGATACATCCCTGGTGGGAGGGAGCACCCAAAAGTGGGGAAAAGATGAATGGCCACCTGAACGAATCATACAACACTATGGACCAGCCACATGGAATCCTAATGAATTAATTTCAGGTGCCAGAGAACCCATTTATAATTTAAATTGGATAATTAGGTTACAAGCTGTCTTTGAAGTAATAATGAACCAGATAGCTACAGCTCTTGACCTTCTTGCTGACCAATCTACTCAGATGAGAAATTCAATATTCCAACATTGGATGGTATTAGATTATTTATTAGCAGAAGAAGGAGGAACATGTGGCAAATTAAATGAATCAAACTGCTGTTTGCAAATAGATGACAATGGAAAAGTGGTGAAACAATTAAGAAAAGAACTAAGAAAGTTAGCTCATGTACCGGTCCAAACATGGAAAGGATGGGAATAGGACATGTTTTCGTGGTTACCCGGTGGACTATGGGTTAAACAAATGCTTTTCTTCCTCTTATGTGTAGCAGCAACTCTTATCTTTTTACCATGCATGATCCCTTGCTTAGTACAACTTGTTCAACACGTGATCAAAGGATGCAGGTAGTAGCCATGCCTACTGATCCAGAGATGGCTACAAAAGGACAGAAACTGATGTCACTGCAAATAATTGCAAAACCAAAAAAGACCCAATGTCTTGGTTTGAAAAGACAGGTGTCTGCTAAGGAGAGGCAGGCCTCTCTAGGAATGAGGAATTCAAATCCTTCCCTCCGTGTTATTATAATTTGGAAGATTAAAAAAAAACAAAAAAAACCTTTTCAGTCAGAGCTATGGGGAAAAGGAATAACAGTCCTTTACTAGTAAATATAACAGGACAGACAAACAACAACAACAATTATAATAATAATAAAACAGAACCAAGAACCCCAAGGGCAAACGGTGGAAACTCCGGCACTGATGGCTGGAAGCTGGAAGTGGTGGATTGTCCTCGGCAGGCAGGGGGGTGGCTGGGCAGGCAAAGTGGGCAGTGCTGGAGAACCCGCAGCGGCTGGACCCGGGCTGACCCAAAATCCAGCAGGGCAGTGAAGAAACTCCGAATTCCTGGGCGCTCCAACAGATGATAGAATTCTCAGGACCAGGCTCCTCCGTTAACTGTGGACTCCACGCAGCTCTCAGTCACCCGACTGTTCTCCCCGGCAAATCGAGAGCAGTGAGCCCACCACCCTCAGCTCCCCGGAGCTTTTTTCCCTCCCCCAAAATGAAGTGATCAACTTCCTTTGTTCGGGTTGAGCACCCTTTAACTATCAGTATTTAGTCTCCTAGCAACTTATGGGGGGGGGGGGGAATTCTACAGGAAACTTAACCCTCAACATTATCCACCCCGAATTTTTTCCCATACCAACATATTATATTGAATTTAAACCTTTAAATAATATACATATATATATGTGTGAATATAAATACAGACAGACACAGTGTTCACCGAAAAACAAGGTCCCCTTGAGGTATGCAGCGGGTCTCTCCATCCTTTTGCATCACCCACCATGTGCAGCCAGGTCCCTGAGCAAAAACAACCCCAGGAGCGGGACTGTCTTTGCTGGAGGCAGAATTAATCCAAACAGTTTTTCCCAGTATTTCTCTCATGTGTACCACTGGAACCTTATCTCCATCTCTTGTTCTCAGGGGCTCAGATTGGGCAGGGCCTGCTCAGTTGGTGGAACCTCGAGTGTTCACTAACCAGGTGGCCTTTGCTAAATTAATCTCCCAGTTCTTGAAAGTCCCCCCACCCAGTGCCTTCAAGGTGGTTTTAAGCAGGCCATTGCATCGTTCAACTTTCCCGACTGCTTGTAAGAGTCTGTCTGAAGTTCCCATCATTTGCCTCACGATCGTCATAAGGACCCCGAAGACCCCACCGCAGTTCTGGCCTGCTCGAGGTGGATGCTTGCCAATCATCTGCAGGCGCATTTTTCTGTGTCACCACGCCACGGTACACGGGCTTTGAGCAGTGTAATGGTAGTTCTGTACTTGAAGATTACATCTGCATCACGCTCCCTGCTTCATGACAATAGCCTATGAATTTCCCCACCTCTTGGCCAAGGGAACTTTCTGGGGTAACTTTGGGGGTCCCCCACGGAAAACCCTTCATCTGTTTCGCAACCACCGTGACAGACAGAGATCAAAACCCCCTTCCAAGGACTGAGATTGAGACCCCTATATGAAGCCCCTCTCAAGGACTGAGACATCAGACCCCGACAACCCCAATACGGGGGGGCTGGGGCTGACTTAACCAAAGCGGGATGTTTGCCTGGAGGCATGATCATTGGAAGACAATGGCTCTCGCTTACTGCTGAGAACATGGACTACCTGTTCCCCCTCCGTGGCTTCAATAGATTTACCTGTTCCCCCCCCCGTGATTGAGGACTATAATAAAAACCCCTGAGTTAACCAGAGATTTGGAGAGACTCTCCCCGACGTGACAGGCGGACCCATTGACCGGACCACGAGGACTCCGTCTCCACGTTTGGTAGCTATATCCCCCCTTTCCTCTATCTCTTTCTCTATCTCTTTCTCTCACTCTTAATCCCTCTATCGCATTTGCTATGGTCAATCAATAAAAGGTGCATTTGTTTTAATGCTGAAATCCCCTCTGTGTTGTGTTTTGCATTCTGAGATCAGTGAACGAACCATCACGACCCCCGCTTGTATGAGCGGATCGTGACACTGCTGGCGCATGATAAGGAATATGGTACACCCACTCAACGCCATGTTCTCTAGCTGTCTTGGTTTGGGACAAATTTGGGGGAAAACCCCTGTATAGGATCTCTCTAAGGAAGCAAACCTAAGTGGCTCCTTCCTCTAACCGGTCCGATAAAAAAAAACCTCTTTGGAGAAAAGTGGAAAAAAACTATTTTACTAAACAAATGAAGTGCATACAAGTATAAAGAATGAATATTATGAAACAATAAAACTTCTCTTTTTGAAGTGAGATGGCAAATTGAGAAAGTCCTTGCCGTGGGTGTAGCTCGGCTCTCTCTCTCAGTCTCTCCTCAGTCCCAGTCCCTCCGGCGCTGCTGGAAAATGCCGAGGTCCAGGACCCGGTGGGCTGCAGGTGCAGCCCCCGGTGCTCCCCTGGGTTTTCAGTCTAGAGCAGGTTTAAACAGTTCAAGAAAAAGGGAAAAAAAAAACAACAGTCTAGGGAACTTCTCTGCCCTAGCTAGCTGAAACTAACTAAAAGCCAAAAGATCTCTGTCCTGCAGTCTCTCCAAGCCTCTGCCGAACACCCCGTCTGCAGAAGAATGTGAAGGAGTCAGGCAGTTTTCTCAAAACAAACGCCGCGCTTCTCCTTGCTCTTAGAACCAGTCTTAAAGGCACAGGACTCAATATACAGCACAAACAGAACAGACGATTGGGGATACAAGCATCATAAAGTTACCCTAGGACACTAGCCCAGGTGTTTATAAGGCTGTTCTTTAAATGGGTCCCGTTGTCAGACTCAATTCTCTCAGGAGTACCATGTCTCCACAGGATTTGCTTTTCAAGGCCCAGGATGGTGTTCCGGGCAGTAGCATGAGGCACAGGGTAGGTCTCCAACCATCCAGTGGTGGCCTCTACCATTGTGAGCACATAGCGCTTGCCTTGGCGGGTTTGGGGAAGGGTGATGTAGTCAATCTGCCAGGGCTCCCCATAGTTATACTTGGACCATCGCCCACCATACCATAGGGGCTTCACCCGCTTGGCCTGCTTGATGGCAGCACACGTCTCACAGTCATGGATAACTTGAGAAATACTGTCCAAGGTTAGATTCACCTCTTGGTCTCGTGCCCACTTATAGGTGGCATCTCTGCCCTGGTGACCTGAGGCATCATGGGCTCATCGAGCTAGGAACAACTCTCCCTTGTGTTGCCAATCTAAGTCTATCTTTGACACCTCTATCTTTGCAGCTTGATCTACCTGCTCGTTGTTTCGGTGTTCCTCATTAGCCCGACTCTTGGGGACATGGGCATCTACATGGCGGACTTTGACAGGTAGCTTCTCTACCCGAGTGGCAATGTCTTTCCACTCATCTGCAGCCCAGACTGGCTTTCCCCTACGCTGCTAATTGGCTTTTTTCCACCTGTCCAGCCAACCCCACAGAGCATTGGCCACCATCCACAAATCAGTGTAGAGGTAGAGCTTTGGCCACTTCTCTCTTTCAGCAATGTCCAGGGCCAGTTGAACAGCTTTGAGTTCAGCGAGTTGGCTTGACCCACCTTCTCCTTCAGTGGCTTGTGCAACCTGTCTTGTGGGACTCCATACAGCTTCTTTCCACTTCCGGTTCATCCCTACGATGCGGCAGGAACCGTCAGTGAAAAGAGCATAGTATGTTTCTTCTGCTGGCAGTTGTTTGTATGGTGGACCCTCTTCGGCACGTGTCACTTGTTCCTGCTCCTCTTCATCCGTGAGACCAAAGTTTTCACCTTCCGGCCAGTTTGTAATTATCTCCAAAATCCCAGGGCGATTTGGGTTTCCAATGCGGGCGCACTGAGTGATGAGGGCAATCCATTTGCTCCACGTGGCGTCGGTGGCATGATGGGTGAAGGGGACCTTTCCTTTAAACATCCACCCCAGCACTGGTAGTCGGGGTGCCAGCAGGAGTTGTGCTTCTGTGCCAGTCACCTCTGAGGCAGCTTGAACTCCTTCATAGGCAGCCAAGATTTCCTCTGTTGGAGTGTAGTTGGCTTCGGACCCTCTGTAGCTTCGGCTCCAGAATCCCAGTGGTCGGCCCCGAGTCTCCCCAGGCACCTTCTGCCAAAGGCTCCAGGACAGGCCATTGTTCCCGGCTGCTGAGTAGAGCACGTTCTTCACATCTGGTCCCGTCCTGTCCTCACTGGGCCAAGGGCTACTGCATGAGCGATCTCCTGCTTGATCTGGGCAAAGGCTTGTTGCTGTTCAGGGCCCCAGTGGAAATTGTTCTTCTTGCGGGTGACCAGGTAGAGAGGGCTCACAATCTGGCTGTACTCAGGAATGTGCATCCTCCAGAATCCTATAGCGCCTAGAAAAGCTTGTGTTTCCTTCTTGCTTGTCGGTGGAGACATTGCGGTGATCTTATTGATGACCTCAGTGGGAATCTGCCGCCGTCCATCTTGCCACTTTACTCCCAGGAACTGGATCTCTCGGGCAGGTCCCTTGACCTTGCTCCGCTTGATGAAAAAACCAGCTTTCAGGAGAATTTGGATGATCTCTCCTTTCTCAAACACTTCCATTGCCGTGTTCCCCCACACAATGATGTCATCGATATACTGTAGGTGTTCCAGAGCCTCACCCTTTTCCAGTGCAGCCTGGATCAGTCCATGGCAGATGGTGGGGCTGTGTTTCCACCCCTGGGGCAGTCGGTTCCAGGTGTACTGCATGCCCCTCCAGGTGAAAGCAAACCGAGGCCTGCATTCTGCTGACAGAGGAATGGAGAAAAATGCATTAGCAATGTCAGTTGTGGCGTACCATTTTGCTGCCTTGGACTCCAGCTCGTACTGGAGTTCCAGCATGTCTGGCATAGCAGCGCTCAATGGTGGAGTAGCTTCGTTCAAGGCACAGGAGTCCACAGTCAATCTCCATTCTCCATCAGACTTGCACACAGGCCAGATGGGGCTGTTGAAGGGTGAGTGGGTTTTGCTGACCACCCCTTGGCTCTCCAGCTCACAGATCATCTTGTGGATGGGAATCACGGCATCTCGATTTGTCCGATACTGTCGGTGGTGCACCGTCGAGGTGGCAACTGGAACTCGTTGCTCTTCTACCTTCAGGAGTCCTACTGCAGATGGGTTCTCCGACAGTCCAGGCAAGCTATTCAATTTCTTAATGCCCTCTGTCTCCACAGCTACTATTCCAAAAGCCCACCTGAGTCCCTTAGAGTCTTTGTAATAACCATTCCGGAGGAAGTCTATGCCCAAAATACACGGGGCCCCTGAGCCAGTCACAATCGGATGTTTCTGCCACTCCTTCCCGGTCAGGCTCACCTCGGCTTCCAACAGAGTCAATTCCTGTGATCCCCCCGTCACCCCGGCAATGGAAATAGGTTCTGTTTCCACATGTTACGATGGTATCGGTGTACACTGCGAACCAGTATCAACTAAAGCTTCATATTTCTGTGGCTCTGTGGCTCTGATGTGCCAGGCCATCGGATCCACACTGTCCAATAGACCCGGTTTTCCCGTGCCTCTCCCTGGCTAGAGGCAGGGCCCTTCTAGCACCGGTCATTATTCCCTTCCTGGGCATACATGGTAGAGGTTCCTTCACAGGGATCTGACATATCCTCACTTCTATAATACCTGGCAGCTTGGTCATGCGATGTCGAGGCTACCTTCATCTTAGTGGGAACCCCTCGGTTAGTGTTTCTCTCCTTGAGCTCACGCACCCGTGCTGCCAGGGCAGAAGTGGGTTTCCCATCCCACCTTCCCATGTCTTCCCCATGGTCATGCAGTAAGAACCACAGGTCAGCTCGTGGGGTGTACCCTCTCTCTCTAGCTGGGGGCCGTTGAGCTCTGACTCTGGGGCCTGTGACTCGCACCAGTGCCACATGGGAACTGTTCCTCCTCATCATCTCCTCCATCTTCTCTGTCACCTCCTCCATCTTCTCTGTCACCTCCTCCCTCATCTCCCTTATCTCCTCTCTGAGTTCCTTAACCACGGCAGAGACCTGAGCCTGCATTGAGCCACTGATCATACTCTCATAATTTCTAAGCTTGTTGGCGACAGAACCCACTGTCTCTCGGTTGTTATCGGCATTAAAGGTTGCAATGAATGTGGCGTATTGAGATGGTCCTAGAGTTGCCAGATTCCACAGCATTTGCCCTGTGCACCTGACCTTGTCAGGGTCATTATCATGCTGTCCACCCCTCCCAAAGAGTACCTCCAATACTGCCACTTCTCTCAGCTGTTGGATCCCTTCCTCAAGGGTCTTCCAGCGCATTCTATAATGGTGCTCCTGCATTCTGTCTCTGTGGACAAACCTCTCCCGTACACTCATTAAAAGCCGCTCCCAGAGGGAAAGGGGCCCTGGCTCCCTTACAAATACCTGATTCACACCTGAGTCCTGGGTCAAGGGTCCCAAATTCCTTGCCTCACCACTATCTAGCTGCACGCCTATACCTATAAGGTCCCAGACCCGAACTAACCAGGCTGTATAAGCCTCACGTCCCCGCCGTGCAAGATCTTTTTGCAGATTACGGAGACTTTCATATGTCAGGGACTCAGTGATGATCTCAACCTCTGACTCCCCTGCAGGTTGTGAGGGCCCTCCTTTCTTATCCTTGTTGCCTGGGTGCTCTGATTTCACCTTATACTTCTTTGTTTCCACAGGGGCAACTGCTGCTGTCTGTGGCTGCCCCTGTGGTTCAGCTGGAACCTGGACGGTTGTAACGTCTGTGGGTTCCGCTGCTGCACCATCAGACTCTCCTTTGTCAGGGCAGGGGGAGGGTTTCCCACCAGCTGGGGCTAATGAGGCTACTACAGGGGAAAGGTACTCCCTCAGCATCTCACCTATCTCCTTCACCAAATCTGGGTGGTTTATTCCTGAGGCAGGCTGTGGGGCAGTGTCAGGCTGTGGGGCAGTGTCAGGCTGTGGGATGGGCTCAGGCTGTGGGACAGGCTCAGGCTGTGGGGCGGGCTCAGGCTGTGGGGCAGTATCCTTATTCTCTAGGATAGGTATCAGGGTGGTTATCCAGGTCAGTCTGCCCTTATCTCTAAATGCTAAACAGAACAGGCATACCAGCAACACCAGCCACTGTATGATGTCATTAACATTCAGAGATTTGAACCCTTCAAAGACTGGTGGGGTAGGCCCAAAGAGCTGGGTGAAGGGTTGTGGAAAAATGTCCCCTGGTGTCATTTCTTCACAGTAGGTACCGTTGTTAAAGTAACCCCAGAAACACACAGTTAGTGTATGATAGCCCTGAATCCATGTGCCTGCCTTCCAGAAGAAATTAAAAATCCACTAATTCCTCACCTTGTCAACCCATATAGCAAACTGGATGACAGCCACAGTAGCGTTAGTCACAGGGCCCATGTTTAGTTAAGGGCCTGCAAATGGGAGAAATACGGTCACCACCACATGCCACCTGAACCAGGGTAAGCCAGACCACATGATATCCAGTACACAACAATGTAGGCACTTCAGAACTGTTATTCCTTTTCCTCTCAATGCCCTCGTGCCCCACGATTTGGACGCCAAATTCTGTCTCGGTTTGAAAAGACAGGTGTCTGCTAAGGAGAGGCAGGCCTCTCTAGGAATGAGGAATTCAAATCCTTCCCTCCGTGTTATTATAATTTGGAAGATTAAAAAAAAACAAAAAAAAACCCTTTTCAGTCAGAGCTATGGGGAAAAGGAATAACAGTCCTTTACTAGTAAATATAACAGGACAGACAAAAAAACCAACAGCAATTATAATAATAGTAAAACAGAACCAAGAACCCCAAGGGCAAATGGTGGAAACTCCGGTGCTGATGGCTGAAAGCTGGAAGCGGTGGATTGTCCTCGGCAGGCAGGGGGGTGGCTGGGCAGGCAAAGTGGGCAGTGCCAGAGAACCTGCAGCGGCTGGACCCGGGCTGACCCAAAATCCAGCAGGGCAGTGAAGAAACTCCGAATTCCTGGGCGCTCCAACAGATGATAGAATTCTCAGGACCAGGCTCCTCCGTTAACCGTGGACTCCACGCAGCTCTCAGTCGCCCAACTGTCCTCCCCGGAAAACTGAGAGCAGTGAGCCCACCACCCTCAGCTCCCCGGAGCTTTTTTCCCTCCCCCAAAACTAAGTGATCAACTTCCTTTGTTCGGGTTGAGCACCCTTTAACTATCAGTATTTAGTCTCCTAGCAACTTATGGGGGGGGGGGGGGGGGGGAATTCTACAGGAAACTTAACCCTCAACACCCAAGAACAAAAAGTTAAGCCAATGATAACTAAAGTTTGTAAAGACAATTATTAAAAATAAAAGAGGAAGGATTGAGAGGAATGACAAATTTGTCTTTAAAAACAAGCCCTGGGTCTGCTGGTAGATAGAACTAGCACAGAGAGATAAGCAAAACAATGGGAAGGATTCTACTGATTGATGAATGGAAAAGAAGATACTTGCCTTTACAAACAAACTGTAGATGAAATTAAATATTGAAAATGAAGGCAACAATGGGGAAAAACCCATAAATCCCATAAAAATTAAAAATTAAGGGGGAGTTATACATTAAAAGGGGAATCTTAGGCATTTCAGGAAGTCTGTACCTCTCAAGTACCTCAGCCAATGGGGAAAGAGAGAGGGAAATGTGGCCGGGAAATTAAGATAAAAAGGAGGCTGCGTCCTCCGATAAACTGAGACACCCCAGGGGAAATGCCCCACGGCCTCTCCCTTTATTCGAATAAAGTAAAAGGACTCCTCTGTCTCCTTTTTGGACATAAACCTCTAGTGTTCGTGGATTAATTTTCCTAACACTGCCAACGTGTTGCCAAGAGCCTGGCACCTGCAGATCCATTGAACCTAAATGCCAGTCTGTGTCAATTAGGTGCAAGGACTCTGTCAGCTGCAACCTAAAAGGCTCCCGGAGGCATTCAGTGGTTAGATTGGGTCTGCTCACATCATGATCTGAAAGGGCCATGTCCGGTGACTTCTGCTGAAAAGCAGAACTGGTTGAGGCAGGATGAGTTAGGTTGGCATTCGCGTTTTCCTGTTTTTTCTCCCCCCTCCTTGGACTTGCCACATTTATGTCCATACGCTGGGCAACCTGGCACTCATCCTTTAGTTTTTTGAAAGATTCCCTTTGGGCCCTCAAGACCCCCCCGCCCCCATTGTCCTGAAAGTCCAAAAATTGTCTCTTTAAAGGGCATTGAGATGCCCAACGTCCAGCCTGATTGCACAGGAGTCACGTTGTTCTTCTCTTGGGCGGTGGTCATGGCTCAGGCACAGGAGGCACGGTGTCTGCAGCAGCGGCTCTTTGCGGTAGCTTAAATGCATCTCTTGAACTGTAGCTCTGGAGAGCTGTCATAAAGGGAACCTTCCTGGCACACACCTGGAGCATGTCATCTAAGGTTGGAGCCGGTTCCAAGGGCAGACTGAGGATGGCTGCCTTGTGCTGTTCGTTTGCATTGGCTAAAGCTATTTCCTCCAGGACCTGTTCTTGGGCTCCTTCATTCTTAACCTGTAACTCGATAGCTCTGGTTAATCGCTCTACAAATTTTATTAAAGGTTCTGATGGAAGCTGCCTTCTTTTGCTGTGTGGTTGGAAAGGCCCATTGAGCTGGATTGAAAAGAATGCTTTGTAAGCAGCATCTTTAATGCGCTCCAAAATAGCTAAAGGAATTTCCTGAGCCTGTTTGAGGGCTAAGACCCATTCACCATCACCACATAGATGTTCTAATTGAATTGGCAAATTGTTATTATCAACAGCCGTTTCAGGATTTTGCCAAAACTCGGGAAGTAAATCTCTTAACTTTTTTTTCCATGTTGATTCCCAAAGCCTAAACTGTGTGGACGGAAGGAGGGATGAAAAAAGCTGCCAGATGTCAAAGGGAACTATAGGATTCCCTGCTAAATTTGCTTTTAAAAGGTTGCGAAAGTATTCATTTTCGCATCCAAAATTGATATGAGCTTTGCATAAATCCTGAATCTCTTGTTGGGGAAGGGGGTCCCAATCACCATGGACAACACCCCCCCCTTTTTGACCGTTGGTATGTGACAGGGGTGGCAGAGAAGCCGGGATCAGTTCCTGCTTCTGGGTTCCCAGCTCCCCCCGCCCCCTCCTTCGGGGCATGGGAACTGGGATTGTGGGCGGGGAAACCATGGGAACCAGGAGCAGGGAGGGGCTGGAGGCTTGAGTCACAAGGGACAGAGTTGGAGGGTGGAGGTTTGAGGGTAGGGGGTGGAGTCAGAGGAGAGGGCAGTGCTGATGGCGGCGCTGAAGGGAAGGAAGGATCTGAGAAGAGGAAGGGGTTGCTCAGGTTATGAAAGGGATTGTGGGAAGAAGGAGGGTTAGACAAAGAAAGAGGCTCCACGTGTTTTGATGCCACATGGCACCCACCATCTTGGGGAACAAAGGAGAAGGATGCCGCATGGTCTCCTACATCTTGTGACCCCCCACAAAACCGAAACTAACTTGGGAATCACTAAACTGGGGATTTTGGGCACCCGATCTGTCCACAAAGGTAAACCAAACATGGGATGTACAAACTGGGGAAGAAGGGAGGTTTGGGGTAGGTTTAGGGGTTTCTTGAGCAGTCTGGCCAGGATCACTTGGGCAGGGGGAATCGGGGATTCAGGGAAAGCCAGGGGGATTGCAGCTTCCCTGCGCTTGTTCATGGGCTGCTTTCCTCAGAATACTCGAGCTTGGGGAAAGGATTTTGGGGTTGGGAGAGGCAGAAACTGGCGAAACTGGGGAAAATTCACTAGGAAATGGCTGTTTCTTCACTTCACTTTGCTTTTGCAATGCAAGCCTGTCATGGGTTAGTATATTTTAGCTTTTAGTGATAAAAGAATGTAAAATAATTCTCCAGGTCAGGACCTGGGAATTGCTTTGGAAGAGACAGAGACCTATCAGAGAGTTAGTTAGAATATTGACATCTATTCTGACCACTGAAATTTTTAGTTGCGACTTTGGGAAGTACCATATAAAACCCCTTGATTTCCTGTAGGTGGGGTCTTTTCCTTCTTCCTTTGGCCAGAGAGAGACAGGTAACATCGAGCTGGGCCTGCTGTTCCCCCCTTTTGGGGGGGAGCTGGCCTGAGGCCTGGCCAGATTCCATCGGCTCCCAGGTGAAGGGGGAGGAAGGAGAAGTTGCTGTTTTTTAACAGCTACTTTCTTCAGATTTCTGTGGAACAGGGAGAAATCTCTGCTGGGCTCTGATAAGAGCTATGGGCACCATTTGGGCTGAAGCCACCCCGATTTACACCGAGGGGTGGGCTGAGAAGGCATTTATGATCCAGCTTAGTTTTTATGATTCCGGACTGCCCGGGTGCTCTGATCTCTGATGTTTTTGTGAGTTCTTCCTCCTTCATCAGCTCGGCCTTGAAACATCTAACACCACAAGCTACAGAGAGAAAAACAACAACTCCAAGTAGATTTAACTCTTTCTTAGCAGCATGAGGCTTCCAGAGCTCAGCCCTTCTCTGAGAGAGTAAGAAAAGACAGAGTGAACATAAAGAACAGAATGAAGTCAGTAAAGCAAGAGTGAAAAGACTATTGGGACAGAGGGTTGAAGAGTTGGTTGTTCTATTCTTACTTGAGCCATGGAAATGAACTCTATATTTGTCATTCTTTTAAATTATGAGAAAGATATGCATTTGGGGAGAATGATTGTTTTAATTTGTGTGTAGATTTAAGCAAAGGTGTTTGTGATGAACTAAGTAATATCCTATAAGATGCTTAAATAGAGATAAAAATGAGAACCCCCCTGCGCCAGTGAAGAAGTAAGAAAATATCGCTGTACCTTGAACTAAAAAATCCTTTGCTTTGGAGTTATTCATCTTTAAAAAGTGACACCCCAGTATGCAAGAGTCTAAGACCCATAACCCATAAGCAGCTTGGGAAACTGCTTCTGGGAAGGTCACAAAGGCAAGTTTCTCCGGGCAGTTGTTTTTTGTGACAGTTTAAAACTCACAAGAGAACTGTTCTAAGTTGTCAGTGGGATCCATGACTCAAAAAGGTACTCTTCCCCTAAAGAATTGATGAAAGACTATTATCAGATAGTGAAACTGACTGAAAATTACAAGTTTTGTTTCTTTATGTTGTTTTGTAAGAAAGTAAACAGTTTGTAAAGAGAAGGAAAAGTTTTTGAAGTTTCATTCCATTTTAGTTTTTTTTCCCAACTTTCTGGTTTTTCCTATTCTTTTAGTGTAAGTTAATAAACTATCTGTTAATTTTAAAGTTAAGCCTGCTTTGTTTTTCTCCTAGTCTCTCTCTCACAAAAAGAGTAAGTACCAAAACCAACATTTAGTAAACATAAAACCACTACACTAAGTAGTGTTTCTGCCTAGTTTAAAATTAAAACTATGACAAAGCCGAATTTGCAAACTCCAGAGAGCAAAATTTGCAGTTTTTGTGTCCTTAGGAGTGCCTGATTCAGCCAATTTATTTGCAACAGTCTCCCCTAATTCCAGGAAGCTTATTTGTTCTAAGGGCACATGGGGAAAGTGAGAAAACAACCAGTGAATAAATTTTTTCAACTGTTTCTTTAAACAATGGGTCCCACCATCATCCAAGTCACTTAAAACTTGGTAAAATACCTTTTCCTGGAACACAGACAGCCTAACCCATTCTTTGGCTCTGATTTTAAGATTCTGTGTCCCCCTTGTCTGCAACTGGGAAACGGAGAGAAAAAAAACAAAAAAACCCACTGGAGAAAAGAAAGAAAAGGAAACCCGGGAAGAGACACCTTTACCTCCTCCACCCAGGGGCCGCACAGCCTCCCTGAAGGTCTGCCCTTGAAGGCAAGAACCTTCCCCCAAAGGAAAAACCTTTCCCTGAGGTTTGAAGCCTCTGAAAAATTTTTTCCTAAGATTCCTGAGTGGGAATACTTACCAAACTCCGGCGTGGTGACAATAAAACTTCCCAGTCGCTCTCTTCTGCCTGAAACTGTCTCTTTGGTGCAAAAAGAGCTTCCACTTTCGGTTCCCAGGGTTGGCTGGCCGCACAAGTGGTCGCTTTCTTCTGGGAGCAGCCTGCCATTTGGGGGGCTTCTTCACACTAGTCCAATGGGTTTTTGAAGTCCGCAGGAAAACCACAGCCTCGCTCTGTGGAGTCCGGTGTTTCGGGGGCTCCACAGCAAATGCCAAGCCTGACGGGTCTGTCTTTGCATGGATAAGGCATGTTTTTGGACTCACATGCCTATGTGAATTCCCTTGGCCACATGCTCCACGCCTGATTCTTCGGGCCTCACTCCTGGGAGCCACGCCTGTGGCTTCAGGCACCATGGCCCAGGCGCCACTTGTGGCTTGTCTCCCTCATGGAGCTCTCCAGCTCTGTTCTTGTCCCAGCTAGCTCGAGAGACAAACCACAATTGGAAGGATTTTTCCTCAGGGTCCCAAAACCTAGGAGCGGACGAGAAACTTTCCCTTAGGAGACAGAGCCAATCCCTGTTGATGGCAAAGGAAGGTCTGCACTTGATCCGAGGGTGAAACCAGGGCTTTATTCAGTCTTTGTTCTGTGGTCCTGCCCCAGCCTGGGTCAGGAGCCCTGCCCCAGTCCCTGGAGCCAAGAGGGTTTGCCACGTGTTACTTCAGCTTATATCCAGGGAAGGGGCTAAAGGCAGGGATAAGCCACTACCCAATCAGGGATAAGGTGGGAGTGGAACAGGGTTGGATTACATTCCAGGAAGGGAACAGTGTGGGAGAATGGGTGGGGAAAAGGGGCAGGGAAAAACTCTGGGATAGTACATTTTCCAGGGGAACAGGGGGGTACAGAAGAAACCATTATAAAACCCAATATAGAAATGCAATGCAATACGAAACCAAATAATACACAGCAACAGCCCTCCCCCCCCGACTTCTGGTTCCCACAGTCTGGAAACTGAAAGTGACTGGCCCAAGGGCCAGAACCTGGAACTGAAGGCCTTTCCTTTTGCTGCTCCTGTTACCTATACTCATAGGGGAACCCATCCTAAATGGGAGCTTTTCTCCTACCAAAATAAATAGGAGCTTTGCAGAGCTCAGAAAGAATTTGGTTGGAAAGGTGAATTTTTTTAAAGGCTTGCTGAAAGCCACCTTTTCATCAAATGTGCTGGTCCTTAGTGACCTAAAAGATTTATTTTCATGCCTCCTCACTCCCACAGAATATATTCTGTGGGGAAGGGCATGGAAGAGGTTACTCAAGGATCTCCTTCCTGAGCTCTTGCAAAGTCCCGAAAGCGCATTTGACGCAGAAAATAATCCTCTTACAATGGAACATATAAGCGGCAAAGGTGAATGGATTCAAGCATGCAAGCAGGCTGGGGGAATCCCTCAGCCTGTTCTTGAGTGCATGCAAGGAGCTGCAATAAAAGCCTTTCAGATTATGCCTACAAAAGATTCTCAGCAAAGTTATATTTCTATTAAACAATCCCCTTCCTAGATTTCATCAACAGGATTTGTGCAGTGGTGGAGAGTCAGATAGAGGACCAAGAGTTGCAGCAAAAGATGATCCTGGAAGTGGTACAAAGCAATGCCAATGAAGTTTGCAAGAGGATCATCTTGGGACTTTCTGTTGACCCACTGCCAACCCTGGACTGAAGCAGCTCTCTCTCTTCCCTCGGAGCCCGTGCTCCGTTTCGGCTAGCTTGAGAGAGAAACCACTTCAGAAGGAATCTTCCTTCAGGGTCCTAAAAGCTACCCAGCGGCTGCAAACCTTTTCCTTTAGAGACAGCAAGTGTCCATCAATGGCAAAAGGAAAGAGTCTGCTCTTTGTCTGGGGGGGATCACGGCTTTATTCAGGGGTCCTGCCCCTGCAGAATCCAGAGCTCAGTCCGGTCCCCGTTCCTGGTGGAAGAGAGCGAGCCCCCGGCAGTCCCAGGGCTTTTTCCCAGGGGGGACGGGGCTAGAGGCAGGGACAAGCCACTACCCAATCAGGGACAAGGTGGGAGTGGAACAGAATTGGGTTACATTCCAGTGTGGGGGGATGGGCGGGGGAGCAGGAAAAAAACACGTGATACATTATCCAAGGGAACAGGGGATACAGAAGAAAACCCAATATAAAAATGAAATACAATATAAACCAAATTAATGCACTGCAACACTGGACCTCCTCATTGAGACATGCATGAAGCGGGCCATCATGGACCTGGTAGATCAGCGGAAAGGACTCAGGCTCAGGGGCCGGATTGCAGCACCAGCCACCATTCCACCTCGACCATCGGTGGCTGGGAGAGTTAAATGTTCCTAGTGTGGGTGGGAGGGACATGTGATGCGTTTCTGTCCTTTTAAGAATAAAACATCTGTTGGGAGTTAGGTTGGTTCCTGTTTTTTTTCCTATAGAATTTTTCCCCCTAAGTTGCTAGGAGACTAAGTACTAATGCTTAGATAGTGCTTGACCAACACAAAGGAGGTGGACGAAAGTCAGGAGGGGGATGATCATGTGAGTTTTAGGGAAGAAAAGGACAAATCTGGGGGCAGCTTTGGTTCTTCTTGCTCTCAGCATTGGAGGGAGGAGGCCAGGCTACTGCTTGCTGTGGGAGGAGTCTACTGTCACCAGAAAGTCCGGTCCTAGGAAATCTACCATCATCTGTTTGTGTGCCCAGGAATTCTGATCTCCTTTGCCTGCCCTGCTGGAGCTGGGCCAGCCCTGTCTGGCCGTCGTGGCTTCTTCAGCACTGCTCTCTTTTTGCTATGCTGTAGCCCCGCAGCCCCCTGCCTGCTGAGACATCCCCCCTGCCTGCCTGGGACATCCTGCCATTCCAGCCACCAGCCCGGGAGTTTCCACCGTTCCAGCTTGGTGCTCTCAGAATCCCAAGAGATCAGACTACCCCAGGCTTTGTGAAACAAAGCCCCTCGAGGTTCTTGGTTCTGTTTATTATTAATGCTGTAGTTGTTGTTGTTTGTTTGCCTTGTTATACTTACTAGTAAAGAACTGTTATTCTTTTCCCCATAGCTCTGACTGAAAAGACCCTTTAATCTTCTAAATTATAATAGCTTGGAGGGAAGGGATTGGAATTCCCCATTCCTAGAGAGGCCCCACCCCTCCCTAGCAGATACCTGTCTTCCAAACCGAGACACCATCACATACACCAGTGTAGGAAGGGAAGAAGGGGCATGTTCCTGCATGAAAAAACTTGAGGGGGAGCGTGAACTTGTCCCACGTGATGAAATAAATGGGACAGGTTGCCGGGTCGCTGGGGTTGTGGAGCAACACAATTCTAGGAAAATATGGGACCCTCAGGAACCCTCAGGGTTGGTTACAACTAAGAGTGTAAATGAACCATTTAGGCTCGAGTTAACAACTGGCATGCTGTTGGACTCCAGGGCATTCCTTTGGCTGCCCTGGAGGGTCAGGGACCTGGACAGGGGGGTCTGGGACCCTGGCCCAGAGCCCAGAGGGACATTGGCTTTGATCCCAGTCCATGGGAAAGGCTTCCTGCACTGCGGGAAGTATTGCAAGCCACAAGAGTGTGAAAGATAGTAGTTTAGCTTATCACAGGGTGAGAAAACAGTAGGTTTGGGTTTTTAGTATGGAAGTGAATGGGAGCAAAATGGAGGATTTGGGGCGTTGTCTCCTGCTTCTTCTTTCTTCTTCTCTCACTCCATTTCTGCAGTGAAGGTGGCACAAAGTAGTTTAAAGAGATTGGGTCAAAGTAGGGATGACCTTTTTAGTATAAGTGATAGGTATTGGCAAATAATGATAAATAAAGAATACGTAGCAATTAGTATAAAAGATAATGCCGCAGCCCAGTGGGGAGGAGTCACCAGATGCCCGAGCAGCTGCACAGACCTTTGTTGGGCACTGAGAAAATTGTAAGATAAGAAACAATAAACAAAGCATGCAACCTTGAAAAATCAGAACCTGAAGACTCCGTCTCTTTCTTGCGTTTGGCTCAGAGCTTTGCAGAAGGCAAAAAGACTCTAAAACCACCTGAATCTCGGAACAAAAAACAGAGAGCATGCTTTTCGGTACACCGGACTGGCAAGTGGTCACTGTTGATCCTGGACAGGTGACCAATCTGCTTCAGACTGACAGTAAGTATCTTGTTGTTGGGGATTCTAAGCACATTCCCACTGAGATTGAGATTGCTCCAGGAGTTTTGCCATCAGATCCGGAGTGACTCGCTCTTTTGGCATGTTGTGTCCATCCTCTCCCTTCCTGCCAAAAGGCCAAGTCATTGCCCAGGCCATACCATTGCCCGAATTTCTCTATGATGATCTGGAACTTTCAGTGTATTGGGCAGAAATGGTGGGAGAGAACAAGCCCATGATTTGGTGTGGGCTCAAGAGGGAGGAGGATTTCATCCAACTCCAAGGGATGATGGACACAGGATCACATATGACAGTCATCCCACCACACAAATGGCCATCACATTGAGAGCTGCAAACCCATGGCTGGCAAGGTTATGGGTATAGGGGGCACACGATTGGCAAAGCAGTCTAAGAGCATTGTGGAAATTTGGGGACCAAACGGGCAATTGGATTCTCTGCGCCCATTTTTTTTAGATTCCAAATTTACGCAATGAGGGACAGACACCATATCCCAATGAGGGCTTAAACTAGAGATCCCGAAAAAACCCTAGGGATTTTTAATTGCAGCCACTGAAGAGAGCCCCATCCAGAAACTGAATTGGCTGACTGATTCCCCAGTGTGCACGGATCAGTGGCCACTATGTAAACAGAAATTGAAGGTGCTCCATGACCTTGTGGAGGAGCAATTAGTTAAAGGACACATCGTAGAAACAAATAGCCCTTGGAATTCTCCAGTGTTTGTTATCAAGAAGCCAGGGAAGGACTAGTGGCACCTCCTCCATGACCTTTGCAAGATTAACGTGGTCATTGAGGACATGGGGTCTATGCAACTGGGTATGCCATCCCCTTCAATGCTCCCCCAAAACTGCAATTCGGCTGTTATTGATATAAAGATTATTTCTTCCAAATTCCCCTAGACACAGCCAATGCCCTGTGGTTTGCATTCTCTGTCCCTTCCATCAGTAGGGAGGGAGGCACCCATGAGGGTCTACCACTGGAAAGTTTTGCTGCAAGGGATGAAGAACAGTCCAAGTATTTGCCAGTGGTACGTGGCCAAAATACTGTCCCCAGTGTGTGCCAAGGTGGGGGAGGCTATCATCCTTCATTATATGGATGACGTGCTTGTGTGTGCCCCCAACGGCAACATACTTACACAAGTCCTGGATGAGACTATCACTACTTTGGCCACTGCGGGATTTGAGTTGCAGCAAGAAAAGGTGCAGAGGCTGCCACCTTGGAGGTACCTAGGTCTTGAGATAGCCAACTGGACCATAACACCTCAGAAGTTGGTAATCAGTGATAGGCCTGAGACTTCAAGGGATCTTCATTAGCTGTGGGGATCCTTGAACTGGGTCAGGCCCTGGCTGGGGCTCACCACAGGGGACCTAGCCCCTCTCTTCAATTTGTTGAAGAGGGGAGAGGAGTTGGATTCTTTGAGGGCTCTGACTCAGGAGGCTCAGCAGGCATTGGAGAGGGTTCAATTGGCAATGTCTAGCTGGCCGGCCCATCATTATTGGCCAGATGTCTCATTTAATTTTATCATCCTGGGAAAACTGCCACACATGCTGTAAGAGTCCGTCTGAAGTTCCCCTCATTTGCCTCACGATCATCATAAGGACCCCGAGGACCCCACTGCAGTTCTGGCCTGCTCGAGGTGGATGCTTGCCAATCATCTGCAGGTGCATTTTCCTGTGTCACCACACCACGGTACACTGGCTTTGAGCAGTGTAATGGTAGTTCTGTACCTGAAGATTACACCTGCTTCACGGTCCCTGCTTCACGACAATAGCCTATGAATTTCCCCACCTCTTGGCCAAGGGAACTTTCTGGGGTAACTTTGGTGGTCCCCCACAGAAAATCCTTCATCTGCTTCGCAACCACCGTGACAGACAGAGATCAAAACCCCCTTCCAAGGACTGAGATTGAGACCCCTATATGAAGCCCCTCTCAAGGACTGAGACATCAGACCCCGACAACCCCAATACGGGGGGGCTGGGGCTGACTTAACCAAAGCGAGATGTTCACCTGGAAGCGTGATCGTTGGACCAAGACAATGGCTCTCGCTTACTGCTAAGAACATGGTCTACCTGTTCCCCCTCGATGGCTTCAGTAGACTTACCAGTTCCTCCCCGCAATGGAGGACTATAATAAAAACCCCTGAGTTCACCAGAGATTTTGAGAGACTCTCCCTGACGTGATAGGCGGACCCATCGACTGGACCACGAGGACTCCGTCTCCACGTTTGGTAGCTATATCCCCCCTTTCCTCTACCTCTTTCTTTGTCTCTCTCTCTCACTCTTAATCCCTCTATCGCATTTGCTATGGTCAATCAATAAAAGGTGCATTTGTTTTAATGCTGAAATCCCCTCTGTGTTGTGTTTTGCACTCTGAGATCAGTAAACGAACCATCACGACCCCCGCTTGTACGAGTGGATCGTGACACTTGCATGGGCTGATTTTTCAGTGGGACAAGGACCAGAAGGATCCCCTCTTGATCATAGAGTGGGTGTTCCTCGGTTACCAACTGTCCAAGAGTATCACCAAGCCTGAAGCAGCTCTCTCTCTCCCTTGGAGCCCATGCTCCATTTTTGCCTTGGCTAGCTTGAGAGAGAGACCATGCCAGAAGGAATTTTCCTTCAGGGTCTTAAAGATCCCAGGGGCTGCAAACCTTTTCCTTTAGAGAGAGCAGGCGTCCATTGATGGCAAAAGGAAAGAGTCTGCTCTTAGTCCAGGGGGGGGAATCACAGCTTTATTCTGGGGTCCTGCCCCCGCGGAGTCCAGAGCTCAGTTTGGTCCCCGTCCCGGTCCCCACAGCAAGAGAGAGATCCCCACGTGATTCCAGGGCTTTTTCCCAGGGGGGATGGGGCTAGAGGAAGGGACAAGCCACTACCCAATCAGGGACAAGGTGGGAGTGGAACAGTGTTGGGTTACATTCCAGTGTGGGAGGATGGGCGGGGCGGGGGAGCAGGGAAAAAACACGTGATACATTTTCTAGGGGAACAGGGTGGTACAGAAGAAACCATTACAAAACCCAATATAAAAATTAAATACAATATAAACCAAATTAATGCACTACAACACAAGCCACAGGAGTTGATGGCGCAGATGATCAGCAAAGCTAGGGTCAGGATGCAACTGCTGGCAGGGTGTGAGTTTACATGCATCAATGTGCTAATTAAACTGTCGACCGGAAGGCTGATTAAAGACACTCTGGAGCAGTTGCTCCATGAGAACGAGATGTTACAGTTTGCTCTGGATAGATACCCCGGGAAAATTTTGATCCACTATCCTAGTCATAAATTATTTAACTCAGAATTTAATTTGAGTCCAAAAGAGAAACAGAGCTGCAAACCTCTCAAAGGTTTGACAGTTTTTACTGATGCATCCGGAGGGTCACACAAGTCAGTGATAACTTGGAAGGACCCTCAAATTCAGCAGTGGGAGGCTGATATTGTGATAGTTGAGGGTTCCCCTCAAGTTGCTGAGTTGGCTGCAGTCATCAGGGCCTTTGAGAAGTCATCGGAACCCATAAATTTAATTATTGATTTGGCATATGTAGCTGGAGTAGTATCCAGAGTGGAGAACGCAGTTCTTAAAGACGTCTTGAACCCAGCCATCTTCAGCTTGCTCTCGAAGCTGATATTATCTAGTTTCCCACTGAGAGCAACCCTACTACATTATGCATGTAAGGTCACATACTGACCTTCCGGGTTTCATCGCAGAGGGTAACTGCAGAGCAGATGCCCAAGCCACTCCTATACAGCTGGTTGGCCTACCTAACATCTTCCAGCACGCCAAACTAAGCCATCAACAATTCCATCAGAATGCCCCAGGTCTGGTCTGCCAATTCCATCTAAGGCAAGATCAGTCCAAGGCAATTATAGACACGTGCCCAAATTGTCAAAAGTTTTCTTTACCCTCGTTGGGATTGGGGATCAACCCCAGAGGGCTTGGCAGTTGTGAGATGTGGCAGACAGATGTCACAGACATCCCCTAGTTTGGAAAATTCAAGTATATTCATGTGTTTTTGATACCTTCTCTGGCACTGTTTATGCATCAGCCCACACAGGGGAGAAGACCACTGATGCACAGAAACACCTTGTACAGGCCTTCCCCACATTGGGGATCCCAAAAGTGATAAAAAACTGATAATGGTCCAACTTTTCCCTCCAAGGAGGTTGGTAATTTCTTGCAGGAGTGGGGGGTGGAACATTGTAAGGGGATCCCGTACTCCCCCATTGGCCAGGCAGTGATAGAAAGAACTCACCAGACATTGAAGAAGACCTTGGAACATCTGAGAGGGGATACCAGGATCAACAGTCCACACCAACGGCTTTGTAAGGCTCTGTTTAATATGAACTTTCCTAACTGTTCCTTTGAAAATCTTAATCCACCTGTTGTCAGGCACTTCAAACAAAGTCATCGGTTGAAGTTTGAGGGAAAACTGCCAGTCCTGGTGAAGGACTCTGAGACTTGGAAGGTCCAGGGGCCTTTTGATTTGGTCACTTGGAGGCGAGGATATGCTTACGTATCCACCCCCTCAGGTTTGAAATGGGTTCCACAAAAATGGGTCAAACCCTATATTCCACCCAGGGAAAAGAAGGCCCAGAATGCGGCCCCACTTCTACATTCCCAACCAGATGATGTTGCAATTGCTTCCTCTAGGCGATGATGCAAAGGAAGTGGGAAACCCAAGTTCTGTGTTATCCCTGATTCAGAGTTTTTAACAGATTTGTTTGATGAGTTTTAAACAGTATTTCTTATCTGTGTATGTTGTTTTTAGATTTCTTTTAAGGGCATCCTCCTGACCCCCAAGATGAGGCCAGAACTCCTGTGGTTTCTTTTTCTTCTAACCCAGTCAGTAGAGCAGGGGTATGAGTGTGAGGACTTCAAAGGGATATGCTGCTTCAATCTATCCAGCAGAAGACAGAGTATCCTCGATTCCATTCAAGAAATGAAGTGTATGATTGAGGAGATTAAACAGGAAGCAGGAGACTGGCTGGGAAACCTCTTTAAAGACTGAGGGTTGCCAGGGCGGATGTCGTCAGTTGTAAAAGATGCTTTGTTGGTTGTTCTCATTATCATTTTGATTTTCCTAGAGTTTAGGGCTTGTCATAGCTTGGCACAGTTTAGTTTTTAGTTAGAGAGGAATATGAAGTGCTACCCTGTCAGGACCTTGGAATTGCTTTAGAAAGGACAGGGACCTATCAGAAGCCAGGTTGGGATATTGGCATCTGGTTTGACCACTGAGAATGTTGAATGTGACTTTGGGAAGTACCCATATAAATCCTGATTTTGTTCAAGTCAGGCGCTTTTCCTCCGGGTCAGCTGAACAGGTAACATTGAGTTGGCCTTGCTGCTTACCCCCCTTTTGGGGGGGGGGGGGGGGGAGCTGGCCCAAGGCTTAGCTGGACTCCATTGGCTCCCGGCAGGGGAGGAGAGGTTGCAGCTTAACATCAACTACTTTTTAAAACTTCCCCAGAGCCCCAGAGCAGGAAGGGATCTCTGCTGGGCCCCTGATAACAGCTATGGGCCCGGTAGGGCTGAGGCTGCTCCGATTGTCACCGAGGGGTGAACAGAGCTCTCCCCCCCTCCCCTCCTCTGGTGATTTCCAGACAGAGAGGAAAAGAATGGAAGGGGAAACTCAGCTGATCTGAGATGCATTGGAGGAGAGACTGCTGCTGGCAGAGATCACATAGTTACTGCAGGCCTGGGCAGATTTAACCTTTTCCTGGCAACATGAAGCTTCCAAGGCATAACCCTTCCCTGAGATGGAAAACAAAGAGACAGAGTGGACGTAGAAAAGACACAGCATGAAGTCAGTAGAGCAAGAGTGAAAGGACTGATAAAGATTATTAGAAAGAGGGATTGAGGATGTGGACATTTTTAGCTGGACTTCTCTGGGGTAAACTATGGAGAAATGGACTGTTTCTTGTAACATCTTAATGTTGTTTGGGGGAATTCTGGTTTTAGTCAAAGTTAAGGATTAATATGATTGAGATTTAAGTGGGAATCTTAAAGCCCCCTGCTCCTGGGGTAAAAGGAGTTCTCTATTTTCTTTTGAGATAGAGACGATTTTAGAGATAGAAGAAGAGAATCCTTGTTTTGTACTAGAGGAAGCATTCTTAAAATGGTACCCAAGATACACTGAGAGGCCCATGAGTAGACAGGGGAAAGGCTGCTAATGGGTGAAACAGCACAATCTGCAAAAAACTCCAGGTAGTTGCAGATTTGTGACATTGGGAGCCACAAGACTGTTTTTGTCTTGTGGCAAATGTCTCCATGGGACTCTAGAGAGACTCCCAAAGTGATGAAAGATTATGTTTAAATGGTGAAACTGACTGAAAATCACAGGTTGTGTCTCTCTATGTTGTTTGTAAGGAAGTTAACAGTTTGTTAAGGGAAGGGAAGAGTGTTTTGAAGTTTCATTCTGTTTTGTTTTAGTTTTTTCCCAACTTTTCTTTTCCATTCTTTAAGTGTGTGTGTTAATAAAACTATTTATTTTTTTAAGCTTAAGCCTGCTTTGCTTTCTCCTGATCTTCTCCCACAAAAAAAAGAGTAAACACTAAGACCACTACACTAAATTTGGCAAACAGAATTTGGCGAACGTAAAACCACTGCAGGGCTCTAAAGAGAGTCCTAACTAGAAGGGTTAAAAGATTGGCTCCTTCCAAATTCACCATGGCTGCTGTGGAAAGATGGTGGGAAGAGCCACAGACAGGAGTTTACGGAGTTAGTCTCCTCCCTCCTTTCGTTTCAAACAAAACAAAAAAGGGGGAGATGTGGTGGTGTGTTTTGTTAACTTATTGTGAAGTTATTCCCCCAATGGTTTGTTCCTGTTACCCCCCGATATGTTTGTTTTTACCCCATATTTTCTCCTCCCTTACCCAGCTGTCATTCACTCCCTAGACCCACCTGTTACCTCATTCACATAGTGTCAATCTTCCCTAGTTCCTTCCCTTAGTTCCAGAGAGTTCCCTGTCAATCCTTGTTGTCCCGATCCTCTGGCTAACCCCTCCCCGGAATTCCCCTTTTCTTCGATGCCTCGTTGGTCCATGTGACCCGTTCCACTCCCATTGCCTTTCCTATATGTTGTCATATTGTGAACTCTGTTACCCTGGCTTTTCTGAGTTTCTTTATTAGCCTTTTCATTTTCATAAATGGAGTCAGATCTTTTAGTTACTGTAGAATATTAGAGCAGTTTTCTACCTTTCCCACAGATGTAATATAAACAAATCCTTTGTTTTTCATTCTCTGTCCTTTGTTTGCATATTTCTAACCTGAAAACAATTGTAACTGACAATTGGTCTGGCCACTGAGGCTGAGGGGTGGAAATCCCAAAAAGCCAATCTTCTGCTAGACCCAGAAATGTATAAAAAGTAAAAAAATAAACAAAGGGGTCTCTTCTTCTCTCGGCTCTCTCAGGTGTGAGCTGGGATCGGAAGGACCTCTGCCTTGCAAAATCTCTTGTCTGCGTGTGACTGCTTTGTGTGTCTCGGTGACAGAACCCCTCCTTAATACCCTCCCCATTATATCCCTGATTGGTTGAAGAATTGTATCCTCCCCCGTTCCTCCCCTGTTTAAAAGACTGTGCAAGCCACGGGCTGTTCGGTTTTTTTGTCACTGCACCCCCTGGGGAATAAAATCCTCTGAGATGTACACGAGAGACCCCTCCCTGTTTTTTGCTCTGATCCACGGCGCATCATAACTGACTGCCATAGAGAGCAGCCTTGCTGCCGCGGTATTCAGCAGCTCTGCTCCACTGCCATCCGACACAGATTCGGCGCAGGGGCGGCCAATCTCGGCACATGTCAGGGAGTGCAAGCTAGCTGGGTTTCTCCAGCATCGCATCAATGAGAAAACTTGGGAACATCTCACCAGCAGTGCTGTGGCTGAATCACTACAGTTCCAACCTGGCTGGGATGCTCATGTGATGAAAAGAACCAGGGAGAGTTTGGAATTTCCAGAGAGATCTCTAAATTTCCACCTGTTGCTGTTATTTAATGCAGAAACAAGGGGAAAACAAACCTGTCTGGAAAGAACAAATATGGAAATGGAGTTTGGGATTGTTGGAAAGGGATGGACTATGTCCATGAAAAATATTAGCAATAGTTAGTCCCAAATCACTGCTGTGAGCTGCAGATATTGATAGTCTGGATCTCACATCCATCAGAATGACTTGTAGTTATCAGCAGCTCCAGGGTTTTCCTGTCCTCCAGTAAATACATTTTTCCTTTTTCTGGAGGTCTGGTCATGTTCTGTTTCATTTCATTGCTGAGAGAAATTAAAATATTTCTTATATCTGTATCAGCATCTGGTAACAGGGCAAGAATTTAGGAAGCTGAAAAACTATTAAAAATCCATAAGCATAAAAATATATACATATTAAAAATAGGAGCTTCCTCCCTGTATTCCCTGATCACAAGGTTGCTTCCAATGCACATTTTATTTTAAGGTGAGTTATTTTGTTGCCATAGTGACATCATTCAGGTTTCCAACCACTGCTGTGTTGGTTTTCTCCCAGGCAAGACTTGTCACAAGCAGTCAGCATACCCAGCCCCTTCCCGGCCAGCAGCTTCCCATGGGGCTACAGAATTCCCTGGAACTCCAGACTGCAGGATGAGGTGTCACCACTCCCTGCTAAGGCACAGGGGGTCACGGGACCTGGGGAAGTCAGAGGAGAGGCAGGCACAGAAAAACTGACCAGAAGGATTTTCCTCTGCTCATTCCTTATCCTTCCTCCTCGGCCCCTGCAGCGAGCTGTGAGAAGGTCAAAGATAACCAGGTAGCTTTATTAATTAGCACTAATTAATACACTCAGCTGCTCTGGTGTCATTGTGCTCATCTACCCCAGGCCCTGACATCGGCTAGAATAAACCGTGTTTGCCCCCAAAAGCTTAAAATCTCTGTAAATCCTATTTCTTGCTTCACAGGTGTCTCATGGATTTATTTTATTACCAAGAGAACTGCACTAAAATAGATTTTAAATACAAAGGTCTGTAATTATGTTAATAGAGATACAAAGAAAAGGGATTCCCTGGTAAGGGAATATTTGTGGGGTCATTTGGGTCAAATTAATATTTACTTTAATGTATTTTTATGTTAAATATTTAAACTAATTGTGTTATTATGATGCTAAAGACTTTTTTTTTTCTCTAATTCATTTAACTAAAGCAGGCAGAGTGTGCCTCATTAGCCTAAAACCTATTTCATGGGTGCCAGGCCCTATATGTGACCCAGAGCCCAGGTGCTTGTTCTACTGCAAGGCCAAAAGGAGCTAAAAAAAAGCTGTTTTAAAGATTTTCTATGTTTTTAATTTTAAATAAACCATTCCCAGATTATCAAATCAAGGCTACATTCTCATGGCAGACCTGAGCCCTGTGTAAACTTTCCCAGGATTGCAGCATCTGGCTAAATCCAGCCCAGATTAAAGCAAAGCTTTCATTGCACAAACTCTCCTCGAAAGGAACAGGATACTCCTGACGCTGAGAAAAAGATGGAGCTGGGAATTGCAGGCAGAGGATAAGGAATGCCAAAGGCATCAGCAGGATCCAGAGGAGAGGAGGCAAGGTCCTGTGCTGTATGAGGGGCTGATGCACTTCTCCTCTGCAGAGGGAATTTGGGAAGCAGAGCCATTCCAGGAGCATTCCAGCCACGGCCATTGGGTGTTCCTGGGATTACCTCGGCTCCCTGATGGAAACCCTCTGGAACACAGCCTAAACACACCAGTCCACAGCTCAACAACAGGCTCCACAACGAGGTTCTTTGCTTGCAGAGGTTTTAGCCAAAGCCATTGTTTTAACACCCTTTTTTAATACTTATTTTCAAATGTCTTTGACTGGAGGAAGGGTGGAAGGGGCTCCCAATTTAATTCCATAATCCCCCTCAGCCTTGCTTAATGCACTCACTGCCTGGCCTCTGTGAATTTTACAGTGGTGTTTTGGGTGGTTGCAGCACTGCACTGGAAAATGTCCCATCATTTATTTTGCAGCTATTTGAGGGAAATGATTCCCAGGGTTGGAAGGAAAAAAACTGTCACCCAGATGGGGCTGGACCTCGGGGCTGCCACACAGATTCCTGGATGAGGTAGAGTCCAGTTGAAAACTCCCAAAATTAACATTAAAGCAGGAGCAGGAGACTTTAGAAGTTGGTGAAAAATGTCATTTTTGGCTGAGGGGGTGGGTGAGGCTGCAGGGAACAAAGCAGAGTGCCCAGCTCTGAGATACCCAGGTCCCCTGGGGTGAGTCTTCCCAAGCATGGCCATGGCTCACCCCAACTGCCCTTGGGTGGGAGGGATGGAAGTACTGCTGGAGGGAAATTCCAACAACAGATTTTGTCCTGCTGCTTTCTTCTGACAGGGAAGGAGTGCCACAGCCTGGTTTGTTTTCCACATGTTCAAGAAGGACAAAACAGGGCTTTAAAGAGTCTTAACACATCTCACAAGCCTCTGGTCTCCCTAAACCCCCTCCCTCAGTTCTCAGCTCCCAGGATCTCTCCAATATCTGCTTGAAACCTGCACCAAGAGGTCAGTGTCACTCTCAATGGGATTTTTCCATGTCCCATTTCAGGATGCACTGTGTCTCCCATGGAAATATTCCCCAGCCATTCCAGAGGCATCCTGGAGTCAGCAAGGACAAAACCCCAAACACAAGGGCATGGGGGGCTGGCAGAGTCCATAGGCAGCAGCAAAATTAAGATGGGAAGATGGGTTTGGAAGAAAGTCAAGTTCTGAAAAGTGTGACCTGTAACAACCTCAGTCACCAAGCAGGAGGAAGGAGCAAAGGGAGGAAAAAAAATGAAAAGACAGATCTTCTGACCACACAGAACAGGAGCCAGAAAGGTATCCAGAGACATCAAGAAACACATGGAGAGAAGAAGTTCCTTAATAGGAAATGGCAGATCCTTTAGACTTCAAGGACAATGTGGAGAACAAACAGGAAATGCTTTTTTCCACCTCTACAATCAAATTCCACACTTGTCCCATTATAATCCAGGGATAACAACAAAAACTTCAGGGAAATAAGGACCGATGGCACAATTCTGTCCTTATGGACACCATGGGCCTTCATAGCTTCGCCTCCCACCTGCGGTGGTTTTCCAGCAGAAACTCAACCACACAGAACTTAGGGACTTGACAAACTTTAAATGCACTTTTATTGGTGAAAGAGAAATTAAAGGAAACAGCCAACAGGGCAAGAACTTGCAGGTGTTGAAAACCACCTCACTAGAAATTAAATTAAATTAGTCCTTCGATCAAAAAAAAACCCAACACTTTAAAGGACCTTCCAAGAATGTAAGGCCTCTCCAAATCAAGATGACACACAAAGCATAATCTTGCAGGTTATGTCTCAAGCCCTAATCATTTAAGGCCAAAAATAAAAAGAGATTCTGAAATCTGAACTACTGAGGACATCAGGGGAAAGACTTTTCCCAGAGATACAAAGCTGGAAGGCTATAGGAGAATGTGAATGTCCATTAAATGATGGAAGTGCAAGAATTAAATGAAATATGGGGTCACTTTACTGAAGAGGAATTTATGGAAGTTTCCATGTTAAAGCTTTTCCTTATGAGGGATAAGAGGGAGATGTCATCTCATGAGAAGAATCTTCATACTCAATAAATAAAAATTATGGGAAGAGAATTTTTGTATGAGACAGCACTTTGAGAAATGTTCCAAAATCCCATCCTCAGATTCCATGATTTGTAGAAATTGCTTCTTCCGCTGTTGCTGACTTCTGGATGGTGTGCATGAATGTAGACAAGAGATCTCTGAGGCTGGGTTTTAGAAGATGAGGTTTATTGTAAGGGATGTGGGGGCCTTGCTCTGAGCTGCCAGGCTGCAGCTCGTGGCAAGGCCTAGGAAAGTGGGGGAAGGGAGAGGTAGGGAGAGGAAATTCCAAGAGAGGAAAGTCCTCGGGAAAGGGTGCAAGCTAAGAGAGGCAAAGAGCAAAGAGCAGAGAGCCAAGAGCCAAGAGCAAAGAGCAAAGAGCGAAGATCGAAGAGCAAAGAGCAAAGAGAGCGAGCCACCTTCGCAGCCCCCTGATAAGGGGTCTCGAGGTGGGCTGGAACAGGACTTGTGCCAATGGGGTTACAGATACCTGATACTTCAGGGGAGGGGTACAGGTGTGGGATGAACCATACATTGAGGGGTGAGACAGAACATTCCATTTGACCTCTAGGTCTGGTTGCAGGTAACCTTCAGATGGTCACCTAACTGTTTTCCCAGACATCCAGTATCTAACACATCTCAAACATCAAAACTTACTTTCAATTCTATCTCACATACAGGTTTCTCATTCTCAGAATACAGGCAATCATATTTATAGGGTTTCTTGTCTTCCTCCTCCCCAACATCTCCCCCGTTCTTATTAACAACTAAAACACTAGACACTGTCTTATTCATTACTTTTTTCACACACTGAAGTATGCAGGGAACTGCTACTAGAACTACAACTACTACTATTAGAATGATCAAACCTATCTTACAAAGTTCCTTTAGCCAAGGTGCAAAGCTCAAATCATCAAACAAATTGTAGACAGATGGTATCAGAGCTTGCAGACTTAGCCAAAACAACTCAGACATTCATCTTTGGTTGACTTACAGGTAAAGCTTCACTACAAAAACTAAAACAAAAGAACAAAAGTAACATGCAAACAATAAAACTCCAGTCTTTTCTTGGGCTGTTCTTGGCAGATCATCTTCTCCTGATGATTCTGCACAGCTCAGGTCTGGGTGCTTGCTTCTTGGTTTGTAGCAGTACTGGCTGATTTGGGGGTCTCAGCAGGCTTTGATGCGTGGTACAGTTTCATGTTCTTTGCTGGGACCCACTTGAGTCCTCTTGTGCAGGCACTTGCAAACCTTTTCCCCCATGTTATAGGATTATGTGGTTTTTCTAACTGTCTTGATTCTAAATTTTTAATTGAAACTGGGGGGTGTTCTTTCAGTTTTACTTTTTTATTGTTCAAGAAATGTCTGTAAATGTGGGGATCAGGCTCCTTTGCAGAGCTGTTCAGAAGATTATAAACATACAGGGCTTTCTTCAACCTCTTTTGAAGTGCAGCTTGGGCTTTCCCCCTTTTCACTTGACTTAAAATGTGTTTTATGGTTTGGTGTGTTCTTTCTAGGGTATTTTTCAGCAGTTCTTTAAAATATGGAGAGCAGATGCCACTGTCCTTTATCACTTTTTGCAATTCTTTCATGTCCTGAGATGGGATAGCTGTCCATGTTCTGGGACCTCTGGCTTGCTGGCTGAGTATCACAGGCATGGCTAGAGGATTTAGATTTTCCTCTTTGCATATTTCTCGTGTGACTTCATGCCAGTCTGTCAGTTGAAGGTCATCAGAACATTTCTGGGGACCTTCCAAAATTTGAATTGGTGGTGGTGGATCTTCAGATTTGAAAGGGCTGGCAGCTGCACGGGCAAAACAGTCCTCTGTTTGTCCTGTATTTGTTAAAGTGGCTGTCACATTCCATCCTCCCCCTTCTCGTTGCATGGCTTGTGTGCCAAGCTGTGGTTTTGTCATGCTTGGGCACAATGCAGGAGGCAGAAGCAGGGACGCAGGAGGCACAGGCAGGAACGCAGGAGGCAGAACTTGTCAGTGAAGACATCTGAGAAGAACTGGAAGCCGCGGGAGGAGTCATCAGGCATGAAGCTGTTACTGTAGCATGTAGGTCCCGTGGTGGAGCAGACGCGGAAGGATACATATAAGTCGCTGTAGAATCATGTTGCTGTTGTGCTGTGTGCAGGGTCGTGGATGGGGGAAGGGCTGCTGAAGGCTGTGGTTGTGCAGAAACTGCTGAAGTCTGTGGCGTCGAGGGCTGCGCTGCACGCTCGGCAGTGTGGACTATTTGCGATGGCACTGTAACAAGTTCCGGCTGAGCGTAGGTTTCAGCATGGCTGCGGGAGCCGGGAGGCGGTGATGCGGCTGAGCGCGTTGGCGCGAAATGCGAATGCGCTGTGTGCACAGGACCGGCGTAGGAAGGCATCATGGCGACAGGCTGCATGGGGCATGCGGGACGCTGTGGGGACGCGGGGTTCGCAGCAGGAACCGTGGGAGGGATCTCCAAGAAGTCTGCGGGCACAGGACACGCCGGGGTGGCGGCTGGGGGCAGCACAGCGAACCCGGTGGCGGCTGCGGCTGGGCCAGCAGCAGGAGCGGGAGGGCTGCCCGGGACATGCTGCGGAGTGGGGACAGGGCGCGCATGGTCAGCCGCCTTCTGTGCCATGGCACTCAGTCGCTGGCAGCTCACAGGCTGGGCCAGAGCACGCCGCGGAGCAGGGACTGGAACGGGCAGCAGCATCTGCCGTGGTGCGGGGCTGGGGCACTGTGGCAGAACACGCGGGGGGGTGGTGGGTGCAAGGGGAACTGCATGGACAGCCGGTACAGGCGCCGGCGGCACCGCGGGCGCTGGCGCCGCCGCAGCTGGCACCACCGCTTCACTGAAAGGCAGCAGCAGCGAGGCACTGCCGAGCACAGGCGAGAGCGGCTGCGCCGCCAGCGCCGCGTCGGCCGCAGAGAGCGGACCCTGTGCTGCTTGCAGAAGCGTCGCAGCCTGCTTGTACAGTAGGACTGTGACGGCAGCAGCTATAGCAGCAAAAGCCGTGGCCGGCGGAGCAGCGGGACCCGCGGGGGGGAGGGGGGGTAGAACCGGGGCCGCGGGGTATGGAGGGGGAGGGGCTGCCACCGTGCCGGCAGCGAAAAGCACTGCCGGAATGCTGTCAGTGGGCAGGCTCGAAGGGGCAGAGACGGGGACGGGGCCCGGCACACTGGAGCGGGGGGAGGGAGCCCCGGTAACGGGAATTCGAGCCATGAACGGGACCGAGGGCGTGTTAGGAGGGGCCGCAGGGTCCGGTGGAGGCAGTGGGGCCGAGGGGATGGGTGCCGCAGCCACGAGGGTGGGGGATGGGGCCGCGGCGCTCAGCAGGGCCGCGGATGCCGAAACCATGTGGCGCGGCGGGGGGGGGAGAGGGGGGCTGGCTCCGCTGCAGACCGGCGGCCACGCGGAGGGGATCTCCGGGAGCGGCGTGACCAGGTGCCGCGTCTGTAGCGGCATTTTTTGTAGCAAAGAGCTCAACGAGAGCCCTACAAGTTGGAACGAGTTCAGCAACACCGAAATTCTTCCGTGAAATATCATTAAAGAGTCTGTTTCCAACTGTTTCCCAAAAGTCCCTGGTAAAGACAGCTGAACGGTCAGCATTGGGAAAGTTAACTACAGTCCATTCTAAAAGGTCTTTCAGCTCTTGCTTATTTAAGGTACTGTGATTGCAGCGTAAAAGATGTTTAATTTGTTTATAGAGATCTCTATCAAGGCTAGAGTGGGAATGTCCCATTTTTATACCAGTGTAGCTCACCTCGATGTCGCAGAAGCAGGTCCTCACTCGAGATCCGACGTGGGGGTTGGCCAGACACTCCAGTCAGGTCTCAGGACACTGCACAGGGTCCCCCCTAGTCACGGCTCCAGGCGCTGCTCAGGAACAGCTCTTCCGTGCTCGGAGACTCCAACCTCCCCTCGGCGCTTCAGTGCGGGCAGTGCAAAGCAGTGCCCACACGCGCTCAACGCACGTGGCAATTACCACGGCAAAGGTCCCTCCGTGAGCCCCAGTGGCCGCCGCTCAGCAGCAGCCGTCTGTGCTCGAGGGATGCCAGACAAAACCTCCTCAGAGCTCCGAGTGTTCGCTACTTTGTAACGATCCTGGAGCTGAAGGGTTTGTCTTCGGCAACTTTAAAGAGCTTCAGCTTCATGTTGCCCAGCAACGATATGCTGTGCTCACGACACCGATTAGAGTACAACTGGTGAACTTAGTTACCGTCCATGGGGAAGTCTCCCACAGCTTGAAAGGCTGGGTCCGGCGTTTTCCACGATGGGCGTCAATTGTGGAAATTGCTTCTTCCGCTGTTGCTGACTTCTGGACGGTGTGCATGAATGTAGACAAGAGATCTCTGAGGCTGGGTTTTAGAAGATGAGGTTTATTGTAAGGGATGTGGGGGCCTTGCTCTGAGCTGCCAGGCTGCAGCTCATGGCAAGGCCTAGGAAAGTGGGGGAAGGGAGAGGTAGGGAGAGGAAATTCCAAGAGAGGAAAGTCCTCAGGAAAGGGTGCAAGCTAAGAGAGGCAAAGAGCAAAGAGCAAAGAGGCCGAGCCACCTTCACAGCCCCCTGATAAGGGGTCTCGAGGTGGGCTGGAACAGGACTCGTGCCAATGGGGTTACAGATACCTGATACTTCAGGGGAGGGGTACAGGTGTGGGATGAACCATACATTGAGGGGTGAGACAGAACATTCCATTTGACCTCTAGGTCTGGTTGCAGGTAACCTTCAGATGGTCACCTAACTGTTTTCCCAGACATCCAGTATCTAACACATCTCAAACATCAAAACTTACTTTCAATTCTATCTCACATACAGGTTTCTCATTCTCAGAATACAGGCAATCATATTTATAGGGTTTCTTGTCTTCCTCCTCCCCAACAATGATTAATGACTTAAAAAGTTCATTCTAAGCTCACACTCCTGTGGGCAAATTTACACAGAACAGTTTTCTAATCCATCACCTCATGCAGTAATTGAGAATTAATTTTATAAGACTGTATTTAAAGAGTATTAATAAGCTTATTTATAATGTCTGTCTGTTAGAGATATCAATAAATATAAAAAATACATCAAACTGTTTCATAACCTTTTATTTCAATAAAAGCATCAATAAAAATCCCTATTGCATTCCTTCCCAATATTTCTTTTATTTTTGTAAAATGAAAAATAAAACATAAAAATCCTCAAAACTTTATGGAAAAGGGTATAGGATACAGAGGGATGTAATTTTATTGAAATTGTTTACTTAGCTGAGGGAGTTCCAGTAAAACTTGCATGTACAGGGAGAGAGGTCATGAATTCCCAGTTGCAGTCAGATGCTTTGTGCCCAGGCTTCCAGGAGAAGACGCAGAACCACCCCTTTTCCTGGGTGTTTCATTCACAGCTGGATTTGGCATTTCTGTGTGAAATAGAGATAAGAAGAAATGTTTAGATAATAGTCAGAAATTTCACTGCTTTGCAAACCAGGCAGATTAAGTTTCCCCAGTCGCAGCAGGGCTGCACACACTGATCACAGTTCACAGCAGCTAATGGCTGCCCTAAAGAAATATGAGATATGGATCAGTCCACAGAGCAAGGGATGACACTGTTCCAGCAAGGTGGAACTTAGGCTGAATGGATTTTAGGATTCTCAAAAGGAAAAAACCCCATCATATTTACATCACCAGAACAAGTAATTTATCAACAAGATGAACTATTGCAAGATAGAATTTAGAAACAAAGGCGAGCAGCATCCTGGCTGTTCCTCCATTGCCCTCCTATAGGATAATGTTGCACCCAACTCTTGGATGTCTGGCACCATCTAGAGGAATGATTGGAATGATGCAGCAGAGAAATTAAATATTAAATTATTAAAAATAGCAACAATCCTAGAGCAGATCTTATATCTAACAGCTATTTAGATATTATTTAACAGCTCTTGTCGAGGGAGAGAACCACAGGAAGGTGTGGGAGCTTGGAGATTTGTCCTGCAAAAACAGGATGTTGGTTTGAACACGAGCCCTGCACTCCAGCAACTGTAATTAGTGCTAATTATTTTGCACCTCATTTATTTTTTTAAATAAACTATGTATCGAAATTTGAGGTTTCTGTATGTAAAGATCTTAAACTTGGACTTTTCAATATTCCTTTACTCACAACTGTGTAGCACAAGGCACCAACTCCTAAATTCCTTCTGAACAGCTCTTATTTTTTAATTAGTCAAACAAAAACTTGGATTTAATTTAACTACTATCCTTGTTTGCCATTTAGCTCCATATGAAAGGTCCAAGATGAGCAGGATGTTCATAGAAATCCTTGTGGGTTGCTTCCAACTCAGTGTATTCTATGAAATGTACACAGAAAATATATATTTTAAAAAAGTCAAAAATGCTTAATTTGTTCCAGAGTTTAAATCCAGCTGTATTCAGGCATGTGTATCCCCATCTAAATTTATTGGAAAAGTACAATGCAGGTAAACCCACCACAACTGCACAATTCCGCTCTAAACTTTCTTTTTTTTGATATTTTAACTGTACATTTGTGGTTATGCTAAACCACAATTCTGTTTTCATACACAGCTAAAGCAGGATTTGACTCATGAGGACAGAATAATCATAAATAAAATATGAGAGACAGACCTTTACCTTGTGTTACAAGCTGATTGTGGGGAAGTTAATATAATTTTGTAGTCAAATTAAACAGGGGGTTGAGTTTTACTTTTAACTACAACTGAGAGTAAAACTCCTGTCTCAGTTTTGACAGTTGTCTGCCAAGGAAATTTAGAGCCTCCCTTGGAATGGAGAATGTAAACTCCCTTCCCTCCAAATTATTATAATTTTGCAATTAGGGGCTTTCAGGCAAAGATATGGGAATAGGAGTAACAGTTCTTTACTAGGAATATTAAAAAATAGAAAATACAAATGTAGTAGTACAAAAAAAGCAAGGAAACAAACAAAAATCCTGGAAAAACCCTGACAGAGTCAGGGATACGACCTGACACCCTGGTGGCCAGGGTGTTGGAAGAAGTCCAAAGAAATCCTCCTGGAGTAACAGATGTGGTTCTGTGGGGTAGAGAAGGTGCTGTAGAAAGTCCAGTGGCAACGAGATGGGTCCGGTCTTCCTCCGGGAATCCAGTGGAAAAAAACCGGATACCTTGTGTCCTTCAGTCCTAGTTTTCATCTAGCTAGGAACAGTTGGCTCCTCCCCCACTGGGTGGAGCATCTCACAATGGGATGACGGAATGTGTCATGTCATTGGTGGGCCCTAATGGCCCATTATCAGAAGATGTCCCCCTGGAGGATGGAGGGGTGGTGAAAGAGATAAGAAACACTGCCCCACCTGGTTTTAATGGCTGGGCCATTATCAGAAGGCATCCTCCTCCCTCCCCCTGGAGTTACAAGAGAAGGATAAAACATGTCCCAAAAATCAGCTTTCAACAGATGAAATAGAATACACCTTTTTAGGTTACATAATCCAATACAACTCCCTACAACACCAAATGGGGAGAAGCAATGGGTATTTGAATGTCATCAGTTCCTAATCCTAAAATCCCTCAAAAACTTTAGTTTTCATTTATTTAAAGAGCAGTATGGAAAGAAATAGCTACAATCCAGCTTCTTCCTTAAATCATCTCTGTTCCTGAATCCTCATTAGTCTGTTCTCCCTCCTCCTGCCACCAGCTGCTGCTGGCATTTACATAACAGAGCTCTGCTCTGAGGAAAGATGAATCAGCACATCCATAAAATCCTGCTTTCACTTCGAGATTTACTATAACCCCCAGCATGCTGCTGCTTGGATGCAGAGGATCTGGAAAAAGATGAGTCATGGAGCTGCAGGACCCTAGAGTGGTGTGGAAATGGAGCTCCTAAGCAAAGAGAGGATGGGCATTACTGACCAGAGATGACTCCTGGAGGGGAAAACCCAGGAGAGGTAGGAAGAGGTATTGATAACAGCCCTTGTAGCAGGCTTGGGGAGTAAGGAAGCAACTGGGAGAGCATTAAGGAGAGGAAGCTGAGGTGCCAGGGAGTCAGGAGTGTTGTGAAAGAAATGGGCAACGACACCTGCTCCTTTTTAATGCCTTTATTAAAATCAGCTCCTTTAAGGGGGAACTCGGGGGTGGCACATGCCACCGCTGCTCCCTCTGGACAGGACACGGCTGAGGAGGAAGTCCAAGTCGAATCTGCTGCTCGCGCTGCAGAGTCGGGATTCCTGCCTCACAGGGGTTCCCAGGAACTCCCCTTGGCTCACGTAATCCAGGGGTGTCTCTTTCTCTTAGCACTTTTTAGGTTATGGTGAGGAGATAAAAACTGCTCATGGGTAGCCTGAGGTTCTGTCTATATAAGAATGTCTTTTCCAAGTTGAGATCTTGTGTTGGCTTGTTGTTTTAGGGGCTTTCTGGTGCTAATTGGACTTCCGCTTGGAGCTAAGCATCATGGGAGTCTCTTGGATTTTCCTATTAGGTGGTATCAGTAGTTCGACAAGCAGGCAAGGAGTAGGCGGTGTCAGTAGTTTGACAAACAGGCAGGGAGCAGCGGAGGCATAGCTGGCCGGGGTGTAAGGGGAATTTGGGATTTGGGGAGGAATATATAGAACTTTGGAATACAAGAGTCTGGGATTTAAGGGTACAGGGTCAGCATGAACAGTTTGGAATAGGGGGTAAGTAACAGCATAACACTTTAGCAATACAGCAAACAGTATAACCTTCTTAACAATACAACAATCAACGTAACTTGGAGTCTTTGGGTTCTTATTCATTTCAGTGCCCCCTCTATTTCTTTGACCGGGCTTTTGCCCGCATCAGTTTGCTGTTTCAAGTTCATTGGAATATATTTTTTAAATTTTTTGGTATTGGTTATAAATTCTTTTTGCTGTGCTAACTTCTTCTTGAGACTCTAATCTCATTATATTTGTGTGTGTTTAGTTTGTTAATTCGGGAATCTGGAGACTTGTTTGGACAGTAGTGGTTATAGTTCGAATTAGACAAGGGAGGATGCAGGGGGGGAGTAAAAGGCTGGCATATCGCTATAAATACTATCTTTTTCCACCAGGCTCCTTTAAGGGATCAAAAGTTGTCCCACCAGTCTGTATTCATTAAAGGCTTCCATTCTTGGGTACCTATATAGGCAATTTTTCTTATTTCTTTGGAAATATTCCTGATTACCTCACTTTTATCATCAATTTCGAGGCAGCATTCAGATGAATTAAATTTTCCACAAATGCCTCCTTCATTGGCTAATAAGTAATCAACTGCTAGCCTGATCTGGTAGACTACTGCTCTTGTTTGTGCTACTTGATTACTGATATGATCAAGAACTAGGGCTGTTTTGTTTGATATTATTTCTAATACCTCCTGCAATCTGATGATTCTATTCAACATGTAAATTGGAGTTTGGTACCCCCATGACCCATCTTGGGCCCAGGTCGCTGGTCCATATGTTTTTATTATCTCTTCGGGTGTCCATATTTTCCCTTTCCACGTTTGGGTGCTGCCCATGTCAATTACTGTCCTCTTCCTTCGGTTATTCCCTTTTAAATTGTGATATAAGGGTACACCTAGATGATTCCCTGATTCTCATGGAAGTAGGAAGAAGGCTGGCTTAATTACCCCTATGGTGCAACTACCTGCCCAATCTCCTGGGAGGTGGGTGTAAGCTTTGTCCCCACAAATCCAAAATAGGTATTTTGGGGCTCTCCAGGATATGTTCTGGGTGTCAAAGGGGTGTTCCCAATACTTATATATTTCTCTAATTCCCCAAAAAGGGTTGGTTCCTCGGTCAGTGCACTCATGTAAATTATAACCTTCATTATAGATGAATCCTATTTCTTTTTTTCCAATGGACCAATATGTATTAGGTTCCCTAGGGATCCACTCTTGTTCTAACTTTTTTATCACCAAGTACCTCTTACAAGCCATTCTCCCCACGAATGTCTTATACCTTTTCCCTGTCCTCCTTATACACTCCTCCCCAATTACTTTTGATTTTAGATTCCATTGTTCTTTTCTTCTTTTCCCTTTATTTGGAGGCTCTTGTTTAATTAATTTCCACCTTAAGATGTCTAGGGGTGCTAGGCTTGTCCCCTCCCAGGGCCATAGATCAGACATTTGTGTACTTCCACATATCCAACAATTTGTTATATTTAGTTCGTGGTTGATTCTTTCTATTAAATCAATAAACAAGTTTTTACCAAGGGATTCATTTATTTCACTTTTTCTTACCGCTAGTGGTGTCTCTTTTATCAAGTCTGCGACTCCTTCCAAATTATCAAATTCCTCAAAACAAAACCATTCTCTGATAGGGCATTCCCCAGTTAAGCGCTGCTTAAAAGTTGCAGCATTTTTAGCAATCCAATATTGTTTCCCATCCTCCTGACAGGTAGATAATTGAGTCATGTCAAAACATGTCATATAGCAGTGTCCTCTCACGCCTGGCGGGCGTGCAGGCTAGCTCAGTCCTGCACTGCTAATATGAGGATCGGTTGGGGTTACAGGCAGGGCGAGTAACTTCCTCCCGGTGGGCTCTTGGTTCCCCACACCAGTGAGTGGACCTGATGGAGTTGCGACTGCGGCGACAGAAAAAGAGTCGTCTCTCTTTAGGCAGGGTAGAAGGTAATTTATTAAGGGGAGTCCGGCAAGGAGCTCCGCCTCAGACCACTGCTGCCCAGAGAGAGCAGAGATCAAAGCTTGACAGCCACTTATAAATGGGGGAGGGCTGACAATGGGTCAGCCAACCAGGGAACATGGGGGTGGTAACAGGGGTGTCAACTTCTGAACCATTAACAAATCACAGGAGGGTAGGAGGGGATTCCCCAGGCACCAGCCTATCACTCGACACCTCTCCTGGATCTTTCCAGAATCCAGGGAAGGGTCTCGAAGTGACAGACAGGGTGACCACGAGGGGGGGGGGGGGGGGGGAGAGAACTGACAGGGACAGGTGCAGGGGAGAAATGATTGACAGAAAACATCTGGTTAAACAACCAACTTATAAGGGGGGAAAACTATTACAAAACACAGGGGGGTACAGTGGACTAAACCATTACAAAAATAACTTTAAAATCTTACAAAAATAACTTAATAACTTAATAAAACCACTCTCACACCACTACAATGTTGGATTCACATGGGTGTGAACTCTTATCAAGGATTGTAGATTTTCTCCGTCATAGATGGGATAGTAACATTTGGAGCAAGCTCCTTTTGTGGATTTGCTCATTATTAGGACTATTATTAGTCCTCTCAAGAGTCCAGTATGAACCATTTCGCCTGTGGTTTTCTTGGTCTCACCTGGTCTTGCCTCTTGGGTCAGGGAGTTCTTAGGCTGGACTTCGAGAATTCTTCCCTGCTTATTCCTACTTCTTTATCAATTTTGGTTAGCTTTCCTGGGGTGTGCCCTATGGGAGATTGGTAATATTTCAACTTCTAGTTTGATGATAACTATTGCTTTTACAACTTTAACACCTTGTAATTATTTACTATAACAACTTACAATAACTTAACCATTGTGATAACTCTTAACAATAGTGATCACTTTTCTGCCTCATGGTAACAACTGGTAGTACCTTTATAGTCTCTTACTGTCCTTAACCAGTTTTTGGTTGTTTCTTGAAAGTTACTTTAAGCGTGTCTGGATCTGGAATGGTAATCCACTCGGAGGAAGTCTCTGTTGGTGTTGCAGAGTCTGAGCCTGACAGGTTACTTGAGGGTGGTAATGGTCCTTTTACTCTGGTAATGTGTGTCCAGCCCTTTTCTTGAGTTCACACTGCAGTGTGAGTAGTTAACAAGACCTGGAATGGACCTTCAAATTTAGATGTTAGTGGGGTAACATTCCAAGATTTAATTAAAACCCAGTCTCCTGGTTTGATTTGGTGCATGTCAGTATCTAAGGGAGAGGTTTGAGGAAGATACCCTCTTTACTTAAGATCTGCTAATGTTTTTCCAATTGTCTTTATATATTCCTGTGTAACTGCCTCTCCTTCTACATAATCCCCAGTGCTGTATGGGCTTAGTAAGAAGGGGAGTCCAAACATCATATCATATGATGAAGCCCCTATGTCAGACCTCAGTCGGACTCAAATTCTCAAAAGGGCTAGGGGCAGACACTTAAGCCAATTCATTCCTGTTTCTGTAATTAATTTAGTTAATATATTTTTGAGGGTTTTATTCATCCTCTCCACTCTCCCCAAACTTTGGGGGTGCCAGGGTGTATGTAACCGCCACTTGATCCCTAAAGCTTTGATGACATTATGTAGTACTCGTGCGACGAAATGGGGGCCACAGTCTGAATCAATATTATTTACTAACCTATACTGGGGGATGATTTGTTCTAATAATATTCTTACTACCACTTGTGCTGTTTCCTTCTTAGTAGGGAAAGCTTCCCCCCAATGGGTTAAGTGATCAACTATAACAAGTAGATGCTTGTATCCTTGCACTGGAGGCATTTCCGTGAAATCCACTTGTATATTTTGAAAAGGCCTCAATGCTATCTGTCTTCCTCCTGGTGTAGTTTTTCTCATTACTTTTTGGCTTACTTTTTGGCATATTAAGCATCCTTCAGTAACTGCTTTTGCAAGACTATACTCCAATGCATAGATATTTTCTTAGAAAATGATCACACAACCCTTGGGTGCCACAGTGAGTTAAGGGGTGTATTTCTGTTAGTATTTTCTGAGCTAGGGCCTTATTCAAAATTTTTTGTCCATCTGGGGTTAACCATTCCCCTTGCTTTCCTTGATGTAATCCTAACTTCTTTATTTCTCTCAGCTCATTCTCATCATATATTGGTTCTTTTACTTTATTAGGCAGTGTGTTACTTAACTTAAAAATTTCTATTGGCTTCCCTGAGTTTTGGGCTACTGATTTGGCGGCTTGATCAGCCACTTGGTTCCCCCTGCTTTCAAAGGTGTCTCCTTTTTGATGCCCCCTGATATGCACCACTGCGACCTCTTTAGGCTTCATGAGCGATTCCAATACTGACTTGATTAATTCCTTATGTATTAAATCTTTTCCTTTGGAATTTAGGTACCCCCTTTCCTCCCAAATTTTTCCAAATGTGTGTACTATCCCGAAGGCATACCGTGAATCTGTGTATATTGTACCTTGGTCTTGTTCTAACAGATCTAATCCCCTCTTAAGTGCATAGACCTCACAACATTGGGCGGACCAATTTGAGGGTAATTTTTCTTTTGCTAAGACTTTCAAATCTTTTCTTTCAATGCCTTCGACTACTGCACATCCTAATACTATTTTTCCTTCTAATACTTTAGATGATCCATCAGTGAATAACACCCTCCCACATGGTAAAGGGATATCTTCAAGGTCTTCCCTCATTTTTGTCTGTAAGTCTATTACTTCTAAGCAGTCATGCTCCAACTCTGGTATGGGCTCCCCTGAGAGGAATTGTGCAGGATTTAGGCTCTTAGATGTAGTCAACTCTAGATCACTAGCATTTGCTAGTATCATTTAATATTTTAGGATTCTAGAGTCAGTTAACCATTGTTGAGCCTTTTGGCTTAACACTGCCCTAAGGTCATGAGGTGTGTGTGCAGTGATTTTTCCTTGTAGTGTCAGCTTTTGTGCTTCCTCTACAAGGACTGCTGTGGCCGCTATAGCCTGGAGACAAGTTGGTCATCCCCTTGCGACTGGATCTAAGAGCTTTGAAAGACAGGCAACAGGCTTTCTGTGTCCTCCCCACTCTTGAGTTAATACCCCATAGGCGATTCCCCCTTCTGTATTAATGAATAAGTCAAACCTCTTAATTAGGTCCGTGAGGCTCAGAACTGGGGCTGAGGATAATTTGTTTTTCAAATCTTCCAATTGTTTTTCATCTTTGACTGTCCATCTTACGGGTTCAGGTTGGACTAATTTTTCATATAGGAATTTAACACTCTGTGAATATTTCTCTATCCATAATTTACAATATCCAAATAGGCCTAGTAGTTTGCTTATATCTCTTTTGGTTGTTGGAGCTGGGATGGACAGTATGCCTGAGATTCTCTCAGGACTTAGTTTCTTATACCCTTCCCCAATGAGGTGTCCAAGATAGGTGACTTGTGGTTCCACAAATTGCAACTTGTTTTTAGACACTTTAAGGCCTTTTTCTCTTAAGAAATTTAGGAGATCAATGCTAGTTTCTCTCACCTCATCCTGCTCCTTCCCTGATATCAAGAGGTCATCTACGTACTGCAGGACTTGTGTATTACTTTTAGGGGTGAATTGTCCTAATAATTCCTCCAAAGCTTGTCCAAATAAATTTGGAGACTCTGTAAAGCCTTGGGGAAGGTGTGTCCATCTTAATTGCTGCTTTCTCTGATTTTCAGGGTACTCCCACTCAAAAGCAAACCAATCTCTGCTCTCCTTAGCTAAAGGACAGGCCCAAAAAGCATCTTTTAGGTCTACCACAGTGAATCAAGCATGTTCTCTAGGGATTTTATTTAGAAGTGTGTATGGGTTTGACACCACTGGGTACCGAGAAATTGTCCTCTTATCTACTTCTCTTAAATCTTGTACTAGCCTGAATTTATTCTCTGTTTTCCTTACTGCCAGAATGGGGGTATTGTGGGGGGACATACACAGTTCTAATATTCCCTCAGTCAGTAGATGGGTTATGATTGGGGCTAGTCCTTTCCTGCCCTCTATAGAAATAGGATATTGCCTAACTCTTATAGGGGATGCTCCTTCCTGCATTTCTATTTTTATGGGCTGGATATCTAAATATCCACATTTCCCCTCTTCAGCCCATACCTCTGGTTTGACCTCTTTTAGATCCTCAGTAGTCATTCTCATCATCTGAACCACCATTTTACTCTCTTTAGGAAATATCCCTACCCCCAACTGAACCTGTAGGTCCCTTCCAAGTAGATTACTGTCTAATTTGGGTAGGTATAGGAGATCAGTAACACACCTCCTTGAATTTCCCTTAATCCTCACATGTTCTATAATAGGAGCTTTGAAAGGTTTCCCTTCTGCTCCTAAGATATCACACATTTGTTTTCCAAGTTATTGGGGGTTAAGTTTTCCTGTGGAATTCCCCCCCCCCCCCCCCCCCCATAAGTTGCTAAGAGACTAAATACTGATGCTTAAAGGGTGCTTGACCTACACAAAAGGTAGTAGATCACTTAGTTTGAGGGGAAGGAAAAGGCTCGGGGGCTCCGGGAGCTGAGGGTGGTCTCTTCTGCCATTGGTCTCAGGACGGTCGGGTGACTGCTGGCTGCGTGAGGAGTCCACTGTTAACGGAGGGTCCGGTCCTGGGAATTCTATCATCTGCCAGAGCGCCCAGGAATTCGGAGACCCTCGCCTGCCCTGCTGGAGCAGGGTCAGCCCCGGTCCAGCCGTCACAGCTTCTTCAGCACTGCTCACTTTGCCTGCCGGGACACCCTGCCCCCCCCACCTACCGGGACAACCCATTGTTTCCAGTCATCAGCCCCAGAATTTTCCACCGTTTTGGCTTGGTGCTCTTGGGGTCTCAAGGGATCAGACAGCCTGGGACTTGTGAGACAAAGCCCCTCGGGGTTCTTGGTTCTGTTTTATTATTATTATTATTATTGCTGTTGTTGTTTGTTTGTCCTGTTATATTTACTAGTAAAGGACTGTTATTCCTTTCCCCATAGCTCTGACTGAAAAAACCTTTTTAATCTTCCAAATTATAATAACTTGGAGGGAAGTGTGTCTGGTTCTGTCCCTGCACCGGGCGGGAGCTGACCTCCGGCTAGCTCGGGTCAACACAGCCACAGAAGGTCCCAGTTCGTTTCGGCTTCTCGGCTTAGCAGCTGGACCCAATAGTGTCATGACAGCAACAGCAGCAGAAGAGAAAAGGCTGGCTCTCAGCTTAGCAGGTTAAAAGATGTTTATTAGCTGAAGAGCTGAGGAGCAGAGAGGCTCAGAGCTCTGAGCTGAGAGGATTTGAATCTCCCTCCTCCACCTTATAAGCAGGGGAGGGGTTCAAGGGAGGTTACAACAAGACAACAAATCAGGGGATTCAGGGGGTAACAAGGTGTGCCCACCCCCAAGTCTTGGACCACTAAAATCCAGAGCTAAAGGAATTCCCCCCAGGGGACCTATCACCTGAAGCCCTCTCCCTGAGATTTCGCAACCTGGGAGGGCTCCTCAAAGTGATAGACAGGCTGCCCCAGAGCCAGGGGGGTGGGAGGACTGACACAAAACACCTTGTTATACAGAAAACACAAAAAGGGTTACAACATTGGGGATACAGTGAAATGAACCATAACATAAACTTCTTATAAAAACCTAATAAAACAGTTCTGCACCACCACAGGGAAGGGATTGGAATTCCCCATTCCTAGAGAGGCCCCGCCTCTTCCTAGTAGATACCTGTCTTTTCAAACCAAGACACAAGTGCAGTTCCAAGGGGGAGTTGCTTAATACTTGATTTATCTGCACCTGTGTCTACTAAAAATTCAAGCTCTTCATGATGGGGACTCACCTCAAACTTTTCTATGGGCTCCTCTTGGTGTTTTATCAGGTCCCCTAATGCATAGAACCCATGACACTCCTCGTCTTCATTGCCCTCTCCTTTTAACAATTTCTCTAGAGCTTCTTGCTCCCTTGCAATAGCCTCATCAAAGGATATTTTCTGGCAATCTCGCCTCAAATGTCTTACTTCCCCACAACAGTAGCATGTTCGGGTTTCTCCTGGGCTCTGAGGGGTAACCGAAGGCCATAGGACCTTTCCTTTTCCTCTCCCCAACGGAGGCTTCTCGCTTCCTCCATCTTGTGGATCCTTACTGGCTCTTACACTTCCTCTGGCCACTGCTACCATAATCCTTGCCTTTGTTCTCATTTTTTCCTCTTCTCTCCTCAAATAGACTCTTAAAGCTTCCCTTAGCAACTCATTTATCCCCTTTTCCTGCCAATCTTCCATTTTTTCTAGTTTATTCCTTATATCTGGCCAGGATTTGGTAACAAACTGTAATTTTAAAAATACCTGGCCTTCTGGGCTATCTGGATCCAAGCTAGAATACTGCTGAAAATTTCTTCTGAGCCTATTCAACCAAGCTGCTGGGGTCTCATCCTTCTCTTGGGTTCCATCAAAAGCCAATTTTACATTATTACTTTGGGGAACTGATTCTTTGATCCCCCTTACCAATAAAGTTCTATAGTCCTCCATGTTCCTATCTTCTTCCCTATTTGGGTTCCACCCTGGGTCAATTACTGGTAGCTTATGGTCACCTGGGGGACCCATCCGATTCTCCCTTTCCCAAATGCACATTCCAGCTGTTCTAATCAGCCAAACCTCTTCATGTGGCTGTGCTTTTCCGCACCGGGCAGATGCTGACCCCTGGCTGGCTCAGATCTGCACAGCGGCCAGGAAGTTTTCGGTCCGGATATGCAAGCAGGTTAACTTTACCTGCTGGGCTGTTACCTCCGCTGAGGTGTAGCGACCTGATTCGGGAACGACACGGCAGCCACACCCAGGCTGCTCGGACCACCAGCTCACAGACACCAGTGTGGTGGACGGCTAATGGCGTTTATTAATTGGTTACATGGGGTTATAACACCTCTGTTTGCTACATCACATCCGTCTGCTTACGTTACAAGTTAGGTGTTGCTTAGCTTATCAGGACACTGACCAACTAAGAATTGAGGGAGGGGTTTTGTCTGCCCGTACAACGCGATATCTTCCGACCGCCTGCCCCTAATCTCCCACATTTCCCCCCCCTCCCATGACTAAGTAAAAAAGTATAAATGTTGTAAAAATATAAATGTTATAAAAGTATAAATGTTATAAAAATATAAATGTTATAAAAGTATAAATGTTATAAAAGTATAAATGTCATAAAAGTATAAAAGTTGTTAAGGTTAGTATAATAGGATACAAAAGTGGTATAAAATGTTAGTAACAAGCGCACTTCACGATAATTGCATGCGTTCGACAAGTAGGATGTCGACTTTCTCTAAACGGCTTCTAACAAATGACACTAACTTGTTCAAAATGCAAGGCCCAAAAATCAGTGTCAGGAGTATCATGGTGAGAGGGCCTATTAGGGTGGAAACAAGGGTGGCCAGCCATGGGGACTGATTGAACCATGACTCGAACCATCCTCGTTGGGCCTCTCTCTCTCTCTTTCTCTGGGCCAGTCTTTCTCTCAGCTCAGCCATGGAGTCTCGCACAACTCCAGTATGGTCTGCATAAAAACAGCATTCTTCTCTCAAGGCTGCACACAGACCTCCTTGCTGCATGAGCAAGAGGTCCAATCCTCGCCTGTTCTGCAGGACGACTTCTGAAAGCGAGGAGATAGATCTTTCCAGAGAGGAGATGGATTTTTCAATTCTCAGTAAGTCTTCGTCGATTGTCATTTGCAGCTGAGAGAGTCTTTGATGTTGGGTCACGAGAGCTGAAACACCTGTGGCTGTGCCGGCAGCTCCTAGGCCAAGGAGCATTGCAATGGTTACACCTGTCATTACTTCTCTTTTGCGGAGCTGGATGGTTTCTTCTAAAAAGCGATACATTTCTTCTTCTTGGTGATACAGGACTCTAGGAACAATCAGAACTTGGACACAAAAGTCAGCAAGGTTATTGAATTTACCAAGGTACACACAGGGGGTTATTCCAATTTGTTGACAGACCCACATTCCTGGCAGGAGTGGAACTGCCCACTTGTCAGTTTTTTTACTAGGTTGGATGAACTCAGCACAGATATTTCCCTTCTGTTTTGCTGCAGTTACACTGCCAAAGCACTTGCCTTGGCCTGTGACTTGACTTAGGGTAATTTCCCTCCGGGGGGTGTCCCACTTACATTTGTGTGGATTGTTTGCTGCAGAATATTCAAAAGGAGCATCAAGGGCAACACCCTCATAAAAAGGAGGTTCTGCATTATAGCATAACCAGCATGATTTTGTAAAGTTTGGATTGGATTGGTTCAGCGACAAAAAGGTAGCATTTAACACACTAAGAAACAGATTGTAAGGAACTGACTTAGGTTTTTGGTAAATGGCTAAAGGTCTGGATGATGAGGAGGTACTAAGTGTGGCTTCCCTCTTGTGTCTGCGTGCTGCGAGACTCTGAAAGAGTTTAAATGACTGGGGCACTGAAGGTGGGAGTCTAATAATTTGTACATTTGCCCAATTTAAATGCCTGGCTGCACTTAAAGCATGCCATTTTTATCTTTTTCCAGTCTGTGAGGGGAGTTCCTTCTTTTTCTGACTTCCCCTCAACCCAAGTAGAAACATTGTTGTTACTGATTTTATATACTGTTACTTCTTCTTTGTCAGAGCCGGAGCCAGAGCCAGAGCCGGCAGCAGAGGACTGCTGTCCCAGTCCCAGCTGGAGTCGGTTTCAGAGACGGAAGTGGACTGACTCGCTGTTTCCAGGCTCCGGAGCCTTTTGGTCAGGCTCCGACCCCTCCCCTTTCCCTCCGGGCTGAGCCGCTCCTTCTCCTTTGGCCCCCGCCCCTTTCTCTCGGGGCTGAGCCGCCCCCTGCACCTGCACTCCCCCCGCCTCCTGCTGTGGGAGCTTCTCACCTTAGAAAAACGCGCTGTTTGGCAAAGAGTGGCTTCAGTTCTCTCTTTGCGCTCTCCTCCCTTTTTCTGCTCGCGCGCCCCCGCGTTAGCAAACGAGCTCTCTTTGTTTTCGCTGGCAACGAGCCCACTATCAGCACTAACTTGAGGCGCATAAGGTGGAGGTCCCTCCCCCGCTTTTTCAGCATTCCTAGCTTCTTCAGCTAGACCGTTGTAAAATGACCGCATCTCTGTTATCTCTGTAGTGAGCGACCTTGAGCCTGGGGGCCCCGAAGCGAGCTCTTGATTTTCTGAATCTGAGCCGATGCATTCGGCTGAACTGGCTTTATCATCACACTGAATATTTTCACTAACATTCAGACTGCATTCTTTACCACTCTGAAAATTCTCAACAACAGTTTCCTCTGAGAAAGTTTGCGTCGCTGCTGCAATACCCAATTGGGGGGAAACTTTTAAACAATTTCGAGCAGCTCTCCAGGTCTCTTGTTCATGCAAAGCCTTCTGTAATGCATCTACGACCCTTCCCCATGCCTTAAGAGTTTTCCCCGACCCAGAAGACATTGTGTCTTCGGCAAGAGCCTTAGTACATTGATCCCAAACATCTGGGTGGAGGATATCCACCGGACTATCAATGATACTAAGTTGCAAAAGCCTCGTCACTGCGAGGATAAAATCTTTTGCTTTACAATCAATTCCCCATTGCTTATGAATCTGACATACGACCTTCACGAGGGCTTCCATCTTCCTCGCGGGTCCTGGGGCGTCCCCCTCGCCGAGCTGGACCAGCCGCTCGGCCGTCGTTCACCCGTCCAGGCGACTCCCGTTCTCCCGGGCAACTCCCGGGTTTCAGCACCACTTGTTACCTCCGCTGAGGTGTAGCGACCTGATTCGGGAACGACACGGCAGCCACACCCAGGCTGCTCGGACCACCAGCTCACAGACACCAGTGTGGTGGACGGCTAATGGCGTTTATTAATTGGTTACATGGGGTTATAACACCTCTGTTTGCTACATCACATCCGTCTGCTTACGTTACAAGTTAGGTGTTGCTTAGCTTATCAGGACACTGACCAACTAAGAATTGAGGGAGGGGTTCTGTCTGCCCGTACAACGCGATATCTTCCGACCGCCTGCCCCTAATCTCCCACACTGGGCTCGGCTTATCAGCGGCAGCTGGATCAAATAGTGTTGTGACAACAGCGGCAGTAGGAAGAGGATGGCTCTTGGCTAATCAGGTTAAAAGATGGTTTTATTTCAGGCCGAGCTGCGGGAGGTCCGCAACTCGTCCAGACTGCAGGCCAGAGAGAGTTTGAATCTCCCTCTCTCATCTTATAAGCGGGGGAGGGTTCAGGGGAGGTTACAACAGGATAACAAATCAGGGGATTCAGGGGGCAACAAGGAGTGTCCACCTCCAAGCCTCTGACCACTGATACCAAGAGAAAAGGAATTCCCCCCGGGGCGACCTATTACTCGACGCCTTCCCTCTGGGATTTCCCAATCTGGGGAGGGGTTCTGAAGTGATAGACAAGATGCCCCAGAGCGGGGGGGGAGAGGGGATTGACAATGATAGGTGGGGGGTGGGATGATTGACATACAACACCTTGTTATACAGAAAGCTCAAAAGGGGATGGACTGTTACAAAACTGGGGGTACAGTGAACTGAACCATAACATAAAACTTCTTATAAAAACTTAATAAAACAATTCTTGCACCGCCACATCTTCAGGATTAAAGAGTATATTTAAAATAGAATTCAACTCCCCCCATGTGTAAATGTTTGGGCCTAAAAATTCATCTATTTGATTGGCAATACCCACAGGGTCTTCAACTAAATTCTCTAACTCTTTCTTAAAACCCCGAACTTCCGAGGCTGTTAGGGGTGCATTTACAAAACCTACCCCTCCAGCTGCCCCACCCATCGGGACTTCCCTTAGGGGGAAAAGTTTTGCCTTTGACTGAGTATTACAATAGGGCCCTTGTGGGGTTTCTATTGCTTAGGACGGATATGTCAGCATAGGGGTGTGGTGGTGCAGAACTGTTTTATTAGGTTTTTATAAGAAGTTTATGTTATGGTTCATTTCACTGTATCCCCAATGTTGTAACCCTTTTTGTGTTGTCTGTATAACAAGGTGTTTTGTGTCTGTCCTCCCACTCCCCTTGCTCTGGGGCAGCCTGTCTCCCCAGGAGCCCTCCCAAGTTGCGAAATCTCAGGGAGAAGGCTTCAGGTGATAGTCCCCCTGGGGGGAATTCCTTTGGCTCTGGATTTTAGTGGTCCGAGGCTTGGGGGTGGGCACACCTTGTTACCCCCTGAAACCCCTGATTCGTTGTCTTGTAGTATCCTCCCTGGAACCCCTCCCCCGCTTATAGGGGGTAGGAGGGAGGAAAAAATCGCTCTCAGCATCTCTCTCTCAACCCCTCAGCGTCTCAACTCTGGAGCTAATAAACATCTTTTAACTTGCTCAGCTGAGAGCCAGCCTTTTCTATTCTGCTGCTTTGCTGTCACACTTTTGGGGGTTCAGCTGCTAAGCCGAGAAGCCAAAACGAACTGGGACCTTCTGTGCCTGGGTTGACCCGAGCTAGCCAGAGGTCATCTCCCGCCCGGTGCGGGACGGAACCAGACACAGAGCATGTCGCCCAACATGGGGCACACCACGCCGGCAGAGACACAGAGCGTGGAACTCCAGCGTGGAGCAAACCACGCCGGCAGAAGCAGCTTGGACCACGTGGGGCATGGCTCCACTGTGACAGAGCGTCCGGCGCCCAAGCAGGCCCACCCGGAGACGAGGTGGACCCTGCGAACAGACTGGGGCTGATTTAGCCCGAAGAACAGTCTCTGGGCGTCACGCACCCCTGTGAAATTGACTTTTAAACAAGGCAAGTTTCAGGGGAAAGAAGGGGAGCTTCGGTCCCCGACCGGAGTCCTTCTTGCGGCAGAAAAACCCGACCCACGCACGCCCCAGGTCACAGGACACGTAAGTATACCTGCAACGGGACATATTTACTGGTTTTAGGGTTCCCCCGAGGGAGGGGGATCTATTGGGGAGGAAAAAATCCTCCAAAAATAACTGTGCAGCTAAAGGGTTAAACCTCCTGTGATTTCGAGTGAACGGGGTCCGCGGGGGGGAGTGCTTTTCATCTGGGTTTGGGTTCAAAAGCAACTTAGTATCAAAACATGGGTGGGAAGCTAACGGTTGCTCAGAAAAGGGTGTATTATAACTATGCTTCGGTTGTTAACGATGCCAAATTGAAAATCTCAAAAGGCGAGTTAAAAAGTTTTGTTTGCTGGGTTCATCTGCATTTTCCCCAAGTATCCCCCGAGGGAGTCTGCAGCGCCAATTTCTGTGGCACTGCAGAAAGGCAATTAATTCAGCTGATTCAAACTGGTGACAAAAAGGCTACAAAGTATTTTATAGTAGCAACAAAGGTTAATTCGGCGGTTCAGTCTCAAAAGAGTATGCAGAATGAGCCTGGCCGAGAAACGTGTTCTCACCCTCCTCCCCCCACTTCTTCTCCCCGGTCCCCGTGTCCCCGGGAAAGCGTTCTGAATGGAGCAGCAGGGTTCCCGCCCACCCGCTCAGCCTCTGGGACGCCCCAGCCACCCCGCCCGCGCTGGCCCCGTGGGGCCGGGAGGGAGGTCTCGGGCAGCATTGGCCACGTTGCACAAGACAATCCTCCGTCCCTGCTTTCCCCGGTTGAAAAATGCCGCATTCGTTTTTCTGTGGGGGGGGAAGCCACATGGCCCGCATAGGATCCCCAAGATGGCGGCGACCGCATGGCAGGGGACTCCCCCGCCCCCTCCGCGCCACCCACCCCTCCCTACCCCGGTGACGTGGTGCCCGCACAGTGCGGCCCCGCCCCTGTGATGTCGGGTGTCTGCCGCGCAGCCCAGGCCCCGCCCAAGCCCCGTGCGGCCGCGGCCCCGCCCCCACCCCATGCGGTGCCGGCCCCGACCCGGGCGGCCCCGCCCCTGCCCCGCGCGCCGCCGCTGCGCTGTCCCCCCCAACCCCCTGTGCCTGCGCGTGCGTGCTGCAGCACCCCCTCTCCCCCACCGCGGCTGCAGCCGTGCCGCCTCCCTCGCCCGATCTCGGTGACGTCGCTTTCCCCACCCCCCCCCCCCCCGGGGTGCCGCTGCCTGAGGGGGCCCCCGCGGCGGCGTGGCCACGGCCCGCTGCACCCCCCCCGGTGCTGCCGGTGGGGGTGCCTCCGCCGGGCCGTGGCCCACCGCTCCCCCCGCAGCTGCCCTGCCGCCGACCGCCCCGGAGCAGCCCAGTCCCGCGCCGCCGGGGCTTGAGCCCGCTCCCCCGGGATTCCCCCCACCCCCCCACTCCTCGATGACGTCACCCCCCCGGGCAAACCGCGCCCCCTGCAGTGACATGGTTGCCAAGCAACCAAGTGCCTCAGGGCACGGGCTCCCTCGCTCCCTCAAACCCGGAAGTGCCCGAGCAGGGAACCGGGGCAGATGCAGCTGCCGGCTCCTGCTCCATTCCCACTCTTGCCCCTGTTACCTACCACAATGTCCGCAGTGGTAACAACAGGGCAGAGTTCCACCCATTTCCACGAGCCACCATCAAAGAGATCTGCAAAGCTCACAGAACATATGGCCGGGATGGGCCATATTTCAGAGGGCTCCTCAGAGCAGATCTCTCTGCAGAGGAAGTGGTGCCTGCTGATTTAAAGTACCTGTTTTATTGCTTGCTGAACCCAACAGAGTACATCCTATGGGTCACAGCTTGGAAACAGCTGCTCCAGGATGCCTTACCAGGACTCCTCAACCATGTTAACACTAGAGTGGATGCTCAGGGAAACCCCATCACTCTAGAACACCTCGCTGGTGAGGGGCAGTGGGCAGAAGCCACTGACCAAGTGGTCATTCCTGTCCAGTGCCTCCACGTAGTGAGAGAGACAGCCCTGACTGCATTCTTCAGCATGCAAACACAAGGTCCTGCGATTTCATATTCGAAAATCAGACAGGACCAAAGGGAGTCTTTCACAGATTTTGTGGAGAGACTGTCCCAAGCTATTGAAGCTCAGGTCAAAAACGAGATGGCTCGGGAACACATTTTAACAGAGATTGCGTTTTCGAATGCAAATGATTTATGTCGTGCTGCGATTTTAAGTTTACCCCTACACCCCAAACCAACCTTACCAGACATGCTTCAGGTATGTCAGGTAAAGTTGCCTTTTATGAGTTCATCCACAGGTCCATGGCCCAAACCTCATCAAGTTGCAGCCATGGAAGCTGAAGATTCCCGAAAAACACCGAACACCGGGAAGGAGCTTTCTGCTCAAAGCTCCCAGAAGTGTTTTTTGTGCGGGAATTTGGGGCATTGGGTTTCCAAATGCCCCCTCAAGAAAGAATTAGAGGACCTCAAAAACAAAAAAGGGGGAGGGGAAGGGGAAAAAGGGAGAGGGTTTAAACCCTCACAAAAAAACTGGTGAAAGAGCGCAGGTCCACCCTGCGTGAAGAAAAAAATGGGGTGAGCCAGGCAGGAGGGGAGGGGAAGGGGAGCCAAGGGAAAAAGAAGGAGAAGCTGCATTGCCCCATTCAGGGTAGCAGCAAAAAGAACACACTGGAAATGACTTATACGGACCATGACATGGCACAACCGATTTTGACAACCAATTCTAAATATACCCCCTACAGGCTGCAGCTCACAGAGAGTTTGCACCTGAAAGACAATGACTGGAATTTTGTGTCAGTTGACAACAGTGAGCAGGGTACCCGGCCAAGGGTCAAAGGTAAGCTCATCGTTGTGGGGGACTGCAAACACACCCCAACAGAGATCAAAATTCTTCCAGGAACACTTGATAACAATCCTGGAAGGTTCGTTCTCTGGCTACACTGCACTCACCCACCAACATTCCTACCTAAAGGGCAGATAGTTGCCCAGATCATACCCACCTGGGAATGCCAGGAAGAAGACAAGATGCCAACTGCTTGTCCCGTGCACAAGATCACAGAAGTGAAACCCCAGGTGGGATGTGAGTTACAGGTGGGTGATGAGGCCATTAACATCACAGGCCTCCTAGACACTGGCACATATGTGACTGTGATCCCAGCCAAGCACTGGCCGTCACGTTGGGCCTTGGAAAACGTGGCAGGACACGTGCAAGGAATAGGGGGAATGCAATTGGCCAAACAATCAAAGAGTGTGGTTCAAATTAAGGGGCCAAAAGGGCAGTTGGCCAGTTTACGCCCTTTTGTTTTGGATTATAGGGAACCCTTGTTGGGGAGAGACCTGATGGCCCAGTGGGGAGTCACAATTGACATCCCAGACCCCACACAGGATTTTTGGGGCGGCGGCCGCTGAGGAGCACCCTACCCACAAGTTGAATTGGAAAACAGATTCACCAGTGTGGGTAGAACAGTGGCCGCTTTCAAAACAGAAATTGAAGGTGCTCGAAGAGCTCGTGGAGGAGCAGTTAGCTAAGGGTCACATTGTTGAGACCACCAGCCCTTGGAATTCACCGGTTTTCGTTATCCGGAAGCCGGGGAAGGACAAGTGGAGGCTCCTTCAGGATCTCAGACAAATTAACGATGTGATAGAAGACATGGGCTCTCTTCAACCCGGGATGCCTACCCTGACCATGCTCCCACAAAATTGGAAATTGGCTGTTATAGATATAAAATATTGTTTCTTCCATATTCCCCTACATCCGGACGATGCACCACGTTTTGCATTCTCGGTTCCCACCATTAACCGAGAGGCCCCGAGGAAATGCTACCATTGGAGGGTTCTTCCCCAAGGGATGAAGGTGTCACCTATCATCTGCCAGTGGTATGTGGCTTCCTTGCTGTCCCCGGTCCACGTAGCTGCAGAGAAAGCAATCATCCATCATTTTATGGATGATGTGCTTGTGTGTGCCCCCACTGATGATGTCTTGTCACACGCACTTGACCTGACAATTAATGCATTGGTTGTTGCAGGGTTTGAGCTGCAGGAAGACGAAATTCAAAGGATACCACCTTGGAGGTACCTTGGGCTGGAAATTGGCAAGCGGACCATTGTGCCGCAGAAATTGGAAATCAGGCCCAAAATTCAGACCCTCGCAGATGTCCATCAGCTGTGTGGGGCATTGAACTGGGTGAGACCCTGGCTAGGCCTCACAACTGAGGACCTAGCCCCTCTTTTCAATTTATTGAAAGGGGGAGAGGAGCTGTGTTCTCCCAGGGAACTAACCCCGGAAGCAAAGGAGGCGCTGGAAAAGGTACAGCATCTCATGTCCACTCGGCAGGCTCACCGGTGTGATCCAGACCTGCCTTTCAAATTCATAATAATGGGGAAATTGCCACACCTCCATGGAGTCATTTTCCAATGGAGAAATAACATCAAAAAGGACCAGGGCAGAGAAGACCCGCTTCTAATCATAGAATGGGTCTTTCTCAGCCATCAAAGGTCCAAGAGAATGACACGTCCACAGGAACTGGTGGCTGAACTGATCCGAAAAGCCAGAGTCTGGATCAGGGAATTGGCAGGGTGTGATTTTGAATGCATTCACATTCCAATTGGATTAAGATCGGGCCAAATTACAAAGGCAATGTTAGAACACCTGCTTCAGGAAAATGAAGCACTGCAGTTTGCTCTGGATTCCTTTACCGGGCAAATCTCAATTCATTGGCCAGCCCACAAAATCTTTAATCAGGATGCCAAATTCACACTGAATTTGAAAGATGTTCGGAGCAGGAGGCCTTTAGAGGCCCTGACTGCTTTCACGGACGCGTCCGGAAGGTCCCACAAGTCAGTTATGACTTGGAAGGACCCTCAGACTCAGCAGTGGGAGGCAGATGTTGCCGAGGTGGAGGGATCACCTCAGGTTGCTGAGTTGGCCGCTGTGGTCAGGGCTTTCAAAAGGTTCCTCGAACCCTTCAATTTAGTAACGGACTCCGCTTATGTAGCGGGGGTGGTATCGAGGGCAGATCAAGCAATACTGCAGGAAGTGTCTAACACAGCACTGTTTGAGCTGCTTTCTAAGCTTGTTAAGCTTGTCTCCCACAGGGAGCAGCCATTCTTTGTGATGCATACGAGATCACACACCGATCTGCCGGGGTTTGTAGCTGAGGGGAACAGAAGGCCTGATGCTCTTGCTGCTCCTGCAGTGATGGCCCCATTGCCAAGCATTTTTGAGCAGGCAAAGCTCAGCCATCAGCTTCACCATCAGAACGCGCCTGGCCTTGTTCGCCGGTTTCACATCACTCGGGAACAGGCTAAGGCAATTGTGGCTACGTGTCCCTCATGTAATCAGCATGCACTTCCCACCTTAAGTGCGGGAGTGAACCCCAGAGGTCTGAACAGCTGTGAGCTGTGGCAGACTGATGTAACACATATCCCCCAATTCAGCCGATCTAAATATGTACATGTGTCGGTGGACACCTACTCCGGTGCAGTTTTCGCTTCCGCCCACACAGGGGAGAAAACCTCGGATGCAATTAAACACCTCATCCAGGCTTTCTCCTTCATGGGCATCCCAAAAGAATTAAAAACTGATAATGGCCCAGTGTACCGTTCCAGGGAATTCTGCAGCTTCCTACAACAATGGGGAGTGGGACATAAAACCGGCATCCCTCATTCCCCAACAGGCCAAGCTGTAGTGGAGAGGACCCACAGAGAAATCAAAAGGGTCCTCAACCAACAACAACCGGTGTTGAAAACAGAAACACTGCAGACCCGATTGGCCAGGGCTCTATTCACACTGAATTTTTTGAACAGCACCTTTGAGTTTTTAAACCCACCGATCGTTCGTCATTTTGGGGCAAACCCTCAACTAAACATCAAGGAGAGGCCGCCAGTCATGGTCCGGGACCCTGAAACTGGAAGGACAGAGGGACCTCATGTTTTGGTCACGTGGGGTCGTGGGTACGCTTGCGTGTCCACTCCCACAGGGCCGAGATGGTTACCATCAAAATGGGTGAGGCCCTATGTCCCGAATGTCTCAGGGGAGAAAAAGAAACTGCCACAGGTTACTCAGGCAGCTTTTAGGAGGAAAAGGAAGGAAGATTTTTTCCCAGGACGGTTTCACTTTCCTGAATGACCCCTGCTTGAATGTTAATTGTTTGTTTTAGTTCTTTTAGTCCCGTCAGAGCTTGTCCAGCACCAGTCCCCAGGCTGAGGAAGTTCCACCTGCTCCTCAGCATCCTCCTGCTTGCCAGTTTCACTGCACCTGTCTCCGGATGGTTGGTGCCCCAGCCCAAAGCCACCAGGGCAATGGGGCAGGCCACAAAGCCAGCCAGAGCATCCGGGACATGGTGAATGACATCAAGAGAGAGACTGGTGACTGGCTGAATGGATTGTTGGGGGACTGGGGACTTTCAGGCTGGGTGGGTTCAATTTTGAAATCAGTTTTGTTATTTTTGTTTGTTATTCTGTTAATTTTAATTGGGTTTGGCATCATAAAAAAAATGCTAAGTAGATTAATTTCTAGCACCACACATGCCCCCTCTGAACCAAGTTGCTGTATCATCCGCGCCTGGATGGGAGGAGAACGTGGAACTGGAGGAAGACCCAGAAGACAGGAGACACCCAGATAGGGGCTTGTTGGTTTCTGGGGGAAGAATCGGTATTAGAAGTTGGCAAGCTCAACTCCCAGCTAGGGGGAGGAGCAGGGACTGTGGACGGTGAAGGGGAAGAGACTAGACCAGTGTTCGGGGGCATTGGAGGCAGAGTTGGAAAGTAGAAGGGGTTAGTTTTTGAGATAGACTGAGGGGGTAGAGGGGGTGTAGTTGTTGGGGGTAGTGTCTTCGGGGAGCAAGCTGGAGGAGGAATAGGAGTCCTAGTTTGGGGAGGTGTAGAAGGTTTTACAGGAAAGATTGGGGAATTCATAGGGATAGCTTGAGGTACTTCTGGGTATACTGGGGGAGGGGCCAAATGATTGAGAGGATCCCAAGTGTGGCTACCCTCCTCCTTCTCTTTTTCATCTTTCTTTTTCTGCTCTTAGAGCTTACAAGTTTTTGCTGTTTCACTCTCAGTCATGTGTTTCTGCCAGCAGGCAGCATAAAGGATCTGTTCAGTATTAGAGTCCCCTTGGGTTCTCAAATACTGGTTTAATTGTGAGCACATCCAGGGGTCTTTGGTCCCACACTATGGCCACTCTCCAGATAGATCTAGGGTGGGCCAAACCTCTATACAGTAATGAATCATTTTAACTCGGCTTAGTTCCTTAGTGGCCTCATTGGTGTCCCATTGTTCTAGCATTTGCCCAAGTGAGCTGTCTGGTGGGATATTTTTCACCTTTTCCTCTTCCTTCCAGGTTGCCTCTGTTTACTCATACACGCTCCCATTCTCACTGGGTCTAAAATAAGAGTTATACGGTACCCTTACCCTAAAGGAAATTTTAAGATAGGGCAACAGAAATTATAAATATCTGACCCTTATTCTAAATAATTTTTTTTCTTTAATGTGCCCCTACTTGAACCTGGAATTAAAGACGGGCAACTTAAATCTTAACTCCTACTCTCTCTCCCCAAGCACCCCGAAAGTAGCCCGTCAACCCGCTCTTAGGGTTTCGGCCGCTACCCCAGCCAGCACTCAGACACTCTCTCCTGCATACCACGTGCACCCCAAAAGTAGCCTGGACAACCCGCCCCCAGGGTTCCAGCTGCTACCCCAGCCAGTACTCGGGTACACAGCACATGACTCTCTCTCTCCCCTACTTTTAGGCCTTTCATGCTCTGAAACCTCCCTAACTTTCACCCCCTGCACCCCGGCAGCTACTCCAGACGATAGCCTCAGCCAGTGCAGCTCTCTCACCCCCAGTACCCCGAAAATAGCCTGGGCAACCTGCCCTTAGGGTTTTGGCCACTACCCCAGCCAGTGCTCAAACACTCCCTGCACCCTGACAGTTACCCCAGCCAGTCTCCACAAGCATCCTGAAAGTAGCCCAGCAACCCGCCCTTAGGGTTCCGGCCACTACCTTAGCCAGTGCTTGGATCCCGGGCCATAACCTCAGCTGGTACGGTATGCGTTTCACACTACTGCTTGCAGCCCTCTGCACACTTGAAGTGACCCGAGCGGCCTTCCCCTATGGACACTTAAATAGGGCATATCCTAGCATGTACCCTATGATGTGCCATTCACTCTCTAAATTCCTCCACACATCCGGAGGGGGGCCCACTATGCCCCTGGAGACGCCTCACTCACCCAGTCGCCTTTCGCTTCCCCCCGTTCTCAGCCGGCTCCCTTGCGGGAGCCCGGAACCGCAGTACTAGGGGGTCCCCACTCGCTTCGGGGATCCAAGCTGCTGGTCTCTCTCAGTAACACCTCATTCGCTCGTCTCCACCCCCGCCACCGGTGACTCACCAGTGCTCCTTAGTGGTGTCCTGCACTGTCCTCGGGTCGGGGGTGACCAGCTGTCCTGGAGGTCCAGGGTCAGGCAGCGCCTTCCTGTCCGTGGTCCTCTTCAGGCACGGCTTACATCCCGGACGATTCCCCAGCTGAAAGAAACGGGCAAGGAGACCTACTCCTTTTTAACGCCTTTATTAAAATCAGCTCCTTTAAGGGGGAACTCGGGGGTGGCAAAAGCCCCTTTTAGTTACTGCAGAAATCCCCATGGGCTCTAGACAGGCCCAAACAGTACAATCCTGCCTGGTGGTGCTGCAGCTTCATCTGTGCCACCCCCAAGCTCAAATAAAAGCAAATCATGAGTGAAGAGATTCAGTAAGGCACCAAAAGGTGCCAAGGAAATGTCAGATTCCTAAAGAAATATAGAATCATGGAATCCCAGAATATTTTGGGTTGGAAGGGGCCTTAAAGCCCATCCAGCCCCACTCCCTGCCATGGGCAGAGACACCTTCCACTAGCCCAGATTGCTCCAAGCCCCGTACAACCTGGTCTTGGACACTTCTAGGGATGGGGCAGTCACAGCTTCCCTGGGCAGGGCCTCCCCACCTTCACAGGGCAGAATTCCTTCCCAATATCACACCTAACCCTGCCCTCTGGCAGTAAGAAGCCATTCCCCCCTGTCCTGGCACTCCAGGCCCATGTAGTCTCTCTCCACCTTCCCTGTGAGATCCCCTCAGGGACTGGAAGGCCACAAGTAGGTCACCCTGGAGCTTTTCTTTTCCAGGCTGAACAATCCAAATCCTCCCAGCCTTTCCTCACAGCAGAGCTGCACTATCCCTCTGATTATCTTGGTGCCTCCACTGGATTTGCTCCAACAACTCCATGTCCTTCCTGTGCTGGCGATCACAGGGCTGAAGGCAGCTCTGCAGGTGGGGGTCTCACCTAAGCATAGATATAATAAGGAGCTGTTGGCACTGGCATGCACCAGGACATGGTGCTGGGCAGTATTTATGGGGCTGTTTTTCACGACATGGAATTCTGTTCAGCTCAGGAAGATGGATTTGTACTTTCAGGGCATATTATAAAACATCATCTGTGCTTTCTCCTTTGACTTCCCATCATGCATGAAAGGATTAGCTTGCAGTTCTGGGCTTTGAAGACAGGTAGGAGGAACATTATCTCTCCAGAGAGCGGGATCAGTGTGCACTTCTCCTGGCTGGGAATTTATTCTGAGAACAGCAGTTTCACACTCTCTCCTGGGAAGCTCCACAGCTTTGGAGGCTCCGGGGTCCTGCTGGGAAGCTGGGGGAGCTGTTACTATTGGGAAGCCATTGGAATTTGCAGCTTGGTGAGGTGGCACCTTGTGTCTGTCCACTGACAAGCTAAGCAATGAACCTGCCCTGAAAACATTCCAAGGGCAATTGTTTGGAGCCTACAAGGAAGATGGAAAGGGCCTTGGGACAAGGACAAGGGTGTGGTGGTGTGTTTTTGTTAAGTTATTGTCAAGTTATTCTCCCAATGGTTTGTTCCTGCTACCCCCCTGATATGTGTGGCTTTACCCCAAGCTTTCTCCTCCCTTGCCCAGCTGTCATTCACCCCCTAGACCCACCTGTTACCTCATTTACATGATGTCAATACTTCCTAATCCCTTCCCTTAGTTCCAGAGAGTTCCCTGTCAATCCTTGCTGTTCCTACCCCTTGCCTAAACTCCGCCTGGAAATTCCCCTATTCTTCGATGCCCCATTTGCCCATGTGACCCTTTCCACTCCCCTTGCCTTTCCTATAGGTTGTCAGATTGTGAGTCCCTCCTTACTCCCCTCCCCGTTGTATCCCTGATTGGTTGAAGAATTGTATCCTCCCCCATTCCTTCCCCATTTAAAAGACCGTGCAAACCACGAGCTTTCAGATTTTCTTCTCACTGCACCCCTTGGGGAATAAATCCTTGGGAAGCACACAAGAGACCCTCTCCCTGTTCTTTGCTCTGATCCATGGCACATCACAACCAACAGCCGTAGAGAGCAGCCTTGCAGCCTTGCTGCTGCGGTATTTGGCAGCTCTACTCCACCACCACCCAAGCTCAATTCGGGGGGGGTGGGGGGGGCGAGTGGCCAATCTCGGCGCATGCCAGGGAGTGCAAGCTAGCTGGGTTTCTCCGGCATCGCGTCACAAGGGGAAGTGGCTTCTCACTGCCAAAGGGCAGGGTTAGGTGTGGTATTGGGAAGAAATTGTTATTGTGAAGGTGCTGAGGCCCTGGCACAGGCTGACCAGAGAAGCTGCGGTTGCCCCTGGATCCCTGGAAGTGTCCAAAGCCAGGCTGGACAGAGTTTGGAGCAACCTGGGATAGTGGAAGTTGTCCCTGCCCATGGCAGGGGGTGGGACTGGATGAACTTCAAAGTCCCTTTCACCAAACCACTCTGTGATCCTATCAACTGTCACTGACAACTCAAGAACTTTAGAGGATGATGAAGAGGAAACAGGGTCCACACATCACCCAGTTTATCCAAGCTCCTGGCACAAAACAATTTCCACAGCCAGATGAAGGGGCAGGTGAGTACAAGTGAATTATGTGGAACAGTTTAATGCCAAATCCCCAAATCCTTCTCCCTAGATTGGTTGGGTGCCTGGAGGCATCCTGTGGAGCTGCCAGCAGGAAGGAGTGCATCCTGACTGCACAGCAAGAAAACTCTGAGCCAGTGCTTCACAGCAAACCCAGTCCTGAGCAGCTGCTATAAATATATGCTCAAACCAAATTTATTCTTAATATTTCCAGAGCATTGACTCACAGTGATTCAGCTCTCGGTATTCCAGGCATGAGGAGAGGTTATCCTTTGTTATTCCATGATGACAGCGGTTTTTACACTGCCAAGGCTCTGGAGTTCTAACACCAAATGTCAGGTACTTGAGATAAAATAAAATTCACTTGATGTGTTTTAGCAACTTATTGCTGAAGTGACACCGATTTCAGGGGCTCTGACAGACTGCTTCCCATGGAAAAATACTTATTTCCATTAAAACTATCTACTCTGACCCTGACCCCTTTGTTCTTTGAGGAGAACAGGTATCATATTTAATTTCCTAGTCACTGGGAGCATACACTTTTATTTGACTCCTAAAGCCACCCAAACCTGAGATACTTCCCTGCAGCCAGGCCCTGTTTACCGGGAGCCCGGGAGGGCTGTCACCTCCCCAACCGTACAGTCCTGTGTCCTCTCCATGGCACACACGTGGGCTCCATCCCTCTACCCTTGACACAGGATCCCTAAGATTCCTGAATCCCTTAATTCTCTTAAAAACTGCTTCATTTGAGGCACACATGGGGCTCCATTTCCCAGGCGCTGCCAGGCAGGAGGCCACGAGCACTGAGGCTGAGAACACTGTAACCGTGAGGGATGGGAAGGGCTGCAGTCGTGAAGGCCGAAGCCGCAAGGACAGCGGCCGTTAGTGCTCCCCCGTGACGGCTACTGTGCCCTCTGAAGCACAGCCCGGCTCAGCGCTGCCCGTGACAGCGGCCAAACGCCTCAGGCACATCCCGGCGCGGCCCTTCCTCTTCTTCCTCCTCCTCCTCCCTCCCCGCCACCCGGAAGTGACAAGGCCCCTCCCCCCCCGCGCGGCGCGTCACCGCCCCGCCCTTCCTGCCCCCCCCCCCCCTCGCCCGCCCGGCGCTGCCGCGCGCGCCCCCCGGCGGCGGGCGACGGCGTTGCGGGCGGTGCCGGCGGCGCTCGGTCCGCGGAGCCGCGATGAGCCCGGGCGGGACCCGCGCCCGCACCGGGACCCGCGCCCCGCACCGGCACAGCTGCTCCGGCATGGGACTGCGCCCGCACTAGGAGCCGAGTGTCCCCAGGGCGTCATCCGCCACCTCCCCTCCCCCTCCCGAGGAGGATGGCGGCGGCGGCCGCCCCGACCCAGCTGGAAGCCGGTGGGTATCGCTGGCGGCGGGGGCTGCGCTCCGCATCCGCTCGGTTCTAACCGTGTCTAACCCGCTCTCCCCCGCCCCTCCGCAGAGCTCTACTACCTGATCGCACGGTTCCTGCAGTCCGGACCCTGCAAGAAATCCGCCCAGGTGAGCGCGGAGCCGGCGCTTCGGCCGGGCCAGGCGGGCGGCGACGGGACTGGACGGGGCGGCGGAGCCGCTGCGCTACGGTCGCCGGACTCACGTCCTTTGTGTGTGTCCCTCTGTCCCCAGGTACTGGTGGAGGAGCTGGAGGAGCACCAGGTGAGGCGCCTGCCCCGGCGGGACGGGGGAAGCCCTCGGTACGGCGGGGTCGGCGTTTGCCCTGCCCCGTCTAACCCGGCCCATCTCCGACGCGGGACACCCGGCGGGAGCGCGGCTGCCCCGCGGCGGGACCGGGACCGGGGCCGTGCCCGGGGGGCTCCATCCCGGGGGCGGCGCGGACGGGCACCGGGGGGGGGGGGGTCGCTCGGGCTCTGACGGCCGCCCCCGCCCCGGTGTCCCTCCCGCAGCTGATTCCGCGGCGCCTGGACTGGCAGGGCAAGGAGCACCGCCGGAGCTTCGAGGACCTGGTGAGACAAGTTTCACTCCTGACTTTTCCGACAACTTCCCCCCGCGCCGCCGCTGCCGCACCGGGCGCCGCGTCCCCCCCCCTCCGCCCCGTTTGTGTGTTCTCCCCCACCAGGACTGCAGGCTGCGCCCCGCCGAGGCCGTGGCGGGCCGCGGGGCCGGGGGCTGCCGGTGAGACCCCCGTGGCCGCCCGGTAGCGCCGGTGGGGCGACCGCGCCGCGCTATTGTGGGGCCGGGGGGTTATCCGAGGGCACGCACCGGGGCCCGCCACGGCCAATGGCGCTGCGCCTTACAACGCGGAGAGCACTGCGCGGCGATGTGAGGCGGCAGCTGATTGGCTGCGGCGGCGCCGCGGCGGAGCCGGCGAGGCGGGGGATGCAGAGCGCGGGTCCCCCCGAGCCATCGCCGCCGCCTCGCCCGCGCTCCCGGGGCTGCCCCGCTCCAGGCCGGGCTCGGCCGCGCTCCCGCGGCCCGGCGGGGGGGACATGTCGGACATACCGCCGGGCCCGGCGCTGCCGGGCTGGGTCAGGGATTCCCGGCCTGCGGCGGCCTGCGCAAAACCCGCCCCTCACCGCGGCGTTTGGGCCTGCTGTCAGGCAGGAAAGGAGGGGTTAGGAAGTGTGGTGTTGTGGCTGTTAAATGCCGGTGAAATAGACGGAGTGGCTGCTTTTGCTGAGGTGTAAACCCAGTGAATGTGTGTCATTGAGGGTCAGTCTCTCCGCAAGGCCGGGTGTGGGGGGTGGCCCTTGGCCCCGCAGCCCCCCGAGATGTGTCTGTGAAAGGGACAAAAGTGAAGCCGTCCCAGTCCTTTTCCAAAGGGTCCAGACGGCCTTGGTTTCATTTCTGGAAGCTCTGGGCCCTGACCTGCGGCGCTGATGTAGCACTTTGCGGTTGGAACGCTGTAAACTTCCCAATAGCGTTTATGGCATTGATACCTGTGACCAGCACTGGCACCTCACCTGGAAGGAGTGGCAAGCACGTCCTGGCCTCTCCCGGCTCCCATGTGGAGCAATGGTGATGTGGGATTTTGCCATGACTGTTGCTCAAACTTCTTTGCATCTAGCTCAGGAGCTGGTTTCCTACTTTAGCAACATTGTAGGAGCTCAGGTGTGAACAGAACTTGTGCCCAGAGGAGACCTTTGGAGCCACTGCCTTTCCCTTTCCAAAGCCTATTCAGAATTTCAAGTGGAAGCTGGGCTTCCTCACACCTCTTGTGGATAATTCTGGGACTGTAAATTGAGTGAGCAGACATAGAGTAAGTTCTGCATTGAATAAATTTTTGTGCTCTATGGTCTTCCTAGAGAATCTGAAATCTAAATGTGGGCTTTCTCAGGTTTAGCATAGGATTGCACCCAGTATCCAAGAAGAATATTATCAGTGCCACTTTGGTGTCAGAGAGAGTGGTTTTGCCTATCACTTTGATTAACATATATTTTTTTTTCCTTTCATTCTATGTGGCATAGATATAAAAGCCTTAGAACCTTTTTTAAAATGTGTGTGTGAACATGTTGAAACGTACTTCTCTTTAACATTTCAGAAATGAAAAACCATTTTGAAGTGAGTTTTGGAGTTAATGGGAAATTTCTTCTTTCTGTATGAACTCATATCATAATAAAATTTAAGATTTTTTTCCTATGTCTTAAACTAATCAGCACTAACCAATGCTTTTAGTTTGCCTTTTTATCTAGTATTATTTAACTGTTTCTCATGGTGTACAGTAAGGACCAGGATTATAAATGAATCATTACAGTGAGACAGGTTGATGCCAAGTGGGATGAGCTGAGTTTCTCTCTGTGAATCCTCAGAGTGTTAAGGATGTTGAAGAAAGGCTTTTTCTCTCTCATTACTTAGTGTTTACTGTGTTTGGAATTTGGACTTTTGGCTGCATATGATTGTTTATTAACCTGAGCGCCTCAACTTCAGGGCTGGCTGGATGTCTGAATGCCATGTTCAGAACAAAGCCAGGGTTGTGAAGGACACAAAGCACTCCAGCCTTCATTTTAATGATCTCAGGCACATAATGAACCAAAATTAAATTGGAGATGCCAGCAGTTGGAGGTAAAGGGTTTTTTCCTACCCATTTCTGCTTTTTACAGACAGAAACCCAAAATAGTTTATAATCTCAGCTGAGTGGTGCAGCTACTCTGGTCAGGCAGGTAATTGAATTCATGAGAGTTTACAACCCAGAGAAGTCTGATTTGTTTGCTTGTCCAGTATTCAGACAGGATATTTTTTGTTCTGGTGTTTCAGCTTTGTTTTCCATCCTCAGTGTGGCTGCTCAGGTACCAAGTGGTGTTTTTCAGGAAATTTGCCAATACTGTGACCCCTGAGTACATTGTTACTACTCCTGGGCTTTTGGGAGTGATAAATATGGAACAGCCCAATAGCTACTGGGTGGTTTTTATCTAGGGAATGTTTACTCCCACTTCACTCAAGTTTTTAGGCAAGATCTGAAAGCTCACTGTGAGATTTCTTTGTTCCTTTTTTTTTTTTTTTTAACTTAATCTTTTACTTTAAATGTCAGGTATCACAGGGCAGACCAGTAATTTAAGACACGCTAATAAGAATTGTACCTATGGAGCAAAACCACACAGAACGCAAGTTTATGTGCATTTGTGTTCCCTTTGCTTTTCCTGTTTATTTTCACATTGGAGCACTTTTCACCTGCAGCATGTGGCTGCCTGTCTAGGTAATCACAGAGTCACAGAGTATCCTGAGTTGGATGGGACACACAGGACCATCAGTCCAGCTCCTGGCCCTGCACACACACCCCAACAATCTCACCCTGTGCATCCCTGGGAGCGTTGTCCAAACCCTCACAGAGCTCTGGCAGCCTCAAGGCTGTGCCCATTCCCTGGGGAGCCTGGGCAGTGCTCGATACCCACTGGGGGAAGAACTTTTCCCTGATCTCCACCTAGATCTCCCTGACACTTCCAGCCATTCCCTGGGTCCTGTCCCTCTCTCACTGAGAGAGATTAGATCTGCCCCTCAGGAGGAGCTGCAGCCTCCAATGACTCTCCCCTCAGTTCCCTCTTCTCCAGGCTGAATTCTCCAGGTGTACTCCACAGTGGTTTTACTTTCTCACTGACTGCTGGTGGTCTTGAGACATGAGATTTGTTTGTAAAGGGGAGGGTTGGTGCATCACAGAATCCCAGACTGGTTTGGGTTGGGAGGGACCTTCAAGCCCATCCCATTCCACCCCCTGCCATGGGCAGGTACACTTTCCACTAGACCAGGTTACTCCAAGCCTGGCTTTATGAAGGTCTGAAGAGTGTCCAACTTGCAGGCAATTAGTGCTCTGGTTTAAAATGAGCTGCAGCAGCTCGATGTGGAGTCTGCTGTTGTACAGATGATTCAAGCTGAACGACTCCAGTTATCAGCACAGTCTCCAGTGACCTGCTGTTCCACATTATCTTTGTTTATTCCTGATAAAGGTGACTGGCTCTGGTCTGGTTTTAAGAACTTTCTGATGGGCTGAGTCTTCTGCCTCAGCCTGGTTTGGTCTTTGTTCTGAAAAACATGTAATTCCAGGCAAAACAGAAAATCAGCTGTTGTTGGACAGTGGGGAATTTGCATCTGTGAGCGGCTGTGCTGGTATGGATCAGCTTATGGGATTTGGCTCCGAGTTCCTGCCTTGCCCATCTGCACTGATTTAAAACTAGCCCTGAGTCTGAGGTGCTGGTATTTATAGATCCTGCCAATCCCAGCATTAGCAGAGCAGAGATGTTACGGTTTTGTCACCTCAGGAAAATGTCATCTGGTAGCATGGTCATTCCAACCTGTTCTCTCCGGGGACCCCAGTGGGTAGAGGCTTTTTTAATTCCAGTCTATTTGCATATTGTTGGTATCTTGTGCAGGTCCAGTGTCTGAGCTTCTTTTTGCTGAGATTCCCTATTTGAGGTGAGTAATTTCCTGCTTGCTCAGCTGCCTTGGCCTCTTGGCCTCTTCCACTGCTTTTTGATATAATTGTCAATTGATTCTTAATTGATGGTTATTTTGGCAAATGAGGGAAGTGTTGGATGACTACCTGGAGGAGAGAAATCCACTGCTGAAGCCCAGCTGGGCTTGCCCAGCAGGAGTGGGGACAGAGCAGCCTCCGAAGGGCCACGTTGCTGCCTCATTCCAGTCTACAGATCCTGCCTCAAATCTGTGCTTTGAAGAGATGTTCCACTGGGCTTCCCAAAAGAGATGGTTCCCAGAGCTCCCTGGTTCCCATCTCTGGCAAAACAGACATCTTACTTTAAGTAGTAATTAAAAAGAGTCTTTTTTGGGTTGTTTGTTCCCTGTTCATTGAAACCTTCCTTGGAGGAGGAGTTGTCAGCAGCTTTAGAATCACAGATTCCTGACTTGGAAGGGACCCCCCAAGGATCATCAAACACCCCAGGAATCTCACCCTGTGCCTGAGGGCATTGTCCAAACAGGGATCAGAGTCACACCAGGGGATTTTGTTTCAGGGATCAAGAAGCTGCTCCTCCCAGCTCCAGGGAGGACTCTGCTTGTGGTCTCTGAGGCGATGCTTCCAACCACAGGACCATGAAGAGGTTTAGGGGTTGAGTTTCTCCAAGCCCTGATGTGACTTCACTAATAGTTTTCTTTGTGCTTATCACTGGAGCAGCTTATCTCAGCCTAGCTCAAGCAGTCAGGACTGGGAGAGATTTTTTAAAAGAGGAGATTTTTAAAAAATAATAGATTCGCTTCACTTGATCCTTCACTTTTTAGATCCATTGTACCTATGTGGTTACTGTGTCAGAGAACTCACCTGGTTCTATTGCATTCTTGTGCTCTCATATTTTAACTTTTATAGGATTTTTCACATCCTAAGGCAACAAAACATATTTTCTTTATGATTTATCCCAAGATGCAGCATTTGTTCTCACTTAGCACATTTTCAGCTCTGCATTATTTTAACATGCATGGTTTGGGCCTGTATTACTCATCTCTAATTTTTTTCCAATTTTCCGATTATTTTCTGAAATATTTTCTCATTATATTCTAAAATATTTTCTAATATATTTGAGGAGCTGATAATATCCTTGCTGCTGTTTCATTTTGCCACGTGGGATTTGGACCAGCACACACTAAGAGGTGTAGCTGTACCTTTGCCTTTTTCCATCCTTTTCAGCTGGATGTTTGCAACTTCTTGTTCTAGAAAAATACTTAAAATCCATTTACAGCTATCTCATACAGAGGTGAAAGGAAGGATTTTTGATTCAAGTTCTTCTGGGAACCTGAAAACAGAATTACTTGTTTAGCTCTGGGCTGTGATTTAAGCATTTTTTCTGGAAGTTATTATGGAAAAAAATCACCAAGAGAATTTGCTGCTCTTGCTGCCTGCCTATGGAGCTGTTTGTTAGTAACAGCAGTCCTAATATTCAGATTAAGGGCTGCATATTTGAGGCTGTTGTGGGTTGTAGAAACATGGAAATCTGCAGGGAAAGAAGTGTGATCAGGGAATGCTGTCGGGCCCCAAGTGTCAGTGTCTGCTCTTTGCTATTCCCTATAAAACTGTGCCTTCATCTTTAAGCCACCAAGTACTTTTCCACTGTGGACTTAGTCAGGACTGCTTGTGGAACACCTTGGGCTCTGTCTCTGCAGTGGTATATTTGCTGCCAGCAAATTCAGCACCTTCCTAGGCATAGAATGTGGTGAAACTCCCATACCAGCTCCGGGGTGAAGAGGGGAAGTGTTTGCTGTGCTACGCTGGGAAAATGGTTTGGATTTTTTACATTTCCAAAGAAAATGGTATGGTTTGGGTTCTTTTGGTGCTCTGGAAGTAAAATTTCAGAGCTTCTAGGTTGGTCTTTTTTGATCTTTTAATCTTAAGATTGATACATCACTGTGTATTGGCAGTTGGTGACTGAGGGGCTTGTTAGTGGTTATCAGAGATGGAAATAAGAATTTCATACTCAGTTTTTACTTAACTGCAGATTCTCTCTCTAGAACTTCCCCGTCAGACCCTTTCAGAAATCTTACAGACTGAAGGGAGGCTGGTGCAGCATCATAAAATTTTGTAGCATGAACACATCTACAGTGTTTCAGGAATGAGTCAGAATGAGTGGCAAATACCAAAGTTTGGATAATCCTTTTCTCTCATTTCAACTTGTTATATCCCATCATTTATAGTGAAAGAGAATTCATGCTTATACACTGAACTTCACTGGCTGTACCACTGGGAAGGTGCCAATATAATTTTGGAACTCTGATTTTAGGGAAAAAAAGCTAAAATGACTAGAGAAACCTGTCAGTGCAGAAGAGCATTCACAGGGTCATTTCTTGGTGCTCACTCACAGGATGAAAAGTCTTGGAATGAGAACATGGTAATGCACTCATCAGGTTTCTCATTCCTGCACTGAAAAAATGATGATTTTGGATCTTTAGAATCATCATGATTGATGAGATGATACTTTAACCAGCAGTGACTGAGGGATGAGTAGAGGGAGGAACCTGTCTCTTCTTCAAGAGTTTCATTCACATTGGAAGAGTTTTTAGTCCGATTTAGTTAATTGATACTTTGTATATTTAACTAGATACATTTCCCTTTTCTTTTTGGTTAAAATCTGAATTATGGGACAGTGTTGATCCTGCTCATGGTGCAGGTGGTGACATTATCCAGCCCTGCCTGGCTGTGCTGGGTCCTATAGCTCCACTGAGGTTGCCCAATTGGAATGAAGAATTTCCCAATGACGTGTCCTAATAATCTGGTTGATGACACAGTTGAGTGAACAATGTTTTGGCAGCAGGGCTAAGGGAATTACAGACCTTCTCCTTCCTGATGTCTGGCACTCCCTCCGGTGTGCTGGGGCAGGGAGCTGGGCGCATCCCTGAGATCTGGATAGGCAGGAGGCTGTTGATCCATGAAAAGAGGTGCGTGGAGCTGTGTGTCCTGTGTCAAAGGAGCTCTGACGGGCAGCTTTTCCTGCCAGTTTGTAAATACAGGAGTCAGGCAGTGCAGGACATTCTGGATAATGAGGCACAATTTATTTGTTGTTCAAACACTCTCAGACAAACTGTTGTCACTCTGTAGAAAACAGCCTCTGCCCAAAGGGAAAAATAAAGCATGTTTTCCCAACATGACAAAATTGGAGCCTACACACGTGAGTCTTAAAGATACCTACTCCCAGGAGCTGGAAAGTAGAGACTGAGTATTGATTTTAGGGTAATGTTTAGGGGGATTAGGTAATTTTTAAGGTTTTTATTCTTTTGCATATGTGCTTCATACAGTGGTGTCAATGCAAGAGTGTTTCCATTAAGCAAAAAATGGGAAGAGAATTAACTGAAAGGTAAAAAAGGCTTTAAAAAGTTGCTTGAGCAGAGCACTGCACTGGGAATTTTTGTTTCTTATTAAGGGATATAATAAATTTACAATTAAGCTGTTACAACCTTGTCTTGGTTTGAAAAGACAGGTATCTGCTAAGGAGAGGCGGGGCCTCTCTAGGAATGGGGAATTCCAATCCCTTCCCTCCGTGTTATTATGATTTGGAAGATTAAAAAAAAACAAAAAACTTTTCAGTCAGAGCTATGGGGAAAGGAATAACAGTCCTTTACTAGTAAATATAACAGGACAGACAAACAACAACAGCAATTATAATAATAATAAACAGAACCAAGAACTCTGAGGGGCTTTGTCTCACAAGTCCCGGGCAGTCTGATCTCTTGGGATCCCAAGAGCACCAAGCCAAAATGGTGGAAACTCGGGGCTGATGGCTGGAAACAGTGGGTTGTCTTGGCAGGCAGGGGGGTGTCCTGGCAGGCAAAGTGAGCAGTGCTGAAGAAGCCGCGGCGGCTGGACCCGGGCTGACCCAAATCCAGCAGGGCAGGCGAAGAGCTCTGAACTCCCGGGCGCTCCAGCAGACGACAGAATTCCCAGGACCAGACTCCTCCGCCAACCGTGGACTCCACGCAGCTAGCCCTTGCTCGACCCACTCGACCGTCCCCTCTGAAAAACCGAGAGCAGCCAAACCACCACCCTCAGCTCTTGGGATCTCAGGAGCCTTTCCCTCCCCAGCTAAACTAAGTGATCCACTTCTTTTGTATGGGGCAAGCACCCTTTAAGCATCAGTATTTAGTCTCCTAGCAACTTATGGGGGGAAAAATTCCAGAGGAAAACTTAACCCCCAACAAACCTGAAATTTCTGGTGTGGCTTTTGCATCACTCCACATCACTTTAAAATGCAGTATAATTTTGAGGGGATTTTCGTAACTTTACACTTGAATATGAAGCAAAGTACTACCAGTAGAAGGAAAAATAAACCAGTTTTCAAATGTGTGTGTTGTTTGTGTGTCTAGGTGGCTGTCAATGCACACATCCCTCCAGATTATCTTCTTAGGATCTGTGAAAGACTTGGACCCCTCTTAGACAAGGAAATCCCCCAGAGTGTCCTGGGGGTGCAGACTTTGCTGGGTGTCGGGCGCCAGTCTCTCCTGAGGGCAGCAAAAGGTAAGATTCTCAATTTATCTGGGCTTGAATTCTATTTTAATGATTAATCCCCTTTTGTTGCCATTCCTGTTGGGATATCTGTGTGTTTGCATGAGCTCTGATTTGTCTCCTGTTCTTGCCAGCTTTTTTCTTCCTAAAATGCAGTTGTTGCTGGCCCTGTTGGATATATTTTCTTGGGTTGAAAATGCCATATTAAGCAATTCTTGCCTACAGTTGCCTGATCTTGTTACTTCCTCTGCCTCCTTCCCCAGTGTGTTGGTGTTTGTGTAAATGATGTGAATGGGATTAGGGGTTTGATGCATCTGAAAAATGCCATTTTTTCCATATACATTTATACACATCTGTGTCTAAAATCACTGAGCTGGGCTATTTTTCAGCTTGTTTTTTTCCATTCTTTGACTCCCTGGCTGTGCAGACACAGGACAGGATGGTAGCATTTGGGGCAGCATCTAGGGAGTAGGAGAAGACCAGACTGATTATTCTGTGACAATTTCTGCTTGTCCTTGCTTCAAGTTAATTTGAAAGCCCCCATTCCTTTCATAAAGAGAGCACCAGTCCTTTTGCCTTTGAAAAACTCTCTTTGCTTGAGAGAATGATCCTGAGATTAGTTTTGTGTTAGAACTAGAGATCTGAGAACCATCTGCTATTGAAGTGATTCTTCCTTCCCTCCTCACTCCATGCCCCTGCCACTTCCTCCCTGCAGGAGCCAGAACTTCCTTGATCCTGTGATGTGCTGATTCAGAGAGCTGAAATGTTGCAAAATTTGTTGTAATGAATTAAATGAGCTGGTGGAAAAGGATCACAGGGCTGGAGGTGACACAGGAGGAGGAGCATCATCCTGGGAGAGGAGGAGGGATGGCAGAGCAGGACCTTCCTGTTTTGGTGGCAGTTGAGCCCTTAATTCCCTGCATCCTGTGAAGTCACACTGATGCTGACGAGCATCTGCTGATCCATTGGATATCTCCTGGAGGGATGAACTGTTCCCAAACACATTGCCCTACAGAGTTTTGGTACTGAGTTTTGTTTTGCCTGTTTTGCTGTAATTAGGTGCAGAAATTCAGGTTTGCAGAGAAACATTCCTTCGTTTCACCCTCAGTTTGCAGCTTAGAAGCGTACAGCAGCAAAATGTAAAGAGAAAATAAACATTTTTCTGCAGGGGAACAGAAGGGTTTAGGTGGATGGATCTGTTTTCAGGAGTCTGAGTGCTGTTTTTAATGAGTATCATTTAATACTCTGTGCAGCAGTTTGAGGTTTAATCAGAAGGTGCTCTCAGGAGTCTCTGAGTCACCTCTGCTTGTGCACTTTACGTTCAGAGACCTACATGGTGCTACACAGATCCACCAACCTGCAGCACTGTCCTTCTGTTTCAGCACTTACTCACCATGGAAGCTCATTTTTCTCCCTCCAGATGGCCAGAAATGGAAGAAATCCAGGTCTAATTTCTGAGGCACTTTGAACAGTCTCAGAAAAATCACTATTGTTCTGGAGAGGAGCCTCTCCAAGGCCAGTTGGCAGCAGAGAGCTGGAGAGTCTTTAAAGAGAACAGTCTTCACTTTAAAACAATGATTTTTTGGGGGAAAGTGGGGTCCAGAGGACAATCTGAAAGGAAGGCACATTGTCACTTATTACAGGAAAACAAATTTATTGGAAAAAACCCTCACTTCTCTCACTTTTAGGCAGCAAAATGTGAATTCTCAAATGTGCAGTTCCTAAGCAGAGGTACTTTAAGTGTTGGCATTGCAGAAGGAAAACATAGCAGAGTTTAGTTGTGCCTCAATATTAAGTGCACACACTTTTTAAATTCACTTTTTCTCTCCACGGATTTAGAGTCAATAATCACTCAAATTAAGCAAAAATAAGTTGAAACCATTTACAGTGACACTGCTGAGGAACTGGAAATCAGTTGCAATCTTTAAATGAGGAATCTGACAAACTGTTTAATCAGACAGATCTTTTTCTGGGCTGTTGGGAGTGATGCTTGACCTCTTGATCATTTAATGTATTGATTATTTCTTGTCCCTTGTCACTCTTGCTGGTGCAGACTTCAGACACACACTATGGAAAGGATCTGCATTTGCAGCTCTGCACAGGGGCCGACCCCCCGAACTCCCGGTGAACTATGGGAAACCACCAAACGTGGGTGAGTCTGGAAGTCCATAAAATGTTCTTTTCTCCTCTTTGTATTTATTCCTGTCACACAGAAAGTTCCCCTTACTGACTAAAACACTACTCTGGGTTTGCATTAATGTTTCCTCTGACATTTCATGATGAATTACTCTAAAATAGGTCTCTCCCTGAGAATAGGATAATTTTTTGTTATTCAGGCTTGGATTTTCCACAGTGTATGTAGCCATGTTTTGCACGGTTGTTTGGAGGGCAGTGAGCTTGAGTATTTTTTATGATATGCCTCCAAAATACGTACATGTGGCTTGTAGATTGGATGGGCATGGTCACAGGAGCATGGAATCCCAGAATCATCATGGAATCTTAGCCAGAACAAAGTGTCTGGCTCCCAGGGAACTTTTTTAACTCAAGAATTTCTTTTAGTTGGATTATGAAAGAAAACAGACTGCTTGCAACATCCCTCTCCAAAAGGGAATTAATCACCAAAGCAACATTTGTGTTCCTTCAGCCTCAATTGTCCACACAATTAGATAAAAAACTTGTATAAAACTCAGAGATATATGTGGGCTCTCAGCTTACATTTCATCACAGAGCTGCTCTGTTTTATATAAACTCAAGTGCTTGCCTTGTATGGTTTGAACTTTCATTAACTGTTTTTATAGCAAAAAAAAAAAAATTTACTCTTGCAGGCATAAAAGTAAATCCTGGTTTGTTTCTTTTTAGGGTATTTTATCTCTGTGCAAATGGGTACATTTTCCTGGTTTGTCAGGGAATCCTACATATGGATCCTCCCTCCCTTTGGAGAAGTAGGGATGGTGCTGGCAGTTTTCTGTTTCTACCCTATCTGTGTATTTATTATTTTAGGCTGGTTCTGCAGGTACTTTACTGTGAGCAGTTGTGCTAATGGATTACTAATAGTCTGAATTGTCGATTTATTGCACACAACTCCTCTGGTTGTATTTCTGCATGGATTCTTGGATCAATTCTTTCATCAGACAGGATGTTTTTGGAATATGTGTTATTATTAATGAGGCATCCTGGCAGATTGGACTTCAGCATTTGTCATGCTTTCATGGCAAAGGGCTGTGCTGCTTGCTTGGTAACTATTTAGTGACTTAAAGAACAGAATAATTTTTTTTGTGTGGGTGTTTTCCTAATTTTTTTTTTTTTTTTTTTTTTGAGAAATGCAAAGGTATTATATGGAAAAGGGTCTTTCATAGCCAGGAAATAATTTTCATAAGTATTGATTCCTGGAAGAATACAGTCCTTAGTGTAGCTACATAAACTACTACTAAGAGGAAAATATGCATCAATATTAAAATAAAGATTTGACTTCAAGCAGGAGTTTGATTTTGGGATTCGTTGTTAATCCTGAACAGGAAGTCAGAAATTTCTGTGTCTACTTTTGCAAAATGGGTGTTTTTTTCCTGGTGAGTAGTGCCAGCCAGAGATGCTGCACTGTGTATGTCTTAAGTACAAGATGAAGAAGTGTGCCCAACCTCTTTGGTATTTTGGCATAACTGTGAATTCCCACACTGTGCTGCCTCAGGCAGATGGACTTTTCTGGAATTACTTGCTGAAGGAGTTGGGCTGAAATAAAAGATACCCATTAATGTGTATTCAGGAGTGAGGTGATTGTGTAACTACCTGTGCAAAGTGGTAAATAAGGTATAGAATGAGCAGCCAGGAGTATTCTCACATCTTTCCCTTCTGGTGATAAGGATTTAAGCTGTCCACCAAATGCTGAGAGAATGGGGTCACTGATGGTCCAACTGGGATCAACTGGGAGGGCCCAGCTGCAAGAGTTGGGAGTTGCAGTGGTTGCCTTTCCATGTGGTTGGGATGGGACCTCGTGGTCCGTACTCCTAAATAAAAGGTCCTGCACAGTGGAACTGGAGCGGGAAATCTGTGTTGCCTTTTCCCAGCATGTTTGTGCAGAGCTGGGAATCTTCTGGCTGGGGGAGTCTCTGGGAAAGTGCTGAGCTGTGGAAGTCATTCCCAGGGATGTGGTACCTGTGTGGTGGGGCTGTGGTGATCTACTGGAGGGGAACAGGGAGGGAAAACACTGTCAGAGCTTCCTGCTGCCAACAGGATGACATGGAGGAGGAGAGTCTGCTTGAGCCTTTCTGGGCAGCTTTTGTGGTAGTGGAACTTTTAGGGCTCCCTTTGTGCTCTTCCAGACAAAAAGTGTAAAGACTGGTCATGCAGTACCTCAGGACTGGGAGTGATTCCCCTTTGATAAACCTGCTTTTGATGCTACTTCGATTTTGTCAGGGCTTTTTTTTTTGTTTTTTGTTTTTTTCAGGCAGCTCAGAGCAGATCAGAAAGAAGGTTGTTTTCACTCTTTAAGAGCTGCTCTAACCTGAGGATGGAAATCTTTCTGTGGGCAGCTGTTGTTAGTGAAAACAACACAAAATTTGGAAGCAGAAGGTTTTCAGCACAGTCTCAGTGAACAAGCATTTCAGCTGGGTGGAAATTCAAAGTCAAGGTGATCCAGCTACCTTGGGCCTGCCAAAGAGCAGTGCTGGGATGAGGTCAGGAATCGATGGTGGTTCATGCTGGAAATGAGTTCCATGAGATCAGCAGCTCCCAGAGCTGGAACACGCTGTGCTTTTGCTTGCTTTTCCTGGGTCCAGGCTCTTTGTGGCCACACAGCCACTCTCTGAGGAGGTGTTTTCCATGTGGGAGCCAACTGTGTTTGTTTCCTGGCATTCCTGTGAAATCCTGGCTTGTGTCTCTCCCGTGAGTGGTACCCGATCCCTGCTTGGATTTGTGATGAGGGCAAAATCTAGGTCTTCATTACGAAATCACAATGCTTCTTGCAGAAGGTAAAACAGTCTAATAGGAGCTCATCACCCTTGAGAAACTGATTTTAAAACAAACATTTGCACCAGTTTCCCATTTTCTAATTTTCCTTGCAAAGAGTGGATCAAGACAAGGGTTTTTAGGGAGAGCAGGAATTCCAGCTGGTGCTGCTCAGTGACTGCCTCACTGAAATGCTCGAAGTCCTTCTGAGGTTGTGATTTAACTTTGAAGTCTGGGCTGTCTGATGATTGTTTTTTAAATCTAGCTTTCACTGGTGGGTTGTTATTGCTGGGTTTGGGGTTTATCCTTCCTAGTTGAGCTTTCTTGCAAGGGTTTTTACATTGTGCTGTTACCTATAGTAGAATGTGAGGTAAATTGTGATTTAGGAATTGCTGTTGTCAGCTTGAATTCAGACTTGAATTAAGCGCTGCAATTTTCCTCAAGGTGTGGCCTTCCAGGACGAGGACTGGGAAAGAAAGAGAAAAATGCCTGTATTTTACAGGTTGGTAGTTGGAGGAGCTGAGATGGCCCTTCAGTGTTGGGAGAAAATTAACTTTTCTTATCAAGAAGGCTGGATCTCCTTCCTTTTTATGGGAAGTAACTGTTTTGAAAGTTTTTCCTTGCAGAGAATAGTGAAGGGTGGACTTGGCAGCTCTTACATTCAGTGTGGCATGAAATACATCAGTTAATGAGATAGGTTAGTAAATTTTTTTAGGGTTACTAAGTTGCTATTTCTCCATGTGGGAATTGTTGGGTTTTAGTGCTTTGGGGCTTTAGGAGGACAATAACTTCATTGTGCTGTAGAAAGGAAACTTCACAGGGATTTTTGTCATGTGGGGGTAATTCCCTATTTAGATATCGTGTATTAATCTTCCTAAAAATACAGGAATGGAGAATGTTTGGTTTCTTCCTTTGAAGCAGTGATAGGTTTTTTTGTCCAAAGATGCTGTTGTCTTAATAAAGTTGTTGCTCCTCATGGCTCAACAATAGTTCTGGATGTCTCTGATTGAAGCATTTCATAAACAGGGATTTTTATTTGGTAATTATCTATGGGAGATGGAGTTTTGTCCCCATTGTGCAAATAGGGAAATAAAGACAGAAAAAAAAAAAAAAAAGAAATTACTTTCATATTAGCTGAAGCTGAACTGATTGCAAGGCTGGGAATTGACTGGAAAAGTGAGATGCCAAAACGGTGGGATTTTGGTGCCTTTTGGTGCTTCCTTCATGGGATTTACAACAAACAGCAGTGGTAAATGTTCAGAAGGGGGGACACAGAAAATATTGTGATTATTAGGAATATTTTGACATGAGAGTGTGTATTTTTGGTTCACACAGTTCTTTGTGTGGTTAAAAAAATATTCAAGGCCATCTGAAATTGCTTACAGGCAGATACACTGTTATTATGTATTTAAATATATAAATATATATGTATTGAAATGCTTAAAGCCTTGAAAGGCACAGCAGAATCACCATGTTGCTGAATTACTTCACATCTCTGTTGGCACACGGTGGGGGAAAGGGAGGTGTAATCTTTTTAAGAATTCAGCTTTTAAGCTGTCATGCTTGAAGAGTAAATAAAATAATGTGTAGGCAAAGCTGAGGTACCTTGTAGAGCATTTATCACTGCGGGATCTCTGTGTTAGAGGTAGGAAAAAGAGTTTAAAATTTCAGTTTTACTCTGCTCAGGGAGACAGTTTTGTTTAACAGCCCTGTATATCAGGTATCAGTTGAATAGTAGGTAGGTAGTAAATTAATTTGCTTTAGCGTGTTTTGCTTTTTAGTATTGCTGAATGTGTTTTTACATTCAAAGCAAATATTGACTGAAGGTGAGATTATGCTGGAGCCTGATGGCTTTTGCAAGCATCTTTTATGCAGCATTTTTCCCCTCATGTGTCATGTTTCAACTGAGTTGAGTGATTAAAAATAATCCACATTTCAGAGCCCAAAACTGAGACACAAAAATGCTTTCTTTAAAGCTGGAAACAATTTCTTTTCTTTGCTTGTGTGTAAATACTTCAATGGTATCAATTTACACAAAGAGTTACGCGTTAGGAACCCTTTGAAATGGCACTTCTTGACTTTGTAGATTAATTTTTTAACGTATTCCATGATCTTTTTTTGTGTAGATTGGCAGCGATATCATAAGACAATTAAGAAACAGCTTGAGTTTTTCACTAGACTTTTAAGCTAAAGGAGTGAAAGGCACTAAAGAGCTTTATGGGGCTCCTGTGAAACCCAGCCCACATCAAGGTGCAGGGGAAGATAAAGAGTTGCTCCAGGGGATCTGCTATCACAGGGACTCCACAAACCCACCAGCACAGCTCTGTTAGATCCTCAAGTGCCACTGAAAAACCCTCTCAAAACTTTCAAATCCAAAGTTCAAGTGCTGTGAGTGAGGATAGGTTAGAGAAAACAGTAATAGGAGAGGATTGGTGAAATTAAATACCCCAAAATGCTCTCAAATTGTGCATCCAATCAAAGGCTTTTTTACAAGATGGGTTTGTGCATTTAGGTTTTAGGCTGTTCTTGGAAAGGCTGCTGGCTATGGAAATAGGAAGGAGTTTGTTGCTGCAGTTTTTTTCTCCTACCTGCCATTCTGCCACTGGGAGTTTTCCATTAGTGCCACCTATTGTTCTTCAATTCCCTTGCCATGGGAATGGAAGGATGTGGATGTGGAAGTCCTTTGGCCCTCACATATGATCTGGAAGCCATTCCAAGGAAAGATTTTTATCACTTCTTTTATCACAAAAAAGCACTTAAAATAAACTATTATTATACTCTTTTTATAATTGATATTACTAACATGTAATTTCCTAAATTTCCTAAATTTCCTTTCTTCCTTCAAAGATTTTCCATGTCCGTGTAGGATAAATGTATCTGTTACCTGTTCATGAATTGAACATTGGAATAACTCCCAGTTGTGGTGGGAACTTTTCATTCTGCTTTCATTTTTGGTGAGGAAGCAGTTGCAGCCTGTGGTAGGTTTTGAAAGACTCCATCAGGAGTGGGATTTCTTTTTATAACACTGGACAGAATGTTCTGATAAGGTAGAAGAGGTTCAGATTTTTTACTGATTCTAATAATAAAGTTGTTAACAGATACCATATTTGATTTAATATTTATTTACTCTGAGTTCTGGACAAAATTCATGTCACACTCTTCTTTTTGCTTCTTTTTTCTCTCTCAGTTCATATCCTTTCTGCCAGGCAATTAACTGGATGTGGCCGTTTCAGCCACTTGTTCCCAACATCCACCTACCAACACATGAAGATGCACAAGAGGATTTTGGGGCACCTCTCCTCTGTTTATTGCATAGCCTTTGATCGCAGTGGGAGGAGAATTTTTACAGTAAGTTTAAATTTTGGACCTTTCTCTTTTCAAAGATTGCTTTGTTTGGTTTGATTTCTTTCTTTCCTGAGTTCCTCAACAGCCTCTTAGTCACTGATTGAGATGCAGACATGACTTTGTTCAGCTGCAAGTTGCTTTTCTACTAAAATTTGTAGTGTGTCAGCGAATCTATGACAATTATTTTAAGTTATTCCCCAGAAAGCAGTGACATCCATTTCTTTGGTGATGCCCTTGCTTTTTGTTGGGCATTTTTAAAAATCAACAGATTTTTCAAATGAATGTTGCATTTTTAGCTGTTAATGTTAATCCCTGTGCATGGAGTGACAGCACAAGGAGGAATGGCTTCCTGTGATCGCAACACACAAAGCAACCACATGGAGACGAGAGATTTGCAGGGCAGAGATGTTCCTCCGAGAGAGCCCAAGGCTGAGCCGAGGCCAAGAGCCCCTCTGCCTGTTTATTTCTTACTTTTTATACATTTGTGGGTCTGGTTGTGGATTGGCTTCTGGAGTTTTCACCTCCCAGCCAAATGGCCAGACCAACTGTCAGTTACAATTGTTTTCAGGTTAGAAATATGCAAACAAAGGACAGGGAATGAAAAACAAAGGATTTGTTTATGTTACATGTGTGAGAAAAGGCAAAAACTGCTCCTAATATTGTACAGAAGCTAAAAAGACTGACTCCATTTTATGAACAATCAAAAGGCTTTAAAAAACTCAGAAAAAACAGGGTGACAGCTTCCCACTGCCAGAGGGGAGAGGGTTAAGTGGGATATTGGGAAGAAATCCTTATCTATGAGGGTGGTGAGGCCCTGATACAAGGTGCGCAAAGAAGCTGTGGCTGCCCCATCCTTGGAGCCAGGCTGGATGGGGCTTGGAGCAACCTGGGATAATGGAAGTTGTCCCTGCCTTCCAAACAGATCCCTTTCCAACATCAACTATCCTGTGATTCCATGATTCTCTTTTATCAAACTGAAATCCTTGACTCCATAAGATGATCCCCAGACTCCACAGTTCATAGAATCATAGCATCCCAGAGTGGTTTGGATGGGATGGAATATTTCAAAGTCATCCAGTCCTACCCCCTGCCACAGGCAGGGACACCTTCCACTATCCCAGGGTGCTCCAAGCCCCATCCAACCTGGCCTTGGGCACCTCCAGGGATCCAGGGGCAGCCACAGCTTCTCTGGGAACCTGTGCCAGGGCCACCCCACCCTCACAGGGAAGAATTTCTTCCTAAAATTGGGCCTCTGTGGAATCCCACTGAGTTGTTCTGTCAGTTCATGGGGGTTGGGATCCCTGTCCATCCGCGGTGATCTGTGTGTGACATGCACGGAACGTGTCCCATATTTTCTGTAATCTTTGGGAATTCCTGTGGAATTTCAGGGGTCAGATGACTGTTTGGTGAAGATCTGGGCCACGGATGATGGGCGCCTGCTGTCTACCCTGCGGGGCCACTCAGCCGAGATCTCAGACATGGCCGTCAACTATGAGAACACGCTGCTGGCTGCGGGCAGCTGTGACAAGGTGGTCAGGGTGTGGTGCCTGCGGACTTGTGCCCCCCTCGCAGTCCTGCAGGGCCACTCAGCTTCCATCACTTCCATACAGGTAAGGACTGATGGGGTTGTCCCCTAAACCCTTGAATTAGAATGGTAAAAAGAGCTGTGACGGTCAAGGATAAAATTTTGTCTATGATTTGTCCCAACTCAAGGGTGTTTTTCCTGGTTAACTCAATCCTATGGTGCCCAGGGGATCACACTCCTGCTTCCATGTGCATTTAGCTGTGTGATCCCACTGCTGCTTCTTTAGGTCTAAAAAATGGGGGATCTGATGCTCTTTTAGAGCAACTCAGAGAGCAGCAGCATCTCCTTGGCTCAGTGTCTTGGTTTGAAAAGACAGGTATCTGCTAGAGAGAGGCGGGGCCCCTCTAAGAATGGGGAATTCCAATCCCTTCCCTCCTTGTTATTATAATTTGGAAGATTAAAAAAAAACTTTTCAGCCAGAGCTATGGGGGAAGGAATAACAGTCCTTTACTAGTAAATATAACAGGACAGACAAACAACAACAGCAATTATAATAATAATAAAACAGAACCAAGAACCCCGAGGGGCTTTGTCTCACAAGTCCCGGGCAGTCTGATCTCTTGGGATCCCAAGAGCACCAAACCGAAATGGTGGAAACTCGGGGCTGATGGCTGGAAACAGTGGGTTGTCTTGGCAGGCAGGGGGGTGTCCTGGCAGGCAAAGTGAGCAGTGCTGGAGAAGCCGCGGTGGCTGGACCCGGGCTGACCCAAAATCCAGCAGGGCAGGCGAAAAAACTCCGAATTCCTGGGCACTCCAACAGATGATAGAATTCTCAGGACTGAACCCCTCCGCCAACCGTGGAATCCACGCAGCTACCCGTCGCCTGACCATCCTCCCTGGAAAACCGAGAGCCGAAAAGAACCACTACCCTCAGCTCCCAGGAGCCTTTCCCTCCCGATAAACTAAGTTATCCACCTCTTTTGTACGGGTTAAGCACCCTTTAACTATCAGTATTTAGTCTCCTAGCAACTTATGGGGGGGAAAAATTCCACAGGAAAACTTAACCCCCAACACTCAGCTTGCTGATATATTTGGCATCTTTGGTGGTGCTCCTGGTACAGCACCGGACTCAACACTCTTGTGTTCACAGAGAATATTTGTTTTTCAGAAGGATCAGTTAAAATTCCTTACTCCTCATTTCTTGTTTCCTTGTTATCTTAGCTTGTAGCTTAAAGAGCTGCTCTGGATGTTGCAGCAAATGCAGATTTTTCTTTAAAAAAACCTCACAATTGCCAGGCAGAAACCTCTAAAAAACAAAAGTCCAGGATGAAAAAGACAATGCCTGCAATTTGGCAGGTGATGCACATAGAGGGGAGAGTGAGTGGGGCTGTTTGGCTCAGAATCCCTCTCTCCTGGAGTGATGCTGTCTTGGATTCAGCACAGGCTTCTCCATTGTGCCAGTATTCTCCAGGAGTCTCATTTCTCCCCATCTTCCCTACACTTCCAATTTTGTCTGATTTCAACCATGTTAAGGTGATTGTGTTAGAAATGTATTTTCCAACTTGGCTTTATAGCTGGTGTATTATTTGTTTACATATATATATATATATATATATAATATGTGGGGGTGTGTGTTTCTCTCAAGCTCTTTGATAATTTAGAATATAATTAGTCACTGCTTTTTGAGGAAGCAGTGTTGGATTCCTTTATCAAATTACCAGGTATCCTGGGGATTAAAGGTATTGCTACAGTTATGAAATTAAGAATAAAATTAAGAATAAAAAGCTTTCATACTCCTTAGAGAGGTTTAGGAAGATAGAGGAGAGGGGATCCTGCTGTGCAGTTGTTTTTCATTGGGCAGGAATAGTTGTATTTGCCATGTTTGATCCAGTTCTATCCTAGAAAGAACTATTTCCTCATGTTTTTGCCCCATTTACAGGGTCTGGGCTTGTTTCATTTCTCCAGTTCCCTTTGTGTAGTAAAAACAATTCCTAACAAAAATGTAGGTGTTTTCCATTTCCTCAGCTTTATTTTTATGGAAGTTCAGGTTCTGTGCTTAACCCTGCTCTCTATACTCCCGGGGAGAAACTAATGTGTTAGTGAAAAACATGCTTGTCAACAGGTTTCCAGCATGAAAGAAGAGAAAATAGGAGCTGGTTTAATTGTTACAACTTTTATTTTTAGTTCTCTCCAGCAAGGAAAGGAGCAACTCGATACCTCACTTCCACTGGTGCCGACGGAACAATCTGTTTCTGGCAGTGGCATGCAAACACCATGAAATTCAAGTGAGACTGTTTAGATAATTACAATTATTTGAACTCAAGGAGGAATTTATTTTTAATTTTGGCACGGAGAATAATGCTGAGATAATGAAATAAGGGAGTTTTCTTGCTCAATAAACTGGTGTGTGGGGCAGGAGCACTTTGGGATTCTGTGTCATTGGAACCCAAAGGGGAGACAGAGATTGGGATTGTTATTTCTGAGGTTTGTGCTTTGCAAGCCAAAGTTGTGGAAGAAATTCCAGCTTTTACATTCAGGATTAAATCCCTGTCCAAAATGTACAGGCAGAAGAATTAATTTGCTTTTAATCATAAGAATGTACATATGTAGATGTCATCAAACCCATATTTCATTGGGAAGAAATGCTATTGGATTAATGGTTTGGTAGGGTCTGTTTTAAATAGATTCGAATTGGCAAGGATAATGATAAATCCGTTAAATAATCTTCTCAGCTTAGAGAATTATTGTTTTCTTATTAAACTAAGGAAGAAAATTCCTAAAATGAAAAATAAATTCCAGCAAACTTAAGTGAGAATTATAAAATAAGGAGATTTAAGATGAGCTTGACCTCAACCTGCTAAGCTGCAGGGAATTGTTTGTGTTGAATAAAGAAGGAAAAATAAAAATATTGTGTTTTGCATGCAGGGATCGTCCTGTGAAGTTTGCAGAGAGGTCCAGGCCTGGTGTTCAGATCTCCTGCTCATCTTTCAGTTCTGGTACATGTCCAGCATCAGCTGTTTCATGAGTCTGAGGCTTTGGCGACAGTTCTGTTACTTCTCTTTCAGTACAGTGTTAAACCCTTTTCCAGTTAATTTTATCCCTGTCAAATTGTGATTATTGGAAATATTCCCTGCAAAGTGTCTGCCTCAAGCTGCTTTTTCTCTTTTTTCCTATAATTTAAGCTAAAATATCTTGACCGCTTCCAAGGCTTTCAGTCTCTTGTTTTGCACATCAGAGATATTTCTCTGTAACATCCTTTTAAGACTTTACCTTGTAAAGTTTTTGAGTGAAAAGTTGTGGAAATCCTCTGACAAAGATTACACTTTTGCTAATCTTCCAAATTTGGCTGAATTCTAAGAGGATCAATTCAATGTATTGGAAAATCTCAGCTTAACAAACCTCCTTTGCAGCTTTGAATGAGTAAAAATGCTGAATTTTACAAAGAAAATGATGTAATTACGCATTAAATTTGCTTTTTGAAATTGAGAACTTTTGTAGAGCCACATTCCTTTTTTAAAGCCAGAAATCCTGAATTAACTAAGCCCATTTCAATGCAGTAAACCATACAATAGTGCCCTTTTTGAGCAATAATTTAAAGAAATTACAATAAAATAGCTTAATCACTGCATCCCAACTCAGCGATAATTTCTCTGATGTGTGTCAAGTAGATATTGAAACTGCATTTAAATATTTTATTTGACATTACATTGAAATTTTCTGTTTAAAACTAATTCTGAAATTTAAAACTAATTCTGAGAATTCTGAAATTAAAATAAATGAAGTTAAAATAAGTTTTTCTTTGGATGACTTTTCTTCTCACAGTGAATTTTCTGTTTTAGGTGGCATGTTCATTGCAACAGGGAGTACTGACCACGTGATAAGAATTTATTATTTGGGCTCAGAATCTCCAGAGAAAATGGCTGAGCTGGAATCTCACACGGTAGGAGGAAAATCCAAAAGAAAATCTCTTTTTCCCCCAACTTTTCCTCATTTCAGGAACTTAATTTCTTTACATCCTATTCTTTTTTTTATTTACTGTCTAGAATTTGTTTGGCTTTCAACATTGTGGTATTTAAATGCCTGAAAAATTGTGGCATGATTATTTTTAAATCCGTCTGAGGCAAGAGGTTTGTGCAAAGTAGGCTTTATATATTTCATTCCCCCAGAAAACTGAGGGACCAGGTGATTTTCCCTTATTCTTGAAAAAAGTCTGTGTTGGAATGAGGAATTAAAACAGTTTTAATGCACAATGTCATTTTTTCCAATAAACTTGCTGTTGAATGTTTAGTTAAATCCACATAAGACAAAGTAATCCAGAATTTGGACTGTGCTGTCAAAATTTGGATCATGATGGTAATTTCATTTAGAAAATAAAGCTTAAAAGCATATTTTTTTCATAATAATGCAGAAAGGTTCCCATAACAATTCAAACTACAAATTTACCACCTCAGGAACATTTTATGGATTAAGCCCAAGGTCTAAATTGATTCCCTAAACTTCAGTGGGAGTCATGGCTCTCACACTGAAGTCTCCAAGCCAACACAACTAACAGGTATTTTGCTCACAAAAGAAAAGGATGTTTTCTGTACTGAACAGGTTTGGAGGAAGCTGTAATTCCTTTAATTTCTTTAAGACCACTCTTAATCCTGCAGACAGCTGTCAGCTCCCCTAAAACAAATCCCAGTTACCAGGAGATAGAAACATTAGTGGGAGTCAGGAGAGCAAATCATGGAGCCAGCACAAGTATTTGGCAAATTAAAGAAAGGGCAAAACTATATCTAAAACATTTGTTTCTCAACGATTTGTAAGTGTTAATGAAGCCAAGGTTTACATTTTTTTGGATAAAATTTTTTGATGCACTTTCATGCTAGGTCTAAAAATTGCACGAAACCATCATCTCTCTGAAGTTTTCTATTTCAGTGTTTAACACAGTGTGTCTGGGGAAGTTTTAACTTCAAATACAACTTTTCTGTACTTGAATTTTTTGACAGTTTTTTTATTTGATAAGTAAAAAGCTCATCATGGAGATCTTTTAGGCTGTTTTTCACTTCTGTTTTTTCCTCCCTCTTGTTTAGGACAAAGTGGTTGCAGTACAGTTCTGTAACAATGGTGACAAGTAAGTGCTGGGTTTTGGACCTGACAATGATGATACTTAATTTTCCAAACATTTCATGGAAAATTTGGCACAACAGGAAGATTTTCCCCGTGGGCTTGGCTTAATCTTGGACAAATTATTGCAGTGTGTTGCAAGATGTGCGTCATGTCCACAAGCTTGAACTCGTTGTCCTCTGCTGTAACAACAAACATGTTCTGTAACTGTGCTTTTAATTTGTTTTTTCTTTTAAATATCAAGTTGGAACCCAGATTTTGTAACCTCTCTGTGTAAGAACCTTCCCAGGTAGCCCCCACAAAGGGGTTGCTTGTGGAGTAAGAGCATTGTAATCAATGAAGTCTAAAGCAAAAATTAGTAAATATCAATGTTTTTATCTCAGCTTTTGCTCCTATTCCTTATTTTGCTGGGCAGGAGGTTTAAAGGATGTGCCTTGTAGTGTTTTCATGTTCACCGAATTTTGTTTGCCAAATTTAGTGTAGTGGTTTTAGTGTTTACTCTCTTTTTTCCCTTGTGGAATAGAATCAGGAGAAGCAAAGCAGGCTCAAACTTAAAGATAAACAAATAGTTTTATTAACATGCACTAAAAGAATAGAAAAGGAAAAAAAAAAAAGTTGAAAAAATGAAACTTTCAAAACACTCCTCCCTCCACCCACAAACTGTTAACTTTCCTACAAAACAACATAGAGAGACACAACCTGTGATTTTCAGTCAGCTTCACCATTTAAACATAATATTTTATCACTTTGGGAGAGGAATCACTCTAGAGACTTATGGAGACATTCACCACAAGACAAAAACAGTCTGGTGGCTCCCAATGTAACAAATCTGCAACCGCCTGGAGTTTTTGCAGATTGTGCAGTTTCACTCATTAGCAGCCTTTCCCCTGGCTACTCATGGGCCTCTCAGTGTATTTGGGGTACTGTTTAAGAATGCTTCTTCCAGTATAAAACAAGGATTCTCTTCTTCTATCTCTAAAATCGTCTCTATCTCAAAAGAGAGACCTCCTTTTACCCCAGGAGCTGAGGGCTTCAAATCACTTTCTCTCTAAAATCATCTTCATCTCAAAGGCTCAGACCTCCTTTTACCCCGGGAGTGAGGGGCTTGCCCTGTTCAAGATTCTCAATTAAATCTCAATTATATCAATCCCCAACTTTTGACTAGAACCAGCACTCCCCCAAACAACATTAAGATATTATAAGAAACAGTCCATTTCTCCATAGTTTACATCAGAGAAGTCTGGTTAAAAATGTCCACATCCTCAATCCCTTCTTCCAATAATCTTTTTCACTTCTTTCACTCTTGGTCCACTGAATTCATTCTGTGTCTTTTCTACTTACATTCTCTCTTTTTTCTCTCTCTCAGGGAAGGGTTAGGCCTTGTAAGCTTCATGTTGCCAGGAAAGGGTTAAATCTGCTTACAGTCCTTTTTCTCTCTCACTGCAGCTCATGGTATTAGATTTTCAAGGATGCACTGGTCATGGGAGGGGAACTCACACCAAAAGATCAGAGATCAGAGCACCCCAGCAGTTCAGAATCAAAAAACCAGGCAGGATCATAAATGCCTTTTTTGCCCACCCCTCAGTTTAAACTGTGGCAGGCCCCAGCCCAGCCAGGCCTGTAGTTGGTATCAGGGGCCTGGCTGGCGGGCCTGCCCAGCCCCCCTTGCCGGCTGCAGATGTGGCCAGGAGGCACAGCCCGGCCAGCGCTGCTCCTCTGCTCCCGGGTAAGCTCGGCCTCGGCCACCCGGCCAGGATGGTGGGGCCCGACTGACCCCTGGCTGCCCTACAATGTTACCTTTCTCTCAGGCCGAAAGGAAAAAAAGAACTGGCTTAAACAGAATCAGGATTGATATGGGTACTTCCCTAAGTCACATTCAACATTCTCAGTAGTCAAAGCATATGTCAGTATCTAAAATTAGCTTCTGATAGGTCCCTGTCCTTTCCAAAACAATTCCAAGGTCCTGACAGGGCAATATTCTATAGTCCTCTTTAACTAAAAACCAAACTGTGTTAACCCATGGCATGCCTTTAAGGGATGAGCCTTCCAAGCCCAACTATAACTGTGCACCTGTACTTGGAGAGTTTTGTCATGTGGAATTATGTGGGAATGTGCTGGGGTAATTGTACCACCAGTTCCTTTCAAGCCATGTATGAGGGAACGAGGTCACATACTCACTGAAAATTATATTCTGTAACGATGCTTGGAATGGAAAAGGGGTGCCACATTTTTATTTTAATATAAAGAAGTAAAATTAAGAAGAAAATTAATTTGTCACAAGTATTTTCAAACTCTTTTTCATCACAGTGAAAAAATCAGATCAGGGAAACTGAAAAGGTGGAACAATTACTTCATAAAATTGAATAGATTTGCCTTTTAAGTGTAATTTTGTATATAAATGGAATATACTTCCAAATGTGTTGGCCATCCTGTGATAATGTATTACTTGAGGAGCTTTTTTATCAGTTTCTCAACAAAAAATATTTCTGTGACATCGATGGTTAAAGCATTATGATGTGGTTAAATACATTTGCTGCATGCTTGAAATTATTAAATAAGGAGGGGTTTAAAAATCAAAATATTCCTGTTCAGCTCCACAGGCAGGACAACCTCCTTGTGCTCCATTTGGCTCTTTCCCTTGCCTGTCTTCACCCTGTCCCTAAGTTAATGCATTATAATTTATGCCAGTCTCCTGGCACACAGTTTCCCTTTCTTTGCTGCCACTCTGAGCTGCTTCAGGGATTTGCTGATGTCATTAAAAAGGGAATGTACAGCTCATATGAATTACGACATTGAAGTCATTCCAAGGCCATCTGCTGCTGGAGCCAAATCTAATTAATGTTGTGGACTAGAAACTCTCTTGTACCCTACAGTGTCTGATAGGAAAATTGTAACCTCATGAGTAAGAGAAGTAGAGATGCACAAGTACGCACTTCCAAGTACATATATATAATTTATTGGTGTCCATGCGGGGATGAAAACATCTTTATTCAGAATTTCATGGCTTTTTTTTCCCTTTGCCCCACAGCTTAAGATTTGTCAGTGGAAGCAGGGATGGAACAGCAAGAATCTGGCACTACCATCAGCATGACTGGAAGAGTCTGATCCTGGATATGGCTACAAAAATGATAGGGTAAAGCAAAGCAAGCAGAAAACACCTCATGGGTACATTTACCTGCAAGCTAAATCATCCATTATATTGAAAACTGGTTATTTGCTTCCATTTTGAGTTGATTTCTGAGCATGTATTGAAAATGTCATGGCTTTGTCAACTTACACAGTTAATTCACCCCCAAATAAATAATAGTCTGTTGTTACTTCCCTATCCTAATGGTTGAGGAATATTTAGTATTTTACACATGAAATAAGAGTGTCAAATAATTTATCTCACAGAAGGAGGTTTTGGTAGAGCCACAGTGATCAGTTGCTTCTTTCTGTCTATCTATCTATCTATCCAACACAGTTCATAGCATTGTATTTCTACCTTAGGTTTCCAAGTAAGAGGTGCAATTAGTGTCTGGTTCTCAGGTTCAGTTAGGGTTTTGAGTTTTTCTTTTTGAGATCCTCAAGTGACTTCTTTAAGGGCCCTGTAATGGAATTGTAATTGTAATTGAATAACCACAACAAGAAAGAGCAGAAATGGAGAAATCCATTAGGCACTTGCTCTGCAGAATTCTCCATATTTCAGTGGTTGCATTTGCAGTGTTTGCAGTCGGAAGTGTGAGTTGGATTTATTTAGCAAGTTCCTGCTCATTGTGGAGTTTACTGATGTTGATGACTGATAAGAAAAATGCCTTGTAGGAAAAAGCCTAATAGAGCTGAAAGGAACAATTGAGGTAGGGAAGGATGATGGCTTAGAAACAGAGGAGAAAATGTTCTTTTTAAGGAAATAGAGCTCTATAAGTCTCAGGGGCACTGAATATTTCCTGTATTCAGTTTTTACCATCCTTCATTCTCCTGCCTTAGCCAGAGTCACAGAGATCCATCCTCCCCCGAATTTCATACTGAATTAGCTCTCCTAAATGTTTCCATATGTAGTTACTGATTTATTCCTTTTTAAATTGCTTTTTTCCTTAGAAACAATGTGGTATCTGGAGAGGACAAGGTCACCAAGCTGAAGGTTACCATGGTGGCTTGGGATCGATACGATGCCACCGTCATTACTGCAGTCAACAATTTCCTCCTCAAAGTGTGGAACTCGTCCACAGGGCAGCTCCTCCATAGCTTATCTGTGAGTACAATTCCAGGGGGGAATCCTAAGTGGATGTAGTTCACTCTGAGATTGATTTGAGGCTGAACTCATCACCATTCCCATGACAAGGATTTGGTATTGAAGTATCCAGCTGTCCCCTGCCTGCTGGGAGGAGATTGCACCACGGGGAAAGGAGCTGATGTGCAGAATCCTGGTGATTGCTGGCTGACAGGGAACCCTTTGGAGGCTCCATTTGTGCCCTGATGTCTCCTTCCTCCCCATTCCTCCCCATCTCAGTGGTGATGATCACTGACACTGCCAAACCTGTGGCAGGAATGGTGACCAAGTACAGTTCCAGTAAATCAAGGTGTCCTGGGTGACTCCCTGATCTGAGATGTCCTCTTAGTAACTCCCAGCACATCTGGAGATACCACATGGAGAAATAAAACTTCTTTTTTTCCCCCTGCTGTCATTGCAGGGTCACGACGATGAAGTTTTTGTTCTGGAGGCTCATCCCTTTGACCAAAGGATTGTGCTTTCAGCGGGACACGATGGGAATATTTTTGTTTGGGATATAGACAAAGGAACAAAAATTCGCAATTACTTTAACATGGTAAGAAGGATCACAGAAGGTTTGGTTTTTTCTTTTTTCACAAAATTGTCTTGAGACAAAAGCAGATTTCATTAAATACCTCCAGAGCCAGTACAGCTGTGAGATCTTTGGTGATCTTGCCCTATGTCTGCCATTAACATAAAATGTAGACTTCCAGGTGGTTGTTCCAGAACATACATTAAAAGTTGGGCTGAAATTTCAAGACAGAGAGAAAATGTGAAGTTTTACTTTGTTATTCAGTTTAATAAATAAAAGTGTAAATCAGTCTTGAGCAAGATGAGAAATCACAGAATGAGGATTCAGTACATGTTGGAGCACAGGGGAAATGTTTGTGAAAATGCTTTTATAGAGAGTGTCTGGTTGTGAAAGGAATTCTCTGTGCTTGGTACAGATTGAGGGCCAAGGCCATGGAGCTGTTTTTGATTGCAAGTTCTCACCAGATGGGCAGCATTTTGCCTGCACAGACTCTCATGGACATCTGCTACTATTTGGTTTTGGATGCAATAAGTATTATGAAAAGGTGGGTTGAATGAATTTTAAACTCCTCCCTGTCTTGACCTGATTTTGTCTTAGAAGTATTTGTGTTACAATTTATTCCCTCACCCTGCCCCAGACAAAATAATAATTAGGTCATGGAGCAGTTGCTGTTTATCTAAATCAAAAAGATTTAAACAAGAGACTTTATAGATAGAGGAGAAAATCATTAACTTCTCTGTCTACCTCTCTTGGCCAATTTTACTGTTGAATTTCTGCATCAGGCCTTCGTAATAAACCACATTTGTGGTAGGAATCTGTTCTCTGTTATAACATTCCTTGTGCTGATCCCAAGTGTAGGAGTTGTGGTTTATGGGAGCCATTCTAGAGCAGCAAGACAGCTGCAAATGGCCATTGATTTATTTACTAAATTGCTTTTCTTTCAGATTCCTGATCAGATGTTCTTCCATACGGATTATCGGCCCCTGATCCGGGATGCCAATAATTATGTGCTGGATGAACAGACTCAACAGGCTCCACACCTTATGCCTCCTCCATTCCTGGTGGATGTTGATGGAAATCCTCATCCCACGAGATTCCAGCGGCTGGTGCCAGGGAGGGAAAATTGCAAGGATGAACAACTTATTCCTCAGCTGGGATATGTGGCTAATGGTATTCTGTCTGAACCTCATGAATAATATGTGTGGCACAGTATTGAGCACCAGCTCCTGGGATGGTGCTGTGAGGATGTATAAATTAATGGTTTAAATTCAATATATAGGTAGAAGAGGGTGTGAGGTGGGGTTATCTGTGGAATCAAATTGACCGGAGGCAAGAGCATTCCAAAATCTGTGGATTTTTCCCAGGTATATGGCAGATGTTTAAAGCATTGTCTATTAATTTCTGTAACTGTGGATGTGAGAAAGAAAGCAGGAAGGTGAGGAAGACATGGAAAACCAGCTTTTGCTTTTAAAAATAGTTCCTTTTTTCTTGTAGACACAAACTGTAGCAAAATGCTGATCCCCAAAAAAGACCTTCCATTCTTACCTACGGAAGCATAATTTCTTTCTGCTGTTTCTAAGGGTTTGTGATTATATTCTATATGTGGTCTGGAGTTTTGGGATTTTATTGTAACTTTTCTTCTAAACTTTGCCTCCATTTATTATATGAGAGCAGAAAGCCAGCTGGTGATCAGATGTTTTGCAGAGCAGACAAATAGTGGTGCAGAGTTTTAAATGGGATTATTTCTATGGTGTTTGGTAATACAGAAATCCATCATTTTATCAGCATTTGTGGCTTTGTTCTTGTCAAGGTGATGGTGAGGTGGTCGAACAAGTCATCGGGCAGCAAACCAATGATCAGGATGAGAGTATCCTTGATGGAATGATCAGAGAGCTCCAGAGGGAACAAGATCTGAGACTAATTAATGAAGGAGAAACTCTTCCAAACCCTCCATTCAACAGATCCCACTCTGTTAATGGAGGTCAGTGTCCAGCCTTATATCCATCAGTTCCTTCCTTATCACAGGAAGGACTGATCAAAGTATTAATGGCAGTTAAGAGACGGTGTCTTTGAGGATGCTTTTCTCTCTTCTTGTACACCTTGTTAACCCCTGTGGAGCAGTGGGACGTTCTGTGGATTCCAATAGAGGAATTATAAATTTAAGGGGCAGCTGAGGGCACCCAATGGTCTAACTGGGCTGTATCTGATTGCTTGGAGTTATTAGACTGGAATTATTCCTGCTATAAACCAGTTTCCTGAAAAATAAGCATGAAGTTCACTGTATTGTCTTGATATCAGTGCAGAGATGAAATTTCACAACTGCAAAATGCCAGAATGAAAGGGTATAATTAGGGGCTGTCAGTGGAATACAGTGTTGTGACAGACTAATGGTTTCCTGCTGCAGCACAAGTGAGCATCAGTGCTAATAAAATAAACATGTTGCTCTGTCTTAGTGTTTCCTTAGAAAGCTTGAGATTATTCTCCTGGTAAGTGTTCTGCTACTGTGATTTTATTTTTAATACACAAAGTGTTTAAAAATCGAAACCACACTCAATCAGATATGAGCAGCTGAGTGAGTGCAGCCAATGGGAGAGAACAGATGCCCAGGACTGTGCTGCAAGTCAGCCTGAGCCTTGGGAGAATCCACAGCTGCTAATAATTCACTTCTAGGTTAAGTGACTGATTACATGTGTTTGAAGTAGATTTCCTGGCAAAGCTCATTAGGATTTGGATGTTGAATTGCTTGTGTTTCAATTCAAGAAGGAGTAAGAAAAATATCAAGGAAAAAATACCAGGGAAAAATATAAAAATTCATTTTTTGCTTTGATCTAAGTTGATATTTCAAAAAGGTTGCCTAAAAGGCAGCTTCAGCTCACACAAAGTCTTTTCTGCTGCTTAGGATATGTTGATGTGTTGTACAGCCCCAGTTCCCAGTTTTATTTGTGTCCCTGTAGTTGTGTAAAGGAATTTCCAGATATGAGTAGTGTAGAAATTAAAGCAGTTCCCTTCTAGAACTTGCATTGATCAATGACTGCCCACATGAACTGCTCATTTGAGTAAGTTAATTGGAGTATGTATAAAGTATTTAAATAGCCAGATATTTTTATATAGCTTTGCACAACCATAAATGCAATATAATGTGATTTACTGTATTTAAGCCTGTGGGAATTGTGTTGAGGGATAAGTAAGGACAATGATGGCAATGATTCCATTATCAACCTTTGTTTATCAATCTTTGTGCTGTCCTTAAGCTTTAAATTGTGGATGGGAAGGAATTCTTCCCTGTGAGGGTGGGGAGGCCCTGGCACAGGGTGCCCAGAGAAGCTGTGGCTGCCCCTGGATCCCTGGAAGTGTCCAAGGCAAGGTTGGAAGGGGCTTGGAGCAACTTGGGATAGTGGAAGGTGTCCCCATGGCTGGCACTGTTTGACCTCTAAGGTCCCTCCTAACCTAACCATCCTGTGACTCCATGATTTAATTGGCAGTTCATGGACGTGAAGAAGCTCTTTCTTTGTGTCTCCTCCAGCTCTTCGCAGCCCAGGCTTGGACATGGCGTCCCCGCCCAACGTGGGGCTGCGCCGGAGCAGGCAGATTGAGGGTGTGCGGCAGATGCACCACAATGCGCCTCGCAGCCAGATGGCCACCGAGAGGGACCTCATGGCCTGGAGCAGGAGGGTGGTGGTCAACGAGCTCCCTCCAGGAATCAGCAAGTAAGAGGCTCAGTGGGACAAGAGATTCAGTTGTGTACTGTGTAATGATCCTTCCACACTCTTGGAATGATTTTTTTAGTGATGTGTCAGCTTTGGGGCTTTGGTTGGTTGGGTTGTATGGAATATTGGGATCAGAATGGAGAGTTGAGAATGGTAATTCCTTCTTTTCACAATTCAGTCTTTCTTCAGTACTTCAAATACCACATTTCCCTCAAGCTTTATTTAAAAAGACTTTAAAATAATTTTAATACATTTGAAAATAATTACAGCTGCTCAGCTAACAAGTTTTCTTCTTTTACTTGTGATTCCAGGAGCAAATGGATGGATGCTGCTAGGGGGATTTATGCACAGATTTCTTAGAGCAGCACAAGTATTTTAATGTGTATATTAAGGAGGCTGTTGAGTTCCATGATGATTTAATGAATATAATGTGTGTTTCTTATGTATAATTAGGGTCCAGGAAGAATGTCGAGTTGCCAAAGGTGAAATAGAAATCAGTTTATACACTGCTGACAAGAAGAGAAAGCCATCCCACACCTTACAAAGGGTGAGTTAATGCCCTGGAAGAGACAGCTTGGGTAGGAAGCAGTTCTGAGCACTGAGCAACAAAAATATGACCAACAAAAAAACCCAAACCAATTTTATTGAATTATTTAGAAGATCAATAGTCCTAATTGTTTCTCTGGCTCACTGTCTTCTTCCTTCTGTAACTGTGATTTGGCTGTCTGTAATATCCAAATAGTGGTAAATCTCTGTCCTTGAGGCTTCAGTGGTGGGAAGATGCTGGGAAAGGAAAATCGCAGAGCCACAGTAGGTTTTCAGTTTGACTTGTGGAAAGTAAAGGTGCCAAATTTTCGCAAGGGGCTGGATTTATCTTATGCAGAGACTGCAGGAATTTTATAGAAAAAAAAAATGGTATTTTCAATCATTTCCTTTCCAAAGACTGCTACTTTATAAAGTAGAATTTCTGTTGAACCAAAAATCCACACCTAAAACATCCACAATGTGTCAGAGATATTGTCTAATTCTACAGTGATTTCTTACTGCTCAATTGTAACTGGGGTAGAACACTCAGCCACTGTAACCAGACACCTTTTAACTGTATAACTCATGAGTAACTCCCTGATTTGTCCCTGTTTGTCCCCATGGCAGAGCGAATTCCAGGTGGGAGGCAGCCGCTCGCTGCGCAGGAACCAGCAGAAGCGGCAGCACGCGTACCAGACCCGCTCCACCATCGAGTACAGCCAGCAGGAAGCCAGCCAGAACCCCTGTGCATGCCACGAGTCTGACAGCTCCTCTGAGGTCTGAGCCTCCCAGCAGTCTCCAACAGCTTCCCTGTTCCCAAATCCCAGAGCATGTTAAGGCATGTCTGCTGGAGGGAGGAAGTTTGTGCAGCTGAAGCTCAGTTTGGGCTGGTGGGGGGCAGTAAAAAGAGATTTTTCAAATGTATTCATGGCAAAAGGCAGTGTAAAAATAACATTGGTCTGTTCCAGGATGGGGAGGATCACCTCACAAACAGGGACAGGGCAGAGGGATTTAACACATCCTTTGTGTCCATCCTCAGCATGGATGATGGAGCAAGGGGGTCCCAGTGCTCTAAGCTGGAAGGCCATGACTGAGAGTGATCAACTCCCAGTCAGCCCTGAACTTGTGTGGGATCTGCTGCTCCAGCTAGATCCCTACAAATCAACGGGGCCCGAGAGAATTCATCCAAGAATCCTCAAATTGCTGCTGATGCCATCACAAAGCCTCTCTTGATTTTTTGAGCAGTCTTGGGAATCCAGAGAGGTTTTGATAGGGACAGAACCCAGGGAATGGCTGGAGCTGTGCCAGAGCAGAGTCAGGCTGGATTTTAGGAAAAGGTTCTTCCCCCAGAGGGTGCTCAGGCTCCCCAGGGAATGATCACAGCCCCAAGGCTGCCAGAGCTGCAGGAGCATTTGGACAATGCTCCCAGGGATGCACAGTATGGGATTGTTGGGGTGTCTGTGCAGGGCCAGGAGCTGAACTCTGATCCTTGTGGGTCCCTTCCAGCTCAGGATATTCTGTGATTCTCCACATGGGAAGAAACACTCAGGTCATTGAGTCTCTGGGATTTGTGGTGTTCCTGTGGCATGTTGGTCTTGGAGAGTGAAGGATCATTTACCTAAATGCCAGGACAGTGTTCAAAAGTAGCTTAAAACAGCTCCTGTATTTTTGGAAACCTGAAACATTTTCAAGTAAATATAACTGGCTTGTGTTAAACCACTTGCTATTTTGGGATTTCATACAGCACATGGATTCTGGGTCAGGACCTTGATTTCATTTTGCAGTGCTTTGATTTCATCTACATCTGTAGACTGCTGTTGAAAGAGGTTAAGTATTGGTATTAATCATTGATTTTGCCAAGGGAAGAACTTAAAATATACCAGATAAATATAACTTGTTCTCCTTAAGGAAGAGACTGAACATTGTTGCTTTGTAAATGCATTGAAAATACAGGACAGCTCAAAAAGCTGGGCCCTGGGCACTAAAATTTATTAATCAAACACTTAAATAAGAACTCATTCTATAGTTCTGATATAATTAAAACTCACATTTGTTTCTGTAAGAGCTATATAAGGATATATTATATTAATTAAAGTATAGGGAGAAGTTGTGAATTTATTTATTTAAAGCTCACCAGCCCTTGAATACAAAGCTCTCCTCAAGTGACACAACTTGCTTGCAAACAAAAGTGATACATTTTACCCTTGGCCCCAGAGTGAATTCTGTTGTTTTCTCTACAGGAAGATGAGACTGTTGGCACAAGTGATGCATCCATGGATGATCCTGTGGCAGCCTGGCATAGTGAAAGCAGTTCCAGGTACCTCCACTGGGCTCTGGATTGGTAACTGGCTTATTATGGGATTTAAGTGGGACAGTTGATATTGAGATACTCAGACTTCATTTTGAAGACTGATTTTTAACCAGTTTGTCATGAAACATTTTACATTGTGATTTCTTTTCTGTTCTTTTTCTTTTCAAAGTCAAAAACAATTCTAACAAACCTTTTATAAGAAAATATTGTCTTTAATTAAGAGCTACTTGAAAAAAATCAATGCCAGTTTGCCATATAAATACTGTACATGTATTATTTGGTATTAAAGAAGTCAGAACTGGATTTTTAGGGAAGTGCTCTAGTTCTTTAAATGTTTCATGCATTTTTTCCTGCCAGTTCTTATGAAGTCAGTCTGTGAATCAGTGAGATTATGAGAATTTATATCAGCCATAGAGGTAGTTTTACTGTAAGTTTCAAATTGATAAAAGAATTTACTGAAATCACAAAATCAGAGAGCATTTGTTTTTCTTTAAATTCACATGATAACAAAATTCTGTGCTAATCCTGAGCAGAACCAGGAGAGCAGGTTGAATGTTTGGACTTTTCAATCCACTGTGGGGAAACTGAAATTTTTTGTTCTCTTTCTTACAACTTTTTTATTATCTGCAGTGATTCATCAAGTGAGTATTCAGACTGGACAGCAGATGCTGGGATTAATCTGCAGCCTCCAAAGAGACAAACCAGGCAGGCAGCTCGGAAAATCTGTAGTAGTTCTGAAGATGAAAATATGAAGGGAACAAAAGGGCTGGAGCCAAAGCGAAGGAAACTTAAACAGCCAAGGAAAAAGGTCAACAAGTGTAATTCTTAGTGTCTTTTGTACTTTATGAATATAAACTTGGGTTTTAGTGGTTGCTTTCAAAGTAAAATTTTTCATAAATGGGTGTAGAGTAAAAAAAAAAAAATATAGAGATCACAGTAATTGTGGTACCAGTGGTACCAAGAAATTTTATTGTTTGTTTTCTTGTGCTTCCATGTTTCCCACAGGTGGTTCTTTATTACAAATGCCATTTTTTCTCCCAGATTTATGCTCTTCACCACAGTCAAGTTTACAACAGGGTGGTTTTGTAAAATTATAATGGATCTGTATTGTATTGACATGGTCAGATTTCTTTTTCCTGGTATTTTTTTAAAAGACATTTAGAATACTTATAAAAACACAATTTATTTCTTTATTATAGAACCACAGACTGCTTTGGGTTCGAGAGATCTTAAAGATCATCTTATCCCACCTCCCTGCTATGGACATTTTAATGATTTATGAAGGTTTTAATTTTCAATTATATTTATAACAAACCTGTCTTACTCTCTGCTATTTAGTGGAGATTTTGGGAAAGATGACACTCCACAATTTGCTTTTCCTTGTATCTTACCTGCAGTAACTGCTGCATGATGAGTTTTCCATAGTAATTAACTGTATTTTGAATATTGTGTTGATTGCATTCTATATTAATGCAAATATTTAACTTCTATATGTAACTTACCTATATTATCTCCTGATGTGCTGTGTTTAGAAAGCCAGTGGGCTGCTGTCCCTGGAAGGGGAGCCCAGTGAGGAGTGGCTGGCCCCACAGTGGATCCTGGACACCATTCCCCGGCGCTCACCCTTCGTGCCCCAGATGGGAGATGAGGTACTGCCCTCAGCAATTCCCACATTCCCAGGGGAATCAGCAGCTCAGCTTGCTTAAGGCTGTTCTACCCAGCAATATTTGCAGGGAATTGTGCTCCAGACAGGCTGAGTTTTGATAACTTTGTTAATTCCCAGACAGTTTGTTGTTTACAGATCCACATCCCGTGTCCCTTTTTCTGCACAGATAACTTGGGATTAGCAGGAAAAATTGGTTGTGCATCTTCACCTGCACATTTCTTAATGATCCCAGTTTTAAAGCACAGAGAAGGTGCCAATTTGGGGGCTGATATAAATATTTTTAACAAAGATTGTTTTATGATGAAATAAATAAGTGTGCAATGTGTTCTGAAAGGGATAAGACCTGGTATAGAATGAACAGGAAGAGCACAATCAGTAAAATAATTTTTCTCTACTTTTTTTATTTGCTCTTCTTTCTCTCTTAATTTTCTCTTTTTTTTTTTTCTCTTTTAAGATCATCTACTTTAGGCAAGGCCATGAAGCTTATGTGAGGGCTGTGAGGAAAGCCAAAATTTATAGTATTAACATGCAAAAACAACCGTGGAACAAAATGGAACTCAGGGTAAGTTCAAGAAATACTTCAAAGAGCTGAATGTCTCTGTAATGTTAAACTGACATGAAAAACCAGCATGAAAAAGTAAAGAAAGCATTTCTTTAAAATGTTAATATCAAAGTTTTAATTGTAAATATTAAAGTCAGTTTTTATTAACACAAAGTCTTTACATCTGTTCACTTCCTGGTTTTGGACCTGATTCTCAGGGGTCTCTTTCAACACAAATTATTTTTGCTTGAACACTGAATTCATTCAGAACCCAGCACTGCAGAGATGTCTGTGGTTCTCTCACCACTCTACAGTGGCCTGAGCATTTGGGTTCTGTTTCTTGTTTTTAATGCTGTGGTAAGAAATAAGAAATCATGGTGTAAACACCTGAATGTGTGCAGGAATTCTCTTAAACACTGAATCTTGCTTTGAATGAGTTCCCAAGACTTAATCCACAATGTTGCCATTTTTTTTTCCTGCTTTCCTCAGGTTTCATATCAAGAGAAAAAGCCATATATGTGCTCATATTCATTTAACCATGCCAGTGATTCTATTAATGAAAATAATTGCTTTACTGGGAAAATACCCAGTTACCAGTCCCAGATATTCAGTGATTCCAGCTGTAATTTTCCAAGGCATCATCAGTTTGTGAGGAAAATGAAATAGCTGTTCACTTAGGATGGGCTTTAACAGGACATGAACATAAAGGCTATTGTGAAATTTCCGTTTTTAGAGGAAGAATTTCCTTTTTTCCCCCTGTGCAAGAGTGAGGGGCCCTGGGGTAGGTCAGGGAGAACCTTTGGTGTGTTTAAAACTGGGTTTGTTCCTTAGAACCTTCTTAAATAATTTGTAGAAAGCCTGCTCACAAACCTGCCAAGGGAATGAGCTTCTTTATTTTTCTTTTTGAGGTGACAGTGATTGATTTTAGTATTTGGAGGAGAATATTTAATGGATGAAATTACCTGTGCTGTATAGTGGAAACATAATTGGGTTTTATTAATGTTTCACTTTAAAATGGATAATTTTGTTGTTGGCAAGGTAAAATAATGCTGTTCCATGCTTGCTAACTAGGAACAAGAATTTGTGAAGACTGTAGGAATTAAATATGAAGTTGGGCCTCCCACACTCTGCTGCTTGAAGCTTGCATTCCTGGATCCAATCACAGGCAAAATGACAGGAGAATCCTTTTCCATAAAGTAAGTCACTGGAATGCTGATGACATTCTTCAAGAGCTTTCCTTGCAGTGTAGAAGCTTCTCCCTCCTCCTTTCTTATTTCCTGTGCAAGGCATGATGATGGCAGTAATGATTATCCCAAATGCATGGAATTTGACTGTGTAGTTCATCTAGAACTGTATTTCTGGGTAATAATAATTTTTTTTTGTCTTATTTCCTGAAGGTACCATGATATGCCAGATGTTATTGATTTCCTTGTGCTGCATCAGTTTTATAATGAAGCCAAAGAAAGGAACTGGCAAATAGGTGAGTAGTTTTTTTCCCAGTTCCATGTGTTTTGCACCATTTCTGCAGCTGTTTAATGGGATACAGTGTCTTTATTACATGACGCAAGGGACTATACACACGTGATATTGTAAAGATTATTGGAAACTTTTATTTGATGTTTGCTGCAACTCTAGTTGAAAAAAAAAAAGATAAATAAGAGAAACTGTTCCAAGGGCAGTGAGAGCAGGAGAATCTCCTGATGTGTTGGGATCTGAGGTATGAGGCAGCTGTAATTCCCAGAGATAGGCAAGTCCTGCCCTGAGGGCAAGAGCTCAACTCCTGTGGTGCAAAATGTAAGGATGGAAATAGTGCATTCACAAAAGAGGGAGTTGATTCTCTAAAAGGAAATATTTAGCAATTCCTGATGTTGTTCTTTTTCTGAATGCAATGTTTGCCCTTCCAGGGGATAGATTTCGCAGTATCATTGATGATGCCTGGTGGTTTGGGACTGTGGAGAGTCAGCAGCCTTTCCAGGCAGAATATCCTGATAGTTCTTTCCAGTGCTACAGTGTCCAGTGAGTATTTCCATGTCCTGGGGCTCCTACACAACTCAGAGAACTTCAAAAATAGGATCAAGAACCTCAAGAACTAGAATCACTTTTTCCATTTAAATACATACCCAGACACTTTATTTACTTATTTAATTTCATGTATTGTACTTCTTATTTGTTACTTACTATTTATTTATTTTAGAATATTTAGCATATTTCCTTATTTGAATATTTACTTATTTAATTTTTTAATTTATTCCTAAAGCAACACTTCTGGTATAAACAGCAGTGCAGTGACTGTATAGGAGATACAAGAGGAAAATAGGGAGTTGAAATGTCTTATTCTTAACTGGAGTGACCTTTTGGGTCAAATCTGGTAAAGAAAAGGTGTGTCTTTATATTCAGCTCTAACTTGTGCATTTTAATGGATTTTTTAATAGCTGGGACAACAACGAAAGAGAGAGGATGAGTCCATGGGACATGGAACCGATTCCAGAAGGAAGTAAGTGTGTGTTGGATCCATGTCCCTGCACAAAGCAAACAGCTTTGGGGCCCTGGATTTACTCTCTGGAATTGTTCCTCTCCAGCTGCATATCCGGAGGAGGTCGGTGCTGGAGTTCCTGTGACCCCAGAGGAGCTGACAGCTCTTCTCTACAAACCCCAGGAAGGAGAATGGGGGGCCTATTCCAGAGATGAAGAATGTGCACGAGTAATCCAAGGGATTGAGCAGCTTCTTTCCCTCGGTATGTTTGGAGAGAAAAGGGGGAAGGATTAACAATATCAGGGAGATGGCACAGGACTGAAGAGTAGATGAGATGGAGTGCTGGGACTTGGTGTGGAGTATTTGAAATGTACTCAACTAAATGACTGAAAAGAGTCTTTTAAATTTTATATTTCAGTTCCCAAGCTAAATCCCCTTTTATTCTGGGGCTTCACCTGATTTCCTTCAGTGGGGCTTCCCAGTGGGTCATATCTAAAGGTGAAAGAGCAAAACATATAATTAAACTCCTCAAAACCAACCAACAAATCCTCACTAAATACTCTCACCTCTAAATTCCTTGTAACTGGTTTGTAATCATTTAATAGCAGACTGTGCTTTAAAATCTGCCTCTGTTTACATCCAGGACACGTCTGTGTTCTTACTTGATGTTGCATGTTGTAGTATTCCTGTTGTAAGTGCAAATGCCACGTTCCTTTCAGTCAGATTGGCTGCTGGCACACAAATCTTAGATGTGATACTTAAACAAAAAGTGCTTTTTCAAGAGTAGGAATAGATGGTACAAGAGGAGGAACCCTGCCCTGTGGGTAATGACATTCTCAGCTGTAGATCTGCGTTGCTTTTACTGAATTCTATGAAAGAAACCCCAGAAACCATTAAAAGGAATCTTGGTATAACATCCCTTGGAGGCATCTAAATGATTGTGGTCTTTTGTCTTGCAGACATTTCTAATCCCTTTGCTGTTCCAGTGGACCTTAGTGCCTATCCCATGTATTGCACTGTCATTGCTTATCCAACTGACCTCACCACCATCAGGAGGAGGCTTGAAAACAGGTTTTATAGGTGATTTTGGGTTTGTAGCTGACATTTATTGCATTTATTACTATGTGGAGCTGAATGCTGTTTAAAGTCCCTTCAGCAGCTGCATGAAATCAGATTGGCCTTGGGCAAAGTGAGTCTTCCTGAATAATAAATTCTTCTGGCCATGTTAAGGCAAAAGCTGCTGTAGCTGGATCTGGAGTGTTGGTTTAACACCCTGAGCCTGGTTCTGTGTTGGAGGCAGAGCATATTTGCTTTGTTTCTATCCCTGCTGCCTTTGAGCAGGGTCTTTGCTTGTGTTGCAGTTGCCAGAAGGGGACTGAATAATGCTGGAAACTGGAAATCTCAGTTTTTCCAGTTAATTTGGGAATAAATAATGTCCTGCTCTTATTTTCCCCTCTGAGGACCACCTGATCTGAATTCCCAATTCCATATTTTACCGAAGAATCCTACTGAATGTGGAAGAAAAATAACATACACTTTCCATCCCATTCCTTTAATTTTGTGTATTTTTCAGGAGAATCTCTGCCCTGATGTGGGAAGTAAGATACATTGAACACAATGCCAGGACTTTCAACGAGCCAGACAGCCCCATAGTCAAAGCAGCCAAAATTGTGACAGATGTCCTGCTCCACTTCATTGGGTGAGTTTGGACCTCACAGACCCCACTGCTCCATTTCCTTGGATCCTTCATTGTGTACCTTGGTTTTTGTCATTGTCCTGCAGAGATCAGAGCTGTACTGATATATTAGAAATATACAACAAGGTAAAAGCCGAAGACCTGAGCAGTACTGATGAGGAAGAGGAGGTAAGATCATTTCCTTCCATTTTAAAATTCAGCACATGAAAGAAATTTTGATTTTTGTCGAGTCTTTATTTTATGGGTAATTGCACTGAGTTTTGGAGATGAGGCTGTTTAGGCTCACCTGGGACAATAAGCTCCCTGAAGTAAAAATGTTTCTTGGAACTGTCTGTCTTTAATCTTCTCTCAGTACATGATGTTTTGTTGGAAGGATGAGTAATGAGGGGAGATGGGAAGTGGAGCTGTTAGTCAGAAGGACAACAGCTCTCCATTGTCAGAGGCAGCAAAGCTGATTTCCTTATGTAGTTCTGTGTCATTTCCCATCAGTTGATCCCTAGAGTGAAATGTCAGGTAGAATCCAGGGTAGATATCACTGCCTTGAGCTGCTTCCCTCTCCTGACACCTTCTCCCCTTCAGTGCAGTTTGAAATGTGCTGTAGTTCCTGTTGCCAAGTGCCCTGTGGTGGTTATTGGCTGGTTTTTAACCCTTTTTCTATGGCTGAGGGTTATCCAGACCTGCCTGTTTGTGATCATTCCCTTTGTCTTTAGGTGGCAGAAGTAGATGTGGATTCAGACGCTCCAGGCACTTCCTCTGGGAAAAGACGAGTGAGTAAAATTTCTGCTTTGGTAATTTTTTAAAAATTTTGATTAAAAAAATATATCTCCAGCAGTCAAATTTTGATGCAACTAATAAATACAGCAAGACTGGAGCTGAAATATTGCAGCTTCTCATGGGTTTGAGTGTTATATATGACCAGAAAAGGCAAATTTGTTTAATTTGTCTAATTTGCATATTGCTATGCCATCAGCTCTGCTTTAATATTCCTGGATTTCTGTTTTTAATTGGGGAATGCTTGGAAATTAGTAGGAACTTCAAGGGAACAATGCGAATATTCTGATACCATCTGCAATACCTGTTTCCCTGCAGGTGAGACGAAGAGTGAAGAAGCAGCCCATGAAAGCCAGTGCTGATGCTTGGAAGGAGCAGTGCCAGCAGCTCTTAAACCTGATTTATGAGCGAGAGGACTCAGAGCCTTTCAGGCAGCCTGTTGATCTCTTCTCTTACCCTGTAAGTGCAGCTTCCACATCTAGAATTGTTTCTCCTTTGGCAGAACATCCATGCTGGGTATGGCTCTGTCTTCTCTGTTTGTGAGCTAATGTTTTCAGGGAATTATCTGCAACAACTCTCAAAGTAAAAGAGTGACTTGAGCCACTGGATGAACACTGAGGCAATGTTACTGCTGTAGGATTTCAGAACTTTGATTTTTCTCTTGTGTGTTCTCACAGGATTATCAAGATATTGTAGACACTCCCATGGACTTCAGCACTGTGAAAGAAACCTTGGAATCAGGAAACTACACCAGTCCCTTGGAATTCTACAAAGATATTCATTTAATATTCTGCAACTCTAAAGCTTACACTCCTAATAAAAAGTCTCGTGTAAGTAATAAATTTTAATGCCTGTTTTTTAACAAAGACCTTGGCCCTACTTGAATAAAACACATGATATGAGGTCTGAAGAGCAAAGCACTGCTTGGTGTAATAAAAATAACCAGGATACACCAATTCTGTGGTTATTAACTTGCTTCGTTCTGCTCTCCCAGATGACTTCTAACATCCATTTTCATCCAGGACAATGGTCACTTGCAGTTGTTCCTTGCAATATTTGTAACAGAAAACTGGTCACCAGTTGCTTTTATTTTTTTCAGTAATTTATCCCTGTAAACAAGTCTATCAGCTTGATAACTGCATATATTGTGAATGAGGCTACACAAAAGCAAGGCCTAGAAAGAGGACAGGAAAGTGGTTTAAAGATTTTGACATCTGGTTTACAGAAATTAGGACTGAGGACATTTTGGGTTGCTTCTCTGTAGCTCTGTAAGGGTGGTGTAAGGACAGTTCACCAGGGATTTAGTGCAAAACCAAAGGTGAGGAGACATGAAATCCAATTGTTTTTCCCTTGATATTCAAGTTATCTTAAGGCCTGCTTCCATGCTTCGTGGGGATTGACAAAGGGGACTGTCTTCCAGTAATCCAGAAATCCATTTTCCTTCAACTCTGAAAATATTTTGTAGTTATTAAATCCTTGTATGAAAACACTTTCTATTGCAAGAATACACATGGCCCATGGAAGGAAATAATCTGTAAAGAACCTCATAGTGGAACATCACTGTGAATTTTTTCTTTGTGTTACAAAGTCTGGACATCTTTGGAATGGTTTTTGGTCGATCTTCAAGTTACTCAACTCTAATAAGCCTGACCACTTTTCCTCACTGCAGATTTACAGCATGACCCTTCGACTCTCTGCCTTATTTGAGAATCACATGAAAAACATCATCTCTGAGTATAAGTCAGCAATGCAATGTCAGAAGAGGAAAAGGCCTCGGTACCAAAAACGGCTGAGGAGCAGCAGCAGTTCCCCCTCAACCAGCAGAGCATCCAGGTAAAACAGGGATGGTGAGCCTGGCTGGCAGTGCCATTCCAGAGGACGGGGTAGATGTGCTTTTGGGAATAACCAGCAGCAGTGTTGCTCATTTCCTGATGAACTTGCTCTTTTGGGAGATAAAATCATGCTCAGTTTGTAGTTTGTAATTCTGGTAAGTGAAAGATGATGTGGTTACAAGTGTTCCCTCTGGAGGAAATGAAAGATCAACTGTCTCTTTACCTTTTAACTGTTGAAAAAGTGTTGTGCAACAATTCCCTACCTTCATCTGATACATTATCTAAGTAAACTGACTGTTGGTTTTAAAAGGGGAGATAAAATATTGTCCCTGCAAACTCCTATACCTTTAGCAAACAGTACCATGGTGTAACTATTTTTAGTGTTATCACACCAGGGAAAGAGATCACTTTGCAGGAGAAATCAGTTTTGTATTTGAGTCTTTGGTGATAACAGATTTCTGTCTTTGGGGTATTCTGTGTTTGCAGCCCAAAAGGGAAGCAGAAGCAAATGAAGATTCAACCTAAACCCAACCAAAATACCTCACTGCCCCTGACCAGGACTGACTCTTCAGTCTCATCTCATGGTGAGGAGAAATCCAGCCTTTCTCTTAGAGCAGCTTGTCTGTGCAGGTTGAGTCTTGTCCTCATGAGACACATGCAAAACCCACCTGCTGAAGGAGCAAGGTCCTGGAAATGTGTTGTCTGTAGGTTGTTTTAGCTGAGTTTGGCTGTTGGGAAGTTCTAGGTAAGGATCAGGGTATTGGGAACCTGGGTCTGGCTGTGATAAGAATTATTCCAGTGACAAAAGCCCAGATTTCCTGTGTATGGGCCTCTCTCCTACAGCAGTGATGGATAATTAATTAAATTAATCCTACTTGGAGTTACACTCTGGAGGAATCTGTCTTTCCATGGCTGCAGAGCAGCTTGGTGAGATTACCCTGACTCAGGCTGTTAATTCAGGGCATCCAGAACCTCCCCAGACACAGCCCTGTAAACAGAGCATAAAAATCACCCTGTCCCCTTGTGGTGTCCTGTCTGAAGTTTCAGATATAGCAGAAGAACCCCTGGGTTCAGCCACTGGTGAAGAGCTGGAGGGTCAACCATCTTCATCAGGCTCAAATGCACAGAGCTGGAGTGGAAATGCCATAGATCCAGGGAAAAGCAGACCAGTCAGGAGCAAATCTACACCAGTGAAACAAGGTGAGAAATAATAAGATTCTGTGCTTTGACTGACTGATTTCACTAGAGATGAAAGATCTTGCTTCTGTCTGATGTTTATGGAATTATTGCCTCAGTGTAGCATTGTATATATTCCTAAACCATATCAAAAAATTGAATTTACTTTACTCCTTTACTCTGTGATGTTCTTGTCTGAGGTGTGGAATGCAGATGATTCCATGTTGTCCTGGTTTGGGGCAAATTTTGGGAGAAAACCCCTGTATAGGATCCCTCCAAGGAAGCAAACCCAGGTGGCCCCTCCCTCCAACCAGTCTGGTAAAAAAAAAACCTCTTTGGAGAAAAGTGGAAAAAACTATTTTACTAAACAAATGTGCATACAAGTATAAAGAATGAATAATATGAAACAATAAAACCTCTCCTTCTGAAGTGAGATGGCAAACTGAGAAAGTCCTTGCCGTGGGTGGAGCTCGGCTCTCTCTCTCTCAGTCTCTCAGTCCCTCCGGCGCTGCTGGAAGATGCCGAGGTCCGGGCCCCGGTGGGCCGCAGGTGCAGCCCCCAGTGCTCCCCTGGGTTTTCAGTCCAGAGTAGGTTTAAACAGTTCCAAGAAAAAGGAAAAAAAAACAGTCCAGGGAACTTCTCTGCCCTAGCTAGCTGGAACTAACTAAAAGCAAAAAAAATCTCTGTCCTGCAGTCTCTCCAAGCCTCTGCCGAACACACCGTCCACAGAAGAATGTGGAGGAGTCAGGCAGTTTTCTCAAAACAAACTCCGCGCTTCTCCTTGCTCTTAGAACCAGTCTTAAAGGCACAGGACTCAATATACAGCACAAACAGAACAGACGATTGGGGATACAAGCATCATAAAGTTACCCTAGGACACATGTGCACTTTGGTGAAGTCCTTTAAAATCTCTCCAGATGGAAAACTTGATTGCTCTTAAACCTCTTACAGTTCCTTCATGAGTTACAGAAATCAAACAAACCAAGAGAATCCCCACCGTAAAACCTTTGCCTTTTATTAATCAAGCTGAAACCAAAGATGAAAGAAAGTTTATAAAAACATTTTAATATTTTTCTCACGTGCAAAACAAAGTAGTTGTGATTAGAAGGGAGACAGTTCAGGTGTGGTAATCTCAGGGATAAGTTACTCAGAGTTTCCACCAAGGTGGGCACTACATGGGCATTTCCTGAACCCTGGAGCCTTTCCCAAGTCCACACTCCTGTGCTGTGGCAGTGCTGGATGCTGCAGGTGAGCTTTTCCTATCCTGTCTTAAAGAAGATATTTAATCTTCATTGTCAGATTCGTAACCCTGAAAACATGGCAGATTTTGGGTCCCAAACCAGCAAGATACTTTATTTAATTTTCATTTAAGGTGTTCAGCAATCCCATTGAGCTTTCTTGGGTCATTGACTCTCTTAAGTTATACTTTTGATTAATATTCCCTGGACTAAGCCTTTGGAGAACATGCATTTTATAGGGAATAAATGCTGCTTGCAGAATGTTATTTTTGTGTATATTTAGTTTTGAAATGAATTTTAGAGTGTTCCTGCCTTGGCACCCCAGGTAGGATTCACCTGACTGAGTTTTAGATGTTTGTGTCCAACCTGGTCACTCCAGGCTCCTTTTTTTGCCTGCTTCTTCACTGAACTCTTGATCAGGAGAGTTTGCAGTCATTGCTTCTGGATAAAAACTGTGTTTACTTTGATAGATTTTCCCCTTAGAGCACCTCCTTGTGTCCACAGCACGTAAAGGGTGAGTAGCTCATAGTGGATCATCCGAGCACACCTCAGAGGCAGCTGAGGAGAATCCTAAAGGCAACTGAGGCAAATCCCACTTTGTGTGTCCTGTTTGGCTGTGGTGTGATGCTGATGGGTTTATTTTGTGTTTGCTTAGATCACTCTCCTGATTGGTCACTCACCAATGGGGATGGCAGAGAAACCCGGGCAGGAGTCAAGAGGAAGCTGCTGAGCGCCTCAGAAGAGGATGAGCACCTGGAGGAGGCAGAGGAGGAGGAAAAGAAGAAGAGAGAATTAAAGGAAAAGTCTTGTTTGTCTTCATCAGAAAGTGGGGAATCGGGATCCAGCTCCAGCTCTGAAAGCAGAAGTGGCTCTGATTCTGACTCGGAATCAACCTCCAGAACAGACCAGGATTACATCGACGGCGACCACGACTACAGCAAAGTTGTGCAATCCAAAAAACCCAAACGGAAAATCAAACGGAAACTCACCGGGGGCAAACGGAGCTGGCAGGGCCGAGGGACAGGGAGGAGGGGCAGATGGGGCAGGTGGGGCAGGTGGAGCAGAGGGGGAAGAGGAGGCAGAGGTGGAAGAGGCTGCGGCAGAGGAAGAGGCGGCGGCCGGGGAGGAAGGAGAGGCCGAGGGGCCTCACGAGCCACCAGAGCGAAACGTGCCCGGCTCGCAGACGATGAATTTGAAAACCTCTTTGGGGGACAGTTTGGGGAGAACGTGTTTGGAGGGAGATTCTGCCGACCCCCTCGGATCAAAACCAGAAATGAGGGCAGGAGAACTGTCCTGTACAATGATGACTCCGACAATGACAATTTTTTGCACACCGAGGATCCTTTGAACCTTGGTACATCCAGGTCAGGCAGGGTGCGGAAAATGACAGAAAAAGCCAGGGTCAGCCATCTTATGGGGTGGAATTATTGACAGATGGAAAACTTTGGAACAATTTTAAAAGAACTTCAATGGCCTTCTACTGCAGGGATTTTACCAGAAATTCTACCAAGCAAGTTGTGCGGGGACTCCACTCACATTTCACAGTGGTGCTTTTCCATCCTGTCAGTTTATGTTTGTTTTAAGGCTTCAGATCTCCACACTTCATTGGTCAAAACAAGCCTTCATCATTAGGCCTTAAATTACAGAAATTCTTCCCCACACACTATGAGTTCATCACATTACAGAGGCTTCCAGCTTCTCAGTAAGAACATGACATTTTCAAGTCACATTTATAACTTCTCTCCCTCATTTTGTTTTTGTATTATAGAAATAGCACCTTCTTACAGAGTTTTTATGTGGTTTCTGCCATAAATCCTTAGACAGTAATAATTATAACTTTTGCACAATACACCAATCCTAAAGGCAGCTATAAAATGTTTACAGTTTCTATATTGTAAGAAGGATATGGATTATTTTAATTTTCCCAGGCCAAACGTTGATGGAATTGTGCTGAAGTATATCCATACTAGTTTTGGGGGTCCTGATGTGCTTTCTATCGGTTCCTTATTAGTGTAAAAACAGTGACAAAGGGTTGGTGCCTTGTAAATATGTAGCAAACCTTTGATGTGGTGTGTCCTATGTGTGCATTAACTTTATTAAAAAGAGAATACTTGAGAAATAGGAATATCCAGACAAAAGGTGCCAAATGCAAAAGTTACTTGCATCTATTTTCTTTTTGTCCTCTCATATTTTTATAGTATTAATCGAGATTGTGCAGCTAAAGGGGTGACTTCAACATTTGAAAGGTTCCTCCTCTTCAAAGCATGATTTTTAATAGTAGCTCAGCTACCTCTTATTTACAACTACTGGAAACTGAAAAGAAAATAGATGCTGTTATTCAGAGAGTGGTGAAGAAGAGGTGAAAAGGAGCGTAGAGGGGTGGAAGTCGTGAGTAGCTTTATCTTCCTTGTGTTGCCACCATGAAAACAAATGCAGTGGCTCTCAGAGTTCTCAGCAGCAGATGTTTGGGGCAGATTTGGGATTTGGTTGTGCAGAGGGGCTGCCTGCCCACGCTCCATGGAAATGTGGTTTGGGCCCTCTGGCCCCTTGGAGGTGCTGAGGGAGCTGTTGCCCCCCCCAGATTGACTCTTGTGTCTCAAGCTTCCAGAACAGAATTCCTGTTGCACTGTGCTCTTGTCCTGGGAAATGCTGACTTGAAATCCTCTGGCAGTGGTAGTGCAGTTGGTGAGGAGATCCCTGCTCTTGCTCCTCGGTGACCTCGGCAGTGGTGTGGGCTAAGCTGGAGGTGAGCGGCCTCTTCTTTCCTGGGCTCTGGCTGGAATAGATGTGGGATTCCAATTTCCTCCCCTTGTCTGACAGTTCAGAGTCAGGTTACAGAGAGAACAAGTCAGAAGAGACTACAAAGTTCCAGTGGAGTTTTTCAAGGTTTTTAGGGGTTTTTTTTTGAGCTTTCATCGAATATCCTGAAGTTCTTCTGTGCACAGCTTGGTCAATAATTCTGGAAAACCTCAGGCAGCAAAGAGTGACCCATGTATATTCTCAGATGCAGAAGGAATTTAATTTTTGACTTTCTATATTTAGCACTAGTTATTTTATCTTGCTTTCCAAAAAAAATCCTAGATAGATGCAAAAATGACTTAAAAATAAAAAAAGCAGAGATTTAGTTTTGTGATGGAGGAGAGTATATCCTAAATTGCTCATTAATATGAGTTTATGGTGCAGTATAAAAAACACACTTTTAATTTTATAAGGAATGTTTGGAATCAACCATAATCCATTGCTGGACTTGATTTGGTTTTTGATGGGGAGTGGGAAAAAAACCAAGTGCAGAGGCTCTTCTAGGTCTGTGTTGGGCTTTAAAGTATTAACATCTGTCCTATCATCTCTCTCATATATCTGTATATATACATGCATTTATATTTATAAGAAATGTATTATTTGTTTGATTGGTCTTTTTACATATGGTAACCAGGAATAGCATGTATGCATCAGTCCATAGTTGGAATCATATCCCTTAGATCAGTCCTGTGAGCTAATGTAAACACTATGGGTTCTGTCCTAAAGCCTGAAAAGCTTGAAATGCAAAAGAAAAGCTTTTTTTCTTTATTTCTGACTGGCTGAAAATCCACTTATACCTTATTTATTTTGTGTAGGGGTTGGGGAGAGAGAAACCACAGGGATTCCAGAGGAATCATTTTATAAGTTGGTGTATTTTAGCAGCAATTAGAGTAAGATTTAATATGTTCTTAACTGTATTTTTTCTCTGTACTGTGAAGATACCAGTGAAGCATCACTTTGCTGTGGCGTAAGTATTACTGTGTCCCATGACTATGCACTAGAGCAGGGGATGCTGGGACAGCAGAATTTAATGTAAAAATTGAAAAAAAAAGCTTTTTTTTTTTTTTTTGGTGCATGAGAACCTTTTATCAGCATAACAAATAACTTGGGTTTAGAGCTGTTCTTTTTGCTTGGATTTGTGTCTGGATTCTTTCTCTGAGTTGGGCAGTTGATTTCTCATAGTTCTGTGGAATAATTACACTTTCGTAGGAACTTGGATGCTTTCAAATCCCAAATCCTATCAGGAACCACTTATGGGTGTGGTAAACTTAGGATGAGCCCACCAGGTGCAGCAGAAGCAGGATTTAAAGTGATTTACACCATCCAAAAGTTTCCCTGCTCCAGACCCTGCTGAGCTCCAGGCAGGCTGCAGAGTCTGGAATGTGCTGTCTTTCCTTGCACTCTCACCAAAGAACTCCAGACTCTGCCTAAGGAATAGGATTTAAGGTCTGATTTTGAATGGGATTCCTGAGGGTGAGCAGGCAGGCTAGGGGCTCCTCGGTTCCTGTAGGTGTTTGGGCATTGGTGCCTCTGTTTATGTGAGATGTCCCGCTGGCAGATCCCAATCCCGAGCTGCTGGGGCTCCTCAGGGCCCTTGGGAACACCTTGGGAAAGGCCTCAGGCCCACACACTCCATCCTCCACAGAGACAAGGCTGAAATCTTGCCTGTCTTTGCTCTCAGCTTCTCCCAGCCCCAATCCACTGTCCCCACAGTGCTCCCCTTTCTCTCCAGACCAGGGCATGGATGACAAAGCTTATTTGACAGTAGTGAGGTGCTGTTGTCTTGGATATTAGGGAAAATGTTTTCATGGAAAGAGTGGTCAGGCATTGGAAGAGGCTGCCCAGGGAGGTGGCAATCACCATCCAAGAGTTGAGCACATGTGGCCCTTGGTGGTTCAGTGGCCAAGGTGGGATTTGGTTGAAGGTTGGACTTGATGATCTTGGAGCCTTTTCCAACCTTAATAATTCCATGATTCAGCTCAAACTTCACCTGCATTTTATTTTCTCCATTACCTTTTATTTTCCTCTTTGCCATGCCCCACCTCTGTCCTACAGTTTTATTTTATAGGCTATTTATTTATTCTCTTGGAAACTTTGGATATCGTGATGAATTTTATTTCAGCTGGCCTGCCAGGCTGTTAGGTTTAATCCAAACCTTTCTGTTGTTGCTTGAACTTGAATGGATTTGGGCAGTTTTATTCCTCCTCCCTCTTTCCATCACTCCTTTCTCCATCAGCCAAGCAGAGGCCACCCCCTAATCCCAACCACCCCCACCCTGCAGACACAAAAGCTAAAAAGAGTTGTGGAGAAATAATTCCTGGAGGACTTTTGGCTGCTTTAAATTCTGCATCCTGTTTGCGTAGTTTCATTTTCCTGGAATATTTTTCTCAATGTCCATCTCAGCTGCTCCTCCTCTAGGGAAGCAGAAGGACTGAGTAGTTCAGAGAGCAGGGAAAAGAGCTGGCACCAGGGGTGTGACAAAGAGTTTTTAATTAATTTTAAAAAATAAAATATTTGGAGGCTCTCTTGACTCCCAAAAACAAGATGACCCTTGCCAAGCATTTGGAAAAGCTGCTCCTGGGTGTCTCGGGAATTTCTCTGTGCTCCAAATCACAGAATATTAACATGAGAAAATCAGTTTAAATCACTAATTTTTGATAAAAACTTGATTCATTCCATCTTCGAATGGTGAACACCAGGGAAAAGTGAACAAGCTGTAGGTTTAATGATGTTGTGTCCTGATCTGGAGCACCCTGTCATGGATCTCATGGGTTAAAAACGTCTTTGTGTGTTTACATGTCTTAATTTTATCTTTTTATTTAAAAACCATGCTGCAGAGTTTTATAAAATGCTGATGATTTCCTGAAGGAGCCGTTAACACTCCAAGGCTAACTATATTTAATAGGTAAGGAGCTGTTGTGTTCTTACAATGTGTATTATAGCAAATCCCTGTGCATGAGCAACAGACTTTTCAACTCTTCAATATATCTGAGGTTTACACATGGTAAAAAAACTTCTTTGTGTACAGTAAGTAACAGCCTGCAAAATTTAGTCTAAAAACTCGTCTTTTTTTAATCTTAGAAATGCGAAGACCGGTTGGAAGCTTGTACATTTTTACTACATTGTGTTCGGCCCACAGCGAACTCACAATTGTGCTATGAATTCCTGAAAAGTTTAGATTTCCAGTGGGAATTGCTGTCACGGCCTTAACTCTAGTGTTTTTAAAAATGGTGCTGAAATACATTTTTGTGCGTGGATGTGTGTACCTGATCCAAGTCTGTGAGACTTCCAAGGCAAACCAAGCACTTGGAGTTACTACTCCTGGTAGTAACTGCAGCCATGCAGCCACGCTGGGGAGCTGGCAAATGTGTAAATAGTTGGGAAATAATTCCACCAGTGAAAAATTAGGAGCAGTTCCTCAGTTTGGGGGTTTTCATTGGCAAGCACTGCAGATCTTCCTGGGTTTTGGGTCTGTGTGGAGGTTTTTTGGGGGGTGGGGGATGAAATCCTGCCGAATATTTGCAGGTAAAATCCAAATATGCCGTTTCTCTTCCTAAAATTCTTCCTCAGAGTGGTGACTGCTTGGGTGTGTTCAGAACTCAACGTCTGAGGATTATTTTTCTGTAGAAATACTAATTCAGGCTCTTCATTCCTCCATGAGTCATTAGAGCAGATTTCATGTAGAAATACCACTTGATGTCAGAGCAAAATTCACATGATTTAGGCTCTCCAGGTTGTGTTCTGGATTTAAAATACTCCAAAAATGCACAAAACTATTAGAATTATGTCTAGTTTCTATATTTTTTTTCAGGTGATATTTATGCCCATATCTTCACATCCACTATCTCAGGTCCCTTTAATGAATACTTCAGGGATTTTGATGCCACATGTTGGCAGACCAAATGTAATATTTATATGCAATGAGCTGTTAGTTTTTTGTATTGTACAAATGTAAATTTGTAAAGATTTTTTTCTAAAGTTTTTTTTAAGTCACTGATGTAATCTAGGATGTTTCATTTTCCAGCTGTGAGATTGTCTTAATAAAATTAAAAAAAAAAAAAATAAACTCTTACTTTGGTTTTGCATTGCTTCCTGAATAGTTGAGACATTAAAAGGTTTAAAAAAAAAAAAAAAAGTAGGTAAAATGGAGGTTTTCATGTAAAAAATAAAAAGCTCTTTGATGCAACTGGATACTTTTATAGTTTTAATTGGAAGTTATATAAACTGGATATAGAAACTTTATACATGGATAGAGAAGCATTTATACACTGTGAAGGTATTGAGCAGGATGGGATGGAGACCCTCACCCCAATCACCATCCGATCTGGCTCCAAAATACCATTTTTCTGGGAAAAAAAGGATAGGAGCAGCTAATGATTTCTTGGAAAAAGAAGGGGAAAATACCTAAAAGTGCTGTGAAATGGCTAAAAATGCCATGAAAGGAGCAGGGGAGGAGGAGGAGGAGGAGGCTCTGGGCAAGGTCCCATGGCCACTGTGGGACACAGGTGGGTTCAGAGGGTGACAGTTTGAGGAGATGGTTGGACTGTTACCTAAGGGATATTTCATGGGAAACAAGGAGTTACTCGTCTGTTCTTGCCCTTGTGTACTGGCTTGAAGGCAAAACCAGCGAGAGACTCCAAGTCAGAAAAAACAATTTAATAGGAGAGAAAAAAAAAGTAAGATAAAATAAAATAAAACACATGCAATAGTACAAAAGATCACTGACAGAGTCAGAATACAACCTGAAACCGTGGTGGTAGCAGTCCAGATGAAGTGGTCTTGTTGAAGCAGTGTTCCCACAGAAAAGTCTGGTAGTTCTTGTCCTCTGGGAATTCAGTGGGTAAGGCTGCCTGTGCTGTCCCAAATCCCAGATTATATCCAGGTGGGAATGCTTGGCTCCTCCCCCTGGGCAGAGCATCTCACAATGGGCTGATATAATTTTATCAGTTTTGTAATGGGTCCTTGATTGCCCATTAAACAAGGATAGCTCCTGGAGGGAGTTATCTATGAGTCATACAGCAGGGCACTGATGGCCCGTTAACAGAAGATAGTCTGGAGGGAGGGGGCAAGGGAAACACTGCCCAACCTAGTTTCAACAGCTCATGTAGATGGTGATGGAATACATACTTTGGGCACATCTTAAATTGTAACCTAGGACACCTTGTTAAATAGCAGCAATAACATTGTTTAAACAGGGATTTTTGGGGGTGGATGGGACTGGGTTTGTGTAGAACTGCCCAGGGGGCTCCATGCAGGGGCAGGTGCTGTAAATAAATATATGGAATAAACTCAGGAGGAATTTCTTCCTGGAAAGGGTGGCCAGGCATTGGAAGGGGCTGCCCAGGGAAGTTTGGAGTCCCCATCCCTGGAGGTGTCCAAGGAAGGACTGGAGGTGGCACTTGGTGCTCTGGGCTGGTGACAAGGTGGGGATCGGGCACTGGTTGAACTCAGTGGTTTGGGAGGCCTTTTCCAATATTAATGATTCTGGGATTCTGTCATTCTCTTTTGACTTTTCCCCTCATTAATCTGCTGACTTTTTTGACATTTCAATTTATTGCACTGATTCCAGTGGCATTTCCTCTCCGATGGGAATGAATAGCTCCTTTTTAAGACAACATTTATCCTCCAAACCCCAGGGACAAAAGGGCTTTTTTTTTTTTTTTTTTTCATGGCCTTTATAGTTACAGAGAACAAAATCTTGTTTTGCAGAGATGCTGGAGCCCCCCTTCATGTACATCCATCAGACGGCATTGGAGGGAAGGAATTCCACAATTCCACTCCTTTTAGAGCTGCTTGACCTTTGCTAAACCTCCCTTGGCTGTTCCTCTGTCGATATTATATTGATTCGATATTATATTGATATTATATCATAGCTGCTTTATACTTTATATCATCATATTTAGGTCATATGTGATAATACATGTTATAAAATAACAGTGTGGTAGAGAACAACTATTTTCCCCCATGTACTTTGGAAATGCATTTTGTAGAAGTACCTTTTTAAAGGTATTTTTTATAGATGTCTTAGAATTCAGCTGTGATTTTTGTGTATTTCAGCAGGGAGTGGACTCAGCACTGCCTTGCAGTGATGTGTGGGACAGCTGGGTCATCCCAAAGCTCATTTCCAGCCTGGAAAACCCCAAGAGCACCTTTTTGAATTCACCCTCACAATGCTTCAGGGGTGAAGGGTGCTGCCAGTGACATCGTGGGCACAGTGAGGCCCCGGGGCCTTCCTGACCCGCATAGCAGGGAGAGGCCAAGCTTTGCCTCCATCCATTTCCAGTTCACAACAGGAATGGAATGAGCCAAATTCCACAGTGTTTGGACAGCGCCTCAGGCCCAGGGTGGGATTTTGAGGGATGGTGTTGTGCAGGGCCAGGAGCTGGACTCCATGATCCTTGTGGGTCCCTGCCAGCTTGGCAGACTCAGTGACTCTGTCATTTGCCCTTCATTTGGTACAACCAGGAGCTGGGTTTGGGTACATTGTGAGGCCGGTGGCAGCTTGGAGCCGGGTGGAGCCGTTCCGAAAGCCGAGGGTGCCGGGTGGGCCACCCCCTCCGTGCCCCGTCTGACGGGACTTTCGGGTGTCCTTGTTTCTGGGTGAATAAAAGCGTTTGTGCCGAGCCTCGGTGGATCAGGTGTGGAGCCGGAGCACGTCCCGTGACGCAGATGCGGGCGGTGCTGGCAGCGCTCTCGGCCCGGGCCTTCCTCCCTCTCTGCTCGGGACAAACCCTTCCCTCTGCCGGCGGTGTCAGGCCCGGGGCTGACGCAGGACCTGCCCTCCTCCACCGATATCTGCTCTGCTGCCCGGAGGGAAGGCTCGCAGCGCTCCCGCAGGAACTCCAGCCTCACACGTCCCCACAGACAGTGCCGGAGCCCCGCGAAGCATGAGGGACCGGCTGGCGGAGCTGCAGCAGCCAGCGGCGGCCGAGGGAGACCCGCACGACGACTCCGTGCACTTCGACAACCCCGCGTTCGTCGGGGACGACGCCAGCCCCGTGGGCCGGGCGCTGCGGGAGGCGGCCGAGCTGTGGCGGGCGCTGGAGCGGCTGGAGCAGCTCTCGGAGAGCATCGACAGGACGCAGCAGTCGGTGCTGTGCTGCACCTCGGAGAAGGACATCGCCCGCGAGAAGAGCGGCCTCGGCGCGGCCCGGGCCGCCTTCGCCCGCCAGGCCGCGGCCCTGCAGCCCCGGCTGGGAGCGCTGCCGGCGGCCCCGGCCGGGGGCTCGGGGCGAGCGGGGCCCCGCGTCCGCCAGACCCAGCTGTGGCTGCCGCTGCGCCGCTACTGCGCCGTCCACGCCCGCCACTACGCCCGGGAGAGCCGCTACCAGCACCGGCTGAAGGAGCAGATCCAGAGGCAGGCGGAGCTGGCGGGCATCAACCTGGGCGCTCAGGACGTGGATCTGCTGACCGAGAGCCCGCAAGGGCCTCTCATCGTCGGCCGCGACCTGGAGGAGCTCAAGGCCAAGCATCACCTGGGCCTGGCCCAGGCGCGCCAGCGGCAGCTGCTGGAGCTGGAGGCGCAGATGCTGGAGCTGCGCGGGCTGTTCGTGCAGCTGGAGGGGCTGCTGGCCCAGCAGCACGGCGCTGCCGACAGCGTGGAGCAGCACGTCCTGCGCACCCTCGACTACGCGGCCCAGACAGGCGGTGGGGTGAAGAGAGCCTGCAAATACCAGCGGCCGTCGCGGCTCTCGGTCCTGCTGACGGCGGCTCTGGGGCTCTGCTCCTGCTGCCCCTGCCTGCCCGGCCGGGGCCTGCACATAGCTGGGGCTGCGGGGCGGATTGCAGCAGCGCTCGGGAATTCACCCCGCACTGGGCAAGAGACGGTGTCTGGTGAGAGGGAGGCTGTCCTGTGCTCCTTGAACAGTGGGGCAGTGACGATGGACAAAATGCTGAAGATGGTGGCAAACATCAGCAGTTTATTATCCCACAGTACAACTTTTTATACTTTTTCTCTGTATCACATGCGTAACACGTGCTCCTTTTTGCATTATAATTGGCTAACAAACTATGTGCATGCGCCTTCTACCCTTTTGTAATTGTTCATAAATTTCTCCGTTTCTTGTTGCAAATGTCAACACGCATCCGCATTCCATGCTTCTCTTTCAAAGTTGTTCACCTGTCTTGTTCAAGGAGACACCTGTAACTCATCAAGGCCAAAGCTGCCTGCAGCCCCATTCCTATTCTCCTACAGGGCACGAGATGTGGACACCTTGTATGATGGTGTGAGGACCATGCATACCTTGTATAGTGGTGTAAGGGCCATGCACACCTTCCTTGATGGCACAGAGATCATGCACAACTTGCTCAGGGATGCAGGGTCCATGCACACCTCACATGGCAGCATGGGGATCACACACACCTTCCCTGACAGCACAGGGACTCTGCACACCTTGCGTGGAGCACAGGAACCAGGCACACCTTGTGCATTTATATAAAGACAATGCATACCTTGCATAATAATGTAAAGACTATGCACACCTTGCTCGATGGCACAGGGACCTTGCACACCTTGTTTGGTGGCACAAGGACCAAGAACACCTTGCATGGTGGCATAGGGACCACCAGCACCTTTCCTGGTAGCAGAGGGACCCTGCACACCTTGATGGCATCATGGGGACCATGCACCTCTATTGCAGCAGCCAGCCAAGAAAAGCACTTTTAACCCTCCAAAACCTGACTTGAGAACTGTAACATTTCTTGGTTTTGTTACTGTTTCAAGGAGAGAGGGCAAAAAAAGCCTGTTGAAGTTTTTGGCAGCTCTGTGGTTACATGTGAGGGGACTCAAATGGCTCAGTGCCACCAAGGAGCAGTGTGAAGGCTCCACCACATACCAATCCTGATTCTCCCCACTTCATCCAATTTCTACTCCCTTGGGGTTATTTGGTGCATTCATGTTGCATTTTGGTCGTTGCTGGTTTGTCAGGCAATGGGTCAGCTTTGGGCTGGCTGTTCCTCATGGTTCATCCCACTCTGACACCAGGAGAGGATTCGCACAATTTGTTTGGGAATCTGCAGGCTTACACTTCAACCTGCACATTGCCAAACCAGCCAGTATCCCACACATGCTGGAAATGCTGGAAATTTTGAGTGGCCCTTTTTTCGGGTCCCCATATCGCCACCTGAATTTCCCCAAACCTCTCAAATTAGAGCCTGGGGCCTGTTTAAGTTTTTGGGACCCTTTGTGGAAGGTCCCTCTGTGTCCTGGCCGTTCCTGGCAGCTCATCCCAGTGCTCTCAGCCACCCTTACATTTATTTTCATCTTCTGACTGAGCTTTAATAAAGCAATTTCTCAATAACCTCTTGAGTGTGGAGAGTTATTTCTTTGCAGCAGGGAGCCCAAAGCTAAGGAAGAGCAGAAATTGAATGACTTCTCAGTGTGTTGATTGAGTTAAATTCCTCAGAATGTAGAAAACCTAATTTTCAGGCTGATAAATTCATATTTTCTGTTGACCTGGAAGACCCCCACATCAGGAATGTCCATCTCTATGAGAACTCTGGGAGCCAAGTTGTGGTCTGTACTCCTGCCCTCTTCCTCCTTTATCTTCCATTTGTGAGGTCTAAATGAATATTCCTTTTTCATTCAAATTTTGATGAATGTAAGTTTACATTTATTTAATTTTCATTTAAAAAAAAATCCATGACTTCCAGACCATTGGAAACACCCCTTGCATCTCACATCCAACTCCACATTTACTGTGTGGCTGCAAGAGCAACCTCCTGGGAAGCACTGAAGTTTTTTACAGCCACCCAGGATACAAAGAGAAGGGAAATAAACCTGCCGAGGTTGGGAGGTGGAAAATCTAAGCTCAATAAAACATATTTAGCCTCCTTTCACACCCCATCGTCACAGCTCCGTGCAAACAACCTCCCTGGAACCCTCTCGGGTGGCTGGGCAGTGTCTGGCCTGACCAGTTTTGCTGCTCAGGAGATCATTATCCATAAAAAGCAGGGAAAAAAGATGGGTCATCAGCAGTGCTTCCAGTCAGGATGTGTTCCCTGAAGATTTCATGGAGCACAACTCCCCTCGAGCCTGGCACAGAGGGGATGGTCCTCTGCTTGTGGGGCTTCAGCAGCCACGAGATCTCCTGTGTGTGGGATTAGCAGGAAAATAACCCTGATTTGTGTTCAGGGATCCATGAGAAGTTAAAGAAGGAGGAAAACAGGAGAAACTTCACACCTCAGAGTGGATCTTCCCACCAATTACTTCAGTGGTTAATGAGACTTTATGAATTTATTTTTTTCTGCTGCCTGGTGGCCTTTCATTAAATACTGGCCTCAGACAGGATCTAGTTACTGCAGAGCAATTAATGATATTGTAATGTGAGCATCAACACCCAACAGGCTGGGGAAGATTCCTTTCTCTTCTGACTCTGGGACTCATCTGGAGCACATTTAGGAATATTCCTGGTAACACCGAGGTGGAGAACCTGCTGTAACAATTCCAAGAATATACACGAGAGAGCTGTCTTAATTATGTCCCAAATGAGCATCAGAAATGTAACAAGTTCACATTTAAAGGGAAAAATAAGAGAAAGCCAAACTTAAAAATTCAAGCCCTTCAGCTTGCTCTGTGCTCACACACATGGAAGGTACCGAAAGAGGAATTTTTGGTAAAATGTGTTAAAAGGAGCTGGAGGAAAAGCCCAAAGCATTTGTAACTGTGCTGGCAGCACCTGCAAAGTCTTTCAGTTGAAGAAGTGTCACTGAAAAGATTTTTTTTTTAAGTACACAAAATCTTTTGCTGACATTTAGACAAGTAAATAATTCCAGAGCAAATTAATCACCCTGCAAAACTTTTTAAGGTGAGGTGGGTTATCACCGCCCAACAGTTCCTGCTCAGGGACCCCGGGGGGTTGTGAATTCCAGCTCAAACGCTCAGCTTTGGTCCCTTCAAAGCTGTTGATTTTTGATGTCACAACAAAACCCCACAAACAGAATAATTTCTTGTAAATGCGGCTTTTTAAAAGCCTCCTGAGCACTGCAAAGGAACTCAGTTCCCTGAATTCTCTTGCATTTGAAGCATCTGTTTGGCCAAATATCTGGGCATCCACATTTATCGCTGTAGTGGTTTTAATTTAATAAAACCAGGCAGAAACACCAATTAATGTAGGGGTTTTAGTGTTAATATTTTTGTGGGAGGGAGAGATTAGGAGAAAAATAAACAAAGCAGGCTTAAGCTTAAAAATGAACAAAAAATGGTTTTATTAACACACACTAAAAGAATAGAAAAAAAAAACTAAAACAGAATGAAACTTTTAAAAAAAACATGCTTCTTTCCTCTTACAAACTATTAACTTTCTTATTAAACAACATAGAAAGACACAACTTAGGATTTTAAGTCAGTTTCACTACTTAGACATAACTACACATTATTTTAGGAGAAGAGTCCTAAGATCTTTCATGAAGATGTTTGCTACAAGACACAATAGTCCAGTGCTGTCACACATCCACTGCCGCCCGGAGTTTTCGCAGACTGTGATGTTCTATCCGCAGAGCTTCTCAGTGTATCTGGGGTATTATTTATGAATACTTCTTCTGATCTAAAATTATCTTTGTCTCAAAAGGCTGAGACCTCCTTTTTTGACCCAGGAGCGGGGGTTTTCAAAGTTCCCAAATAAATCTCTACTACACCAGTCCTTAATTTTGATTAGAATAGCATTCAACCCAAAAATAATACTAAGCTGCTGCTTAGAACAGTTCATTTCTTCATAATTTACCTTAGAAGAGTCTGGTTAAAAATGTCCACTTCTTCAATCCTATTCCAATATTATTAGTTCTTTCACTTCTCATCTAACTGACTTCATGCAGTGCCTGTTCTATGTACCTTCTGTTTTCTTTTTTCTTCTTTCTCTCAAGGAAGAATTGTGCTTTAAAAGTTCTGTATTGCTAAGAAAGGGTTAATTTTTTTCCCGGGCTTGCAAAGCCATGTGCACATGCCGTGCTGGTAGAAGAAACTAGCAAATGTCCTTTTTTCCACCCCTTGGTCTCATCTAAGGCAGTCCAGCTCAAAGTTGTTATGGAGCTGCAGGCTTGCTTTTCTCCGCTGCCAGCGGTGATTAAGCTGGGCCATGTTTTGGCCCCTTCTGCCGCAGTCTGAGCACATGGCCCCGCACCGCTAAGCTGCAGCTGCCCCTCTCCCCTGCCCGCAAGCAAGGGAAAGGGGCTCAGCTGACCTAAGCTTTCCCCGTGCAGGCAGCGGCCCCCAGACCCCCGGCCAGGCCCGGCCCGGCCTCCCAGAGAGGCAGCAGAACCCGACCTGGCCGGGCCCGGCCCGGACCACCTTGTTACCTCATGGCAAGTCACCGAAGCAAGAGAGTGAGCGGTCAGCTGCAGATAAGTTTTAAATGTTCCTTCCAAAGTCGCACTGACAGTTCTCATTGGTCAACTTAGCTGTCAATATCCCAGCCTGCTTTCTGATAGGTCCTTGTCCTCCTCCCCCCCAGCCTACACAACGGTTAGGGCAGGGAAAAACATTTTACATTTCTCTATATCTAGAAAACAAAATTGTGCTAACCTATTGTGATATATGTCCTAAAGTTAATTCGTGTTACCTCATTTATAATGTATATTAAAGTAAATTCATGTTATCCCATTCAAAGAAGATATATATATATGCTGTAGAGATATATGTTTAGTATAAGTTTTGTATGGTTTGCTCTGTTATACGTTTAAGTTTTACTCGCGGGATAAAACAAGACACTGCATAAAAAGAGACTTCCCCAGCCTGGGGAAACACCCGGGAGGCACAAAGAAAGAAATGATTAGATTTACCAGAAAGGGGGGACAGGAGATCGCTGCTGCCGGGAATCCCTGAAAGGATACAAAGAACGACAGAAACCAGAGATAGAAGTCCGGAGACCGAGATGATTGCTTCAGATAGATATCTCCACGAGTCTCCGCCGAAATTTACATCTCCACAACACACCCAGGCCCGAACATCAGCAGTATTGTCTTCCTCTACCGGTCTATTCAAACCTCGATTCCAGCAGCTGCATATGCCCTGAGGGGAAGACCGTCCCACTCCCGGACCTCTCTCCACGATCCAGTGTATAAAAAGAGACTGCTGCAGACCAAAAATGTGAACTTGTGGGGGATAACAGGCTGACAGAGTCTGCTATCCGAGTTCACCCAGCGGCGACCCCGGGCTCAACGCTGTCCTTTTGATTGTGGCTAACCGAGACTGTAATTTTTGTCTCTCAATAAATTCCAAATTTTTGCTAAACCGAATTTGGTGGATTTTATTTATAACACTATGATAATCGGCAAAATTGGAGGGGAATGCTGAACTGTGATTTCATTTTGTTGTTCTCCAGTTCCCCAGCACGAGAGGAAGGATAAATTCTTCATTCAAAATATCTAAATATTTTATTTCAATAGGAGATATTGAATGGATTATATTTGCATGTTCTTCATTGAAAACCATGGCTCAATATTTCCATTTCCAGAAATTTTTCAAAATGGAGGTTTTTTAGTTCTCAAATCATACTTGGTAATTTTATTCTGAATATACTTAATGTCAAATCAGAAATTCATTCTGCTGTGGGAGCAACCAAGTGATTGCCTTGCTTCATAACACTTTTTACATTTCCCTCCCCAACCCAGAAATGTGTCAGCAGTTTAAATTTACTTGATTTGTTTTCTCCCCAGTTTTTCCTGTATTTTGCAGTGAATCAACAACTCCATTCATAGAGCTCATCAAATATCTGCTGCTGGCTCTCCAAAAAACACGGAGATCTGGCTCACAAGCCTTTCTGCAGGAGTAGGGATCTCTGCCAAGAAATTCAGGGGAGACACTGATTGTCTTGGAAACTCCATCCTTGGGTTTTAGCAACAAATTGAGCTAATTTTTGGTGTTTGCTTCAGCTGGATGTCTTTGGTGTCCCTGATCTGTGTGGGCAGCCTGGAGCAGCTCACATCTCAGTTTGAGATAATTTTTAAGGGTGTTTCACTACAGGCATGAACTAAATTGCATTTTCCAGGGATAAAATATTGCTGTTGGATTTTCCTGTCAGGGATGAAATTTTATGTCCATGTCTCTTCCTGCAGTCAACTCATACAAAATCTACCAGCAATAATTTAGGATCACAGAATCGCAGAATGGTTTGGTTTGGAAAAGGCCTTAAAGATAATCCACCCCCACCCCCTGCCATGGGCAAGGACACCTTCCACTATCCCAGGTTGCTCCAGGCTCTGCCCAGCCTGGCTTTGGACACTCCCAGGGATGGGGCAACCACAGTTTCTCTTGGAAATCCATTCCAGAGCCTCCCCACCCTCACAGGGAGGAATTTCTTCCCAATTATATCCCACCTAGCTCTGCCCTCTGGCAGTGGGAAGCTGTTCCCTCTTATTCTGTCACTCTCGGGAAGCTCAGACTGGAAATTCCTGTTTCCCAGAGCCTGAAGCTGTGTATGCACAAATCTTTGTTTTTTCCAAGCAGAGACTCAGATTTAGGGGCTGTTCCTGGCTGGGAGGGCAGAGCTCTCATGATGGGAGAGAAAGGAGAGGGATTTGTGGCAATTTTTTGTCCTCACCATGTTCCCATCACACTGTGGGAATGACAGATAAGTCACAGTCTGCCAGGATCCCACAATGGCAATGGATGATGAATCAAGGAGAACTTCTTCAGGGATGATTTGGTGCCTAAGTGCTGTTTGCAAAGCTCCAAGTGAGATCCAGGGGACAGTTGGATGTTGTCCCTGGCAATCTGCATCGCTGGAGCTCTTGGAGCCTCAGGAATAAGTCATGCCCAGGGATGGGACAGCGGTGACCATGGGATGACTGCCCTAGCTTTGCCTGGAGATGAGGTCAGAAACACCTTTGCACCCACAGTGATCAGCAAGGCTTTAAACAGCCCCAAAATCGAGTCCTGGTGTGTGGTGGTGGGTTTTTGATAAGTTATTGTTATTATCCCAGTGGTTTGTTCCTGTTACCCCCCTGATGGTTTGGTTCTACTTCAAGTTTTCCCCTCCCTTGCCAAGCTGCCATTCACCTCTAGATCCCCCTGCTACCTCATTTACATGATGTCAATCCTTCCTAGTCCCTTCCCTTATTTCCAGAGGGTTCCCTGTCAATCCTAAACCCCACCTGGGAAATCCCTGTTTCTTCAACGTCCTGTTGGTCCACATGACCCTTTCCACTCCCCTTGCCTTCCCAATTGGCTGTCAGACCATGGGTCCCTCCTCACTCCCCTCCCTGTTGTGTCCCTGATTGGTTGGAAAAATGTAACCTCCCCTTGTTCCTCCCCCGGTTAAAAGAGAGTAGAAGTGCAGGCTTTTGGGTTTTTGCCGTGGTACCCCTTGAGGGAATAAACCTTTGAGAAGCATGTGGAAAAGCCCTCTCTCTGTCCTTTGCTCTGATCCAAGATGCACCACGTGTGAGAGCCATTGAGAGCAGGCAGCTTTTCTCAGCACCGCTATCCAAGCTTGAGAAATGGTGAGCACAGATGCAGCCACTCTAGGCTCAAGGCTGGGGTGTACAAGCAAGCTGGGCGTCTCTGGTCCAGTTGCGCCACTGGTGCAATCCTCACTTCATAGGATGTTTTTAATTTGGCTTCACACAACATATCCATCCCTCTGGGCTCCGTGACCTGGATCAACTTCTGCTTCTCTGAAAAACGGGATTTGTTCTAATGATTTTGTCAATCCATGTGCACTACAACATCTCCACAGAGTCTTCGATAACCTTTCACTCAGAATACAAAGTTTTTCAGGCTGGATTAATGCTGAGAGGCAAAAAATTGACTGTTCAAGCCTAGCAAATGGGTCAAGCTGAACTTTGTTGTATCAAATACACCTTAATGAGAGTTTTCCCTCCTGTTTGTAATGGCACAGAGCCATTTGTGATGAGAAGCTGTTTTACAGCTCACATGTTCTGTCTGGCTTGCAGGAGTCTGTCTCCAAGACAGATTCAAGGTGCTTAGTTTTATGGGAGAAGGAGGTGGCCTCTCTGTCCTCCAGGAAAGGCCCAGTATTTTTTATTCTTCACAAAATTACAGTGGCTGAGTGACATCATTTCCCTCATGTTCCTCAACAGTGAATCCTATTTCCCAAATATTAGCACAGCAATAAACCTGAGACCTGTAGAAAGCTTTGGAGCCATCAGCCAACAGCAAGTAAACTTCTGGCAGTGACTTCCAGAGTAATCGTGGGCAGAAAGCACCAAACAGGAGCAGCCAGTGTCATAAATCACAATTATTAACTGACATGATTATTTGGGCCACAAAGAACAGTTTTTATTGTCTTTATTTTTTAACAGAGATGTAAATCAAACATGAAGTGGGAAAACTGGAAGAGTTGTTTCCAAGAATGATTTCAAGAGTGGTTTTCAAGAGCAATCCTCTTCCTGCTCTCTGGGTGACACAGTGAAAATCTTTTGTAGTGGTTTCGTGTTCATCTCTGTTTCTATTTGCTAAATTCAGTGTAGTGGTTTGAATTTATTTTCTGCTGTGAGATAGAATTAAGAGAAAAAAAGCAAACCAAGTTATTTTAAAGTTACAAAGATAGTTTATTCACACACACTAAAAGAAAATAAGAATCAAATGAAACTTTCAAAACACTACTCCTCCCCCTACAAACTGTTTACTTTCTCACAAACAACATAGAGACACAACCTGTGATTTTCAGTCAGTTTCACCATTTAAACATAATCTTTCATCACTTTGGGAGAGGAGTCTCTCTAGAGTCCCATGGAGACATTCGCCACAAGACAAAAACAGTCTGGTGGCTTCCAATGTCACAAATCTGCAATCGCCCGGAATTTTTGCAGATTGTGCTGTCCCACCTATTAGCAGCCTTTCCCCTGTCTACTCATGGGCCTCTCAGTGTATTTGGGGTACCGTTTAAGAATGCTTCTTCAGTATAAAACAAGGATTCTCTTCTTCTATCTCTAAAATCATCTCTATCTCAACAGAAATAGAGACCTCCTTTTACCCTAGGAGCGAAGGGCTTCAAATCTCTTTCTCTCTAAAATCATCTTTGTCTCAAAGGCTCAGACCTCCTTTTACACCAGGAGTGAGGGGCTTACTCTTTAAAATTCTCAATTAAATCTCAATTATATCAATCCCCAACTTTTGACTAGAACCAGCACTCCCCAAACAACATTAAGATATTCTAAGAAAATAGTCCATTTCTCCATAATTTACATCAGAGAAGTCCAGCTAAAAATGTCCACTTCCTCAGTCCCTTCTTCAATAATCTTTATCAGTTCTTTCACTCTTGCTCCACTGACTTCATTCTGTGTCTTTTCTACGTTCACTCTGTCTCTTTCTTCTCTCTCTCAGGAAGGTTAGGCCTTGGAAGCTTCATGTTGCCAGGAAAGGGTTAAATCTGCCCAGAGTCTTTTTCTCTCTCCTGCAGCTCATGGTGTTAGATTTCAAGGCCAAGCTGGTGATGGGGGGGGGGGGGGAGGGGAGGGAGGGAAGAACTCATGATCAGAGATCAGAGATCAGAGCACCAGGGCAGTCTGGAATCAAAACACAGGCAGGATCATAATTGCCTTTTTTGCCCACCCCTCAGTCTAAATCGGGGGCGGGCCCTGGCCCAGCCAGGACCATAGCTGGTATCAGGGGCCTGGCCGGTGGGTGGGGGCCTGCCTGGCTGCCGCCTCCCTCCCTCCCCCTCCCCCCCCTCCCTCCCCCCTCCCCCCCCCACCCCCCCCCCCCCCCCCCACCGGCAGCTGATGGGGCCTGGAGGCACGGCACGGCCAGGACCGCTCCTCGGAGCCTGGGTAGGCCCGGCCCCAGCTGCCCGGCCAGAGCAGCGGGGCCTGCCCGGCTCTTGTCTGCTGTACAATGTTACCTTTCTCTCTGGCCAAAAGGAAAAGGGCCTGGCTTGTACACACTCAAGATTTATATGGGTATTTTCCAGAGGCATATCTAACTCTTTAATTGGTCAACCAAGCTGTCAACATCTGCTATAACTTCCTTAGAAAAAAACTCACATCTGTGCTAAACCACCACACCTTTGCTGCATTTTTGTTCCCAAGCCATATCCTTCAGAATATTTCTGCATTTAATTCTGATGTTATGCAAATGGGAACAGAAATAATCATGTCAGTGTCTGTCGTGGGCTTTCCCCGACCTTCAGGTGGTTTTAGAGTCTTTTTGCCCTCTGCAAAGCTCTGTGCCAAACGGATGAAAGAGACGGAGTCTTCAGGTTCTGATTTTTCAAGGTTGCATGCTTCATTTATTATTTCTTATCTTACAATTTTCTTAGTGCCCAACAAAGATGTTTGCAGCTGCCTGGACATCTGACGACTCCTGACTCCTCCTGAGCTGGGCAGTTGTTATCTTTTATACTAATTGCTATGTATTCTTTATTTATCATTACTTGCCAATGCTTATCACTAATACTAAACAGGTCATCTCTGCTTTGACCCAATCTTTTTAAATTACTTTGTGCCAACGTCACTGCTGAAATGGAGTGAGGGAAGAAGAAAGAAGAAGCATGAGACAACGCCCCAAATTCTCCATCTTGCCCCCATTCACTTCAATGCTAGAAACCTAAATTTACTGGTTTTTCACCCTGTGATAAGCTAAACTACTATTTTTCACATTGTTGTGGCCTGCAATCCATCCTGCAGTGCAGGAAGTCTTTCCCATGGACTGAGATCAAAGCCAGTGTCTCTCTGAGCTCTGAGCCAGGGTCCCAGACCCCCCTGTCCAGGTCTCTGACCCTCCAGGGCAGCCAAAGGAATGCCCTGGACTCCAACAAGTGTCTCTCGGAGGTGAGGATACAAAAGCTTTCCATGGCTTTCCACACTAGGATGGTATAAATGCAATAAAACTGTTTTATACACTGCTTTGCACTCAGCTCAACTCTAAACCATCTCCTTTTTAAATAATTTACGCATTTTCTTTTTATATGGATTCTGCTGGACTTCAGAATAACTGAAGTGGAGAATATTAGGAATGGAGGAGCAGGGAAGATAAACAATCTTGAGAGAAGTGTACAAATGCAGCTTGTTCAGTGCTGGAACAGGAACATTCAGGCACTTTTTCCAAAATAAGCAATTAGCGCTTTTTAAATAGCTGTATTATGTGGCTGCAAAAACTCTTTGTGTTCATTGCCATGAAGAATGAAGTTTATTCATCACAACAAAAAGGATTTTATTGAAAACAGGGAACAGATAGAAGACCTGAAATCCAAACTTTTGTTGGAAGTTAGGGGTTGTATAATCCAAGTGGAGAAGGGAGCTGGGTTGGTTAAGGTGGACAGCAGATGTCCATAGGTTTGCTACAGGAATTTTTTGAAATTTCTGTGGTTCTTGCCCCAGCATCCTCAGAGCAGAAATATTTCCTGGTTTACTGTTTCAATATAGAATCCCAGGATGGTTTGGGTTGGAAGAGACCTTAAATCCTATCCCATTCCACCATCCCAGGTTGCTCCAAACCCTGTCCAACCTGGCTTTGGACCCTGCCAGGGATGGGGCAGCCACAGCTTCTCTGGGCAACCAGTGCCAGGGCTTCCCACCCTCACAGAGAAGATTTGGTGGCTGAAAACCATCAGCACAGGAAGACCATGAAATTTCTAACCCAGAGGTGTAGGAATGGTTTGGATTCAGCTCTATCCATAACAGCTGCAGGAAATCCAAATCCCAGCCAGGGTGACTGGAGGAACCATGGGGCTCATCCAGGCCAGCATCCCACAAGCCCAGGTCGGCTGGAGCTCCGCTCAGCCAAGTCTTAACAACCTTCAGGGATGGAGACCTCAATCTCTGGGAAATCTCCCCTTGGGGGAGTCTGTTAAAGAAATTTCTATTAAATATGGTGGATATTGGGAAAACTGAAATGCAGGTCAGCTGTAACTTGGGACCTGCAACACTTCCTCTAATTTTGCTCCATTTTCTTGCATTTTAACCATGCCTTGTGTAGTGGTTTTACATTCACCTCTGTTTCCGTTTGCCAAATTTAGTGTAGTGGTTTGAGTGTTTACTCTCTTTTTCTTTTTATGAGATAGGACCAGGAGAACCAAAGCAGGCCCAAACTTAAAGATAAACAAATACATTTATTAACACATACAAAAAGAAGAAAAGAAAATGAAAAAATCAAAACTTTAAAAAATACTCTTCCTCCCCTCCACAGGTGTTCACTTTCCCACAAACAGCATGAAGAGATAAAACCTGTGTTTTTCAGTCAGTTTACTATCTTAAAAATAATCTTTCATCAGTTCTTTAGGAGAGGAGTCTCTTAGTTTACCATGGTGTCCTGGGGTGACTGTGTATCCCCCAATCGTCTGTTGGGTGCAGGGGGGAGGGAAGTGCCGTTTGTTTTCCCCAGGAAAACTCTGCTCATCGGAGTGACCTTGAAGCGGGGGAGTTGGAACACGGCAAGGCGAAAGAAGCTCTGTTGTTTTTTATTCCCCGGCAATTAGTTAGTTTAGTGCTAGCATAGTTAGACGCTGTAGAATAGCTGAAGCTTTTTGCCTTTTTTTTTTTTCCCTTTTTTTCTTTTTCTTTTTTTTTCCTTCCTTTTTTCTTTTTTGCCCTCTCCTTGGAACTGTTCCAACCTCTCTGGACTAAGGACCTGGGGAAGCACCGGGGGCCTCCACGGGGGACCCACCCCACCAAGACCAGCCCTGCACATCTCCTTTTCTCCCAACGCCAGTGGAGACGGAGGGGTGGAGCACAGTGACTATCTTCAAGAGGAGACTTTCTTTAAGTTTGTTATCCCTCCGGAAGCGGCACGAAGCTCTTGTCATCAGGTATTGTGCTGGGAGTGCTTTGCCTGTTTAATAAACAGGTTTTTTCCACTTCTCTCTGAGGAAGTCTTTTCCCGAACCGGTTAGAGGAGGGGAGGGGGGCCCCGTGGGAGGGTTTCTCCCAAAATCTGCCTGAAACCACTACAAACCTTCTGGCGCCCAAACGTGGGGCTTGAGAAAGTGGAAAAACCCTGTACTGATTAGTATTTAGCAGTCAGTAACTATGCTGCTTGAACTCATATCTCCTGGGGTGGGGGCCTTGATGTGTTTTGGATCCTTAGGCTTCTTTGAAGTCTTAATACCTTTGTGGTCCTTAGGTTTATTTGCATATCCAGAGATAGCCCCAATATTGTCATTAATACGCAGTTTTTACAGTAGAGGGACACGGATTAGAGTAGCTATTGGCCTTGGTTTAATCATAATAATTGTAGGAAGTTTATAAAGGTGCTGAGATCTTTTCCTACTATGTATGGGTCATGGTTATGGTTATTCATCCTGTTTGTGGGAGGAGGAACAGAGGATGAAGCATTGCAGTCTTTCGTTTCCTTCTTCTCCTCTGAATTGGTTGAATCATTGTTGGAGAATGCTGAGTTTCCCCTGAGTGTTAAAGAGACCATCTTTCTGGTATGTCATCTGGTAAGCCTCCTCTATACAGTCTGCAGCTTCTCTAGAATACGGGCTGAGATTTCTAGAGGGGCTGATGAAACTCCTGACCCAGGCAGAGGAAATCCTGAGTGGTGTGGAGAATGGGAGGATATGGGCCAACTCCTCAAGGAATTCTCTGACCCTGTAGTCTGGGATTTTCCACAAGAACAAATAATCCAGTGGAGCTGGGGAAATACCTGAAAGAGAGGTACCATGATGGCTCTAAGGGGGAAAAAGGTGGCTGCAGTAAGCTGGGTCCTGGCATACGCTTATCGCACGTTGCTAGAGACTGTAGGGCAGCGGACAGAGGCAGGGGGGAAGGGATACAAATCAACAGCTACCCCAGTCACTCAGGCTGCAGCCAACACCCCAGTTATGAAGCCAGCAGCTAAACTAAAACCTGAGCCTGAGTCGGCAGCTAAACCAGACACTAAGCCTAAGCCCCTGGCAGTTGCTCCGGCAAAGAAGCACACACTCAAAACCGATCGACCAGTGGACGATGATGACCCAAGAGAAGGACCTTCACCAAAATCAGAAGCCAAAGCTTCTAGCACAGGATCAGAAGCCAATATTTATTCCTTTTCCCTGAAGGACCTTCGGGGCCTAAGAAAAGATTACCGGCGACAACCTGATGAATCTATAATTAGTTGGTTAGTCCGTCTTTGGGATGCTGCAGGTGAGGCTACAGTTCCAGATGGCACTGAAGCGAGGTATCTGGGATCCCTGTCACATGATCCAGTCATCGACCAGGAGATGATGAGAGAGGCTAGTCCTTGCAGTCTCTGGATACGGGTCCTGGGAAGTGTGGCAGAAAGATACTTGTGTGCAGATGATCTCTATATGCAGCAAACCCCATGGAAGACCATAGAACAAGGGATTCAATGCTTGAGAGAAATGGCAGTGGCAGAGATGGTCTTCTCAGATGACATAAACACTAGGAACCCAGACTTGGTATCATGTACATCTGTGATGTGGTGAAAACTTATACGACTCGGGCCATTAGAATACGCTTCTGCTTTAGCAGTAATGAAGCGGGAGGACATGGAGGAGACGGTGCTTGATATGGCAAAGAAGCTCCGAGCATATGCAGATGCTGTGCATGGCCCAACACACACCAGAATTGCAGCTGTAGAAACACGTCTATAGAAACTAGAGGATAAGATAGATGAGAATCATAAGAAACTCAGGGAGGAGATTAGAGAGGACCTTCTCCAAATCTCAGCAGTACAGATCAGAGGTTCTGGTACCCAACGTAGACACTCCCCGGCTAGGGAGAGAGGGTACACTCCATGTGCTGAGCTGTGGTTCTTCCTGCAGGATTGCGGAGAAAATATGAACAGATGGGATGGAAAATCTACGGCTGCCCTGGCACAACGGGTGTAGAAATTGTTGCTTTCTCCTGCTGCTGAGGACTCCAGGACGGTGTAGATAGATGTAGACACGAGATCTCTGAGGCTGGGTTTTAGGAGATGAGGTTTATTGTAAGGGATGTGGGGGCCTTGCTCTGAGCTGCCAGGCTGCAGCTCGTGGCAAGGCCTAGGGAATGGGGGAAGGGAGAGGTAGGGAGAGGAAATTCCAAGAGAGGAGCAAGGAGCAAAGAGACCGAGCCACCTCGCAGCCCCCTGATAAGGGGTCTCGAGGTGGGCTGGAACAGGACCTGTGCCAATGGGGTCACAGATACCTGATACTTCAGGGGAGGGTACAGGTGTGGGATGGACCATACATTGAGGGGTGAGACAGAACATTCCATTTGACCTCTGGGTCTGGTTGCAGGTAACCTTCAGATGGTCACCTAACTGTTTTCCCAGACATCTAGTATCTTAACACATCTCAAACATCAAAACTGACTTTCAATTCTATCTCACATACAGGTTTCTCATTCTCAGAATACAGGCAATCATATTTATAGGGTTTCTTGGTTTCATCTTCCCCAACAAACGGGTGCGTGAATTGAAGGAAGTCAAGACTCAAAGAGGGAGTTCCACCAAAAGGGAAGCGGCTCCAGTTGCCCGTAGCCGAACTGCCAGGTATGACGATGATGACATGTCCGACCCCCTTGAAGGAACCTCTAAGACATATGCTCAAGGAAAGAAAGATAATCAGGCTTAGAGGGGCCCTGCCTCTAGCCAGGCAGAGGCTAGGGAAAACCGTGTATTTTGGACTGTGTGTATTCTTTGGCCTGGCACATCTGAACCACAAGACTATGAGGCCTTGGTTGATACTGGTGCGCAGTGCACATTAATGCCATCAAGACATGTAGGGGCAGAATCTGTCTCTATCGCTGGTGTGACAGGGTGTCACGATCCACTCGTACAAGCGGGGGTCGTGATGGTTCGTTTACTGATCTCAGAGTGCAAAACACAACACAGAGGGGATTTCAGCATTAAAACAAATGCACCTTTTATTGATTGACCATAGCAAATGCAATAGAGGGATTAAGAGTGAGAGAAAGAGATAGAGAAAGAGATAGAGGAAAGGGGGGATATAGCTACCAAACGTGGAGACGGAGTCCTCGTGGTCCGGTCGATGGGTCTGCCTGTCACGTCAGGGAGAGTCTCTCAAAATCTCTGGTTAACTCAGGGGCTTTTATTATAGTCCTCAATCACGGGGGGGAACAGGTAAATCTATTGAAGCCACCGAGGGGGAACAGGTAGACCATGTTCTTAGCAGTAAGCGAGAGCCATTGTCTCCAACGATCACGCCTCCAGGCAAACATCTCGCTTTGGTTAAGTCAGCCCCACCCCGCTGTACTAGGGTTGTAGGGGTCTCAATCTCAGTCCTTGGAAGGGGGTTTTGATCTCTGTCTGTCATGGTGGTTGCGAAGCAGGTGAAGGATTTTCCGTGGGGGATCACCAAAGTTACCCCAGAAAGTTCCCTTGGCCAAGAGGTGGGGAAATTCATAGGCTATTGTCGTGAAGCAGGGACCGTGAAGCAGGTGTAATCTTCAGGTACAGAACTACCATTACACTGCTCAAAGCCAGTGTACCGTGGCTTGGTGACACAGCAAAATGCGCCTGCAGATGATTGGCAAGCATCCACCTCGAGCAGGCCAGAACTGCAGTGGGGTCCTCGGGGTCCTTATGACGATCGTGAGGCAAATGAGGGGAACTTCAGACAGACTCTTACACAGGGGGATCACAAGATTTTACTTTGGTGGAAGCAGATGTGAGCCTAACTGGAAAGGAGTGGAAGAAACACCCTATTGTGACTGGGCCAGAGGCCCCATGCATTTTGGGCATAGATTACCTCCGAAGTGGGTATTTCAAAGACCCGAAAGGACTCAGGTGGGCATTCGGGATAGCAGCTGTAGTGACAGAGGGCATCTGGCAATTGAACACCTTGCCTGGACTGTCTGAGAATCCATCTGCAGTAGGACTCCTGAAAGTACAAGAGCAACGGGTACCAATTGCCACTTCTATAGTGCACCGCCGACAGTATAGAACAACTCGAGATGCTGTGATTCCCATCCATAAGATGATTCAAGAGCTGGAGAGCCAAGGGGTGGTCAGCAAAACCCACTCACCCTTCAACAGCCCCATTTGGCCTGTGCGTAAATCTGAAGGAGAATGGAGATTGACTGTGGATTACCGTGCATTGAATGAGGTGACACCGCCACTGAGCGCTGCCGTGCCAGACATGTTGGAGCTCCAGTACGAGCTGGAGTCCAAGGCAGCAAAATGGTATGCTACAATTGACATTGCCAATGCATTTTTCTCCATTCCTTTGGCAGCAGAATGCAGGCCTCAGTTTGCCTTCACATGGAGGGGAGTGCAGTACACTTGGAACCAACTGCCCCAGGGGTGGAAGCACAGTCATACCATCTGCCATGGACTGATCCAGACTGCACTAGAAAGGGGTGAGGCTCCAGAACATCTACAGTATATTGATGACATCATTGTGTGGGGGAACACAGCAGCAGAAGTGTTTGAGAAGGGAAAGGAAATCATCCAGATCCTCCTGGAAGCCAGTTTCGCTATCAAGAAGAGTAAAGTTAAGGGACCAGCTCGTGAGATCCAGTTCCTGGGAGTAAAGTGGCAAGATGGACGGCGGCAGATTCCTGCTGATGTCATCAACAAGATTACAGCAATGTCTCCACCAACCAATAAGAAGGAGACACAAGCTTTCCTAGGTGCTATAGGTTTCTGGAGGATGCATATTCCCGAGTATAGTCAGATTGTGAGCCCTCTCTACCTGGTCACCCGCAAAAAGAACGATTTCCACTGGGGCCCTGAGCAGCAACAAGCTTTTGCCCAGATCAAGCAGGAGATCGCTCATGCAGTGGCCCTTGGCCCAGTGAGGACAAGACCAGATGTGAACAACGTGCTCTACTCTGCAGCCGGGAGCCATGGCCTGTCCTGGAGCCTTTGGCAGAAGGTGCCTGGCGAGACTCGAGGCCGGCCACTAGGATTTTGGAGTCGAAGCTACAGAGGGTCTGAAGCCAATTACACCCCAACTGAGAAGGAAATCTTAGCAGCCTATGAAGGAGTTCAAGCCGCCTCAGAGGTGATTGGTACAGAGGCACAACTCCTCCTGGCACCTCGACTGCCTGTGCTAGGGTGGATGTTCAAAGGGAAGGTCCCTTCCACCCATCATGCCACTGATGCCACATGGAGCAAGTGGATTGCTCTTATTACGCAGTGTGCCCGTATGGGTAAACTGAATTGCCCTGGGATTTTGGAAATAATTACCAATTGGCCTGAGGGTGAAAATTTTGGCCTCACAGATGAAGAACAAGAGCAAGTGACATGGGCTGAAGAGGCTCCACCATACAACCAATTGCCAGCAGAGGAGACGCATTATGCCCTTTTCACTGACGGTTCCTGTCGTATTGTAGGGATGAACCAGAAGTGGAAAGCAGCAGTGTGGAGCCCCACACGACAGGTTGCTGAGGCCACTGAAGGAGAGGGCGGATTAAGTCAACTTGCAGAACTCAAGGCTGTTCAATTGGTCTTGGATATTGCTGAAGGAGAGGGGTGGCCGAGGCTCTACCTCTATACCGATTCATGGATGGTAGCCAATGCTCTCTGGGGATGGCTGAAGAGGTGGAAAGAGGCTAATTGGCAGCGTGGAGGGAAACCAATTTTGTCGCAGTGTCCGAATCGCGCTCTGATCAGCGCTGCCACAGCTAGCTCAGTCCAGTAGATGTCACTACGGCAGCGTGGTAGGGCGAGGTGGCTGGCTGAGCGAGCCACCTTCTGCCTGAGGGCTCTTGGATCCCTCCGCCGGCGACGGGCACGATGACGTTATAGCAACCGCGGCAGTTGAATGAAAGGCGGGCTCTTGTGGGCAGGGTTTAACGTAGGTTTATTGAGACAGAGGAAGAGAGGAGCTCTGTACTCTGTCACCTGCTACCCAGAAGAGACCCCGGGAGCAGGCGTGCACGAGCTTTTAAAGTGGGGTGGAAACAGGGGTGGCGACAACCGGTCAGCCAGTCAGCGAAACGGGGGGGGGGGGTAACTGGGGGTGTGAACACTAAAACTGGGAACCAACCACAACACGATGGGAGGGGGTCTCCAGGGTCCCAGCCTATCACTCGACCTCCTCCCTGGAGCTTTCCAGAAGCCAGGGAAGGGACTCCGAAGTGACAGACAGGGCGACCACGAGGAGTGGGGGAGGGATTGACAGGAAGAGCTGCAGGGAAGGAATGACTGACAGAAAACGTCTAGTTAAACAACCTAACTCATAAGGGGAGAATCAATACAGAACCCAGGGGTATACAGTGAACTAAATCATTACAAAAGTAACTCAAAAATCTTACAAAAATAACTTAATAACTTAATAAAACAACTCTCACACCACTACACAATTTGGGCTGCTGAGGAGTGGAAAGACATTGCTACCAGGGTAGGGAGACTACCTGTGAAAGTCTGCCACGTAGATGCCCACATCCCCAAGAGTAGAGCTAATGAGGAGCATCGAAACAAAGAGCAGGTAGATCGGGCAGCAAAAATAGAAGTGTCAAAGATTGATTTAGATTGGGGAGACAGGGGAGAGTTGTTTTTAGCTCGATGGGCCCATGATGCCTCAGGTCATCAGGGCAGAGATGCCACCTATAAGTGGGCCCGAGACCGAGGGGTGGATCTAACCTTGGATAGTATTTCTCAGGTTATCCACGACTGTGGGACGTGCTGCCATCAAACAGGCCAAGGGGGTGAAGCCCGTATGGTATGGCGGGCAATGGTCCAAGTATAAGTATGGGGAAGCCTGGCAGATTGACTACATCACCTGTCTCTGGTTCCGTCCCGCACCGGGCGGGAGGTGACCTCTGGCTAGCTCGGGTCAACCCAGGCACAGAATGGTCCCAGTTCGTTTCGGCTTCTCGGCTCAGCAGCTGAACCCCCAAAAGTGTGACAGCAATGCAGCAGAATAGAAAAGGCTGGCTCTCAGTTTAGCAGATTAAAAGATGTTTATTAGCTCCAGAGTTGAGGAGCAGAGAGGTTGAGAGCGAGGTGCTGAGAGATCTTGCTGAGCGGCTGAGTGAGGTGCTGAGAGAGTTTTTTCCTCCCTTCTGCCCCCTATAAGCGGGGGAGGGGTTTCAGGGAGGATACTACAAAACCATGAATCAGGGGTTTCAGGGGGTAACAAAGTGTGCCCACCCCCAAGCCTCGGACCACTAAAATCCAGAGCTAAAGGAATTCCCCCCAGGGGGCCTATCACCTGAAGCCCTCTCCCTGAGATTTCGCAATCTTGGGAGGGTTCCTGGAGAAACAGGCTGACCCAGAGCAAGGGGGTTGGGAGGACTGACAAAACACCTTATTATACAGACAACACAAAAGGGATACAGAATTGGGGATACAGTGAAATCAACCATAACAAACTTCTTATAAAATCCTAATAAAACAGTTCTGCACCACCACAATCACCCTTCCCCAAACCCGCCAAGGAAAGCACTACATGCTCACAATGGTGGAAGCCACCACAGAGTGGCTGGAGACCTACCCTGTGACCCATGCTACTGCCCGAAACACCATCCTGGGCCTAGAGAAGCAAGTCCTGTGGAGGCATGGTACCCCCGAGAGAATTGAGTCAGACAACGGGACTCATTTCAATAACAGCCTTATTAACACTTGGGCTAGGGAACATGGCATTGAGTGGGTGTGCCATATTCCCTACCATGCACCCGCTGCAGGCAAAGTGGAGAGGCACAATGCATTGTTAAAAACCCAGTTGAAAGCATTGGGTGGGGGATCGTTCAATAATTGGGAGCAGCATTTGGCAGAGGCCACCTGGTTGGTCAACACCTGAGGCTCTACCAACTGAGCAGGCTCCGCCCAGGCTGAGCCTCTGCATACAATAGATGGAGATAAAGTCCCAGTGGTGCATGCCAGAGGTCTGTTAGGGAAGACAGTGTGGATCAAATCTGCCTCAAGTACAGACAAACCCATTCGTGGGGTTGTCTTTGCTCAGGGACCAGGCTGCACATGGTGGATAATGCAGAAAGATGGAACAACACGATGTGTACCTCAGGGAGATCTGATTGTTGGGTGAGACATTAAAACACGCAGAATGAAATAGAAGGAAATGTGTAAGTGAGAGGGTATGTGTTAAGTGTTGAAAGTATGAGCAAGTGTTGAAGGTATGAGTAAGTGAGAGAGGAATCCTGCTGCCCTGCAGCCTGGGGCCTGGATTCAGTGGCTCAGTGTGGAACTTGACAGGAGCATGACGAGTATTGCTTGTATTCTTTTTTTTGTGGGGAGAATGGATGGAAGTTTTATGTGGAATATACGTTGGTTCTGTCCGTAAGTCGACGATATGGGGATAAGGGGTGGAAGATGTCCTGGGGTGACTGTGTATCCCCCAATCATCTGTTGGGTGCAGGGGGGAGGGAAGCACCGTTTGTTTTCCCCAGGAAAACTCTGCTCATCGGAGTGACCTTGAAGTGGGTGAGTCGGAACATGGCAAGACAAAAGAAGCTCGGTTGTTTCTTTTTCCCCTGCAGTTAGTTAGTTTAGTTGCTAGCATAGTTAGACGCTGTAGAATAGCTGAAGCTTTTTTCCTTTTTTTTTTTCTTTTTTTCCCTTTTTTTCTTTTTCTTTTTTTTTCCTTCCTTTTTTCTTTTTTGCCCTCTCCTTGGAACTGTTCCAACCTCTCCGGACTAAGGACCTGGGGAAGCACCGGGGGCCTCCACGGGGGACCCACCCCACCAAGACCAGCCCTGCACATCTCCTTTTCTCCCAACGCCAGTGGAGATGGAGCGGTGGAGCACAGTGACTATCTTCAAGAGGAGACTTTCTTTAAGTTTGTTATCCCTCCGTAAGCAGCACAAAGCTCTTGTCATCAGGTATTGTGCTGGGAGTGCTTTGCCTGTTTAATAAACAGGTTTTTTCCACTTCTCTCTGAGGAAGTCTTTTCCTGAACCGGTTAGAGGAGGGGAGGGGGGCCCCGTGGGAGGGTTTCTCCCAAAATCTGCCTGAAACCACCACACATGGAATTTTCTCCCACTGACAACTTAGAACAGTTTTCTTGTGGGTCTTAACTCTCACAAAAGCAGCCACCTTTATGAAGTCCCAAACATTAGCAGCTTTCCTAACACTGTATATGGGTCATGTCTGCTTATTTAGGGTACTGTTTAAGGATGCCTCCTCTAGTATAAAACAAAAATTCTCTTCTTCCATCTCTAAAATCACGTTCATCTCTAAAACTAGAGATCTCCTTTTTCGCTAGGAGTGAAGGGCTTCATATCACTTTTCTTCCTCTGTTTAAAATTCTCCATTAAATCTCAATTATATCAGTCCACAAGCTAGAACCATTGCATCCCCCTAAACAGCATTCATATCTTACAGGAAATAGTCCATTCTCTATGGCTTCATCAGAAAAGTCTAGCCAGCAAGGCAACTCCTCTATCCTTCCTCCATTTAGTCTTTTCACTCTCTGTTCAATGACTTCATGCTGTGTCTTCTCTGTGAGAGGAATGACAAGATTTGTCTTTACAAACAAGCCCTGGGTCTGCTGGTAGATAAAACTAGCACTGAGAGATAAGTGGAACAATGGGAAGGATTCTATTGATTGATGAATGGAAAAGAAGATACTTGCCTTTACAAACAAACCATAGGTTTGTTTGTAAATGAAATTGAATATTGAAAGATGAAAGTAACAATGGGGAAAACCCATAAATCCCGTAAGAATTAAAAATTAAGGGGGGTTATACATTAAAAGGGGAATCTTAAGTCTTAGGCATTTCGGGAAGTCTGTACCTCTCAAGTACCTCAGCCAATGGGGAAAGAGAGAGGGAAATGCAGCTGGGAAATTAGGATAAAAAGGAGGCTGCGTCCTCTGAAAATTTGAGAGACCCCAGGGGAAATGCCCCATGGCCTCTCCCTTTATTCAAATAAAGTAAAAGGAGTCCTCTGTCTGGTTTTTGGACATAAACCTCTGGTGTTCGTGGATTAATTTTCCTAACATCTACATTTACTCTGTCCTTTTCTTTTTACTTTAAAGGAGGATTAGAGTTTTAAAAAGTCTCATCTGTGTCAGGAATGACTTATTAGAGAAATATGGGTATTGTTCTAGTATCAATACCCAACTGTGACGGACAAAAACTCTCTAACAGTTTAAAGTTAGAAAGTGTAGGTTTATTACGGCCAGGCAGCACGCGAGATATTTCCCTAATATGCCCTGCGAAATTCACAGGTAATTACAAAGCCTTTTATTTACAAAAGTGTTGAATACCTAAAATACAAATACATATTCATACCCCTGTCACCTCCCATTCCTCGCTTTGTATGCTAATTGGCAAAAAGACTATTAAGCATGCGTACTTTGTTTCCTAAAATGAGTCTCTTCTGGGGAGGGGTCACCCAAAATGAGGAAGTAAGATGAGTCTTCCTCGTCCTGACCTTTCTACCTTTTCAATGCATTCGTGACAAATGAATCCTTGGCAGAACTTATAGTTTCCTGTGTTGAATGGGTTCTTTAAGCAGGAAATCTGCAGCTATCTTATGTCCTATTTACCACATTTTGTTTTTCATTACAAGCACAGCTATATAAACATAAAGCTGACAAACTCTGAGTTATTAAATCCGGGATAGCTTATCTAAGATCCGGCTTCTGTTAACTGTGAACAAAGCTTACCTACCTACTTCAGCTATTTCAGCAACTTATTATCTTAACTTTCCTAAGAATCCCTAATTCTTCAAATTTAATGTCTCATTCCCCACTTCTTTGAAATGAGTAAATTCCTTTACTCAGTATACAGTCTTCCTCATCTATCCAGGCCGTGCAGCTAGTGTCTCTCAAGACTAAGCCATACACCTTTGACAGTGATGTTAAAGCTGCCACTCGTCGTAGCATCCTCTAATTCTAAACAAGTATTACAACGGATAATTCTACAATTTGGTTGTCTATCTTTATGGTGGGGCATACTGTCCTAAGGCAGACACAGCCTTGTCCTTTATACACAAGTGAAGTTGTCTACCTGAATGTGTTTCAAACTGGCAAATGCTTTGGTCTGTGTCCAAACATGTGCCTTTATCACCTTCTATCACATATGTACCCTAATTGTTTCTTCATAGAACAGGGCTCTAAGTTAATGGTTTGCCACTTTCCTCTAATTTCTCATGCCCATATTCTGTGTTCATAAGGGTACAAAACAGTTCCCTCCTGGTTTAATCCTAAGGGGACTACTGGGTGAATTAAGTTTACAAGTCACAGGGTTATAGGTGAAATTGACTAAAGTCTACTAAGACTGAAGTTCTCTTTCTATATCAGAGGCATTGTCCCAGACAATTTTGCAAATTTCAACAGGGAATGTTCCTTTTCTAATTTCTTTGATAACTGCAGCAGCTACTGATTGCATCTACAGTTGTGCTTGAGTACACTCTAGAGCTAGCGAGATGTTTTCACTAGCTGTGACTAGCGCATTAATTATTACTTCATGACCTCGCTCCTAAAGTCAATGTCATACACCTTTATTGCACACCTCTCTATTTTGAGTCTAAACTCCAGACATTTACTCAAGCATTTATCACAGCATTCAGGACTAACCCTGATGAGTTTCATGGGTGGATGGTAAGCCTCGTGGAACCCATTCTGTACGAATGCATACTTACATCCCCAAACATCTCTTCTTTCCTACAAGCTTGCATTTGTGACTTTTAGTATCTTGTTTAAAGCCTTATGGGAGTAAGGATCATAAGCTCTTCCTTGGTATCAGTATATCTTGGTCACATTATACCTAGGTGGTATTGCATTGATTCTTGTTATGGCTAAGGTAATTACTACAATAGTTACAACTTTCCACATAATGTCCATAATAACTACGAGTCCATTTATTTGTTGTTCCGAGTGAGCTTCAGCTTCAGTTTGTTATCGTCTGGTGTGACCTTCCAAATTCCTTCTGGGGCTTTCTTCACTCGGGAGTGATGGATCCAGGCCTTCTGTTCTTTGATCTTGATTGCAGTGAAGGTAGTGAGGAGCACCTGGAATGGTCCTTCCCTGTGGTGGTGCAAAAGTTATTTTATTAGGTTTTTAAGTGTTTTATATAATTAATTTACAGTTTTTTATAAGAAGTTTTGAAAAATGGTTCGTTCCCTGTACCCCCGTTCTTCCCAATGGTTCTTACCCCTTATATTGCTGTCAATCCCCTCTCTCTCTCCTTGGACACCCTGTCTGTCACTTCAGGCCCCTTCCCTGGATTCTGGAAAGATCCAGGGAGGGTGTCAAGTGGTAGGCTGATGCCCGGGGAATCCCCTTTCCCCCATTGCGGAGTGGTTCTCCTGTTGAATGTTTACATCCCTAGTTCCACCCTGAGTTAACCTGGTTGGTTAATCTGTTGTTACCACCTCTCTATCCTCCCCCATTTAAAAGTTACTGCACGACCATTGTATGGGGTCTCTCCTGAGTAGCAGTGGTCAGGTGTGGAGCTTCCGTTTGGTCTCCCCCTAAATAAAACCCTGTTAATCCCACTCAGAGAGTCACCTTTCTATCCATCGCCGTGGTCATGACTACCATCTAGTCCGTCACAGGGTGTGGGGAACCAAGATCCCACAGGGAGGAGAGAGCTAGTCGAACTAGTGAATCCGACCAAAAAGCGCATGTGCCGCGGTGTGGGACTGAGCTAGCCCGTGAGCATGCGCTTTCACGTGCACAGTGGACACCGCGACACTTCCCACTGTGGTTCCAAGGTTTTTTCTGCAAAAGACTTAACATACACATAATCCCCAGGTTGTACATTATGTACTGGCCCATCTAGTTCTCTGTTTTGAGTTCCAGTCACATATTTCTCAATTTCTCTAAGTTGTTTATTTAGGGCCACCACATATCCATGTAGGGTTTCTTCCCCTACTTGAATGGGTGTTCCCCCTTGAACTGCATACAGCCTTCCATACAGTATTTCAAAAGGCCTTAATTTCTCTTTTGCCCTTGGTTTTGTCCAAATTCGCAACAAGGCCAATGGGAGAGTCTGGGGCCAGGGCAAATTTGCTTCCTGCCCCAATCTCACAATCTGTTGTTTAGTCAAATGGTTCATCTTTTCCACCTGGCCACCAGACTGAGCGTGGTATGGGGTATGCAATTCCCAGTCTATTCCCAGGTGGTGACTTATTTGCTGCACAATTTTCGAAATAAAGTGTGGTCCCCTATCTGAGGATATGGTGGCTGGAACTCCAAATCGTGGTATTATTTCTTGCAACAGCTCTTTGGTCACCTCTCGGGCCTTAGCTGTCCTGGAAGGAAAGGCATCTGGCCATCCTGAATAGGTATCAGTTAATACCAATAGGTAACAATACCCTCCCTTCCTGGGTAGTTCTGTAAAATCAATTTGCCATTGTTGCCCAGGTCCACAACCTTTCCCAATTTGTCCTACTTTAGGCTTTGGGGTATTTTTAGGGTTAGTTCAGAGGCAAAGACTACACTGACAAGTTACTTGCATCACTGTGCCCTGCAATTTCCTGGCCATGATTCTTTCTTTCAAATGGTTACACAGGGCATCTATTCCCCAGTGTGTTTTCTCATGTTCCCTCTGTACTAATGACCACAACAAATAGGAGGGTACTACAAGTTTCCCTTCTTCTGTTACAGCCTATCCTTCCTGGTTATAACTTGCCTTTTCTACCTTGATAAGTTTCTTATCTTTCTTATTGTACATTGGCTTACCTTCAATAGAAATTTTTCTATCTGGAATCAATGCTGCCCCAACAGCCTTATCAGGTACTTCACCTTTTGCTGCATCTTTTGCCTCTCTGTCTGCCAGCATATTTCCTTCTTCTAATTCAGAGCTCACTTTTTGGTGTGCCTTTATGTGCCTTATGGCTACTCTTTCAGGTAGCTGTACAGCATCTAATAGCCTCATAATCTCTTGTGCAGGTTTAATACTCTTGCCTTGTGAGTTCAGCAGTCCTCTTTCCTTCCAGATGGCTCTGTGAGCATGAACCACTCTGAATGCATACCTTGAGTCCATGTAGATGTTAATGGTCGAGTGTAGAAATGCCTTCTCCTGCTGTTGCTGAGGACTCCAGGACGGTGTGGATGAATGTAGACGAGAGATCTCTGAAGTTGGGTTTTAGAAGATGAGGTTTATTATAAAGGACATGAGGCCTTGCTCGGAGCCGCCAGACGCCGCTCATGGCAAGGCCCAGGAATGCAGGGGAAGGAAGAGATAAAGAGAGGAAATTCCAAGAGCAGATAACAAAGAGGCAAGAGGCAAGAGGAGAGGAGCAAAGAAGAAGAGAACAAAGAGACGAGAGAGGCCCACTCTCGCAGCCCCCTGATAAGGGGGCTCGAGGTGGGCTGTAACAGGCTTGTGCCAATGGGGTTACATATACTTGATACTTCGGGGGGGGTTACATGTGTGGGATGAATCATACATTGGGGGTTGTTTTCGCAGGCATCCAGTAGCTAGGACATCTCAAACATCAAAACTTACTTTCAATTCTATCTCAGTTATAGGTTTCACATTCTCAGAATCTAGGCAATCATATTTATAGGGCTTTCTGGGTTCATCCTTCCCAACAGTCCAGACTCTATTACCTCCTTGCTTGTGGTAACTGCATACCCAGCATGTCTTCTTCCACTGATGACATAGCTGCTTCCATCAGTAAACCAGGTCTCAGCATCCACAAGCAGGGTGTCCTTCAGATCTGGACGGCTGGAGTAGGTGGCTTCAATGGTCTCCAGGCAATCATGGATCACTGGTTCTCCCATACTCCCGCTGAGGAAGGAAGCTGGATTCACAATGTTAGTTACCACAATTTCAACATCATCTTGTTCCGAAACCTCTGTGGGGAGAGCCAATGTCCCCCTTTTGCCTCAAGGACTGCAGATATTGTGTGAGATACTAGCAGTCATCTTCTGGCCTAGGGTGAATTTGCGTGCTTCTTGGATGTTTATTGCTACTGCTGCAACTGCTCTGAGGCACCCTGGCCATCCTTTAGCTGCTGTGTCCAGTTGTTTGGAAAGATAGGCCACTGCCCTCCGGTACGGGCCTAAGTTCTGTGCTAATATTCCCAAGGCAATCCCTTGCTTCTTGTGGGAAAACAGGAAAAATGGTTTACTCACATTTGGAAGTCCTAGGGCTGGAGCTGACATAAGGGCTTTCTTTAGTTGGTTGAAGGCTCGGGTTGAATCTTTTGTCCACTGACAACCTCTGCTCCTTTCCGTGATCAAGGCACACAGAGCTTTTAAAAGCAACCCATAGTTATAAATCTACAGCCGGCACCACCCTGTCATGCCTAAAAAGGTTCTTAGTTCTTTCACTGTCTGAGGTTTCGAGGTCTGGCATATTGCTTCTTTGCGATCCTGCCACAAAGTCCTTTGTCCAGCACTCACTTCGTAACCCAGGTAAATGACTGTTTGCCTCACCATTTGGGCTTTCTTCTGAGATACTCAATACCCCTGCAGGCCTAGAAAGTTTAGGAGGCTTACTGTCCAGTCCACGCATGTCTCCTCGGTCTGGGTGGCTATTAAGAGATCATCCACATACTGGAGTAACTGTCCTTCTCCTGGTGGAGGTTCCCAGGACTAAATCCTTGGCAAGCTGTTTCCCAAATATAGTGGGGGAGTTCTTGTACCCCTGCGGTAACACACACCATGTGAGCTGAGTTTTTCTTCCAGTTTTAGGGCTTTCCCACTCGAATGCAAAAATTTTCTGCCTGGCTTCATGGAGAGGGAGGCAAAAGAAAGCATCCTTTAGATCTAGAACAGTAAACCAAGTTAGTTCAGGTGTTAAACGGGTTAACAAGGTGTAGGGATTGGCAACCACTGGATACAAGTCTTCAGTTACCTTGTTAACAGTCCTTAAATCTTGTACTAATCTGTATGACCCATCAGGTTTCTTTACTGGCAGAATAGGAGTATTAAAATCAGATTGACACTCTCTCAGTAGTCCTAGTTGCAGAAAGTTCTCAATAACTGGGCTAACCCCTTCTATATCTTCCTTCTTTAGGTGGTATTTTTTAACCCTTACTGGCTGTCCTCCTTTAAGCCTGGTTTGCACTGGTAGTGCATTCTTTGCTCTTCCTGGTATATTGGAGGCCCATTCTCCTGGAAATACTTGATCCATTATTTTCCTAAAATTTTCCTTTTCACTTGCCATTTCAATTTCTTTGGTTATTAGCATTAAGCTTAACAGTTCTACATATTGTTGATCCTTTACCTCCAAACTAATTTCCCCATTTTTGAATATTATTATTGCTTCCAGCTGCTCTAGCAAATCTCTGCCCAAAAGTGCAGATGGAGCATTAGGCATGTATAAAAATCGATGGATGCCCCACTGTTTTCCCAATTTATACTTCAATGGTTTGCAAAAATAAGCTCTTTCAGATTGGCCGGTTGCCCCTTTTACCATAACATAGTCATTGGTTACAGGTATTCGGGCCTTATTCAACACTGAAAATGTTGCCCCCGTGTCTATCAAAAATTTCACTTATTTTTCTTTGTTCCCCAGTTTAACTATAACCAGAGGGTCCCCTAGGGTAGGGCCCTCCAGTCCCCCTCAGTCCTCCTTTACATGAGCATCTACTTTTTCCTTTTTCTGATCACCTTTTTTATGTTCATCACCCTTTCTTAATTCTGGGCACTGGTTTTTTTTCAGTGACCAAATTTCTTGCAAAATGCACATTGATCTTTTCCTAGTCGGGGTGGTCCTTGTTTTGGTGGACCTTGCCCACATTTTCTCTTTTCTCCTTCTTTTACTACTGCTACTAATTTCTTTATCCCTTGTTTATATCCTTCCTCCTGGTTACTAAAAACTCTCCAGGCCTCATCTAGTAAAGTTTCTAAATTCCGGCTGTTTGGACCCTAGATCTTCTGGAGTTTCCGCTGGATATCTCCTGTGGATTGTCCTAAAAATATATTTATTAATTGCTGCGTTCCTTCATCAGATCCAGGATCCAGGGTGATGTGTCGGCGCATTGCGTCTCGCAGGTGATCTAGAAATTCAGAAGGTGTTTGAGAGGGGCCCTGTTTGATAGCATATAAGGCTGACCAGTTTATGGTTTTGGGGATTGCTCTTTCTAGCCCTTTTACTATCAGTTCTTGGTATCTCTTTAACCGTCCTAACCCCTCATCATCATTAGGATCCTAACCTGGGTCTTGAAGGGGAAATACATCTTTAACATCTTCCTGTGTTGTCCTACAATCATCCTCAGCCAGATCCCCAGCTACTTTCAAAACTAATTGCTTCTCAGTCTCTGTTAAGGCATCAAGTAGCAGTTGCAGATCTGCCCAATCAGGTGAATACTGCTTAGTCATATCTCAGCACCAAAAAATTCTCAGCTATTTCTGCCAGCTCTGGGCATAAATTCTGGGCTCTCTGCTTTCTGCACACAATCAAAGACTTTTCTCAGAGAGACCCAACTCCAAACACCAACCGTTTTAGGCTCGCAAATAAAATAGCCAGGGCTACCTAACAACCCCAAACACACTCCACCAGAAGTTTCAACAAGGTCTCGCTGAAAAATCCTACGGATTTCGGCCGGGACACCACACACAAATCCCTCTGTGAGAAGGAGGTGGGGAGGTAACCTTGATTCCACGCTGCCTCTCCACTCCTCTGTGGTTAGGGACTAGACCACCAGGACTTTAAAATATTGCTACACACTCTAGCAACTGCAAGCCTCACAAACAAGCAAAAACATATATTTTTTTAACTAAAACACTCACTCGCCAATAAAAAAATTCTTAGGGTTTTACAGGGAGTTTAGAGACGCGGCCTGAGGCTGCAGAGCCTGGATTCCCCTGCGGTTACCAGGGAAACAAATCATACCCCCCCCCCCCCCCCCCCGCCACTACTGGGGCTGGCTGGGGTTTCAAACCTCCTTATGCCGCTCGCTCCTTTTAGCTCAAAAAATAAGCAAATTTAACTTACACAAATGCTTTTTTTCACCAAACAAAACGTCAGCAAAATCTTGATACCAAAAGCACACGCTGTCCAAGCTCACACACAGCTTAAATCTCCTCCCACACACAATCTGGATACAATACAAACACTTTAAATCCTTCCGCTCTCTCAAACAGAGGTATCACTCTGCTGATCAGGCGGGGAATTCAAAAGGCTTTTACAACTTCAAGCAAGCAAAACTCCTAAAAACACTTACACAGGTGTCATAGTTTTAATTTCAAACCGGGCAGAAACATCAATTAATATAGTGGTTTCAGGTTCACTAAATTTTGGTCTTGGGACTTACTCTTTCTCTGGGAGAGAGACTAGGAGAAAAACAAAGCAGGCTCAACTTTAAAATTAACAAATATTTTATTAACATACACTAAAAGAATAGAAAAAAAAAAGAAAGTTGGAAAAAAACCCCTAAAACAGAATGAAACTTCAAAAACACTCTTCCCTCCCCTTACAAAATGTTCACTTTCTTACAAAACAACATAAAGAGATGAAACTTGTAATTTTCAGTCATGTGTCAGGTTCCGTCCCGCACCGGGCGGGAGATGACCTCTGGCTAGCTCGGGTCAACCCAGGCACAGAATGGTCCCAGTTTGTTTCGGCTTCTCGGCTCAGCAGCTGAACCCCCAAAAGTGTGACAGCAAAGCAGCAGAATAGAAAAGGCTGGCTCTCAGTTTAGCAGATTAAAATATGTTTATTAGCTCCAGAGTTGAGGAGCAGCGAGGCTCAGAGCTCCGAGCTGAGAGCTGAGACGCTGAGGGGCTGAGAGAGTTTTTTCCTCCCTTCTGCCCCCTATAAGCGGGGGAGGGGTTCCAGGGGGGGTACTACAAGACGACAAATCAGGGGATTCAGGGGGTAACAAGGTGTGCCCACCCCCAAGCCTTGGACCACTAAAATCCAGAGCTAAAGGAATTCCCCCCAGGGGGCCTATCACCTGAAGCCCTCTCCCTGAGATTTCGCAATCTTGGGAGGGCTCCTGGAGAGACAGGCTGCCCCAGGGAAAGGGGGGTGGGAGGACTGACACAAAACACCTTGTTATACAGACAACACAAAAAGGGTTACAACATTGGGGATACAGTGAAATGAACCATAACATAAACTTCTTACAAAAACCTAATAAAACAGTTCTGCACCACCACACAGTCAGTTTCACTATCTGACAATAGTATTTCATCAATTCTTTAGGCGAAGAGTATTTTCTAGAGTCATGGAGTCCACTGACAACCTAGAACAGTTCTCTTGTGGGTTTTTAAACTGTCACAAAAACAACCGCCCGGAGAAACCTGCCTTTGTGACCCTCCCAGGAGCAGTTTCCCAAGCTGCTTAAGGGTCATGGGTCTTAGACTTTTGCATACTGGGGTGTCGCCTTTTAAAGATGAATAACTCTAAAGCAAAGGATTCTTCACCTCAAAGTACAGAGATATCTTCTCACTTCACTGGCTCAGGGGGCTTCTCATCTTTATCTCTGTTCAAGCATCTTATAGGATATTACTTAGTTCATCACAAACACCTTTGCTCAAATCTACACACGAATTAAAACAATCATCTCCCCAAATGCATATCTTTCCCATGATTTAAAGGAATGATCTAAATATAGAGTTCATTTCCATGGCTCAAGTAAGAATGGAACAACCAACTCTTCAACCCTCTGTCCCAATAGTCTTTTCACTCTTGCTTTAGTGACTTCATGCTGTTTTTTTCTTTATGTTCACTCTGTCCTTTCTTACTCTCTCAGAGAAGGGCTAAGCTCTGGAAGCTTCATGTTGCTAAGAAGGAGTTAAATCTGCTCAGAGTCTTTGTCTCTCTCTCTGTAGCTCGTGGTGTTAGATGTTCAAGGCCGCACTGGTGAGGGAGGAAGCACTCACAGAAACATCAGAGATTGGAGCACTCAGGCAGTCTGGAATCATAAAAAAACCAGGCAGGATCATAAATGCCTTCTCAGCCCACCCCTCAGTGTAAATTGGGGTGGCTTTGGCCCAAATGGTGCCCATAGCTCCCATCAGGGGCCCAGCAGAGATCCCTTCCCGCTCCAGAGAAGTCTGAAGAAAGTAGCTGTTGCAAAACAGCAACTTCTCCTTCCCCCCCTTCACCCGGTAGCTGACAGAATCTGGCCAGGCCTCAGGCCAGCTCCCCCTAAAAGGGGGGAGCAGCAGGCCCAGCTCGATGTTACCTGTCTCTCTCAGGCCAAAGGAAAGAAGAAAAAGGACCCACCTACAGGAAATTCACGGGGTTTTATATGGTACTTCCCAAAGTCGCAGCTAACAATTTCAGTGGATAGAACAGATGCCAATATTCCAACTAACTCTCTGATAGGTCCCTGTCTCTTCCAAAGCCATTCCCAGGTCCTGACCTGGAGAATTATTCTACATTCTTCTATAACTAAAAAACCAAACTGTACTAACCCATGACAATAGGTTATTAACACACTCCAAAATCACACAAATCAAAATGCTTACAACACAAACTCTCACAGACTAAGATACATATGGTGCACCCATAATTCTTCCACAGCCTGAACACACAAACACACAAAACCACGAAACCACAAAACACGGATCTGTTCACACCACACACACACCCGGCACGCGTGGGGATTTTCTGTGACCCACAACAGGACCCTTCGCGTCCCAGAACAGGCTAGCCACTCAGATTATAGATTGTCAAGGTACCTTTAAACCACAAACTGAAACTGGGGCTACTACTGCTCCTAATACACAACAAAAAAAACCGGTTATTTTACTGCCGCTGCTAGCCCCACTATGGGACATGGACTACTAAGGCATCTTTAAACTGCAAGATGACACAACAAAACCAGTTACCGCTGTCCCCACTATGGGACACAGATTACCAAACCACTGATACCAGGCTCCACAGAGCTGTCACAACTTTTACAAACAAACCCAAGAGGCGTATGTTGTGCACGAGACGTCTCTCAGTGTCTTACCAACTATACCAAGGTACCTCTTTTCAAGTATAAACATACGTTTTGTCCGTAGTTCCAGCAGGTTCTGGTCTTTCCCCGGGTAGTCAGCGGGACCGCAGGAGTCCTCTTCCCAGAAAATTATGGGTGGGGGCCCAGATGGGTCCTGGACTCCACTGGCCCCACGGCCAGAGAGAGCAGTCCTCCTGGCTGGCTCGCCAAAATGACTTATTAAAGAAATATGGGTATTGATCTAGTATCGATACCCAACTGTGACAGACAAAAACTCTCTAACAGTTTAAAGTTAGAAAGTGTATGTTTATTACGGCTGGGCAGCACGCGGGATATTTCCCTAATATGCCCTGCGAAATTCACAGGTAATTACAAAGCCTTTTATTTACAAAAGTGTTGAATACCTAAAATACAAATACATATTCATACCCCTGTGTCATGGGTTAGTACAGTTTGGTTTTTTAGTTATAGAAGAATGTAGAATAATTCTCCAGGTCAGGACCTGGGAATTGCTTTAGAAAGGACAGGGACCTCTCAGAGGGTTAGTTGGAATACTGGCATCTGTTTTGACCACTGAAAATTGTTAGCTACGACTTTGGGAAGTACCATATAAAACCCCTTGATTTCCTGTAGGTGGGTCTTTTTCCTTCACTCCTTTGGCCAGAGAGAGACAGGTAACATTGAGTTAGGCCTGCTGCTCCCCCCTTTTGGGGGGAGCTGGCCTGAGGCCTGACCTGATTCTATCGGCTCCCGGGTGAAGGGGGGGAAGGAGAAGTTGCTGTTTTACAACAGCTACTTTCTCTAAACTTCTCTGGAGCAGGGAGAGATCTCTGCTGGGCCCCTGATAAAAGCTATGGACACCATTTAGGCTGAGGCCACCCCGATTTACACTGAGGGGTGGGCTGAGAAGGCATTTATGATCCTGACTAAGTTTTTTTGTGATTCTGGACTGCCTGGGTGCTCTGATCTCTGATGTTTCTGTGTGAGTGCTTCCTCCCTCACCAGTGCGGCCTTGAACATCTAACACCACGAGCTACAGAGAGAGAGACAAAGACTGAGCAGATTTAACTCCTTCTTAGCAACATGAAGCTTCCAGAGCTTAGCCCTTCTCTGAGAGAGTAAGAAAGGACAGAGTGAACATAAAGAAAAAAACAGCATGAAGTCACTAAAGCAAGAGTGAAAAGACTATTGGGACAGAGGGTTGAAGAGTTGGTTGTTCCATTCTTACTTGAGCCATGGAAATGAACTCTATATTTAGATCATTCCTTTAAATCATGGGAAAGATATGCATTTGGGGAGATGATTGTTTTAATTCGTGTGTAGATTTGAGCAAAGGTGTTTGTGATGAACTAAGTAATATCCTATAAGATGCTTGAACAGAGATAAAGATGAGAAGCCCCCTGAGCCAGTGAAGAAGTGAGAAGATATCTCTGTACTTTGAGGTGAATAATCCTTTGCTTTAGAGTTATTCATCTTTAAAAGGCGACACCCCAGTATGCAAAAGTCTAAGACCCATGACCCTTAAGCAGCTTGGGAAACTGCTCCTGGGAGGGTCACAAAGGCAGGTTTCTCCGGGCGGTTGTTTTTGTGACAGTTTAAAACCCACAAGAGAACTGTTCTACGTTGTCAGTGGGATCCATGACTCTAGAAAATACTCTTCGCCTAAAGAATTGATGAAAGACTATTGTCAAATAGTGAAACTGACTGAAAATTACAAGTTTTGTCTCTTTATGTTGTTTTGTAAGAAAGTAAACAGTTTGTAAGGGGAGGGAAGAGTGTTTTTAGAGTTTCATTCTGTTTTACTTTTTTTTCCAACTTTCTTTTTTTTCCTATTCTTTTAGTGTCTGTTAATAAAACTATTTGTTAATTTTAAAGTTGAGCCTGCTTTGTTTTTCTCCTAGTCTCTCTCCCACAGAAAAAGAGTGAGTACTAAGATCAAAATTTAGTGAACGTGAAACCACTACATTTACTGGTGTTTCCGCCCGGTTGTCGAAATTAAAACTATTACGCCCTGTCACCTCCCATTCCTCGCTTTATATGCTAATTGGCAAAACAGGCTATTAAGCATGCGTACTTTGTTTTCTAAAATGAGTAGAGGGTCTCTTCTGGGGAGGGGTCACCCAAAATGAGGAAGTAAGATGAGTCTTCCTCATCCTGACCTTTCTACCTTTTCAATGCATTCGTGACAAATGAATCCTTGGCAGAACTTATAGTTTCCTGTGTTGAATGGGTCCTTTAAGCAGGAAATCTGCAGCTATCTTATGTCCTATTTACCACATTTTGTTTTTCATTACAAGCACAGCTACATAAACATAAACATGCCAAGAAATGAGTTACAAGACCCGGGGTAGCTTATCTAAGATCCGGCTTCTGTTAACTGTGAACAAAGATTACCTATCTACTTCAGTTAATTCAGCAACTTATTATCTTAACTTTCCTAAAATCTCTAATTCTTCAAAATTAATGTCTCACAATTCAAATAAAACATTGTGAGAGGTAGACAGATATGATCAAAATCTTTCCCAGACAAGGAGGTCAGTCTCTGACAAGCCTTGACAATCAACATGGCCATAAGTTCATCTTGCATGGAAATAGTCTTGGGCATATTATTAGGCAAAAAGACCCGTTCGATAATTAGTAGAGGGTCTGTTTTTTCTGAGTCCCACTGAAATATTAAGGCATGAGGTTTCCTTCTGGGGTTTAAAATGATTAGCCAAAGTGGCAGTTCTGGAGCCCACAGAGCTGATTGCCTCTGAGAGATAGCATCAGCCACTTTCTGAAGCCCAGTCTGCGCTTCTTTGTTTAAACATCTAGGTGATAAAAGGTCAGGCTCTCCCCCCCAGGAAGGCAAGCAATGGCTCCAAATCTGCATTTGAAATCCCAAGCAAGGGACGAACCCAATTTACTGTTCCCACCAATTTCTGTGCATCATGTAAAGTTTTAATTTCAGTTGAAATTTGCAAGGATTGTGCCCAAATAGAATGCATGCCTGTTTGCCAGCCCAAATATTTCCAGGAAGATGTCTTTTGAACCTTTTCAGAAGCAATGGTCAGGCCCACTGATGTAACAGCCTGGCAGACAGCCTGCACTGCTTCTTCCATTTGAACCACAGTTTCTGCAGAGATAAGAATATCATCTGTTATAGAGGATACATAGCAAATTTAATATAAAGTAATTTTATTTTGCCATTTAAAAACAGTCTGAGACAGCCACAATAAAAGAGACAACCTCTATCCCGGGTTATTGAAGTTGAGTGAATGCAGGGACTGCCACAAATGAACCTATCCCTCCCCGTTCAGAAACTCCTAGGTTCAGGGAGCAGTTTTTATACAGTTTTTCTTCCTTGAGGCAATTCTATTGTTAGTTTGTGCCTGCTGTGCATATTCATGTACTTTCTTTCTTTTGCTGCTTGGTTTTGAATCCTTTTCCCAGCAGTATCAAGGGCTTGAATTGGGTTCCGAGAAATCAACACTGGGAAGCTGATAGGTGACATCTCCGGGTTTCCCACTTCTAGATCTATATAGCAGACCCTCCCTTGATGGATGGGGCATCTCCTGTCCAGCCAGTCCTTTTCTGTTATAAATTTGGACTTTGCCCTGCAATTGTCTGGAATCTTTACAGTTGCAAGTTAGTTTCGGCAGCCAGAAATGTCCCCACAGTTTTTGGAAACCCTAGCTTGTAACATAGTTTTTAGCTTATAACATAACACACTTGAAACACTAATTTATTTCAAAACATATATCACATCATCCATATAATGATACAACTGTTAGGAAAATTAATCCACGAACACCAGACATTTATATCCAAAAAGGAGACAGAGGAGTCCTTTTACTTTATTCGAATAAAAGGAGAGGCCATGGGGCATTTCCCCTGGGGTCTCTCAGTTTTTCGGAGGATGCAGCCTCCTTTTTATCTTAATTTCCCGGCTGCATTTCCCTCTCTCTTTCCCCATTGGCTGAGGTACTTGAGAGGTACAGACTTCCCGAAATGCCTAAGATTCCCCTTTTAATGTATAACTCCCCCTTAATTTTTAATTTTTATGGGATTTATGGGTTTTTCCCCATTGTTGCTTTCATCTTTCAATATTCAATTTCATTTACAAACAAACTTATGGTTTGTTTGTAAAGGCAAGTATCTTCTTTTCCATTCATCAATCAGTAGAATCCTTCCCATTGTTTCTCTTATCTCTCAGTGCTAGTTTTATCTACTAGCAGACTCAGGGCTTCTTCGTAAAGACAAATCTCATTCCTCTCACAACAAAACATCAGGCATTCTTTCCCGGACCGGACTCAGTTTTTGCCATGTACCACTGGCATATGGTGGAGCTGTCCAGCATTCCTTGAGGCAAAACCAACAAATGATATCTATTTAGTGGTGCTTGCATATTAATGCTTGGCACAGAAAAGCTAAATTTGGGTGCATCGTCTGGTTGCAGCAGAATATCAAAAAAACAATCCTTTAAATCAATTACTGTTAGATGCCAATTTCTAGGGATCATGGAAGGGGAATGGAGCCCCGGCTGTAGGGGTCCCATTCCCTCAATTGCCTCATTTATTTTCCTTAAGTCATGCAACAGCTTCCACCCCCTAGATGGCTTTCTAATTACAAACGGGCCAATTCCAAGGGCTATTAGATGGCATTATATGTCCTTTTTTCAGCTGTTCTTTTACAAGTTATTGTAATACGCGCAGTTTTTCTAATGACATGGGCCACTGGTCTACCCAAACTGGATCAGAGGTTTTTCAAGTCAGTTTGGGGGTGTCATGTGCCCCAATGACCCTTATACAAAATTCAACTGCATGAAACTTCCCCACTGAGATAGAACATCTCTCTCCCACAAAATCAGCTGTGCAGACAGCACAAAAGGCCTGACAGTAACTACCCTTCCCTCAGGCCCTGTAATTTGCACCAGGTGTTGGCTCTGATAATTTTGACTGTTCCCACCCACCCCTGAAAGGACCTGGGGGACAGGGATTAATGGCCAATCATTAGGCCATTGACTTCGGGAGATAAGACTAATATCTGTGTAGGTATCAATGAGCCCAGTTAAAATTAACTCCTTGCCTTTCAGAGACACTTTGCATTGGCATGTGGGACGCTGAGAAGTGATGTGTTGTGTCCAGAAAATTTGTGGGATCCCCATTGAACCAAACCAGCCTCCCCTCTGTGTAGTTATCGGGGGTATGGATAAAGGGGCTGCCGGGAAAAGTACAAGCTGAGCGATTTTGCTGCCTGCCGGGATCATGCAGGGAGGCTGTGGAGTCCAAGCCCTGATTTTTATTTCCCCAACCATGTCAGAGTCAATAACTCCCAGTAAAACAAAAAAATTCTTTTACTGATGTAGAAGATCTATCTAAAAGCAAAGCATGGTAACCCGGTGGCAAAGGTCCATAAATCCCTGTGGGGAGACAAAATACTGAGCTACCGGTCAACGTTACTGTGTTACTGGTTGATACATCCAATCCGGCACTTCCTGGAGTGGCTACACGTAGTTCTGCGATGGACCGGGTGGTGGGGGCAGGGATGGCTGAATGCTGAAGGTTGGCTCTTGCAGCTGCTGCTGGGTAGGCTGTGGGACTTGTGTCTTCACGCGTTGCCATCTCGCGCTGCTAGATGAGTTTTCCTGTAAAGGCTGGCTATTTTTGTGACATTTAGAGTGACAGGAATTAGCAAAGTGAGGACCTTTCCGGCAGCGAGGGCATACACTCGATGTCTTTGGTTTTTGCGCCTTTCAGCAGTCTTTTTTAATGTGCCCGGGCTTCCCGCAGCCAAAGCAAACCAACTGCTTTCTGGGTATTATTTTCAAAGTGGCAAAAGCATCAGCTATGCCTTGTCCCGATGTCACCTTAGTTTTTCTGAGTTTTTTAAAGCCTTTTGATTGTTCATAAAATGGAGTCAGACTTTTTAGCTACTGTACAATATTAGTAGCAGTTTTTGCCTTTTCTCACACATGTAACATAAAGAAATCCTTTGTTTTTCATTCCCTGTCCTTTGTTTGCATATTTCTAACCTGAAAACAATTGTAACTGACAGTTAGTCTGGCCATTTGGCTGGGAGGTGATAACTCCAGAAGCCAATCCACAGCCAGACCCAAAAATGTATAAAAAGTAAGAAATAAACAGGCAGAGGGGCTCTCAGGCTTGGCTCAGCCTTAGGCTCACTCAGAGGAACATCTCTGCGCTGGAAATCTCTTGTCTCCGTATAGTTGCTTTGCGTGTTGCGATCACAGTCCCACGGCTTGGTATGTTACTGCTGTAGTATGCTGCAATGTCCCCAGGAGGTTGCAAGCTTCAATCATTTGAAGCAGTGTGGGCTCAGGTTCTGGGGACAGGGTTTTCAAGAGGCATTTTCAGTCCTCATTGGCATTTTCTATAGCCAGTTTGAGGAGCACAACTTCCCTGGCTTGATCATTATCAATCGATCTTTCCAGTGTTTGTTTTATCTGTCCACAAACTGCATATAGGGTTCTTGGGGAGCCTGTTTGATATTTATGAAGGATTGTTGTGTGGTTTTGGCATCAGACACTTTAAGAAATGCAGAACGAGCTGCCTCCGTGATCCCTTCCAGGGCTTCTCTTGGTAAGGCAGCCTGGCCATTAGGGTCGGTATGCACCCCTTCCCCCACTAAGTGGTCAATAGTTAAGGCAACCAGGGCTTGGTTTGCGTGCCCTCCATATGTTGTTAAGTTCTCCAGTCTTTTTTTCCATTGTGCCATGAATATTGCATATTGCATTGGTGTGAGCAAAAGGTTTGCCAAAAATTTGACGTCATGAGGAGTCATGAGGTGAGTAGTGAAAGTTGCTCTTAATAAATTACTGAAGTAAGGGGACCCCAGATCATAATCTGCCACGGCACGGCACAGTTCTTTAATTTCTGAGTGGCCCAAGTGCTCCCATTGTGTATTTCCCCCCCTCGGGCCGAGTCACATGGGGGCTATGAAAATTTCTGCCTCAGTATCAAAGTCTCTGTCCTTAAGGGCTTTCTTTTTTATCCGTAACCAACTGTTATGCATATTTGAAGGGAATAAGTCCAGATCTTTTTTGGGGCCAGGGTCGAAAGGCTCTCCGTCACTGCTAGAGTCAGTGTCTGCATAAGCAATTAGTGTTCGGCAGCTCTGGGGTCGCTGGTGGGATTGTGGTAGGGCTGTAGGTGGCAACTGGGCACTATCCCTGGCGACCGTCAGGGAGGAGATGTGGACGGGGGATGGGGAGCGGGACCTGGGCAGATCTTGGTTTAGCACGGATACGGGGGCCATCTCCGCGGTAACCTCACAGGTTGCCTCACTCCCCCCCTCTTTTTTAATCGCGTCCATGACTGCCCTCCAAGCAGGGAGCAAATGTAGCTCTGGCTCATGGCCAGGCAGCGTAGCCAGGTCATAGAGTTTTACACCAACCTTGTCCCAGTAGTGGAGAGTAAAAATAGAAGAAGGGGTGGTATCAGGGAACATGCCTGACACCCATCGCAGGAGCGACTTAAGGTCCCGCTTATGGATGGGGGATCCATGCTTGCTCAGGAGGTGTAGCGTGGTTTCATAGACGTCTCTCTTGTCGGACTTGTCCTGTCCCATACTTTTAGTTCCCCTGGCTCACCGGTCACGACGCAGCGTACAGGTGATTGTGGGCCAAGCGCGGTTCTCTCACCGTCACGATCAGTTCGGTGTTGTCAATTGCCATCAGCCATCCAGTCGTTCTCTGATCACACGGAGCACCAATTATTGATGATTGATAGAGAGACGGGAAGACTGATTCGGTGATCAGAATTCGATTTTACTCAGGTTTCCCAAAAGCTTATATACCATTTCAGGAAAGTTAATAATTTTCCACTAAAATAATCAGATTAAAAGATCATACAGACAACTCATACATTCACATGTTTTGCTTGCAGAGGGTTGATTGAATCTCTTCTCTTCCTGTAAGCAGGTTTAATCCCATCTCCTGTAATCTTCAAGGCTTTGTTTGTTCCTGCCATGGCATCTTGGTTATCAAACCAGCCATGCTAATTAAGTCTGTCTTACTCTCTGTCTTGTGTATTCCCACAGGAATGGATTTCCCAGAGAAGCTGTGGCTGCCCCTGGAACCCTGGAAGTGCCCAAGGCCAGTTTGGACGGAGCTTGGAGCAACCTGGGGTAGTAGAAGGTGTTCCTGCCCATGGCAGGGGGTGGAATAGGTGATCTCTAAGGTCCCTTCCAACCCAAACCATCCTGGGATTCTATGGGATGACTGGAGAAGGTGTGAGGTGAGAACACCTGGAGCCACCAGGGGAAATAATGTGGCTTTGTACCGTCTTCCAAGGAAAAACCATTTCAAATAGCAACAGCCAAATACCCAGAACTGATCCTTGCAGATGACAGATCACCCGCACTTCCATGTTTCCTTCTCATACCACCTTTGGCTATTTCCCATACAAAGATGAAACCCTGCCATGCAGACAAGGTGCATTTCCTGGGAGCCGATTCATTTATTTTCCCTCCGACATGACAATTATTACTTTCTGTTGCACACTCTCCCCTTGCTGCCTTGGGCCCATCATTACCATGCAGAGCGCATGGGCTCTTTAGGAGCTGCTAATATTCATTAGCACTCCAGGTCCTCCCACAGAGCCAACCTCTCCTGGCTCACTGTCATTCTCTCCCTGACACAGGTGGCACTGCGAGCTGAAAGCTGCCGAATTCTGATGGTGGCTTTGCCGAGTGACGTCAGAGCCTGATTCACCCTGGTCCTTCACAGTTGACCCCAGAGACATGAGGAGTCTGGGGTGGTTATTATTCAGATTCCTCTTGAGCTCCAGAGGTTTCCAAAGGGTTTCTCGCTTGCTGTCCTGTGCAATCCCATTGTCATGGTGACCAGCCTGGCTCCCATATAAAGTCTGAGTGTGTCCAAGCTGGCCCTTTTTCTTCCAGATGGAAGAGCAGGTAGCACTGCTGAGGGGCAGACCAGGCTGGCCAGGCCCTGCCACTCCCCCCTGTTGGGGGGGAGCAGGCCCTGGTCTGGCCGTGATTCCAGGCCCCCCATTGGCTACCGGGGGAGGGGGGAGGGGGGGGCAGGGGAGGCTGCAGCTTAACATCTAGTGAACTTTTAAAGCCTACCCCTGAGCTGGCCAGGGCCGGGGGAGATGTTCCTCCCCCAGGAGCAGCCCCGAGCCCGGGCTGAGCCCACCCCATGAAACCGAACCCGGGCTGGGCCCACCCCATGAAACCGGGGGTAGGCAGGAGGCCCCCCTTTGATCCTGGCTGCTGAGATCCATGACTGCCTGAGCTGCTCTGATCTCTCAGCATGAGTCCCCCCCCATCACAGTGGCCTTGAAATCTGACACTATAAGCAGCAGCAGAGGGAGAGAGGACCTGGGCAGATTTAACTCTTTCCTAGCACAAAAGAAAATTTCCAAAGCCCTAACCTTCTTGAGGGAAAGGTCAGAGTGGGAAATACTTAAAGAGACAGTATGAAGATACCAGGGTCCGTGAAAGAGAAGTTGTATTCTAAGTGTAATAAATGATCAAGCCCAATTTCGTGAATCAAAATATAGAGTTTTATTTTGAGACTTAAACTCAGTCTCTAACAGCCACAATTAAAAGGAACAGCGTCGAACCCGGGTTTCAGCACTGGGTGAACACAGAAACAGACTCTATCGCTCCAAATCTACCCTGTTCACGAAGTGTGTCTTGAGCTGCTGGTTTTTATACAGTCTTTCGCTAAGGATGAGGAGTTACTTTACTCCTTGTAACTCCTCGTGTCCCTTCTGCTTCATCAGATATTCATGTCCATGTCTCCGATCAGTTGAATAGATTTCCTGGGGTGGAACAATGTCTTGATTGCTTTCTCCGGAGTGGTGTTTAGAGATGTAAAACTCGGCTGGAGCAGATAAGATACCTATCTGGTGTTGATCGCTGCGTCATTAGCAGGTTCATCTGGGGGGGGGGGGGGGATGACACGTCTTATCTTGTTACTCCTTCTATTCACTGAGTAAACAAGTGTTCTGATGGTTTCCTGGCAGAAACCCCCCTGTTTCTCAATCCTCCGTGTCCCCCTCACATTCCGCTCTTCAAATCCCAAGTACATTTTATATTTTACAAAGTTTAATTCAGACCGAACGTGAATTAACTTTATATTACATATCACACTAAGTGAGGAAGAGATGACAAGTTACCTTAGTCCTAGGCTGAAAATCTCCTATAAATTGTGGTAACAGACTGTAATGTGAATATGCTAGAGTATTCCTTTAAATCATGGACAATATGAATTGGGGAGACAATTATTTGGATTTGTACATTTGAGCAAAGGTATCTGATTTACTGAGTGAATATTGAATTAGAAACTGTGATCTGGTGATCCCATGAGATGTTTGAACAGAGAGATGAGAAGCAGCCCTCTGCACCAGTGAAGAAGTGAGAAGACATCTCTGTTCTCTGAGATGAAGAATCCTTTGCCTTTGGAGGTGTTGATCTTTAAAAGGTAACACCCCAGTATGTGTAAGTCCACAGCCCATATGTAGTCACAGGAAAGGCTACATGATATGGGAGGTTTACAGCTGTAGAAGTTCCTGGGCGGGCTGTTTTTGCGAGAGTTAGAAGCCACAAGCAGACTTTCCCTTGTAGAAAGTTACCAGAACAAATCAAGAGAGACTTCTCTCTCTCAGAAGACTGAATGAAAGACTATTTTATAGGTGGTACTGACCTAGAGTTCTGAGTTTTGCCTCTACATTGTTTGTGGAAAAGTTAACACTTTGTGGTGGAAGGAAAAGTGTTTTGGAAGTTTCATTTTTTGATTCTTATTTTTCTTCTTTTTGTGTGTGTTAATAAATCTATTTGTTTATCTTTAAGTTCAGGCCTGCTTTGCTTCTCCTGATCCTATCTCACAGAGGGAAAGAGAGAGTAAACACTCAAACCACTACACTAAGTTCGGCAAACGTAAAACCACTACATGATTGGTGTTTCCGCCCAGTTACGAACTTAAAACTAGAACACCGACACAACCTGTTTGTGGAGTCACTGCATTCATTAAATACAAAGAAACTGAGAGAACATAAATTTTGCATTATCGTTTTACTCACATCTCCCAGACTAATTGTTTCTTTTGGTGGACTTCTGTGCTGGCTTGAAAGCTAAACCAGCGAGAGACTCCAAGTCAGAAAAACAATTTAATAGGAGAGGAAAAAAAAAAGTAAAATAAAATAAGACAAATGCAATTGTACAAAAGATCACTGACGGAGTCAGAATATAACCTGATACCCTGTGGTGGTGGTAGCAGTCCAGATGAAGTGGTCTTATTGAAGCCGTGATCCTGTAGAAAGGTCTAGTAGCTCTTGTCCTCTGGGAATCCAGTGTAAGGCTCCTGTGCTGTCCCAAATCCCAGATTATATCCAGGTGGGAATGCTTGGCTCCTCCCCCTGGGCAGAGCATCTCACAATGGGTTGATATAATTCTATGAGTCTTGCAAGGGGTTCTTGATTGCCCATTAAACAGAGAACTCCTGCAGGGAGTTACCTATGAGTCATGCAGCAGGGCATTGATGGGCCATTAACAGAAGATAGTCCAGAGGGAGAGGGCAAGGGAAACACTGCCCAACCTAGTTTCAACAGCTCATGTAGATGGTGATGGAATACATACTTTGGGTACATCTTACATTGTAACCTAGGACAACTTCCAGTGCCCTGAGCAGACAGGTCCTTGGAGCCACTAATAACATTTCTTTCTCCTCTGTTCAGCCTGTAATTATCTTTCTCTCCCTTTTATCTCTTCTTCTCTGTAGCAATAAATTTGTTTCTTCAGTAGTACCTCAGGATGTCTGACCTACAAGAGAGATGCCCAAAAGTATGTGCTGCCACCAAAGCAGGAGACATCTCCAGTTGAATTTTAATGGGATGTTGTCAATTCAACAAGAAATCTGCTTTTTCTTGCTGGTCAGATGAAAACTTCCAGGCATGGGGAAGTTGGTGACAGAGGAAAGCAGGAGTGCTGCTGCCCAGGGAAGTCCTCCGTGGGCACTAGGTGCTCATGGGCTGGATGAAGTGAGAGGAGATGGATCTTGCTTACAGAATTTCCCAGGATCACTCTTGCCGCACGGTCCACATGGCCAAGGGTAGTGTGGTGATTATGGAAAATATTTTGATATTGTCATATTTCACTTCATGAACTGGACAGGGACACATGAAGAACACTTCCCTGCTGGCAGGTTTTATCTCACTTTAACTGGGTCACTCTAGCACCAGCTCACCATCACCCCCAAGCCCCTTTCCCTCTCCTCCCTGGATCTCTATGTCAGTGCAGGAGCACCCTTGGCAGAGGCACCATTTCATCTCCACTCCTGGTTTGCTCCGGGTCGCTTCTGCACTCTTTAGGAACTCACTGTTGTCGTCGAGATGGCCACAGCACTCAAGAGTGCTTCTTTAAAAACTTCAGAGGGCTCCAAGCATCAGTACCTTGTTATCTGTCTTTCATACCTTTTCTATGTTGCAGTCCCATGAGTAGCTCCACACAGCTCTGACTCTTTTTTCTCTTTCTACCTTCCTTCTGCAGTTCCAGCTCGCTCCTTCCTTTCCCTAGCACGGCTGCCTTACCCTGTCTGTCCCTCACATGACCTCCTGTCCCTTCCTTCTCACAGCACGACCAGCAGACTCCAACTAACTCCTCTAACAACTAATTCACTCTTTTATCACAGCCATAGCTGTGAGGGCAAGGCCGTTCCCATTCTTTGATAATTAACACAGCTGCAATGTATGGGGGGCAAGATTGCCTTTAGCACTATCGCTGTCTTCCCACAACTCGCCTCATTTCTAGGCTGCTTTTGATTACCCTGAGCTTTTTGGGGAATGATACAAGCTCCTGCTGAGGTGATTTCAGCCCAGAAATATCCTAGTGTTCTAGGGTGACTTTATGATGCTTGTATCCCCAATCGTCTGTTCTGTTTGTGCTGTATATTGTGTTCTGTACCCTTAAGACTGGTTTTGAGAGCAAAGCAGGGAAAGAAGCAGCGTGCAGTTTGTTTTGAGAAAACAGTGTTCACTCCTACACATTCTTTCTCTGGAATGTGGTTCGTCTGAGGCACAGACAGCAGCAGGACAGAGATCTTTTTGCTTTTAGTTTCAGCTGGCTAGGGCAGAGAAGTTCCCTGGGTTGTTTTTGGGGTTTTTTTTTCCTTTTTCTTGGGACTGTTTAAACCTGCTTTGGACTGAAAAACCCAGAAGAACACCAAGAGCTTGCACCTGGGGCCCACCAGGACCTGGACCTCCGGAGGGACTGATAAAAGACTGGGAGAGCTGAGCTAACCCATGGCAAGGACTTTCTGAAATTGCCATCTCACTTCAGAGCAATGAAAGGTTTTATTGTTTCATATTATTCATTCTTTGTGCTTGTGGGCAATTTTGTTTGTTAAATAAATAGGTTTTTTTCACTTTTCTCCGAGGAAGTTCTTTCCCAGACCAGTCCCCAGAGGGACCCTATTCAGGGGTTTTCTCTCAAATTTGCCCTAAACCAGGACACCTAGGAAGAGGTCACCTTCCTTTTCTGGATTCTGGACTACCTCAGGCTGCCAATTTTAGCAGTGCCAGAGCTGAGGGTTTGTTCTTTATCACCTTCCAACCCCTTGTGCTCCATAAACACCCTGGGCTTGACCTTAGAACATCCCAATTAATATCTCTTTGCATCTGTATTGCACAGAAAATAGATAAAATATCCCAAAACCCTAAAGTATGTTGATCTTAGAGAAATTAGTGAAGGCTAAGTAGCTCCTTTGTGTTTTTCTACCACCAGACAGATGTTAATCCTTAATGAATTATGTTTGCCTGAATCCAGGAGCACCATTTATCCCTTGTGACCTTTGCTGAGTTAAGTGTTATAAATAACTACTCTTAATGTGCAGGCAGTGTCCAAGTGCTTTTTATACTGATTTGGGAACAATCACAAACTAATTCCCCACAAATAATTCCTCAGATATTTGAATAAAAAGAAGACTGCATTTGTATATCTGCCTAGAAGGAACTCATCTCCCTGAAAAATATTCTGGTTTGCAAACTGTGTTAGTTAGTGGCTTTAGCACAGTCACTCACACAAGAAATTATGCTAATCCATGTGTGAGATTTCATTTTCCTTCAAAAAGAATGGAAGCACAGTAAGACACAGAACAGCCCAAACGACTGCAGGGAGAGGCGCTGCCCTGAGGAATGATTGCAGGATCTACTCAAATAAATCATGGTTTGTTAGGGAAAAATAGTAGGCAGGTTTAAATCAGATATAGCTATGGACAAGTATTCAATAAACAAATAGAATTCAGGATTTAATTAGAATATGCAGGTGTTGTGTTACATATGCAGGACTTACTGGGCTTGGCTACTGAAAAATAACCACTTGGAAATATCCAAGAGAGAATCACAGAATCCCAGAGTGGTTTGGGTTGGAAGGGACCTTGAAGCTCATCTCATTCCCATCCCACCCCCCCTGCCATGGGCAGGGACACCTTCCACTATCCCAGGCTGCTCCATGCCCTATCCAACCAAAATAGCTGAAATACAACTTAAAATGGCATAGACAATTTGGCCAATGCACCCCACATATCCTCACAACCAACACAGTGGAAAATAATGCAAAAAATCCTAGGATTTTGTGATTTCTGGGCTATTTAATTTTGGATTCAATGAGGAGGACATGGAGAAGCTCAGTGTGGCCCTGTCACAAGTCACCTGAGGTGACCTGCAGAGCTCAGATCCAGAGTTTGCTCCTCACCAAGTGAGACAAACCCAGTGCCAGCACCAAGTACTAAATATTTCAGCAGTGGGGATGTGATGCCTTGGCCAAAACCCTGAGTCCTTAATTGCCAGCTTTGACTGTTGTCTCTGTTTGAATAAGACAATCAAGCTGTGCTTTAAAGCAGCTTTTTAGTCAAAGGAAGATACAAATATTCTCATGTCTGCGAAGGATCCCATCAACTGAAAAAATAATGAGAAAGCTTCTCCTGAATGAAGCCTGGGCTGGATTGTGAATCTTTAATGTGAATTTCTTCATCTCCTGTGGTGGTGCAGAACTGTTTTATTAGGTTTTTATAAGAAGTTTATGTTATGGTTCATTTCACTGTATCCCCAATTCTGTATCCCTTTTGTGTTGTCTGTATAATAAGGTGTTTTGCGTCAGTCCTCCCACTCCTCACCTGACTTGTAACATCCCTTCTGTCCCAACCTCCCTCTCTGGGGCAGCTTGTCTATCACTTTGAGGGGCCCTCCCAGGTTGCGAAATCTCAGGGAGAGGGCTTCAGGTGATAGGCCCCCTGGGGGAATTCCTTTCCTCTGGATTTTAGTGGTCCAAGGCTTGGGGGTGGGCACACCTTGTTACCCCCTGAATCCCCTGATTTGTTGTCTTGTTGTATCCTCCCTGGAACTCCTCCCCTGCTTATAGGGGGTAGGAGGGAGGAAAAAACTCTCTCAGTCTCTCAGCCGCTCAGCTCTCAGCTCGGAGCTCTGAGCCTCTCTGCTCCTCAGCTCTTGAGCTAATAAACATCTTTTAACCTGCTAAGCTGAGAGCCAGCCTTTTCTCTTCTGCTGCTGTTGGCTGTCACTATACTATTGGGTCCAGCTGCTAAGCCGAGAAGCCTAAACGAACGGGGACCTTCTGTGGCCGTGTTGACTCGAGCTAGCCAGAGGTCATCTCCCGCCCGGTGCGGGATGGAACCAGACACAATCTCCTTTCAACACTCAGCAAATTCACATCCTCTTTGACAGAGTAGACATTTTCATGAAGTATTTATAGCAGCCAAGCAAAATAACCCAATTTCCTTTTTAACAAAGGTTTTTGGGAGGCAGCTCCCAAATCCCAGTCTTTTTTACTTACACTATAAACAACAAAGAGATCAAATAATAAAATGGAACTGCAATTACACTGGTTTTTGCAGTGGAGAATACCTTCTTTTGTAAGAAGGTCTGGGTAGATTCTGGCTGTTCTGTACAGCTCAATTATTTATGAGTCAGGAGGAGAAGAGAGAACTGGGAAGAGCTGAGGGAGGAGGAAAGAGCAAACCCAGACACTCTTGTGTCATCAAAACACAGCCCATTTCCTGGGCACGTCCCCAGCATGGGGAGAAGGGTTTATTCTCCAGGGAAAATGGGTTCATCAATTGATAAAATTCACTGCGTGACACAACTGACAGACTTCTCTCAGAAAAACAGGGTGGACAAAGATTCTCCATCCTACGGGTGAGTTCCTTTCACTTGGTGGAAAAAGTCCTGCTGGCTGGAGACCCTTGGAGGGCCACTCCTCAACCTTCCTTTTCCAGTGGCTCCATAGTGGCTGAGCCCTGGTGTTGTCCCTCCTGACACCACAAATATTCCAGACTTTGGATGGATTTTCTGTTTCCTACAGGCTTGTGACTCATGATCTGCTGCCATTAAAATGGCTGGGTTTACCCAGTGGCAGAAAGATGAGATTCTACAAATGTGAATCCTCTGCTCCAGCTTCTGCATTTTATAATTCACTTGATAATTCCCCATTTAAATTACTCCAATAAATGTGGCTTGCTGGTCAGTTTAGCAAGATGAGTGTTTCTGGTGAGGTCAGCGCAAGACAAATAAGCAGGTTTCAGTAAAATGACTCATAACATTTAATAGAAATTATTAAAAAAATCATAAATGAGTGTTGCTTCCCACTAATTGCCCATTTACAGCCGTTATTCCCATTGCTTCCTTCAGGAGTTTTACCAGTCAAACCTTTAAAAAAATATACAAGGAGCTTAGAGAAGATGTTTGTTATGATTGATTGGATGCAGATGTCTATAAAAAGTGGAAAATGGGAAAAGGAGAGCAATATCTGAGTTTTTCTGGCTTTTATGGGAAGCAGAAGACCCGGCTGCTGTCGTTCCTCTGCCTGAAGGCAAAGATTTCCACTACCAGTGAACCAGTCTCATGGGCAGGGAAAGAGATAAAAATTGGTCCTTTGTACAATGTTCAGCCAAGATAATTAATTGGTGATTGATTCAGGAGAAATCCAACTCATTTGAAGTCTACGGTGATAACATCACGACAGATGGGTTGGAGCAGGGGAAACTCCAGCCTGGCAGGAATGAGCTCTGGGTGTGGGAGCAGCCAGCCTGCCCCAAGGCTTTCCCGAGTATTTCCAAAGCTGGGAATTTTCTGTTTAACTCTCAGGAGGGGCACTTGTGTCCCCATTTCAGCTCCATGTGGCTGCTCCCACCTTGGAGGGCTGAGGCTGCAGCCTTGTGCCTGGTTCTGCAGGGATGGGAATTTTTAAAGGATGTAAACTGTAATTACTCATAAACCACCTCCCTAAGCCACATCTTTCTTTCCATCTACACAATTTTCCCCACTCTGAAATATGATCCAGTTAGTGCTTTGCTGTCACGGGTCTGTCCTGCCCCTATCCTTATGGAAAAATTGGTACTATCGACTCCTGGTTTTCCAGCCCAGCATCCCTGATTGCTGGATTACTCAAAGCATTACTGCTCTATAATCTCAGCCTCCTCCCTCTCCTTCCTCTTTTCCATGCAGCTCTGCTGATCCTCTAACTGGGAGTTCCTCAGTTAACACTGTGCTTTTTTCCTCTCCCAAGCCATCCAGGGTGTGACCGTGGCATGCAAAGAAATCACACGGAGACGAGAGATTTGCAGGGCAGAGTTGCTCATCAGAGAGAGCCCAAGGCCGAGACAAGCCTGAGAGCTTCTCTGCCTGTTTTTTTCTTACTTTTTATACATTTGTGGGTCTGGTTGTGGATTGGCTTCTGGAGTTATCACCTCCCAGCCGAATGGCCAGACCAATTGTCAGTTACAATTGTTTTCAGGTTAGAAATATGCAAACAAAGGACAGGGAATGAAAAACAAAGGATTTCTTTATGTTACATGTGTGAGAAAAGGGGAAACTGCTCCTAATATTGTACAGAAGCTAAAGAAACTAACTCCATCTTATGAACAATCAAAAGGCTTTAAAAAAACTGAAAAAAACCAGGGTGATTTCTCACCCTTTTAACTTTACAAAAAAGAAAAACAGAAAAAGAAAAATGAACAAATTTACAAAGGGAATATATACAAATTCAATCACTGTCTGTGGAGGAATCGTCAGAGTGATCACTCGAGGATTTATCCACTTGGTGACTTTCAAGTTGATCACGGCTTCCTCCTTGACTGTTGGCTGAATTCTGCCTCTGTGGTCGCAGGTCAGGATGGAGACACTTTGAAGGTAGCCAGCGTGTCCCAGTATCTGTGGACCCGCATGCATACCCACGTCCCATAGCGATAAAGTCATAGGGTCCTTCCCATTGCTTGGTGACTAAATATTGGGACCTTGTGTCTGGTTCCGTCCCGCACCGGGCGGGAGGTGACCTCTGGCTAGCTCGGGTCAACCCAGGCACAGAATGGTCCCAGTTTGTTTCGGCTTCTCGGCTCAGCAGCTGAACCCCCAAAAGTGTGACAGCAATGCAGCAGAATAGAAAAGGCTGGCTCTCAGCTTAGCAGATTAAAAGATGTTTATTAGCTCCGGAGTTGAGGAGCAGAGAGGTTGAGAGCGAGGTGCTGAGAGATGTTGCTGAGCGGCTGAGAGAGGTGCTGAGAGAGCTTTTTCCTCCCTCCTGCCCCCTATAAGCGGGGGAGGGGTTTCAGGGAGGATACTGCAAGACCACGAATCAGGGGTTTCAGGGGGTAACAAGGTGTGCCCACCCCCAAGCCTCGGACCACTAAAATCCAGAGCTAAAGGAATTCCCCCCAGGGGGCCTATCACCTGAAGCCCTCTCCCTGAGATTTTGCAATCTTGGGAGGGCTCCTGGAGAAACAAGCTGCCCCAGAGCAAGGGGGGTGGGAAGACTGACACAAAACACCATGTTATACAGACAACACAAAAGGGATACAGAATTGGGGATACAGTGAAATGAACCATAACATAAACTTCTTATAAAAACCTAATAAAACAGTTCTGCACCACCACAGGACCTGAACCTTCGCTCGAGGCTGTTGCACACTGTTTGAAGCCTGCAACGAGAGATGATGGTTCAAAATGACAGGATTATTTGAGTTCTGTGGCACCGTAAGGGGATTGATGGTGTACAAAGCCTTTGCCAACCGACTGTGTGGGGTTTCACCCTGCATTCCCTGTTTTTGTTTCTGAAGAACACGCTTGAGTGTACCGTGAGCGTGTTCTACAATCGCCTGTCCTGACGGAGAATGAGGGATGCCAAAGTTATGTGTCACACCCCACAACTGTAGGAACTGCCGTACCTTCCGTGAGGCATAAGCAGGACCATTGTTGGTTTTCACAGCAGAAGGTATGCCGAGAACGGCAAAGGCCTACCTCCAGTGGGCAATGACATCACGGGCTTTCTCTCCAGTGTGAGCAGAAGCCCACATTGCAGAGGAGAACGTGTCCACCGTGACATGCACATACTTGAGCCGGCTAAATTCAGCGACCTGTGTGACATCGGTCTGCCAAAGCTCCAAGGCTTTAAGGTCTCTGGGGTTAACCCCTGTCAGCAATGGTGCACCAAGGGTTTGACAGTCGTCACACGACTCAACAATCTCACAAGCCTCAGTGGCTATCAGTTGGAACTGCTTCTGCAGCTTATGCGCATTTTGGTGGAAAAACCCATGCGATGCCTTGGCCTGCGCGAGCACATCAGGCTGAGGGGCTACCCATGCTGGGTTAGCCAACTTGTCAGCCCTTGCATTACCTTCCGCTACAAACCCTGAAAAGTTAGTGTGACTCCGTACATGCAGAACGTAGTATGGATGAACTCTGGCTGGAATTGCACACCACAGGACCTTCAATAAATGAAACAAGGCAGGGTTACTGACCTTCAAAACTGAATAACCCAATCTCTGTGCGATGTCAACAACATAGGTGGAGTCCGTGATCAAATTGAAAGGTTCCTGGGAAAATTTCTCAAATGCCATGACAGCAGCCCTTAGTTCAACCAGTTGGGCAGACCCAACCTCATGGCCTTCCAAAACCTGCCACTCAGATCCATCCTGCCAGGTAACAATGGCTTTTCCTGTTTTGCCCGAACCATCAGTGAAGACGGTGGGTCCTTGCACTGGCTCTTGGCTATTTTTGGGTCGTAGAGAAAATTGAGTATTTTTGGCCACTTGCAATAGCTTGTGGCTAAGCAGATGATAAGTGATCTGCCCTGAAAAACCCTCGAGAGCACTTTGCAGCAAAACATTGTTTGCATAGCTCAAATCAAATTCCTCCCTCTGAACCGGGAGTGTGATCTTTGAGGGATCTGCACCCATCAATTGCAAACAGCGTTGCTGGCACTTGATTATCAAGCGCGCAATCAATTCAAACAGCACCGTCGCCGTCTTATGCTGCTGATGAGGCAGGAAGACCCATTCCAAGACCTGCAGAGGATCAGTCCAATCATCATTCCATTGGCCAATGATGCCTTTAGGATGTAAATCAGGAGTGGCAATGAACACAGTGACATCAATGAAAGGTTCAATGCGGTACACCTGGCAAGCCGAAACAGCTTGCTGAACCTCCTCCAGCACATTTCGTGCCTCAGGGGTCAATTCACAACGTGACTTTAAATGTGTCCCCTTTCAACAATTCAAACAAGGGAGACAGTTGTGCTGTGGTCGGTCCCAAGTAAGGACGTAACCAAGTGATAACACCTACCAGCTTCTGAGCATCATTCAGTATCTTCACCAATTGCACAAATTGCACCTCCTGGTGACAGAATTCTGGCCCCCAAATATTTCCAGGGAGGTTGTTGTTGTACCTTTTCTGGAGCCACCTGCAGTCCATGTGAATGCAGAGCATTCAACAACTGAGGCTGTATCCTCAGCAGCTCATCCTGGGTGGGCGCAGCCACCAAAATGTCGTCCATATAATGACAGACGTGAGCATCAGGAAACTGCTTGCGAACTCCAGACAAGGCACGGGCTGCATACCATTGGCATAACACTGGGGAATTTTGCATGCCCTGAGGCAAAAATTTCCATTGATATCGCTGTGCGGGCTCGGCATTATTTATTGTTGGTACCGTGAAGGCAAATTTTGGTCTGTCATCGGGATGCAGAGGGATCGTAAAAAACAATCCTTCAGATCCACAATGAGGACCGGCCAGTCCGCAGGAAGCATGGTAGGCAATGGCATGCCCGCCTGCAATGTCCCCATGCCTTCCATCACGGCACTGACCTTTCGGAGGTCTTGTAGCAACCTCCATTTCCCAGACTTCTTTTTGATACAAAAGACAGGAGTGTTCCAGGGACTGGTAGATGGTTCTAAATGCCCCTGGTCCAACTGCTCCTGTACGAGTACACGAAGGGCGACTAGCTTGTCATGAGGGAGGGGCCACTGGTTCTCCCAGATGGGTCTGTCCACCAGCCACCGTAAAGGAGGCATGGGACACTCTGCACCCTTCATCACAGTGGCCCCAATCAAAAATCCGTTCCCATTCTCACCCCCCATGCAGCCAAAGCATCCCTCCCCCAGAGGTTCTGAGCAATCTCAGTAACATGAGGCCAAATTATGGCCATCTGTCCCTCCGGGTTCGTGATGGCCACGGGATTCTGGCTCACGTAGCATTGCTTCGTTCCTCCTAAGCCCGAGATCGATGTCTTTGCCAGGCTCAAAGGCCACTGTGGGTGCCAAACAGCCAGGGAGAGAATGCTCAAGTTGGCCCCGGTATCTAGGAGGCCGCGAAGGTGAATCTCCGACGGCGTGACACCAGCCATGGACACGGTACACAGCATCTCAGGATGGTCTTTGGTCAGGACAGCAGTCCAGCACACTTGAGGCGGCCCAGTAGAGCCGAAGCCGCCATCACCTCGCAACCGGTCCTCGGTCCTGGAAACAGAAGACTTAAAAGGAACAAGTTGAGCAATTCATGTGCCTTTTGGGATAGTTGGGGTGGGGGGGGGCGTTGTGGAGACCATTGCATGAATCTGCCCTGAAAAATCTGCATCAATCAGTCCCAGGTGCACCATGATACTCTGAATGGTGGCACTGGACCTCCCCATCAGGAAAGCACTCATGCCATCACTCAAGGGACCAAAGGCATCCAGGGGAACCTTGTGTATTTTGTCCGAATCAATCACGACAGACTCGGCTGTGCAGACATCAACACCTGCTGAACCGTGGGTGCTGGCTGCAAGCCTGCTGAGCAGATCTCCATTGGTTGGGGCTGAGGCAGAGACATTTGTGTCGGCACGCGTCTCGCCTTCACGCTCCGTGTTGCGTTTCCCGAACTGACCAGCGAATGACCATTCACGTGCACCATTGCCTTATACACGTCCACAGAGTGATTCGGCCTTCCACATTGTGCACAAAGAAACAAGACAGCCGTAAGCTACTGTGCCTTTCTGCCCTGTTTCTTCCTGGCCCGAGCACCCCATTGCTGCTGGTGCACACCCTGGGGAACGATCTAGGCGGGCTGCACAGCAGCAGCCACAGCCAGCTGCACAGCTGTAGGCACGGCTGGTTGGACCACCGTAGCCACCGTTGATTGGACAACCGTAGCTACAGCAACCATCTGTTTGTTGGAAAGGGTTACCCTCGCACAGGCCTCAACCATCTGCGACATGGATGGTTCCCCAGGAAGCGCCTCAATTATTCTCTTGCAAACAGCATTGCAGTTGCTTCGAGCAAGGAACTGAACCATGAGCTTCCTTGCTGCAGGATCACTCACCTGCTTCTCAACCGCAGCAGTTAACCTCCCTGCAAAGCACAGGAAGGGCTCATCAACTCCCTGGATGACTGTTACAAAGGACTGCTGTGGAGTAGCCAACTGTATGGTCTGAACCAGGGCTGCCATGCCTGTCTGCTGGCACTGCTCCTGGACCAAGGGCTCAAAACCAGCCTGCGCGTCGGCCCTGGTATAATTGCCTGTTCCCATTAGCATATTGGTATTAACCATATGCCTAGGATCACCTGGACCCAGTGTCACATTCTGTTCCACTGCTCTGACTGCCAGCTGAGTCCATTTATACTCAAAGAAGTCATATTCAGCCAGTGGAAAAAGGGTCCGAGCCAAGCTCCAAATGTCAAAGGGCGTCAAAAGACTGGCATTAAAATAACAGAGAACCTGCATCACCTCAGCTGAGCCTAGACCATACTTCCTGACTGCATCACACAGCTCTGGCAAGGCCTGCCAAGCCAAGGGTTGATAGGTGTTATGAGTAGTACCCTGAAGGACAGGGAAGGCCTGAAGACCCTCAGATGAAGCAGCAGCACCTGCCATATCCTGCCCTGTGGGCCCCACAGGGTCAGAGGCAGGCACTCGGCTGGGGACCGACTGCATACCAGACACTGCAGGTCCAGCAACAGCATCAGCAGAATCGCTCAGTCCTTCAACCTTAGCTTTCACCTCCCCCCAGAATCGCCTGCAGTCTTTTGGGCGTACGGTCACCTGACGGGGGGTAGCTTCCACCAGGCTGTGGAGGAAGAGCCAACAGCGTGGGGCCCTTTACTCTTGTCAAAGACCGGCCTCATTCCGGCTGTGTCCCCATTCGTGCTGAACTTAAATACCCCGGCGCCCGCAGCTGCCGTAACACTCACAGCGGGAAGCAGAGGCGGAGCCGGACCAGGCGCTGCTGCCGGGCCTGCCGCATCCGCGGTGGGGCTGGGGCCTGCCAGCAGCGCGGCGGCACCGACCGCCGGAGACCGGTCAAAGGTCTCCACGGCAGGCACACATCCCGGCGCAGCTGGGAAGCTCGGGCTGCATTCAGGCGGAGACAGCGACAGCACCTCGGACACCGCCGGGGTCGTGCTGGCCCCCGCCGGCAGCCCATCAGAGCTGGCAGCGCCGGAGTCTCTCCCCGCCCTGCGAGCACCACCCCCAGCCGCAGCCCATGGGGCTGGCGCAGGGAGCGGAGGGTCGGGGACCTCCTCGAGAAGCATCCCCGTGGGGGGCCGGAGGCCTGCAGGCACCGCCATCCCCGAGCGGAGCGCAGCCGTCAGCCTGCCCATGGGGGCGGTGTCCATCGAAGAACCAACCGGGACCCTGCCTCCGGCGGCGTCCACGCCCCGTGCTCTCTCAACACGCGGCGCGGGGACTGAAGCGGCCAACGCACCCCCCTCCGGGCCTGGCCCGGGTGGCAGGGCGGGATGCTCCGCTTCACCCGGCTCCATCGGATAGGTGATGGACGTGCCCCAGCACGGACACCACACAGTGACTGAATCCCAGTCAAACAACAGTGGGGGCCGCACCCCTGGGCTGTCCCCCCACAGCAACGCCGGAAAAGCATGGAGGGGAGGCGGCCCCCCGCCCCCCCACTCCAGCGGCACCCCGGTGCAGGGACAGGTGGGACCAGCCCCGGGCTCGCCGGGGTCCCGCCCCCCCGCTGCCCGAGCAGCGCCGACGGGCTCGGGACGGGCTCGGGACGGGCTCGGGACGGGCCCCGCCCCGCCCCCTCTCGGAGAGCAGCGCCAGAGCCTGAGAGGGAAAGACCACCCGGCGCAGCGACTGGGGAGGGAGGGGGAGAGTCCGTCTCAGAAGGGAGCTGAAGTTCGGGCTCAGGCAATACTTCTGAGTCTGATATAATGACCCCCCCCTCCTCCAGCCCCCCGTCCAGCTTCGAAATGGGGGAGGCAGCCCATGAGGTCTGCGAGCTGGGGGGATTCGACCTCAACACAGCCCTCTCAAATAACTTCCACTGCACCAACAAGCGTGCAACTTCCTCATCATATTCTGTTTCAAGGGCCTCCATCAGACATTCCCCCAGGAGGGACCACACCTCCTGACTGAGCACAGCATCTGGCGTGGGAAAGAACCCACGCTCTCTGCCCCACGTGAACAGACGCTGAAGCCCCTTCCGAGAGACCTGAGCGTGTTTCCGCTCCAAGAGGTGCCCCCGAAGTTCCAACACCAGAGCGTCCTGCATAGCAGGCACACAACAGGGAAAGAGGGGAAGGAAAACCTCACCAGACTGTTTCTCTCACACGTCTGAGAGTCACCAATTGCGATCGCAACACGCAAAGCAACCACACGGAGACGAGAGATTTGCAGGGCAGAGATGTTCCTCTGAGAGAGCCCAAGGCCGAGACAAGCCCGAGAGCTTCTCTGCCTGTTTATTTCTTACTTTTTATACATTTGTGGGTCTGGTTGTGGATTTGAGACGTTAATTTTGAGGAACTAAGGATTTTTAGGAAAGTTAAGATAATAAGTTGCTGAATTAGCTGAAGTAGATAGGTAAGCTTTGTTCGCAGTTAACAGAAGTCAGATCTTAGATAAGCTACCCCGGATCTTGTAACTCATTGCTTGTCAGGTTTATGTTTATGTAGTTGTGCTTGTAATGAAAAACAAAATGTGGTAAATAGGACATAAGATAGCTGCAGACTTCCTGCTTAAAGAACCCATTTGTAGGGATCCTTAGAAACATTAGTAACTCATATACGAGAGTATAAACAAGAAGACTCGAGTGGCCGGGACAAAGGCGAACTTAGGATAAGAACAAGGAAGTTGGAAGAAGAACAAGATGCCTCAAAAATGTCAACAAGATGTGCTAGACAAAACAATATGACATGGAGATGAAACAAATTGTTAGATGACGCGAAATCATAAACCAATTATATTTAGAATAAAATGCATGAGTGCCGCGTGAACAGATACTATTAACCAATTGTCCTGGTTTGGGGCAAATTTGGGAGAAAACCCCTGTATAGGATCCCTCCAAGGAAGCAAACCCAGGTGGCCCCTCCCTCCAACCAGTCTGGAAAAAAAAACAAACCTCTTTGGAGAAAAGTGGAAAAAACTATTTTACTAAACAAATGTGCATACAAGTATAAAGAATGAATAATATGAAACAATAAAACCTCTCCTTCTGAAGTGAGATGGCAAATTGAGAAAGTCCTTGCCGTGGGTGGAGCTCGGCTCTCTCTCTCTCTCACCAGTCCCAGTCCCTCCGGCGCTGCTGGAAAATGCCGAAGTCCAGGCCCCGGTGGGCCGCAGGTGCAGCCCCCAGTGCTCCCCTGGGTTTTCAGTCCAGAGTAGGTTTAAACAGTTCCAAGAAAAAAAAGGGAAAAAAAACCAGTCCAGGGAACTTCTCTGCCCTAGCTAGCTGAAACTAACTAAAAGCAAAAGAAATCTCTGTCCTGCAGTCTCTCCAAGCCTCCGCCGAACACACCGTCCGGAGAAGAATGTGGAGGAGTCAGGTAGTTTTCTCAAAACAAACTCCGCGTTTCTCCTTGCTCTTAGAACCAGTCTTAAAGGCACAGGACTCAATATACAGCACAAACAGAACAGACGATTGGGGATACAAGCATCATAAAGTTACCCTAGGACACCAATCAACTAGTAACATGTAACGCATGATTGCATGAACAGCCCTGCTGTTTGTATAAAAGACGGCTTGTTAAGCATAATAAACGGAGCTTTTTGCAATCGCATTATGTGTGGTTGTTTCTCCCCTTCACCTGGCCGCGGCACCCATTGAACACAGGAAACTGTAAGTTCTACCAAGGAATCATTTGTCACGAAAGCATTGAAAAGGTAGAAAGGTCAGGACGATGAAGACTCATCTTACTTCCTCATTTTGAGTGACCCCTCCCCAAAATAGACCCCCGACTCATTTTAAGAAACAAAGTACGCATGCTTAATAGCCTTTTTTGCCAATTAGCATACGAAGCGAGGAATGGGAGGTGACAGGGGTATGAATATGCATTTGTATTTTGGATATTCAACACTTTTGTAAATAAAAGACTTTGTAATTACCTGTGAATTTCGCAGTGCGAATTAGGGAATTATCCCGCGTGCTGCCCGGCCGTAATAAACCTACACTTTCTAACTTTAAACTGTTAGAGAGTTTTTGTCCGTCACAGTTGGGTATCGATACTAGATCAATACCCATATTTCTTTAATAAATCAGATTGGCTTCTGGAGTTATCACCTCCCAGCCGAATGGCCAGACCAACTGTCAGTTACAATTGTTTTCAGGTTAGAAATATGCAAACAAAGGACAGGGAATGAAAAACAAAGGATTTGTTTATGTTACATGTGTGAGAAAAAAGGGAAAACTGCTCCTAATTTTGTACAGAAGCTAAAGAGACTGACTCCATCTTATGAACAATCAGAAGGCTGTAAAAGACTCAGAAAAACCAGGGTGACAAGTTAACAGTTTGTAAGGGGAGAGAAGAGTATTTTTGGAGTTTCATTCTGTTTTGTTTTAGTTTTTTCCCTAGCTTTCTTTCTCCATTCTTTTAGTGTGTATTAATAAAACTATTTGTTCATTTTTAAGCTTGAGCCTGCTTTGCTTTTCTCCTAATCTCTCTCCCACAGACAAAGAATAAACACTAAGACCACTACGCTAAATTTGGCAACCAGAATTTGGCGAACATGAAACCACTACAGTCACATTCCAATCTACCAGGCTTTTTCACTGAAGGTAATGCCCAGGCAGACTTGTTAACCTTATCGGTGTAGCATGTGTTGCCTAACAAAATAGAACAAGCTAGGCTGAGCCACTCCTTTTTTCACCAGAATGCTGGGGCTTTAGTGAGACTTTTTGAATTAACTGCAGCACAGGCCTCTGGTTTCATTACTACATGTCCTGATTGTCAGCTTTGCTCCCTTCCTATTGTGAACACAGGAGACAACCCGAGAGGTTTACAGAGCCTACAAATTTGGCAAACAGATGTAACGTACTTTCCTGAATTCCGCCGCTTGAAATTTGTGCATGCTTTTATTGATCCATATTCAGGTGCTCTGTTTGCCTCAGCTCACACGGGAGAGACAGGGAAGGACGTCTGCCAACATTTTGCTGCTGCCTTTGCCACATTAGGAATTCTGCAACTGATTAAGACAGACAATGGACCTGCATACATTTCCTGTAGAGTTGCAGATTTTTTCTCCTTTTGGGGTATCACCCACAAAAAAGGCATACCACACTCACCCACAGGCCAGTCCATTATAGAGCCTGCCCATGGCTCCCTCAAATGTCTTCTGGTTCAACAGAAGGGGGGAGCTGGAGACACACCCGCTGAAAGGCTATGCAAGGCCCTGTATGTTTTTAATTTCTTGAACTGTTCAATGACAAACTTGAATCCCCCTATGACTAGGCATTTTGCATCATCCACATCGCTTTCCTGCAAGGAAAAACCACCAGTACTAATCTGTGACCCAGAATCTGGTAAAATCCTTGGCCCTTACCCTTTGATCACTTGGGGGAGGGGCTTTGCTTGTATTTCCTTAGAAAGAGGACCTTGCTGGATTCCTGCAAAGAATATAAAGCCATTCTGAGAACCCCTACTGTCAGCTGACACCACCAAGCACACGGGAGAGGAGGAAGAGGAGGAACCCCACCCAGACTGCAGCTGCTGACATCTTTTGTTCTACCTGTAAAGGAAACTGTGAACTTTGGGTTTTATGTCAGTATAAAGGGTGTGAAAATTGGTGATATTGCAGATTCCTTTTGGCAAAAGCGTAATGTAAATCAAGTATAAAGCCATTGAAATTTTAATTATAGCAAGCCACAAGAAAAGGATAGTCCTCACCTCCCTATTCTCAGGAGGGAAGTTTTGAGGAAATCTGAAAACAGCCATATTTGCAAAGTGGGGTGCAGACAAAACAACTGAGTGCCTTCGTTAAGGGTTAAGTCTCCTGTAGAATTCCCCCCCCCCCCCCCCCCCCCCAAGTTGCTAGGAGACTAAATGCTGAGTGCTTAACCTGAACAAAGGGAAAAAAAGCCCCGGGGAAGAGAAGGCTGGGGGTGGGGGGTCAGTCGTCTCTCGTCTTCCGGGGAGAGCAGCGTGCGGCCCACGGCTGGCGGCCTGGAGTCCGGGGGTGACGGAGAAGTCTGCTGCTGGGAATTCTACCATCAGTTGGAGCGCCCAGGAAGTCGGAGTTTCTTCGCTGTCCTGCTGGATTTTTTGGGTGAGGCCGGGTCCCGCCGCTGCAGCTCCTTCGGCACTGCCACCTCTGCCTGCCGAGGACACCCCCTGCCTGCGGAGGACAGTCCACGGCTTCCAGCCATCAGCGCCGGAGCCTCCACCGCTCGCCCTCGGGGTTCTTAGCTCTGTTCTACTATTGTTATAATTGCTGTTGTTTTTTGTCTGTCCTGTTATATTTACTAGTAAAGTACTGTTATTCCTTTTCACCATAGCTCTGACTGAAAAGTTTCTTTAATCTTCCAAATTATAATAACACGGAGGGAAGGATTCGAGTTCCTCATTTCCTGGAGAGGCCTGCCTCTCCATAGCAGACACCTGTCTTTTCAAACCAAGACAGCCTTATATTTGTCTGATCCTTGAACAATCTTAAGAAAGGACAAAAAGGGGATAAGCTAAAAGGAGTTCCCTTTTTTTCTCACCACCACATCGTTCAAAACAAACAAACACCATGGGGTTGAATCGGATGCTATGCTTATTAGCATTGCTTACCTTTTATAGTACAGCCTGGACCGTTGATCAACCCAAAACAAATGTTTGGATAACTCTGGCTAATGCAACCAAACAAGATACCTTATGCTTAGCTACCACATCCCCAGAAAAATCCATTTTCAACCTGTCTAGTCTGTTTGCCATTAGATGGCTGGTCAATACCAGAAACTGCCAAAAGCATTGTACAGAGCTCAAATCCCATTGATACATGGAATCAGTGGACTCCTTGCCTTCCTATAACACCCTTGGAGCCACAAGAATTAGAACTCCTGGGTTCTGTAAAAATGGATTTTTGTGTTAATTTTAATTACACAGGTAAAAATCAGTCTAAAGCTCGGGATGTTTCCCTCTATCATCCAGTGTATAAGAATCAGACCTTTTGGTGCAATTACACTTCTGGCAGCCCTTCTAAATCCAGTAATTCCCCCCTGTGGCTGCCACCGGGAATGTTTCTGGTTTGTGGCGATCGGGCCTGGGCTGCCATCCCTTTGCACATAAAGGGAGGTCCCTGTAGTCTGGGACGGCTGACTGTGCTAACACCTAATGAATCCATGATTTTACAGCACAAGTATCCCCACAGAACAAGGCGCAGTTTGCATGCATTTGATGAATACTGCGATGATGAATTGTGTTTGTGGTCTGTGACCCAGATGGATTGGGCTTCTTTGCTTTTGCCAGGACTGGCTGCGAAAAAGGCCTTAAGTCAATTGAATAAGTTAGCCTGCTGGCTGGCAAAACAGATGAATGCCACCAGCTCCGCTTTATCAAATTTATCAACAGATGTTGACAGTGTAAGGCATGCTACTTTGCAAAACCGGGCTGCCATTGATTTCCTCCTCCTGGCTCAAGGCCATGGATGTGAAGATTTCGACGGAATGTGTTGCATGAATCTTTCTGATCACTCAGAATCTATCCATAAAAGCATACAGCAGCTAAAGGATAGTGTGTTTAAATTAAAGGTAGAATCTGGATCTTGGCTAGATAACCCGTTTAGTGGCTGGGGTTTGACAGCTTGGCTAAAGGATTTTTTTAGGATAGGAATGCATGTGATAATTTTAATAATAATAATAATAATAATAATAATAATAATAATAGTTATGATACCTTGCTTGCTTCAATGTGTGCAGAGATTAATTGATAAGGCCATTAAAGGAATGTTTTGGGTTAATACAGGAGGGGGAGATGTGGGAATACACAAGACAGAGAGTAAGACAGACTTAATTAGCATGGCTGGTTTGATAATCAAGATGCCATGGCAAGAACAAACAGAGCCTTGAAGATTACAGGAGATGGGATTAAACTTGCTTATGGGAAGAGAAGAGATTCAATCAATGCTCTGCAAGCAAAACATGTGAATGTATGAGTTGTCTGTATGATCTTTTGACCTGATTATTGTAGTGGAAAATTATTAACTTTCCTGAAATGGTATATAAGCTTTTGGGAAACCTGAGTAAAATCAAATTCTGATCACCAAATCAGTCTTCCCGTCTCTCTATCAATCATCAATACATTCCAGGCCCTCCCCACCTTCACAGGGAGGAATTTTCTCCTAATATCTGATCTAAACCAGCTCTCCTTCAGCCTAAAATTATTTTCAGATCACATCTGCCCAGCTGCACAAGGAACAACTCACTGGGCACTGTGAGTGGCACACAGGAATCTTCTCCACTGCTGGTTTGCTGGGGTTTTTTTTGGTTTTTTTGGGGGGGTGTTTTTTTTTTTTTTTTTTTAATTTAATTCAAGTCTCAGATTTTCAGAGCAGAAAATTTTAATTGGAACAACTTTCACAAGCACAGTGTCTTTCTGCAGTGGTTTTGGGCATCAACAACAATCAATTTCTAAAGCTCGTTATGTGAATTATTTCTGTAATGAGCTCAGGCAGTGTTTGGAGTCACTGCTGCTATTCCAGGTGAGAGCAGCTGAATTTCAGTGAGTGATGATCTGTGCAGAAAATCATACTCCTCCCTGTGGTGGTGTGTTCTTCTTTATGCATATTTTTGTAAACCCTTTTGAATGGTTTGATCCTGTTTCCCCCCTGATATGTTTGCTTTTACCCCAAGTGTTCTCCTCCCTTGCCCAGGTTGTCAGTCACTCCCTAGACCTACCTGTTACCTCAGTTACATAATGTCAATCCTCCCTATTCCCTACCCCTTATTCCAGAGAGTTCCCTGTCAGTCCTCGTTGTCCCAACCCCCTGCCTAAACACCTCCCTGGAATTCCCCTAATCCACAAAGCCCCATTGGTCCACATGACCCTTTCTACTTTTTTTTTTTTTCCATCACTGCCCCCTCAAGGAATGAAATCCTTTGAGAAGCACATGAAAGACCCCTCCCTGGTCTTTACTCTGATCCTCAGCGCTTCACAACTGGTGCTGTAGAGAGCAGTTCCGCTGCTGCCAGAATCAGCAGCCCTGCTCTATTGCCACCCGAGCCCAATTCAGCTCGGGGGCAGCCTGTCTCAGCACAATCTGGGTAGTGTGAGCTAGCTGGGTTTCTCTGGCATCACGTCAGCTGTCACCCACCGTGAGGGGCATCCCTTTGAAGAGCCCCCGCAGACCAGGCTGTCCATTTGGACTTCTTCGAATTTCCTTGGATCTATAGTCTGTGGTACGTCAGCACCCCAGTTTGTGCTCACCCACTTTTTGGTCACTGCGGCTCACAGGGGTGAAGAGGCAACCCTTCAGTGCCCAGGAGGATCTCTTCTGGTTTGGAGACCTCTCCTGCAGTTTTTCTTCCCAGGGACTGTCGGTGTGGTGAGTGCAGGTGCATGGGGGTGCACAGGAGGTGTGGGTACATTGTCCCTGAGGGAGGAGGGCACGAGGCAAAATGCCACCGAGTTGGCTGCGCAGAATACCCTATCCCTCTGGACTGGTCCTTGGGTCCTTTTGCTTTTAAGTTTTCCTTTGGCTGCAAGGGAGGGAAGACCGGTTGCTGTACCAATGAGCTGGGTGCTCAATTTTCGGCATGGCAGAGGGAGATTTATGACCAAGTTGGGAATACCCTGGGGGGGAGGGGGGGGAAATGAAGTTTTCTTGGGGTTTGTTAAAGCGGTTTGTGAGATGGTTGTTTCTCTATTTCCCACAAATATTCCCCAAGGATGTTAAAACTGTGATATTTTGGAATGCTGTGGGAACTCTATTGATAAATCTGACCAGAATGGGAGATCCCTCTGGGGATAAATTCTATCCTTTGTTTATTAAAATCCAGTCAGTGGTGAAAGACCAAGAGTGTGGAGGCTGTCAAGCTAGACAGTGTTAATACAAACACACTGCACTGGAGAGAAGCCAGAAAATAATATAAACCTGCCCCCTTAGAAAGGGAGCAGTTAGGCCAGATAGAATATAAACACAACCCCCTAAAGGAGAAACCCTGGCAAACAGCTCTCTGTGTTATGGTGAAGAAATGTGTTAATCAGTTATACCCCACTGGTTCTTTTTTACCCCAGCCAATTGGTCCATTTTGGATCCTTCCCCTGATTGGTCCCTCTCCCAATTCCTCTCTTCATTGGCCAAGTTGTGAAACCCCACCCCTAGCTACCCTATATAATCCCACTCACCTTGGGCTCTGGGGTTGTTTCCTGCTCCAGACCTGTGGAATAAAGAAGCCTTCCTGGAGATGGGAAAGACCCCGTCTCACTTTTATTCCTGCATCACCTGGGGTGGCAAACATAGCTCTGCTGCTCAGGCAGCTCCTCAAAGAGCAAATCACTCTGCATTTGAGAGTGCACTAGAGAGCGAATCACTTTGCACTTGACAGTGCACCAAAGAGCAAAATCACTTTGCACCTAAAGGTGCACCAAAGAGCTGAATCACTCTCCGCCTGAGTGCCTGTGCCTCCGTAGATCTAGGTGTCTTTTTAAAGATGCTTCTAATGAGGAAGATCAAGGCACCTTCACCACCAGACCACACCACGACACAAGAGAGAGAAAAGACCGAGGGAAAGTGGAAAAGCAACCAGTGCAGTTTTCCCCAGTTCTTCCCAAGTCCCTCTGTCTTGGTTTGAAATACAGGTATCTGCTAGGGAGGGGCAGGGCCTCTCTAGGACTGGGGAATTCCAATCCCCTCCCTCCAAGTTATTATAATTTAGAAGATTAAAGAGACTTTCCAGGCAGGGCTATGGGGGAAGGAATAACAGTTTTTATTAGTAAGTATAACAAGGCAAACAAACAACAACAACTACAGCATTAATAATAAACAGAACCAGGAACCTCGAGGGGCTTTGTTTCACAAAGCCCGGGGCAGTCTGATCTCTTGGGACTCTGAGAGCACGGAGCTGAAACGGTGGAAATTCCTGGGCTGGTGGCTGGAATGGCAGGATGTCCCCAGCAGGCAGGGGGAATGTCCTGGCAAAGTGAGCAGTACTGGAGGAGCCATGATGGCCGGACAGGGCAGGCCCAGCTCCAGCAGGGCAGGCGAAGAGACTCAGAATTCCTGGGCACACGAGGAGATGATGGTAGATTTCCCATGACTGGACTTTCTGTTGAGAATGGATGTTGTGTTCCTCTGAGGAATGGTTTTGCCCCTCAGAGTCCCCCTGAAGCCTGTGTCATGTAATTTAACCCTTCTTCCCTATCTTACCTACTCCTGACCCTATTGGCTCAGGGCCAATATCTTTCCTTGGCCCAAAAACTAGATAAACCCCCGTCTCTTCCTGTTCGCTCTCTCTCTCCTCACGCTCCTGGAACATCACATCGAGAATAAAGCTTGGACGGAAGCTGGGGGTGAGACCCACTCTTTTGAAATCTTTATTCTGTCTCTCTGAAATATATTTCCCTAAAACCCCTGAACAACTGAGCTAGCTGTAGCCCGGGGGGTGGCTAGTGAGTATATTTCAAATGGACTCCTCCCTCAGCAAGCAGCAGCCTGACCGTCCTCTCCAATGCCGAGAGCAAGAAAAAAGCCCCCCAGTTCCCCCAAAACTCGTGTGATCTTTCCCCTCCCAACCCTCAGCCACATCTTTTGTGTTGGTCAAGCACCATCTAAGCAGCAGTACTCGGTCTCCTAGCAACTTATGGGGAAAAATTCTCTAAGACAAGAAAAGGAACAAACCTAACCCCCAACACCCTCTTTTCCAGTCCCCTTGTCCTAACCCCTCGTCCCTTACCCCGAGTGGGTTGGAGGAAGCAACTCGCAGAGATATAAAAGTGCAGGGCTGTAACCGACTCCCTGGCTTCCCACAACCTCCTCGGGACCCCTGCCCTGGCGGCAAGGCGCTGGCTGCTGGGAATACTTCCCCAAATCCCTGATCTAACCCCTTTTCCCCAGTTGAAAATCCTCAAGTTGCTCCTTTGTTCCCGACCATCCAAAATGACCCCCGGAAGGCACAAAATGGGGGCAGCCCCCCGAATGTGCTTCTTCTTCCCACAATCCCTTTCTCCCTGCCTCCTCCCCTCCTCCCAACCCCTTCCAGTCATCCAACTCCTCCCATCCCTTGGGTACCTCCCCTTCCTCTGCATCAGCCCCTTTGGCTCTGCCCCCTGTGTCAATCTACCTGACTTCTCCCCTTGCTCCACCCATTGCTCCACCACAAATGACAGCACTGGGATTCTCCACCCCCTTTGGTAACTCCACCCATGTTTCCACCCCTTGTTCATGTAGCTCCGCCCCCTCTCTTCCGACTTCCAGTTCCCACAGTCCCACTTCTGGTTCTCACAGTCTGGAAACTGAAAGTGACTTGCCCAGGGACCGAAACCCAGAACTGGAGGCCATTCCTTTTGCTGGTCCTGTTTCTTATACTCGTAGGGGAACCATCCTAAATGGGAGCTTTTTCCCTACCAAAATAAAAAGGAGCTTTACAGAGCTCAGAAAGAATTTGGCTGAAAAGGTGAACTTTTTAAAGGCTTGCTGAAAGTCACCTTTTCATCAAATGTGCTGGTCCCTAGTGACCTAAAAGATTTATTTTCATGCCTCCTCACCCCTGCAGAATATATTCTGTGGGAGAGGACATGGAAGAGGTTGCTCAGGGATCTCTGTCCTGAGCTCTTGCAAAGCCCTGAAAGCGCAGTTGACACAGAAAATAATCCTCTTACAATGGAACATATAAGTGGCGAAAGTGATTGGATTTAAGCATGCAAGCAGGCTGGGGGAATACCTCAGCCTGTTGTTGAACGTGTGCAAGGAGCTACCAAAAAGGCATTCCAGATTATGCCTACAAAAGATCCTAGGCAAAGTTACATTTCTATTAAACAATCCTCTTCTGAGCCCTTCCTAGATTTCATTGATAGGCTTCATGCAGTGGTGGAGAGTCAGATAAAGGACCAGGAGTTGCAGTGAAAAATGATCTTGGAGGTGGCACAAAGAAATGCCAATGATGTCTGCAAGAGGATCATCTTGGGATTTTCTGTTGATCCACCACCAACCCTGGACCTCCTCATTGAGACATGTACGAAGCAGGCCATCATGGACCCAGAAGATCAGCAAAAAGGACCTGGGCTCAGGGGCCGGATTGCAGAACTAGCCACCATTCCATCTCAACCACTAATGGCTGGAAGAGTTAAATGTTACCATTGTGGGTGGGAGGGACATGTGATGCATTTCTGTCTTTTTAAAAATAAAACATCACATGCACCAGCGGGAGAAGGGGAGAAGGGGAATGTTCTAACATCAGAAAACTAGAGGGGGAGCTCGAGCCTGTCCCGCATAATGAAATAAATGGGACAGGTCGCTGGGTCGCTAAGGTTGTGGTGATGCCTTAAGTTTTAGCTTTCATATTTTCAGATTCTGTGCTGCCTAGAGATGTAGTTCTGAGCTTCATATTAAGTGCCAGTAAGCTCTCTTCACAGAGCAGGTAGACAAAACAAATCCTTTTCCTGCTGAGGACCAAGGGCAACTTTCAGCCCAACAGCATAAACAATGGTGGATTGAAGAGAGAAAACAAGAAGGATGAGACCTCATCTCGGTTTTTAGTTCCGAGATTCAGGTGGTTTTAGAGTCTTTTTGCCTTCTGCAAAGCTCTGAGCCAGACGCAAGAAAGAGACGGAGTCTTCAGGTTCTGATTTTTCAAGGTTGCATGCTTTGTTTATTGTTTCTTATCTTACAATTTTCTCAGTGCCAAACTAAGGTCTGTGCAGCTGCTCAGGCATCTGGTGACTCCTCGACTCCTCCCGGACTGGGCTGTCGCTATCTTTTATACTAATTGTTATGTGTTCTTTATTTATCATTATTTACCAATACTTATCACTTATACTAAAAAGGTCATCTCTACTTTGACCCAATCTCTTTAAACTACTTTGTGCCACCGTCACTGCAGAAAATGGAGTGAGGGAAGAAGAAAGAAGAAGCAGGAGACAACGCCCCAAATCCTCCATTTTGCTCCCATTCACTTCCATACTAAAAACCCAAACCTACTGTTTTCTCACCCTGTGATAAGCTAAACTACTATCTTTCACACTCTTGTGGCTTGCAATCCTTCCCGCAGTGCAGGAAGCCTTTCCAATGGACTGGGATCAAAGCCAATGTCCCTCTGGGCTCTGGGCCAGGGTCCCAGACCCCCCTGTCCAGGTCTCTGACCCTTCCAGGGCAGCCAAAGGAATGCCCTGGACTCCAACAACCTCACAACCTGAAGCTGTAATTGGACAATTAAACCCCAATATGCAAATGGACCAAAACTTATAAAAATGTAGGATCTCGTAACTGGTCAGCCATTTTTGTAACCATTCTTGGTCCACCCTGGGTGCAGCCTTGGTCTGGGTCTTGTCCTGCCCAAGGTGGATCCTGGAGGCCTTTCAATAAATACCTACTTGTCTTGGTTTGAAAGACAGGTATCTGCTAGGGAGAGGCGGGGCCTCTCTAGGAATGGGGAATTCCAATCCCTTCCCTCCAAGTTATTATAATTTAGAAAATTAAAGAGACTTTTCAGTCAGAGCTATGGGGAAAAGGAATAACAGTTCTTTACTAGTAAGTATAACAAGGCAAACAACCAACAACAACTACAGCATTAATAATAAACAGAACCAGGAACCTCGAGGGGCTTTGTTTCACAAGCCCAGGGCAGTCTGATCTCTTGGGACTCTGAGAGCACCAAGCCGAAATGGTGGAAACTCCGGGGCTGATGACTGGAAACGGTAGGTTGTCCCCAGCAGGCGGGGGGGGGGGGGGGGGGGGTGTCCCAGCAGGCAAAGTGAGCAGTGCTGAAGAAGCCGCGACGGCTGGGCAGGGCTGGCCCAGGTCCAGCAGGGCAGGTGAGGAGCTCCGAATTCCTGGGCACTCCAGCAGATGATGGATGGTGGTAGAATTCCCAGGACTGGACCCTCTGTTAACAGCGGACTCCTCACGCAGCTAGCCATCGCCCGACCCTTCTCTCCGAAACTGAGAGCAGAAGAAACCACCCTCAGCTCCTGGACCCCCCCCCCCCCCCAAACTAAGTGATCTACCGCCTTCCCTACTTCTTTTGTGTAGGTCAAGTACCCTTTAAGCATCAGTATTTAGTCTCTTAGCAACTTATGGGGGGGAAAATTTCTATAGGGAAAGGAAAAAAACCAAAACCAAACTTAACCACTAACACTACTTTTTTTCTCTAGCTCTGTCCAGTCTCTGTTTCAGGTCAGCCTTCTTAGGCATCAGTGGGGCAACATAGTTTTAGAAAAATATGGGGCCCTCAGGAACCCTCAGGGTTGGTTACAACTAAGAGTGTAAATGAACCATTTAGGCTCAAGTTAACAACTGGCATGCTTTTCGATACACCGGACTGGCAAGTGGTCACGGTTGATTCTAGACATGCGACCAATCTATATCGGACTGACAATAAGAATCTTGTTGTCGGGGATTCTAAACACATTCCCCCTGAGATCGAGATCGCTCCAGGAGTTTTGCCATCAGATCTAGAGTGACTTGCTCTCTTGGCACCTTGTGTCCATCCTCCCTTCTTCCTACCAAAAGGCCAAGTCATTGTCCAGGCCATACAATTGCCCCAACTGACCTATGATGATCTGGAACTTTCAGTCTATTGGGCAAAAGCAGTGGGAGAGTGTTGCTGTATATTATTTAGGTTTATATTGCATTTCATTTTTACATTGGGTTTTGTAATGGTTTCTTCTGTATTCCCCTGTCCCCCTGGAAAATATAACATCCCAAGGTTTGTCCCTGACACTTTTCCCCACCCATTCTCCCACACTGGAATATAATCCAACTCTGTTCCACTCCCACCTTATCCCTGATTGGGTAGTGGCTTGTCCCCGCCTTTAGCCCTTTCCCCTGGATATAAGCCAGAGGAGCACGTGGAAATCTCTCTTGGCTTTGGGACAGGGACTGGGCTCCTGACCCAGGTGGGGGCAGGAACACAGAAGGAAGACTGAATAAAGCCCTGATTTCCCCCCAGATCAAGTGCAGACCTTCCTTTGCCATTGATGGGAACCTGATCTCTCTCTCTAAAGGAAAAGGTTCACAGCTACTCCTGGGATTTTTGGGGCCTTGAAGAAAAAATCCTTCCAACTGTGGTTTGTCTCTCAAGATAGTCGAGGCAAAAATGAAGCCGGAGATCTCAGAGAGAGAGACTAGCCACAGGAGAGGACAAGCCCGTGATTTGGTGTGGGCTCAAGAGGGAGGGAGTTTTCATCCAACTCCAAGGGATGATTGACACAGGATCAAGTGTGACAGTCATCCCACCACACAAATGGCCATCACATTGGGAGCTGAAATCCTTCACTGGCAAGGTTATGGGTATAGGGGGCACACGACTGGCGAAGGAGTCTAAGAACATTTGCAAATTGAGGGACCAGATGAGCAATTGGCCTCTGTACACCCATCTGTTTTAGGTTACAAATTTATGCAATGGGGGAGAGATGCCATGTCCCAATGGGGGCTTAAACTAGAGATCCCGAAAAACCCTAGGGATTATTAATAGCGGCCACTGAAGAGAGCCCCATCCAGAAACTGAATTGGCTGACTGATTCCCCAGTGTGGACAGATCAGTGGCCACTATGTAAACAGAAATTGAAGGTGCTCCATGACCTTGTGGAGGAGCAATTAGTTAAAGGACACATTGTGGAAACAAATAGCCCTTGGAATTCTCCAGTGTTTGTTATCAAGAAGCCAGGGAAGGACTAGTGGCACCTCCTCCATGACCTTTGCAAGATTAACGTGGTCATTGAGGACATGGGGTCTATGCAACTGGGTATGCCATCCCCTTCAATGCTCCCCCAAAACTGCAATTCGGCTGTTATTGATATAAAGATTATTTCTTCCAAATTCCCCTAGACACAGCCAATGCCCTGTGGTTTGCATTATCTGTCCCCTCCATCAACAGGGAGGCACCCATGAGGGTCTACCACTGGAAAGTTTTGCTGCAAGGGATGAAGAACAGTCCAAGTATTTGCCAGTGGTACGTGGCCAAAATACTGTCCCCAGTGTGTGCCAAGGCGGGGGAGGCTATCATCCTTCATTATATGGATGACGTGCTTGTGTGTGCCCCCAATGGCAACGTACTTACACAAGTCCTGGATGAGACTATCATTGCTCTGGCTGCTGCGGGATTTGAGTTACAGCAGGAAAAGGTACAGAGGCTGCCACCTTGGAAGCACCTAGGTCTTGAGATAGCCAACTGGACCATAACACCTCAGAAGTTGGTAATCAATGATAGGCCTGAGATTTTGAGGGCTTTCCATCAGCTGTGTGGATCCTTGTGGTATTTCTTTATGAGACTAGACGACCGCCGATGGCAAAATGAAAGAGTCTGCTCTCTGTCACCGGGTGGGATATAATAGCTTTTATTCTCGAGTCCTGCCCTGCTTGGCTGGAGCCCTTCCCGATGGCTCACCAGTGCCAGAGAGATGAGGCCCCACCCGTGCTCGGGCTTTTTCCCCAGGGGGCAGGGCCCAGAGGCAGGGACAAGACACTACCCAATCAGGGATAAAGTGGGAGTGGAAGAGAGTTGGGTTACAGCTGAGTAAGGACAAACCACGTGATACAGATTACAAATCCGATGAAACACAATATAAACCAAATTAATGCATTACAACAGATCCTTGAACTGGGTCAGGCCCTGGCTGTTGCTCACCATGAAGAATCTAGCCCCCCTCTTCAATTTGTTGAAGGGGAGAGACGAGCTAGATTCTCTGAGGACTCTGACTCAGGAAGCTTGGCAGGTATTGGAGAGGGTTCAATTGGCAATGTCCAGCCAGCAGGCCCATTGCTGCTGGCCAGAACTTCCATTCAGTTTTATCAGTCTGGGAAAATTGCCACACCTTCATGGGCTCATTTTTCAGTGGGACAAAGACCAGAGAGATGCCCTCTTCATCATAGAGTGGGTGTTCCTAGGTCATAGCTGTCCAAGAGTATCACCAAGCCACAGGAGTTGATGGCCCAGCTGATAAATAAGGCTAGGGTTTGTATGCAGCTGCTGGCAGGGTGTGAGTTTACATGCATCCACATGCCAATTAAATTGTCAACCAGAAGGCTGACTAACAAGACTCTGGAGCAGTTGCTCCGTGAGAATGAGATGTTGCAGTTTGCTCTGGATGGTTACCCAGGGAAAATTTCAATCCACTGTCCTAGTCACAGATTATTTAACTCAGAATTTAATTTGATTCCAAAAGAGAAACAGAGCAGATGCCCTAGCCACTCCTGTGCAACTGGCTGGCCTACCCAACATCTTTCAACAGGCTGAGCTAAGCCATCAACAATTCAATCAAAATGTTCCAGGTCTTGTCTGCCAATTCCATCTGAGATCAGACCAAGGCAATTGTAGACACATGTCCAAACTGTCAAAAGTTCTCCCTGCCATGACTCGGATCAGGAGTGAATCCAAGAGGACTTGGCAGTTGTGAGGTGTGGCAAACAGATGTTACTCATATTTCTCAGTTTGGAAAGTTCAAGTATGTTCATGTGTCAGTGGACACCTTCTCCAGGGCCATTTATGCTTTGGCCCACATGGGGGAGAAGACCATGGATGCACAAAAACATCTTGTGCAGGCCTTCTCCACGTTAGGGATCCCAAAAGTGGCCAAAACAGATAATGGTCTGACTTAGGCCTCTAAGGCGTTCAGTGAGTTCCTGCAGCAGTGGGAGGTAGAACACCGTAAGGGCATCCCTTACTCCCCCACCGGCCAAGCAGTAATAGAAAGAACCCACCAGACATTAAAGAAAACCTTAGAATGGCAAGGAGGGGATGTTAAGCTTAGTAGTCCGCAGTTAAGGTTATGTAAGAACTTGTTTACAATAAATTTTCTAAATTGTTCATTTGAAAATCTTAACCCCCCAGTGCTAAGACATTTCAACCAAAGTCAGTGTTTGAAACTGAAGGAGAGACCACCAGTCCTCGTGAAGGACCTAGAGACCTGGGAGATTCAAGGACCTTTTGATTTGGTGACCTGGGGGTGAGGGTATGTTTGCGTATCCACCCCCACAGGTTTGAAATGGGTTTCACAAAAATGGGTCAAACCCTATGTTCCACCAAGGAAAAAGAAGGCCCCGAGTGCGGCCCCACTTCTACCTTCCCAACCAGATGATGTTGCAATTGCTTCCTCCCAGCGACGACACAAAGGAAGTGGGAGACCCAAGTCCCGTGTTATCCCTGATTCAGAGTTTTTAACAGATTTGTTTGATGAGTTTTAAACATTATTTCCTTACTTATCTGTGTATGTTGTTTTTAGATTTCTTTTAAGGGCATCCTTCCGACCCCCAGAGTGAGGCCAGAACTCCTGTGGTTTCTGTTTCTTCTAACCCAGTCAGTAGAGCAGGGGTATGAGTGTGAGGACTTCAAAGGGATGTGCTGGTTCAATCTATCCAGCAGAAGCCAGAGCATCCACGATTCCATTCAAGAAATGAAGAGCATGGTTGAGGAGATTAAGCAGGAAGCAGGAGACTGGCTGGGGATGTCACCAGTTGTAACAGATGTTTTGTTGGTTGTTCTCATCATAATTTCAATTTTCCTAGCCTTTAGGGCTCTAAAAAGAGTCCTAAGTAAAAGTGCTAAAAATTTGGCTCCTTCCAAATTCACCATAGCTGCTGTCAAAAGATGGTAGGAGGGGCCACAGACAGGAGTTTAAAGAGTTAGTTTTCTCCCTCCTTTCATTTCAAACGAAACAAAAAAGGAGGAGATGTGGTGGTGTGTTCTTCTTTATGCATATTTTTGTAAACCCTTTGGAATGGTTTGATCCTGTTTCCCCCCCTGATATGTTTGGTTTTACCCCAAGTTTTCTCCTCCCTTACCTAGCTGTCATTCGTTCCCTAGACCTACCTGTTACCTCAGTTGCATAATGTCAGTCCTCCCTATTCCCTACCCCTTGTTCCAGAGAGTTCCCTGTCAGTCCTTGTTGTCCCAACCCCCTGCCTAAACCCCTCCCTGGAATTCCCCTAATCCACAAAGCCCCATTGGTCCATGCAACCCTTCCCACTCCCATTGCCTCTCCTACAGGTTGTCATATTTTGAACCCCTCCTTAAACCCCTCCCAGTTGTATCCCTGATTGGTTGAAGAATTGTGTCCTCCCCCTGTTCCTCCCCCATTTAAAAGACTGTGCAAGATGCGGGTTCTTAGTTTTCTTTCATCACTGCCTGTGGAGTCCTGTTTTGAAGAGGCTGAAATCTGATCTCCTCCCTTGACCTAAACCCTAAGACTCCTCCCCTAGAATACCTGATAAAATCCATGACCCTGCCCCTTCCCGCTCTCTTCACCTCTCTTTGTCTTCACCCCCTCCCCAGGCCAGGGTAGGGGGGAATAAATGGATTCTCAAGCTTATAAACAAAGACTTATCTTGTCTGTTTCCCCTGATGGTGGTTTGTCTTGGTTTGAAAGACAGGTATCTGCTAGGGAGGGGCGGGGCCTCTCTAGGAATGGGGAAGTCCAATCCCTTCCCTCCAAGTTATTATAATGTAGAAGATTAAAGAGGCTTTTCAGTCAGAGCTATGGGGAAAGGAATAACAGTTCTTTACTAGTAAATATAACAGGACAAACAAACAACAACAACTACAGCATTAAAAATAAACAGAACCAAGAACCTCAAGGGGCTTTGTTTCACAAAGCCCGGGGCAGTCTGATCCCTTGGGACTCTGAGAGCACCAAGTCGAAATGGTGGAAACTTCGGGGCTGATGACTGGAAACAGTAGGTTGTCCCCAGCAGGCGGGGGGGGGGTGTCCCAGCAGGCAAAGTGAGCAGTGCTGAAGAAGCCGCGACGGCTGGGCAGGGCTGGCCCAGCTCCAGCAGGGCAGGTGAAGGAGCTCCGAAATTCCTGGGCGCTCCAGCAGATGATTGATGGTGATAGAATTCCCAGGACTGGACCCTCTGTTAACAGTAGACTCTTCATGCAGCTAGCAGTCGCCAGACCGTCCTCTCCGATGCTGAGTGCAGGAGAAGGGCACACTCAGCTCCCGGAGCACTGAGCCTTTCCCTCTCCCAAACGTAAGTGATCTACCACCCTCCCCACTTCTTTTGTGTGGGTTGTGCACTCTCTAAGTATCAGTATTTAGTCTCTTAGCAACTTATGGGGGGGGAAATTCTATAGGGAAAGAAAAAAAAAACCAAAACCAAACGTAACCCCCAACACGGTTGTAACCTCTCTGGACACAATGGTCACTGTTGACACACAACGCAACAACTACTCCCCTCGGGGAATAAAATCCTTTAAGAAGCACACAAAAGACCCCTCCCTGGCCTTTAGATCCTCGGCACTTCACAACTGGTGCTGTAGAGAGGAGCCCCGCTGCTGCCAGAATCAGCAGCTCTGCTCTATTGCCACCCGAGCCCAATTCAGCCTGGGGTAGCCATTCTCTGCGCGATCTGGGTAGTGTGAGCTAGCTGGGATTCTCTGGCATCGCATCACCTCCCGACCTCAGTGAGGGGTCTGAGCCCTCAGCCCTCACCCAGGGGCTGCTGTGTCACCACTGCACAGAGGATTTTAGGGAACATCACAGCTTGGCTTCCTGCAAGGAGAAAGCAGCAAAGACCAGGAAAATCAGGGGAGTAGCCACTTCTAGGGGAATCCCAAGCATGAGAAAAGGGCATTTTGGCCATGAAAGGGGACTTCTTGCCCATTTTACCCTGAAGAATTTCAGCTGCTTCTCCAGGATCAGCAGCATCTGTGTTTTTTAAGCAAGCTAAAAAGTGCAGGCTGCTCTCTGCCCACTTCATAACACTCAGCTGGGAAATCCCAAGGATGTGGAGCAGAAGTAATTGGATATAAAATGACAAAGTGGCATTATTATATATCATAGACTTTCTGCTGAATCAATACATGTCAGGAAGCATTTTGCTGCCCCCAGCTATCAGCAAAGAAAGTTCTCCATGGCATTCCCCTAAGTTTAGTGTTTTCTTTTCTCCTGCACACTGCACCTGTGAAGGAGCCCATGCCTGGGACAGGGAGATCAGGGAAGGAGCAGTTTGTTACAGAGTCACCTTAGACGAAGGCAATAATCCCCTAATATGATTTACCCTAATCAAATTTACCCTTCCTAACCATCCTATAAAATATTTACACAGCTTTTTTTCTCCCACAGAAAGTCAAGAGAAAAGTTTCCAAATGTTTGGGTGAATCAGCTGGTATGTTAAAATTCAGGATTTTTAACACACATTATGAGGATATTTTCTGAGCAGGCACCCAGGAAAGCACAGCCATCAGTGCCCAGGTCCCCTCTCCTCAGTAGACTTCCACCCTGACTAAAAAATGGCTTTCCTTAAAATAGCCTCATCCTTCCCCAGAGCTCCTTTCCACGCTGTGGTTTTCCATCCAATCCTTCATAGTAGGGCAGGGCAGGGGCAGGTAAAGAGCCTCTTGCACACCTGTGACACACTTGGAAACTCTGACATGCCCCCAGTCTGAGCATCCTCCACTCTGCTGACACTGATCTGGGGCAGAAATCCCTTTAATGACTGGTCCAAGCCCCAAAGCACAGCTCAGACCATGCGGGCACACCTGGAATAAGGTGACAAAACATCCAAGCACGCAAGCTGCTGCATAGCTCTCCAAAAATGCCCTCTCCCTGCTCCCGAACAACCCCCCTGGAGCAGCCCTCCCCCTTTCTCTGCTCATTATCTCCACAGACTTCCCACCACCAGCAACACCCAGGATACAGCTCATTGCAGCAGATAAAAACCCACCACAGCCTTATCAATACCACAATAAATAATAGCAAAAATAAACTTTTTTGGGTTTTTTTTAGCATTAGGCACTACCTCAAACATAACCTGAGCTCCTATGAGCAAAGGTCCTTCACCAAGTGAGGACAGGATACCCAGAGCTGGAGTACTTAGGGTGTTGCTCAACAGGTTTAGGTAACAAATGACCTGCCTGCTAATTAAAAGCTAATTATATCCTGAGAGAAGTTGCTACCAGGTGTTCTGAGTAAATGAAAGAAGAGGCTGTCCTTTCTCCCAGCCCTGGGAAGGGGATCTCTTATAAGCATCTCTGGAAATTCTTTGCCTTAATTTTTATGCAAATTGTAATTATTTCATTATTGAATTTCTCAAAGAGCCAGGTATAATTAGCTCTTCGAGGGTTCAATACCTCTGAGGGTGTCCAGCACCTCACGGAAAATGGCTTAAATAACTAGTGAGACAGCATGGTTGAGTATGTCTTGAAAAAGCAAAAAGGTTTTAATAAAAGAAGAGAATGCAAAAATAAAAGAACAAAGCTGAACACAGTGTAGGGACATGTCCCACACACCTGCTACAACACCCCGAGAATGCACTGAGAAGCCTACTGCTCTCCCTTAAGTATTGAACAATTTAGGTGTTTGTTTTTTTTTTGGCAAACAGCCCAATAGAGAATAGCTACTTTTCTGAGGAACAGGTAAAGAGACGTATCAGTGTTTATGTCTTGGCACTGAGCCAGTTACTGCCAGGAGAGCAAACTTCTAGTGTTCTTCCCTTAAAAAGTCTTGGGGTGAGTCTTAAACCTTTCCCTATATGGAAACACCGGCTCGGGTGTGGGGTGCATTTCTACATGTCATTAAAGTTTTCTTGTTTGTGCCTTGAGTGCAGTGTTGTCTCCTGGCTGGCTCTGCAGGCAAATGTCCTTTCTGTTTTGCTCTGCCATTCTTTTATTTGAGTAAATCTAACTCGGGTGTTTCTGTCGTCCTGAAAAACAAATCATGGAACCTGCAAAAATCTTTTGGGAATGCTTAATGCTTGTCCCTGGTTACCTGACAAAGGGATGAGGTTGGAAAAGAAAGCCCCTGGAATCCCACCCCACCTGGGTGTGATAAAAATACCTCTGTGTTCCCGGTGTGGTTAAAATTCCAATTCCAGCTCTAAATGAGCTGAAATGATCTTTCTCAATAGGATGCAAACCTCTAAATCCTCTGAGCACTCACAGCCCCCCAAACCCGGGCAGGGAAACTGTTTTTAGGGGCAATTAAAGGATAGAAGAAACAGCAAATACCTCTCAAATGATGGAATAGACCCTAAATTATTCTTGTCTGACAGAGGTGATCTGGGGTCATCACATGCCCCCTGTCAGCTCCTGTTTCCAGTGCCACATCCAGGCTGCCACCTGTAGGTCCCATCACTGGAAAATTAACTATTTCTGGCCAAACAGCCAGAATTTGGCTGTTGCAAACACTCAGTTGTGGATGTGGGGTTGTTTCTTCATTTTCCTGTTTGGACACTGTGGAAGTGGGACAGGTCTGAGTTATTCTGGGGTGAAAGGATGCAAATTCCCTCAACACATACAATTCCTGTGCTCTCCTTCACTACCCTGTGATGAAAGTCTACTGCATTCCTTTTATTTCTCCCTCAGCACAAATAACTTTTTATGGTGAGTGCAGGATTTTCTCTTTATTAAAGGTGTGTGTTAACCCAGCTATAAAAAGTTTGTAGGATTTGATGTTCCTGAAAATATGCAGCAGTGGGAAAGGGGCAACCAAGAAAAAAATCCCCAGTGTTCATAGATCAGGTGGCAGAATTGAGTTTAGCTTGGGTGAACTCGGTAGGGCCAGAGGAAGAGGAGGAGGGGTGGGAGAGGCCTCCTGGGTGCCATTCAGGATCCTTTCCTGTGTATTTTTCTGCCCACATCCCATTTAAATGCCAAAGCAGAGTCTCCAGAACCACGTCAAGTCAAGGAGGACACATTTATCTGTCCCAGCCCGTGAGTGCTCCTGTTTTAAGGTCATCTTACCTTTGTTAACTCCTCCTTTGAAAACCCCGACCCTATAATACCCTAAAAGACCCATGACTCTGCCCCTGCTCACGCTCATCTTCACTCCCTCCCCGGTTTGGGGTAAGGGGGAATAAATGGATTCTCGAGCTTATCAACAGACTTGTCTTGTCTGTTTCCCTGCCAGTGGTTGTAACCTCCCTGGACACGATGGTCACTGTTGCCACACGATGCAACAAATGGTGGAGGATGTGTGCAACCAGTGAGGACAACAGGACCAGTACCCTGGTCACCTCTGCGGGACCCCCATAAAAACATGGGGGTAAAAAGCTTACGGGGAGGGAAACTCCCAAGAAGGAGACCTGTTCTCTGGGACCAAGTGATGGACTAACATCTACCATCACAAGTATTTTCATTCTTCATGGGAAGGAGTTTTTAAGAGCTACAAGCAGCTAGTCTGCCTGCAAAAAGGACCATACTGGGGACTCTTACCAACTCTCCTGACATGTTTGCTGCAACTTATGGATGGTAAAGCCCTGATGGCTACTTAAGGACAATTATGGATGATTTGCATGCAGTGTCAGTGCCCTAGATCAGTAGTCCTCCCTCCTGTGAACCTTCACTGTGAAAAGTGCATATTATATGGCTCTACGCAAGATATTTACTATATGTATTATGTTGTATTGATTAGTAATGTTGTATTAATATTTTGATAGTATGGTAAATGTAGTTTTGTAGTTAAAATGTAGTTTTTATGTACCAACCACAGGAAAATGTAAATCTTTCAGAGAAAAAAAATTACTACTTCCTTATCAGAAGAGACCAACTTCTCCTGCCTTGCTCAGCCCTGAAGACACCATAGAGATTAAAGGAAAAAAGTGACACTAACCAGAGAGAATTCTTTGTCTGAATAGAATTTATGCATTGTGTATGAAATGTATGAATATTCAACAGGCCATTGCTTTTAAGAGATAATCCTTTGTTAACAGGGGTCCTTCTTTGGAGCTTTTTGCTCGGGGAGGCACCCAGATGTCTGTAACTTTGTTTTTATTGTCTTGTATTGTCCTAATCATAACTGTTCAATTTTTTTTACTCTAATTCTATTTTTATAACCATCTTATTTACTATTAAACTTTTAAAATTTTAAAAGCAAGTGATTGGCGTTTTTCACAATTATGGTAGCAGAGGATGGTTAGAACACCTCACTGCCGGTGCCCCAGTGGAATCAGGGTGAGGACGGCACGCCCTGCCCAGTTGGCAGCCTCGCTCTGTATTCCCCTGCTGTGACCGACAGATGCAGGTTACGATCAATGGACCAAGAGGAGGCAATAAAACAAAGAAAAGGGAAAAGATTCCCTAAAACCGTGGTAATTAGCCCCTAAGACTAAAGTGTACACAAAGACAAAGACCCAAGGACAAAGGACAGGTAAGTACTGGTTTGGACGGGGCGGTTAAGGGGGGGATGAATGTGTGTGAATGAGAGTCAGCTGGTTATTCCAGACCTGCTAAGTGAGTGTGGAGTCTCCTATGCTGCATTTCCAGGAAACTGGGACTGAGTCTTAGAGAAGGGGTGGGACCCCTAGGACAGAGAAAGCAGAGGGTTCTCTTAGTATACTGGAAAAAAAAAAAAGGCCCCTAAAAATTTTGCTGGATTGAGGGATGAGCATGCCCAAGAGCATCCAGGATTGAAACGTGCTGGGTTGAGGGACTAATATCCCAAGGGCACCCAGGGTTCTGCCGGATTGAGGTTATGCCCAAGAGCATCTAGGGTTGGACAACACAGCTGGATTGAGGGGATATCCAAGAGCACCGGGACTGGTCAGTAACACCTAAAATTTTAATAGGTGATTTGAAAGTAAAAAGTACCTTATTGTTGTTTTGTTATGTGAGAGTGAGTCACACACAAAATCTGCCTCAGCTTCCCGGGCGGGTGGGACTGTGGCAAGAGGTGTATGTGACCTGCAAACAGGCCATTTTCCCTCTGGGCATGTGGAGGGGGGGCCGTGGTAAAAGTGTAAGCGACATGCAATTCAGCCTCATAGGTGGACTGGCACCAGAGGTGACCAGATTCTGGGCCCTCCTCAGAGGCCCACCTATACTGGAACCCAGAGACCAAACCCAAGGCGAGGGGGGCCACACAGAGCCGCGATTCTCTGGCGACAGGGATCAGCTTCATGTCCTAAGGGTGTGAAAGAATGTGTGAAAGTGAATGCGAAATGAAGTAAGAGTAGATGGATGAAAGCACATGTAATGTTGATTGTTAATTTTAAAATTCACTATATCTCCTTGGAGGGAGGTGTATTGAATAGTTTTGTAAGAAAGAGGGGATTTTTTGTGTGTGTGCATAGATAGAAGTAAGTGGTCTTTAGGTTGTAAGAGAAAGTGAAAAACAGAGGTGGGGGACGAATAGATAAGATCTTGAAAAATGAGACAGGAAAACAGTAAGTTGGATACAAAGAAGAAAAAAGGGTGTAAAAAATTACCAACGGACATACCTCAAGATAGCCCTCTGGGAGTTATGTTAGCTAACTGGGATAAAAACCCTTCTACAAGAAGAAAGGAAGAGGTAAAAATGATACAATTTTGCATGATAGAATGGGCAGAGAAGGAAATAAGATCTGACCACGTTTATTGGCCCAGATACGGCTCTTTTGAGAATTGGATTTGTCAGGCTCTAAATGTATTTGTAAATTCAAAGGAACCGTTTAATCCCGAAGAAAGAAAATATGCCGCATGTTGGACAGGAGATTTTAGGAGAATAAAAATCTTTCACGTATCAGAAACCCCCGAGATGAAACGAGAAACGAAAAAGGGGAAAGAAAAGGGAGGGGAACAAGAAGAAAAGAAGGAAAAAGAGTGCGATCCTCTGCAGGCTTTGCCCCCTCCGTTCCCGCTCGCGCTCCCGCTGTTCGCGGCCAAGCCCCCTGTCCTGGGTCCCGCTTCAGCCCCGCCTGCCCCGGTTCCCGTCCTGAGTGTGGGCTCGCAGCCCGCGGCAGCTGCGCCGGTCCCTGCATACACCCCATCCCTGGCCTCGCTGGTGAATTTGTGTGCCCCGGCCGCCTGGTCCGCGGCCGCCCTAAAGGCCGTGCCGGGGGTCCCTACTGACGCGTGGTCTAAGACCACCGCCCCGACCGTGCCGGGGGTCCCGTCGGTCCCAGCTGTCCTATCACCAATCACTTCCCCCACTGCCCCATCCCCGGCTGCCCTGCCCGTGCCGGCTGCGATGGGCGCTGCCGCCGCTGCTGCTTTGTCTCTGCCGGGAGCCGCTGACTGAGCCGCCATTAGGCCCCGTGCAGGCTGTCTGCGCTCCCCTCTGGTATCCCCCAGAACTGCCCCCTCCTCTGCCGGTCCCGGCAGCGAACCCCGCCTACGCTCCGCCCTTGGAGGACCAAACCTCAGCACTTTGCCCTCCCCTCACCGCCCTTCCTGCCCTGAGCTCTGTTCCCTCGGTAACCACAGCTACTGCTCAGAGAAACTACTTCTTCCTAGAAATGCCTTATCGAAACACTAGAAGTTCACTTAAAAGACAGCCCTCTCTGGATTCTTTCTCAAAACACAGGAAAAAGACGACAGAGGATAAAAACCAAAAATGGGATAAAGAAATTAGTCTATTTCCACTAAGAGAAGTCCCAATGGGAGGGGGTGGAACAGGGTTTGTAAATGCCCCTTTGACTTCTTCTGAGGTCAGAAATTTTAAAAAAAGAAATCAAAAGAATTTTAGAAGATCCCATAGGCACAGCTGAACAATTAGACCAATTTTTAGGTCCGAATATTTATACTTGGGAAGAGATGCAGTCTATAATGAAAATAATATTTTCTCAGGAAGAAAGGCAATTAATCAGAGCAGCTGGAATAAAAGTTTGGGAAAAAGAGAACCCACAGGGCCCCCCCGGAGAAGACAAAATGCCAACTGCGCCTCATGAGTGGGGTCAAACTAATGAGGAGGGGAGGAAACACATGAATGAATATTGTAATTTAATAATCAAGGGAATAAAAGAGGCAGCACCCCGAGGGCAAAACACTAAAAAAGCTTTTGAGGCACAGCAAGTAAAAGAAGAATCTCCAACTGAATGGTTGGACAGACTTAGGAGAAACATGAAACAATATTCCAGAATAGACCATGAAACTGATGTGGGAAAAGCTTTGTTAAAGATTAACTTTGTTACTAATGCCGGGCCAGATATTAGAAAAAAAATAGAAAAAATTGAGGATTGTCATAATAAATCATTAGATGACTTATTAAAGGAGGCTCAGAAAGTTTATGTCTGAAGAGATGAAGAGAAAGCTAAACTGAAAGCAAAACTTATGGCAGTCACCATGCGAGAAAACAATTTCCAAAAAAATCAAAAACATACAGGCACTACTTCTAGATATAAAATTAGTAGAGACAGGGGAAAGGAAAAGAATAGAATCCCAATACAAACCAAGTCTCAGCAGCATTCCAGGAATGTCTGCTTTTACTGTGGGGGTGAGGGACATTATAGGAGAAGTTGTCCTAAGCAGGCAATAGATCTGAAAATCTTCAAAGAGATGGGCACAGAGGAGGAATAGGGAGGTCAAAGGCTCTATTTTTTAGGGGACAAATAGCATCTAGAGCCTGTGATAACTCTAAAAGTGGGTCCCCAAGGAGAAGAATTAGAATTTGTGGTAGATACAGGGGCAGAAAGAACCTGCCTGCTAAATGTACCAAAAGGTTATAGTGTGAGTAAAGATACTGCAAAAGTAACAGGGGCAAAAGGAGAAACTTTTACAGTTCCAGTCATTAAAGATGTAGTAATTGAAGGGGAAACTAAAATTTGGATGGGAGATGTCTTATTGGTCCCAAAGGCAGGTAGCAACTTACTAGGAAGAGACTTACAAGTGAAATTAGGAATAGGGGTTATACCAGAAGATGGGAAAATGACAGCTAGAGTTTTAAAATTAGACCAAGAGGATGAAGAAAAAATTAACAAGGAAGTTTGGGCTGGGGAAGGAAATAGGGGAGGATTAAATATTGACCCTATAAGGGTTACAGTGGAGAGAGAAGATTGTCCCATACGTGTACGTCAATACCCCATATCTTTAGAAGGACGGGAAGGTTTGAAGCCAGTAATAGAAGGACTAATGAAGGACGGGACATTAGAACCTTGCATGTCTCCCCATAATACCCCTATTCTCCCAGTAAAGAAGCCTGATGGGAGTTATAGACTAGTACAAGATTTAAGGGAATTAACAAAAGAACTCGGTCTCGTTACCCAGTGGTACCCAATCCCTATACACTTCTAAGTTCCACCCCAGCATCAGTGGTTTAGTGCAGTGGATCTTAAAGATGCTCTTCGGGCCTGTCCACTAGCCAAGGAGAGCCGAGATATCTTTGCCTTTGAATGGGAGGATCCAAAAACTGGAAGAAAGCAACAATTAAGATGGATGAATTTACCTCAGGGGTTCACAGAATCTCCAAACTTATTTGGGCAAGCTTTAGAAAAAATACTGCAAGCCTTCTCCACTCCTCCTAGAATACAAATTATCCAATATGTGGATGATCTTTTATTATCTGGGGAAGGTGAATTTGAAGTTAGAGAAGCTACAATAAAACTTTTAAATTTTCTTGGAGAAAAAGGATTAAGGGTATCAAAAGGGAAGCTGCAATTTGTAGAACCAGAGGTAAAATATCTTGGACACTTGATAAGTAAGGGTAGTCGAAGGCTCAGTCCAGAGAGAATTGCAGGAATTTTATCTCTCCCACCATCCTCTTCAAAGAGAGAAATAAGAAAACTACTCGGATTATTAGGATATTGTAGATTATGGATTGAGGGGTACACACAGGCAGTAAAATTTTTGTATGAGAAATTGACAGAGGGAGATAATATAAAATGGACCAAGGAAGATGATGATAAATTAGAAAAATTGAAGTTAAAACTAGCCTCAATACCAGCTTTAAGCTTACCTTCACTAGAAAAACCCTTTCATCTGTATGTGAATGTAGAAAAGGGGGTAGCTCATGGAGTTCTGGTCCAGGAGTGGGGAGGAGTAAAGAGACCAGTAGCTTATTTATCAAAGATGTTGGACCCAGTGAGCCACGGCTGGCCAGTATGTATTCAAGCTATAGCCGCTACTGCAATCCTGGTAGAAGAAAGTCATAAACTTGCTTTTGGAGGTAAACTAATTGTGTGCACACCTCATGCAGTTCGAAATGTGTTAAATCAGAAAGCTGAAAAATGGTTGACAGACTCTAGAACGTTAAAATATGAAGCAATCTTGATAGATAGTGATGATCTGACATCAGAAGTAAACAGAAGTTTAAATCCAGCTCAATTCTTATATGGAGAACCAGCAGATAACCTAATACATAACTCTTTAGAAATTATCCAATACCAAACAAAAGTTCGAGGGGATCTTGAAGAACAAGCCCTTTCAGAAGGGGAAATAATCTATGTGGATGGTTCCTCCAGATGTCTACAAGGAAAAAGGATGTCAGGGTATGCAGTAGTTGATGGAAAAAACATGCAAACTATTGAAAAAGGAAAATTACCTTCAAACTGGTCAGCTCAAACTTGTGAATTATATGCTCTAAAAAAGGCACTGGAATATTTAGCACACAATAAAGGAACTATATATACTGATTTGAGGTATGCTTTTGGAGTAGTACATACTTTTGGAAAAATGTGGGAAGAAAGAGGATTACTTAACTCAAGAGGAAAAGGATTAGTACATGAGGGACTCATTTTAGAGATTTTAGAGGCATTAAAACTACCTGAAGAAATAGCTATGGTACACATTAAGGGACACCAAAGAGGAGTGACCCCAGAAATAAGAGAAAATAATTTAGCAGATCAGGAAGCTAAGGATGCAGCAGAAAATGGAGCTGAAAGAATTATGTTAATATTAACTCCAAATGAGGACAAATTGGAAATCCCAAAGTTTAGTGAAGCAGAGAAAAAAGAATTAAACAAGATAGGAGAAGAACAAGCTGAATCAGGGAAATGGAAACTTCCTGATGGAAGACAATTACTTAATAAAATACTGGCTAGAAAAATATTAGAAGATATGCATCAGAAAACCCACTGGGGTACTCAGGCTTTGTGTGATCATTTTTGAAGGAACTATGGATGCATTGGGATTTTTGGAGAAGCAAAGCAAGTAACTGAAAAATGTATAACTTGCCAAAGGATAAACAAAAAGGTGATGAGAAAAACAACATTAGGAGGTCGTGAGTTAGCTCTTCGACCATTTCAAAGTATCCAAGTAGATTTTACTGAACTTCCTCAAGTACAAAGATGGAAGTATTTATTAGTAATGACAGACTGGGACATGACTTTAAAGAGTTAAGATTTTAGCTAAGGGTTAGAAGCAATTTATATTGATCAAGATGTACGTTAGATTAGGAAATGGTAGGTTAATGATTATTAGATGCCCAAGCTAGAGCTAACTGTTATATTATGAGCTTGTTTATAGAAAAAGTGGGGTAAGTGAACTGTCATAAGAACAGATTTAAACCAGTAAGAACAATAGCCAGCACCTGGACTTTGTATCAATCAATCACAAAGCAGGGGACCTTGGATCGTGCCAGAGGGTCACAGAGACCTGATGAAGACTCTCCTGGCTTCATCCTTTGAGACCACTGACCCAATTCGAGACCACCGACCCAATTCAAGAGAAGAACTGTGCATGCGTGAAGGACTAATAGCCTCATTTTAATACAGAGCAGGGATGGGAGGTGCTGGGCTTATGCATATGTATTGTATGTAAGATCTTGGAAAATAAATAGAGAGTGAAGAGCCTTGTTCAGGGTGGCCACGCCTTTCGGAGATGACTCCCGTGCCGCCCGCCGGTGAATAAATATACCACTTTCTAACTTTAATTAGTTAGAGGGTCTTTGTCCGTGACTATATCGGTTTTCAATGACTCAAGACCATCTAACTGATTGGGTAGAAGCAGCTCCCACTACCAAGGCCTCAGCCAACATAGTAAGTAAAACCATTTTAGAACAGATTATTCCCAGATATGGAATGGTTAATAGAATAAACTCAGACAGAGGAACGCATTTTACGTCAAAAGTGTTACAAGAAATAATTCAGTCTTTAGGGATAAAATGGGAGCTGCATACCCCATGGCATCCACAGAGTTCTGGTCATGTAGAAAGGATGAACCAGACTTTAAAGAGAACTTGGACCAAATTAATAGTTGAAACCCAAATGTCATGGGTACAATGCCTACCTTTGGCCTTATTGAGGATCCGAACACAACCCAGGTCAGACCTGGGAGTGTCACCCTATGAAATGATGTTTGGGTTACCCTTTTTAACCACCCAACATGAAAATGCTACCTATGACGTAGGGGAAATGAGTGTTAAAAGATACGTTAACACCATTGCAAAAACTCTTGAAAACCTACAGTTGAAAGGAATAATCCCTCAAAGCACACCTTTAGACTTTAAAATCCATAATGTTCATCCAGGGGAATGGGTGCTAGTAAAAACCTGGAAAGAACAATCTTTAACTCCTCAATGGGAAGGTCCTTTTCCGGTATTGCTGACGACTGAGGCTGCAATCCGGACCAAGGAACGAGGGTGGATCCACGCCAGCAGAATCAAAGGACCTGTGGAAGAACCTAAGGAGTGGACATTACATCTGAACCGGGTGATACAAAACTGACTCTTAAATGGGGACTGCGTGGTAATGAATTGGGAAGACCCAAATGATCCAAGAAACATACGCAGGATCACACCTAATTGGGAGATAAGGCCAAGCTTATATCAGTGGTTTCAAGTACCGCCTGGATAAGCTTTGAGATGCCTCCGATACCCTCCTTGGGGAGGAATACTTCCACTCCAAACAGGAGGATCAGGACTGTTTCGGACAGAGAACTCTTGTATTCACACCTTAGCCGGTGATTTATGCAAAGAGGAAAAGGATTTGCAACTTCCATCGGTGCCAGACCAAATACCCTGTTTGATCCACCCAAATACCAGACATGCTAGCTGGGTTAAATGTAAATGTTTAGATTGTGGGAAGAATAGGTATTGTAGTTCACACAATCGACGCTCTCATTGCAGGAAGTGTCAAGGGCCAAATCGATCTCCTATCCAGGTAGAATTCGAAGAAACTGAAATAATAACTTTGTTTTGTGGATGGGAATTATTAGTACCTGTTTAATGGGAGATACCTGAAGAACGGTGGGAAACGACAGTTAAGGAGTGTCAGAAACGATTTGTCTGGAAATTAGCTAAGAGGAAGTGACAAGGAAATAGAGGGCAAGACCAGATTGGCCTCTGTATTCACCACCAAGAAGATCAAATATACCTGCTGTGGGTTGCAACCCCATAGGCCTGGGAGGTGGGAGTATAAGCCATACTGGACCTCTGTTACTCCTTTTTCTGTCACTCAATTTTTGTCTTTTCCCTTTTGGGATATTGACAAGGCCATGCTATAGGTGTTACCAAAAGCTGTACATGGAAAGACACCGAGGTTCTTTTTTCATTTCTCACACTCATGTCAACAGTCACTGTTATAACCCATCCAAATTAGGCAATTGTATACATAAAGGGAAAAAGTACTGGACTGCAGAGAACTTAGAAACAAGTGGTAGCAGGATGGGAAGTCAATGCCCAGAAGAGGAGAGATGGATTTGTTTTACCTACATTACTGGGCACAAAGCACAAGATTTAGTAAAAGAGCAATTGATAAGCAAAAAGGCTAAGTCAGTACAACCACCTAAACCTGTGCCAATTTCAATCAACGATTTGTATACCAAACTTGAACAGCAATTAGAAAAAGAAATAGATATCTCAAGGATGGGTAAAAATCAGTTTGTAGAATTAGGAGAAAGAATAAGTAAGGAACTTAACATAACCAACTGTTGGGTCTGTGGAGGGGCTTTGATGTCAGAAGAATGGCCATGGAAAGGCAGCAGCTTAGGCCCAATTGAGCTTCTAAAATGGAACCAAGCAAGTACAAGTGGAGAAAACAGACCAGAAGGGTGGATTTTAAGCTCAACAGTGATAGGGGAAGAATGTCTCTGGCGTACTAGGAAAAGGTTCCTTCATGAAGTAGGAAAAACACCCTGTAAAAGATATAAGGTTAGTAATGGAACTTCTGTATAGTGGGTCCCAGAAGGACCAACCGTGTATTGGACCCAAGAAAAAGCAAAAAAAAGTGAATTGTAAGTATGATAACAAAATAAAACTTTTCCAGTGTAATGATACAAGTAAAAATCCTTACTATGGCATCCCAGAAATTTCCAAATTTTGGGAGAATATAGATCAACAAAAATTTAACTGTTGGAAAGCTCCAGATGGCTTATTTTGGATATGTGGAAAAAGAGCATACCCAAAACTCCCCTCTCAGTGGAAAGGGAGCTGCACTCTGGGAATTATACAGCCAGGATTTTTTCTTTTACCAGGACCTGATGGGGATCAATTAGGGATACCAGTTTATGAGGATCTAAAGAGAAACAAAAGAGAATTGATTGGTGGATTCCAAAAATGGGGAGATGAGGAATGGCCCCCTGAACGCATACTGGAAACATATGGGCCAGCCACCTGGGCACAAGATGGGAGTTGGGGATATCGAACCCCAATTTATATGCTAAATCGTATTATAAGACTTCAAGCCGCTGTAGAGATAATAACGAACAAAACTGGTCAGGCAATGGAATTAATATCAAGGCAACAAACCCAAACAAGAGCGGCTGTGTATCAGAATAGGTTGGCTTTAGACTATCTATTAGCTGAAGAAGGGGGTGTTTGTGGAAAGTTCAATACATCAGATTGTTGTTTAGAAATAGACGACAATGGAGATGCCGTCCTGAACATAGTCAATGATATCAGAAAAATCTCCCACGTACCAGTTCAAAAGTGGGAATCAATGCTAAATACTAGCTAGTGGGATAATGTGTTGGGAGCCGAATGGTGGAAAAAGTTAGGCTTCTTCCTTTTATGCGCTACAGATGGTTTAATATTTCTTCCTTGTCTGATTCCCTGTTTCATTCGGCTCATCACCAGTGTGGTACAAGGCATGCAATAGGTGGACATTGACCAAAAGTTGCCTACAACAACAACACCACAAAGGATTATGGTGTTAAAGAAACAAAATAATATAGAAGACCCCCTCAAAGGAGCGAGATTGATTTGTGAAAATAATGAGCGAATAATGAAGGCTAGAAAACAATGAATATTGCTCGAGCCAATTTATAAAAAGAAAGAGGGAGGATTGTGAAAAGTGCATATTATATGGCTATACGCAAGATATTTACTATATGTATTATGTTGTATTGATTGTTAATGTTGTATTAATATTTTGATAGCATAGTAAATGTAGTTTTGTAGTTAAAATGTAGTTTTTATGTACCAACCACAGGAAAATGTAAATCTTTCAGAGAAAAAGAATTTACTACTTCCTTATCAGAAGAGACCAACTTCTCCTGCCTTGCTCAGCCCTGAAGACACCATAGAGATTAAAGGAAAAAAGTGACACTAACCAGAGAGAATTCTTTGTCTGAATAGAATTTATGCATCATGTATGAAATGTATGAATATTCAACAGGCTATTGCTTTTAAGAGATAATCCTTTGTTAACAGGGGTCCTTCTTAGGATCTTTTTTGCTCAGGGAGGCACCCAGACGTCTGTAACTTTGTTTTTATTCTCTCATATTGTCCTAACCCTAATTGTTTGTCCTGGTTTGGGACAAATTTGGGAGAAAACCCCTGTATAGGATCCCTCTAAGGAAGCAAACCCAAGTGGCCCCTCCCTGCAACCGGTCCAGCAAAAAAACCTCTTTGGAGAAAAGTGGAAAAAACTATTTTACTAAACAAATGAAGTGCATACAAGTATAAAGAATTAATAATATGAAACAATAAAACCTCTCCTTCTGAAGTGAGATGGCAAATTGAGAAAGTCCTTGCTGTGGGTGTAGCTCGGCTCTCTCTCTCAGTCTCTCATCACTCCCCGTCCCTCTGGTGCTGCTGGAAAATGCCGAGGTCCAGGCCCCGGTGGGCCGCAGGTGCAGCCCCCGGTGCTCCCCTGGGTTTTCAGTCCAGAGCAGGTTTAAACAGTTCCAAGAAAAAGGGAAAAAAAAACAGTCCAGGGAACTTCTCTGCCCTAGCTAGCTGAAACTAACTAAAAGCAAAAAAATCTCTGTCCTGCAGTCTCTCCAAGCCTCCGCCAAACACCCCGTCCGCAGAAGAATGTGGAGGAGTCAGGCAGTTTTCTCAAAACAAACTCTGCGCTTCTCCTTGCTCTTAGAACCAGTCTTAAAGGCACAGGACTCAATATACAGCACAAACAGAACAGACGATTGGGGATACAAACATCATAAAGTTACCCTAAGACATTGTTCAATTTTTTTACTCTAATTCTATTTTTATAACCATCTTATTTACTATTAAACTTTCAAAATTTTAAAAACAATTGATTAGTGTTTTTCACAGTAACTAACTTATTAAAGAAATATGGGTATTGATCTAGTATTGATACCCAACTGTGATGGGCAAAAACTCTCTAACAGTTTAAAGTTAGAAACTGTATGTTTATTATGGCTGCGTAGCACGGTGGGATATTTCCCTAATTCGCACTGCGAAATTCACAGGTAATTACAAAGCCTTTTATTTACAAAAGTGTTGAATACCCTAAATACAAATGCATATTCATACCCCTGTCACCTCCCATTTCTCGCTTCATATGCTAATTGGCAAAAAGGATATTAAGCATGCGTACTTTGTTTCCTAAAATGAGTCAGGGGTCTATTCTGGGGAGGGGTCACCCAAAATGAGGAAGTAAGATGAGTCTTCCTCATCCTGACCTTTCTACCTTTTCAATGCATTCGTGACAAATGATTCCTTGGTAGAACTTACAGTTTCCTGTGTTCAATGGGTCCTTTAAGCAGGAAATCTGCAGCTATCTTATGTCCTATTTACCATGTTTTGTTTTCCATTACAAGCACAGCTACATAAACATAAACATGCCAAGAAATGAGTTACTAAATTCGGGTATCTTATCTAAGATCCGGCTTCTGTTAACTGTGAACAAAGCTTGCCTATCTACTTCAGTTATTTCAGTGACTTATTATCTTAACTTTCCTAAAAATCCCTAATTCTTCAAATTTAATGTCTCATTCCCCACTTCTTCTTTGAAATGAGTAAATTCTTTTACTCAGTCATCTATCTAAGCCATGCAGCTACTGTCTCTCAAGACTAAGACATATGCCTTTGACAGTGATGTTAAAGCTGCTACTTGTCACAGCATCTTCTAATTCTAAACAAATATTACAACAGATAACACTAAACTTATGCTGACTAAAATAAGCGACACAACTATAGGGTGGATTAAGGCATTCAATATACTGGTTGCTGTTGGTGACTACCTAAAAGGCATATCCCGCTAATGAGACAAATGCTCCTCAAGCCTTTTAAAAATCCTTTTGATGGTCTCTGTGTCTCTAATTTCTTTTAAGATTCCTCTCAATTTGTGATGTTTCCACAATTGAGCAACTAAAGTCAAATTCATTCTTATGGGCACAGGCAGTATCTTCTGCACAGTGGCTAAGTTGGCCTCTATATATTGATGTGATATTAAAAGTGCCCCATAGAAAAATCACATCCCTTGATTCTAACAAAATTGCAAACACACAAATTGAATTTAGTCTCATTCACAATTTGGCTGTCTATCTTTATGATGGGCCATGCTGTCCTATGACAGACACAACCTTGTCCTATACACACAAGTGAAGTTGTCTGTTTGCCTGGATGCATTTACTACAATAGTTACAACTTTCCACATAATGTCCATAATAACTATTAGTCCATTTATTTGTTGTTCTGAGTGAGCTTCAGCTTCAGTTCGTTATCGCCTGGTGTGACCTTCAAAATTCCCTCTGGGCTTTCTTCACTCGGGAGTGATAGATCCAGACCATCTGTTCTTTGATCTTGATTGCAGTGAAGGTAGTGAGGAGCACCTGGAATGGTCCTTCCCACTGTGGTTCCAAGTTTTTTTCTGCAAAAGACTTAACATACACCTAATTCCTAGGTTGTACATTACGTACTGGCCCATCTAGTTCTCTGTTTTGAGTTCAAGCCACATATTTGCAACAGCGCTTTGGTCACTTCTCGGGCCACAGCTGTCCTGGCAGGAAAGGCTTCTGGCTATCTTGAAAAGGTATCAGTTAACACTAATAGGTAACAGTACCCTCCTTTCTTGGGCAGTTTTGTAAAATAATTTGCCATTGTTGCTCAGGTCCACAACCTTTCCTAATTTGTCCCCCTTTAGGCTTTGGGGTATTTTTAGGGTTAGTTCAGAGGCAAAGACTACACTGACAAGTTACTTGTATCACTGTGCCCTGCAATTTCCTGGCCATGATTCTTTCTTTCAAATGGTTACACAGGGCATCTATTCCCCAGTGTGTTTTCTCATGTTCCTTCTGTACTAATGACCACAACAAATAGGAGGGTACTACAAGTTTCCCTTCTTCTGTTACAGCTTATCCTTCCTGGTTATAGCTTGCCTTTTCTACCTTGATAAGTTTCTTATCTTTCTTATTGTACACTGGCTTACTTTTAATAGAAACTTTTCTATCTGGAATAAATGCTGCCTCAACAGCTTTATCAGGTACCTCACCTTTTGCTGCATCTTTTGCCTCTCTCTGCCAGCATATTCCCTTCTTCCAGTTCAGAACTCATTTTTTTTTTTGGTGTGCTTTTATGTGCATTATGGCTACTTTTTCAGGTAGTTGTATGGCATCTAATAGCCTCAGTATCTCTTGTGCAGGTTTAATACTCTTGCTTTGTGAATTCAGCAGTCCTCTTTCCTTCCAGATGGCTCCGTGAGCATGAACCACTCCGAATGCATACCTTGAGTCCATGTAGATGTTGATCTCTTTTCCTTTTGCTAGCTCTAGGGCTCAGATTAAGGCAATTATTTCAGCCTTCTGTACAAATGTATTAGTTGGTAATAGTCTAGACTCTATTACTTCCTTGCTTGTGGTAACTGCATACTCAGCATGCTTTCTTTCACTGACGACATAGCTGCTTCTATCAGTAAACCAGGTCTCAGCATCTTCAAGCAGGGTGTCCTACAGATCTGGGCGGCTCGAGTAGGTGGCTTCAATGGTCTCCAGGCACTCAGGGATCACTGGTTCTCCTATACTCCTGCTGAGGAAGGAAGCTGGATTCACAATGTTAGTTACCACAATTTCAACATCATCTTGTTCTACCAGTATGGCTTGGTACTTCAGAAATCTCTGTGGGGAGAGCCAATGTCCCCCTTTTGCCTCAAGGACTGCAGACATTGTGTGAGATACTAGCACAGTCATCTTCTGGCCTAGGGTGAATTTGCGTGCTTCTTGGATGTTTATTGCTACTGCTGCAACTGCTCTGAGGCACCCTGGCCATCCTTTAGCTGCTGTGTCCAGTTGTTTGGAAAGACAGGCCACTGCCCTCCGGTACGGGCCTAAGTTCTGTGCTAATATTCCTAAGGCAATCCCTTGCTTCTTGTGGGAAAACAGGAAAAATGGTTTACTCACATCTGGAAGTCTGAGGGCTGGAGCTGACATAAGGGCTTTCTTTAGTTGGTCGAAGGCTCAGGTTGAATCTTTTGTCTACTGAAGATCTCTGTTCCCTTCCCTGATCAGGGCATACAGAGCTTTAAAAAGCAACCTATAGTTATAAATCCACAATCTGCACCACCCTGTTATGCTTTAAAAGGTTCTTAGTTCTTTCACTGTCTGAGGTTTCGGGGTCTGGCATATTGCTTCCTTGCGATCCTGCCCCAGAGTCCTTTGTCCAGCACTCACTTCGTAACCCAGGTAAATAACTGTTTGCCTCACCATTTGGGCTTTCTTCTGGGATACTCGATACCCCTGCAGGACTAGAAAGTTTAGGAGGCTTACCGTCCAGTCCACGCATGTCTCCTGGGTCTGGGTGGCTATTAAGAGATCATCTACATACTGGAGTAACTGTCCTTCCCCTGGTGGAGGTTCCCAGGACTCTAAATCCTTGGCAAGCTGTTCCCCAAATATAGTGGGGGAGTTCTTGTACCCCTGTGGTAACACACACCATGTGAGCTGAGTTTTTCTTCCAGTTTTAGGGCTTTCCCACTCGAATGCAAAATTTTTCTGCCTGGCTTCATGGAGAGGGAGGCAAAAGAAAGCATCCTTTAGATCTAGAACAGTAAACCAAGTTAGTTCAGGTGTTAAACGGGTTAACAAGGTGTAGGGATTGGCAACCACTGGATACAAGTCTTCAGTTACCTTGTTAACAGTCCTTAAATCTTGTACTAATCTGTATGACCCATCAGGTTTCTTTACTGGCAGAATAGGAGTATTAAAATCAGATTGACACTTTCTCAGTAGTCTTAGTTGCAGAAAGTTCTCAATAATTGGGCTAACCCCTTCTATATCTTCTTTCTTTAGGGGGTATTGTTTAACCCTTACTGGCTGTCCTCCTTCTTTAAGCCTGATTTGCACTGGTAGTGCATTCTTTGCTCTTCCTGGTATATTGGAGGCCCATACTCCTGGAAATACTTGATCCATTATTTTTCTAAAATTTTCCTTTTCACTTGGCACTTCAATTTCTTTGGTTATTAGCATTAAGCTTAACAGTTCTCCATATTGTTGATCCTTTACCTCCAAACTAATTTCCCCATTTTTGAATATTATTTTTGCTTCTAGATGCTCTACCAAATCTCTGCCCAAAAGTGCAGATGGAGCATTAGGCATGTATAAAAATCGATGGATGCCCCACTGTTTTCCCAATTTATACTTCAATGGTTTGCAAAAATAAGCTCTTTCAGATTAGCCAGTTGCCCCTTTTACCATAACATAGTCATTGGTTACAGGTATTCGGGCCTTATTCAACACTGAAAATGTTGCCCCCGTGTCTATCAAAAATTTCACTTCTTTTTCTTTTTTCCCCAGTTTAACCAGAGGGTCCCCTAGGGTAGGGCCCTCCAGTCCCCTTCAGTCCTCTTTTACATGATCAACTACCTTTTCCTTTTTCTGATCACCTTTTCTATGTTCATTACCCTTTCTTAATTCTGGGCACTGGTTTTTCCAGTGACCAAATTTCTTACAAAATGCACATTGATCTTTTCCTAGTCGGGGTGGTCCTTGTTTTGGTGGACCTTGCCCATGTTTTCCTTTTTCTCCTTTTTTTACTACTGCTACTAGTTTCTTCATCCCTTTTTTATACTCTTCTTCCCGGTTACTAAAAACTTTCTAGGCCTCATAAAGTTTCTAAATTCCGGCTGTTTGGACCCCAGATCTTCTGGAGTTTCTGTGTCTGGTTCCATCCCGCACCTGGTGGGAGCTGACCTCTGGCTAGCTCGGGTCAACCCAGGCACAGAAGGTCACAGTTTGTTTCGGCTTCTTGGCTTAGCAGCTGGACCCAATAGTGTTGTGACAGCCAACAGCAGCAGAAGAGAAAAGGCTGGCTCTCAGCTTAGCAGGTTAAAAGATGTTTATTAGCTCAAGAGCTGAGGAGCAGAGAGAGAGCTCTGGGCGAGAGCTGAGCGGCTGAGAGACTGAGAGAGTTCCTCTGCCACCTCATAAGCGGGGGTGTGGGAGATTAGGGACAGGCGGTCGGAAGATATCGCGTTGTACGGGCAGACAGAACCCCTCCCTCAATTCTTAGTTGGTCAGTGTCCTTGATAAGCTAAGCAACACCTAACTTGTAACGTAAGCAGACGGATGTGATGTAGCAAACAAAGGTGTTATAACCCCATGTAACCAGTTAATAAACGCCATTAGCCGTCCACCACACTGGTGTCTGTGAGCTAGTGGTCCAAACAGCCTGGGTGTGGCTGCCGTGTCGTTCCCGAATCAGGTCGCTACGCCTCAGCGGAGGTAACAAGTGGTGCCGAAACCCCCGGGAGTTGCCCGGGAGAACGGGAGTCGCCTGGACGGGTGAACGACGGCCGAGCGGCTGGCCCAGCTCGGCGAGGGGGACGCCCCAGGACCCATGAGGAGGATGGAAGCCCTCATGAAGGTTGTATCTCAGATTCATAAGCAGTGGGGAATTGATTGTAAAGCAAAAGATTTTATCCTCGCAGTGACGAGGCTTTTGCAACTTAGTATCTTTGAGAGTTTGGTGGAAATTCTCCACCCAGATGTTTGGGATCAATGTACTAAGGCTCTTGCCGAGGAAACTATGTTTTCAGGGTCGGCAAACTATCTTAAGTCATGGGGGAGGGTTGTTCAATCTTTGCAGAAAGCTTTGCATGAACAGGAGACCTGGAGAGCTGCTCGAAATTGTTTAAAAGTTTCCCCCCAACTGGGTATTGCAGCAGCGACGCAAACTTTCTCAGAGGAAACTGTTGTTGAGAATTTTCAGAGTGTAAAAGAATGCAGTCTGAATGTTAGTGAAAATATTCAGTGTGATGATAAAGCCAGTTCAGCCGAATGCATCGGCTCAGGCTCAGAAAATCAAGAGCTCGCTTTGGGGCCCTCAAACTCAAGGTCGCTCATTACAGAGATAACAGAGATGCGATCATTTTACAACGGTCTAGCTGAAGAAGCTAGGAATGCTGAAAAAGCGGGGGAGGGACCTCCACCTTATGCGCCTCAAGTTAGTGCTGATAGTGGGCTCGTTGCCAGTGAAAACAAAGAGAGCTCGTTTGCTAACGCGGGGGCGGGCGAGCAGAAAAAGGGAGGAGAGCGCAAAGAGAGAACTGAAGCTAATCTTTGCCAAAATGCGCGTTTTTCTAAGGTGAGAAGCTCCCACAGCAGGAGGCGGGGGGAGCGCAGGTGCAGGGGGCGGCTCAGCCCCGAGAGAAAGGGGCGGGGGCCAAAGGAGAAGGAACGGCCCAGCCCGGAGGGAAAGGGGAGGGGTCGGAGCCTGACCAAAAGGCTCCGGAGCCCGGAAACAGCGAGTCAATCCACTTCTGGCTCTGAAACCGACTCCAGCTGGGACTGGGACAGCCAGTCCTCTGCTGCCGGCTCTGGCTCCGGCTCTGGCTCCGGCTCCGGCTCCGACAAAGAAGTAGTAACAGTATATAAAATCAGTAACAACAATGTTTCTACTTGGGTTGAGGGGAAGTCAGGAAAAGAACGAACTCCCCTCACAGACTAGAAAAAGATAAAAATGGCATGCTTTAAGTGCAGCCAGGCATTTAAATTGGGCAAATGTACAAATTATTAGACTCTCACCTTCAGTGCCCCAGTCATTTAAACCCTTTCAGAGTCTCGCAGCACGCAGACACAGGAGAGAGGCCACACTTGGTACCGCCTCATCATCCAGACCTTTAGCCATTTACCAAAAACCTAAGTCAGTTCCTTACAATCTGTTTCTTAGTGTGTTAAATGCTACCTTTTTCTCATTGAACCAATCCAATCCAAACTTTACAAAATCATGCTGGTTATGTTATAACGCAGAACCTCCTTTTTATGAGGGTGTTGCCCTTGATGCTCCTTTTGAATATTCTGCAGCAAACAATCCACACAACTGTAAGTGGGACACCCCCCGGAGGGAAATTACCCTGAGCCAAGTCACAGGCCGAGGCAAATGCTTTGGCAGTGTAGCCGCAGCAAAACAGAAGGGAAATATCTGTGCTGAGTTCATCCAACCTAGTCAAAAAACTGACAAGTGGGCAGTTCCGCTCCTGCCAGGAATGTGGGTCTGTCAACAAATTGGAATAACCCCCTGTGTGTACCTTGGTAAATTCAATAACCTTGCTGACTTTTGTGTCCAAGTTCTGATTGTTCCTAGAGTCCTGTATCACCAAGAAGAAGAAATGTATCGCTTTTTAGAAGAAACCATCCAGCTCCGCAAAAGAGAAGTAATGACAGGTATAACCATTGCAATGCTCCTTGGCCTAGGAGCCACCGGCACAGCCACAGGTGTTTCAGCTCTCGTGACCCAACATCAAAGACTCTCTCAGCTGCAAATGACAATCGACGAAGACTTACTGAGAATTGAAAAATCCATCTCCTCTCTGGAAAGATCTATCTCCTCGCTTTCGGAAGTCGTCCTGCAGAACAGGCGAGGACTGGACCTCTTGCTCATGCAGCAAGGAGGTCTGTGTGCAGCCTTGAGAGAAGAATGCTGTTTTTATGCAGACCATACCGGAGTCGTGCGAGACTCCATGGCTGAGCTGAGAGAAAGACTGGCCCAGAGAAAGAGAGAGAGAGAGGCCCAACGAGGATGGTTCGAGTCATGGTTCAATCAGTCCCCATGGCTAGCCACCCTCGTTTCCACCCTAATAGGCCCTCTCACCATGATACTCCTGACACTGATTTTTGGGCCTTGCATTTTGAACAAGTTAGTGTCGTTTGTTAGAAGCCGTTTAGAGAAAGTCGACATCCTATTTGTCGAACGCCTGCAATTATCGTGAAGTGTGCTTGTTACTAACATTTTATACCATTTTTGTATCCTATTATACTAACCTTAACAACTTTTATATTTTTATGACATTTATACTTTTATAACATTTATAATTTTATGACATTTATACTTTTATAACATTTATACTTTTATAACATTTATACTTTTATACTTTTTTACTTAGTCATGGGGGGGGAAATGTGGGAGATTAGGGACAGGCGGTCAGAAGATATCGCGTTGTACGGGCAGACAGAACCCCCTCCCTCAATTCTTAGTTGGTCAGTGTCCTTGATAAGCTAAGCAACACCTAACTTGTAACGTAAGCAGACGGATGTGATGTAGCAAACAGAGGTGTTATAACCCCATGTAACCAGTTAATAAATGCCATTAGCCGTCCACCACACTGGTGTCTGTGAGCTAGTGGTCCGAGCAGCCTGGGTGTGGCTGCCGTGTCGTTCCCGAATCAGGTCGCTACGCCTCAGCAGAGGTAACACGGGGGAGGGGTTCCGGGGGGGGGGGGGGGTACAACAAGACAACAAATCAGGGGATTCAGGGGGTAACAAGGTGTTGCCACCCCCAAGCCTTGGACCACTAAAATCCAGAGCTAAAGGAATTCCCCCCAAGGGACCTATGACCTGAAGCCCTCTCCCTGAGATTTCGCAACCTGGGAGGGCTCCTCAATGTGATAGACAGGCTGCCCCAGAGCAAGGGGGGTGGGAGGACTGACACAAAACACCTTGTTATACAGAAAACACAAAAAGGGTTACAACATTGGGGATACAGTGAAATGAACCATAACATAAACTTATTATAAAAGCCTAATAAAACAGTTCTGCACCACCACAAGTTTCCATCTGATATCTCCTGTGGATTGTCCTAAAAATAAATTTATTAATTGCTGCATTCCTTCATCACATCCAGGATCCAGGGTGGTGTGTTGGCGCATTGCGTCTCGCAGGTGATCCAGAAATTCAGAAGGTGTTTGAGAGGGGCCCTGTTTGATAGCATATAAGGCCGGCCAGTTTATGGTTTTGGGGATTGCTCTTTCTAGCCCTTTTACTGTCAGTTCTTGGTATCTCTTTAACCATCCTAACCCCTGTCCTAGGGTAACTTTATGATGCTTGTATCCCCAATCGTCTGTTCTGTTTGTGCTGTATATTGAGTCCTGTGCCTTTAAGACTGGTTCTAAGAGCAAGGAGAAGCGCGGAGTTTGTTTTGAGAAAACTGCCTGACTCCTCCACATTCTTCGGCGGACAGGGTGTTCGGCGGAGGCTTGGAGACTGCAGGACAGAGATTTTTTTTTGCTTTTAGTTAGTTTCAGCTAGCTAGGGCAGAGAAGTTCCCTGGACTGGTTTTTTTTCCTTTTTCTTGGAACTGTCTAAACCTACTCTGGACTGAAAACCCAGGGGAGCACTGGGGGCTGCACCTGCGGCCCACCGGGGCCTGGACCTCGTCATTTTTCCAGCAGCACCGGAGGGACTGGGACTGAGGAGAGACTGAGAGACTGAGAGAGAGAGAGCCGAGCTCTACCCACAGCAAGGACTTTCTCAATTTGCCATCTCACTTCAGAAGGAGAGGTTTTATTGTTTCATATTATTCATTCTTTATACTTGTATGCACATTTGTTTAGTAAAATAGTTTTTTCCACTTTTCTCCAAAGAGGTTTTTTTTTTTTACCAGACTGGTTGCAGGGAGGGGCCACCTGGGTTTGCTTCCTTGGAGGGATCCTATACAGGGGTTTTCTCCCAAATTTGCCCCAAACCAGGACATACTTCTGATTGGCGCCCACTGCGGGGCACGAGAGAGTGGAAAAAACTTGTATTGATTATTATTAACTGCTTTTTTTTTTTGTTTGTTTGTTTGTCCCTTGGGTGGGGATTAAACAGTGGCCATGTTGCTTCTTGAATTCCTAATGTCTCTTAGAATGGAGTCTTTTCTGCATTTCTGTTCCCTAGGCTTTTTTGAGATCTTAATACCTTTCTGGTCCCTAGGTTTGTTTTCTTACCCAGAAATAGCTCCAATATTGTCCCTAACATACAGCTTTTACACTAGGGATGCACAATTTAGAATAGTTATTTTGCTGGGTTCGGTGATTATGGCTTACAAGAAGCGTATAAAGATACTGGAGTTTGTTCTGGGTATGTTCGGTTTATGGTTTTTTCGTCCTGCCCTGCGTCCTAGTTCCAGCAGCATGTTTTGGGGATTTATCAACAATTGCACCCAGTTTGTTAGAGGAGGAGTAGGGGATGAGGCTCTTCAGCCTCTTCTTTCCTTCTTCTCTTTTGAGTCAGTTACATCACTTTTGGAGAAGGTTCAGGGTCTCCTGAATGTTAAAGACCCCACCTCCCTGGTACTTCACCTGGTGACCTTCCTCTATATGGTTTATAGCTTTTCTAGAATGAGTCACACACCGCTAAACACTGTAGAGCAGCAGATAGAGGCAAGGGAGCAGGGAGATAAATCAGTCACTCAGGCTGCAGCCAACCCCACAGCTATTCAGGCTGCAGCTAAACCAGACAGTGAGGCTAAGACACCGGCAGTTGCTGCAGTAAAGAAGGGAAAGAAGCACACGGACAAAACCGATCGACCAGTAGACGATGATTCAGGTGAAGGATCCTCAATGCCTCCTGACACCCAGCCAGTAGTCAAACCACCTGACACACAATCAGAAGGTGAAGCAACTGATGATACACAATCAGAAGCCGAACCAACTGATACAAAATTGCAAGCCCAACCAACTGGCACACAATCGGGATCCCAACCAGCTGCTACAACATCAGGAGCCCAACCAGCTGCTACAAGATCAGGAGCCCGACCAACTGCTGCAAGAGCAGGAGATACTATTGAGTCCTTTTCCCTGAAGGACCTTCGTGGCCTAAGAAAGGATTATACTCGACGATCTGATGAATCTATAATTAGTTGGTTAGTCCGTCTTTGGGATGCTGCAGGCGAGGCTACAATACTGGATGGCACTGAAGCAAGACATCTGGGATCCCTGTCACATGATCCAGTTATTGACCAAGAAATGATGAGGGAGGCTAGTCCTTGCAGTCTCTGGGAACGGGTCCTGAGAAGTGTGGCACAAAGATATCTGTGTGCTGACGATCTCTATATGCAGCAAACCCAGTGGAAAACCATTGAACAAGGGATCCAGCGCTTGAGGGAAATGGCAGTGGCGGAGATTGTCTTCTCAGATGACATAAACACTAGGAACCCCGACTTGGTACCATGTACACCTGTGATGTGGCGAAAACTTGTACGACTTGGGCCACAAGAATACTCCTCTGCTTTAGCAATAATGAAGCGGGATGAGACAGCGGAGACCGTGCTTGATATGGCGAAGAAGCTCCGAACATATGCAGATGCTGTGCATGGTCCAACACATGCAAGAATTGCAGCTCTGGAAACACAAGTGCAGGGATTAGCAGACAAAATGGAGGAGAATCTCAAAGAAATCAAAGAGAACATTCTCCAGATCTCTGCAATACATGTTAGAGGCTCTGGCACCACACGCAAACGTTCCCTAGATAGAGAGGGAAAAGGCATCCCACGGGCTAAGCTGTGGTCCTTCCTGCGTGATTATGGAGAAAACATGAAAAGATGGGATGGAGAATCTACTGAGGCTATGACACAACGGCTGCGTGAATTGTTGGATGGCAAGACTGTGAGAGGAAGTTCCAGCAAGAAGGAAGCAGCTCCGGTTACCCAGGGAAAAAAGGATAATCAGGCTTAGAGGGGCCCTGCCTCTAGCCAGGTAGAAGCTAGGGAAAACCGTGTTTTTTGAACTGTGTGGATTCGTTGGCCTGGCACATCAGAACCACAAAAATATGAGGCCTTAGTTGACACTGGAGCACAGTGCACAATACTCCCATCAAGACATGTGGGGGAAGAATCTGTTTCCATTGCTGGGGTGACAGGGGGTTCACAAGATTTTACTTTGGTGGTGGCTGATGTGAGCCTGACTGGAAATGAGTGGAAGAGACACCCTATTGTGACTGGCCCAGAAGCCCCATGCATTTTGGGCACAGACTTCCTCCGAAATGGGTATTTCAAAGACCCAAAGGGATTTAGGTGGGCATTTGGGATAGCAGCTGTAGAGACAGGGGATGTTAAGCAGTTGAATACCTTGCCTGGACTATCAGAGAACCCATCTGCTGTAGGTCTTCTGAAGGTGGAAGAGCAACAAGTGCCAATTGCCACTTCAATAGTGCATCGCCGACAGTACAGAACAACTCGAGATGCTGTGATCCCCATCCACAAGATGATCTGTGAGCTGGAGAGCCAAGGGGTGGTCAGCAAAACCCACTCACCCTTCAACAGCCCCATCTGGCCTGTGCGCAAGTCTGACGGAGAATGGAGATTGACTATGGACTATCGTGCCTTGAACGAAGTGACTCCACCATTGAGTGCTGCTGTGCCGGACATGCTGGAACTCCAGTACGAGCTGGAGTCCAAGGCAGCAAAATGGTATGCCACAATTGACATTGCTAATGCATTTTTCTCCATTCCTCTGGCCGCAGAATGCAGGCCTCAGTTTGCTTTCACCTGGAGGGGCGTGCAGTACACCTGGAACCGACTGCCCCAGGGGTGGAAACACAGCCCCACCATCTGCCATGGACTGATCCAGGCTGCACTGGAAAAGGGTGAGGCTCCGGAACATCTACAGTACATTGATGACATCATTGTGTGGGGAAACACAGCAATGGAAGCGTTTGAGAAGGGAGAGAAGATCATCCAGATCCTCCTGGAGGCCGGTTTTGCTATCAAGAAGAGCAAAGTTAAGGGACCAGCTCGTGAGATCCAGTTCCTGGGAGTAAAGTGGCACGATGGAAGGCGTCAGATTCCCACTGAAGTCATCAACAAGATCACAGCAATGTGTCCACCAACCAACAAAAAGGAAACACAAGCTTTCCTAGGCGCCATAGGTTTCTGGAGGATGCACATTCCTGAGTACAGCCAGATTGTGAGACCTCTCTACCTGGTCACCCGCAAGAAGAACAATTTCCACTGGGGCCCTGAACAGCAACAAGCCTTTGCCCAGATCAAGCAGGAGATAGCTCATGCAGTGGCCCTTGGCCCAGTGAGGACGGGACCAGATGTGAAGAACGTACTCTACTCCGCAGCCGGAAGCCATGGTCTGTCCTGGAGCCTTTGGCAAAAGGTGCCTGGGGAGACTCGGGGCCGACCACTGGGATTCTGGAGTCGAAGCTACAGAGGGTCTGAAGCCAACTATACTCCAACAGAGAAGGAAATCTTGGCCGCCTATGAAGGAGTTCAAGCCGCCTCAGAAGTAGTAGGCACCAAAACACAGCTCCTGCTGGCACCTCGACTACCAGTGCTGGGATGGATGTTCAGAGCAGAAGTTCCCTCTACTCACCATGCCACCAATGCCACATGGAGCAAATGGATTGCCCTCGTCACTCAGCGCGCCCGCATTGGAAACCCAAATCGCCCTGGGATTTTGGAAATAATTACAAACTGGCCGGAAGGTGAAAACTTTGGTCTCACAGATGAAGAGGAGCAGGAACAAGTGACACGTGCTGAAGAAGCTCCACCATACAACCAACTGCCAGCAGAAGAAACACGCTATGCTCTTTTCACTGACGGTTCCTGCCGCATCATTGGGATGAAACGAAAGTGGAAAGCAGCTGTATGGAGCCCCACAAGACAGGTTGCACAAGCCACTGAAGGAGAAGGTGGGTCAAGCCAACTCGCTGAGCTCAAAGCTGTTCAACTGGCCCTGGACATTGCTGAAAGAGAGAAGTGGCCAAAGCTCTACCTCTACACTGATTCGTGGATGGTAGCCAATGCTCTGTGGGGATGGCTGGAGAAGTGGAAAAAGGCCAATTGGCAGTGTAGGGGAAAGCCAATCTGGGCTGCAGATGAGTGGAAAGACATTGCCACTCGGGTAGAGAAGCTACCTGTCAAAGTCCGTCATGTAGATGCCCATGTCCCCAAGAGTCGGGCTAATGAGGAGCACCGGAACAACGAGCAGGTAGATCAAGCTGCAAAGATAGAGGTGTCAAAGATAGACTTAGATTGGCAACACAAAGGAGAGTTGTTTCTAGCTCGATGGGCCCATGATGCCTCAGGCCATCAGGGTAGAGATGCCACCTATAAGTGGGCACGAGACCGAGGGGTGGATCTAACCATGGACAGTATTTCTCAGGTTATCCATGACTGTGAAACGTGTGCTGCCATCAAGCAGGCCAAGCGGGTGAAGCCCCTATGGTATGGCGGGCGATGGTCCAAGTATAAGTATGGGGAAGCCTGGCAGATTGATTACATCACCCTTCCCCAAACCCCCCAAGGCAAGCGCTATGTGCTCACAATGGTAGAGGCCACCACGGGATGGCTAGAGACCTACCCTGTGCCTCATGCTACTGCCCGTAACACCATTCTAGGCCTTGAAAAACAAGTTCTTTGGAGGCATGGTACCACTGAGAGGATTGAGTCAGACAATGAAACTCATTTCAAGAACAGCCTCATCAACAACTGGGCTAGGGAACACCGAGGCTCCACGAACAGAGCAGGCCCTGCCCAATCTGAGCCCCTACATACAGTAGATGGAGAGAAGGTCCCAGTAGTACATGTAAGAGGTTTGTTAGGGAAGACAGTTTGGATCAATTCTGCTTCAAGTACAGAGGATCCCATCCGTGGGATTGTCTTTGCTCAGGGACCAGGCTGCACATGGTGGGTAATGCAGAAAGATGGAACCACACGATGTGTACCCCAGGGAGATTTGATTGTTGGGTGAGAACCGTGTGTGATTATCGTTGTGTGCTGAATAGTACTGCCACTGTATGTAACTGTATATTGCATATTGTTTTTATATAGATGTATATGTGTGTTTAGAGCTAGAGTATATATTAGTTTTAGTAAATTGACGATATGGGGATAAGGGGTGGAATGTCCTAGGGTAACTTTATGATGCTTGTATCCCCAATCGTCTGTTCTGTTTGTGCTGTATATTGAGTCCTGTGCCTTTAAGACTGGTTCTAAGAGCAAGGAGAAGCGTGGAGTTTGTTTTGAGAAAACTGCCTGACTCCTCCACATTCTTCGGTGGACGGGGTGTTCGGCGGAGGCTTGGAGAGACTGCAGGACAGAGATTTTTTTTTGCTTTTAGTTAGTTTCAGCTAGCTAGGGCAGAGAAGTTCCCTGGACTGGTTTTTTTTCCTTTTTCTTGGAACTGTTTAAACCTACTCTGGACTGAAAACCCAGGGGAGCACTGGGGGCTGCACCTGCGGCCCACCGGGGCCTGGACCTCGGCATTTTTCCAGCAGCGCCGGAGGGACTGGGACTGAGGAGAGACTGAGAGACTGAGAGACTGAGAGAGAGAGAGAGCCGAGCTCTACCCACAGCAAGGACTTTCTCAATTTGCCATCTCACTTCAGAAGGAGAGGTTTTATTGTTTCATATTATTCATTCTTTATACTTGTATGCACATTTGTTTAGTAAAATAGTTTTTTCCACTTTTCTCCAAAGAGGTTTTTTTTTTTTACCAGACTGGTTGGAGGGAGGGGCCACCTGGGTTTGCTTCCTTGGAGGGATCCTATACAGGGGTTTTCTCCCAAATTTGCCCCAAACCAGGACACCCCTCATCATCATTAGGATCCCAACCTGGGTCTTGAAGGGGAAATACATCTTTAACATCCTCCTGTGTTGTTCTACAATCATCCCCAGCCAGATCCCCAGCCGCTTTCCAAACTAATTGCTTCTCAGTTTCTGTTAAGGCATCAAGTAGCAGTTGCAGATCTGCCCAATCAGGTGAATGCTGCTTAATCATATTTCAGCACCAAAAATTTCTCAGCTATTTCTGCCGGCTCTGGACATAAGTTCTGGGCTCTCTGCTTTCTGCACACAATCAAAGCCTTTTCTCAGAGAGACGCAACTCCAAACACCAACCGTTTCAGGCTCGCAAATAAAATAGCCAGGGGTCCCTCACGACTCCAAACACACTCCACCAGAAGTTTCAACAAGGTCTCGCTGAAAAATCCTATGGATTTCGGCCGGGACACCACACACAAATCCCTCCGTGAGAAGGAGGTGGGGGGGGTAACCTTGATCGCATGCTGCCTCTCCACTCCTCTGTGGTTAGGGACTACACCACTAGGACTCTAAAATATTACCACACACTCTAGCAACTGCAAGCCTCACAAACAAGCAAAAACTGTTTTTTTTTCCTTTAACTAAAACACTCCCTCGCCAAAAGAACTTCTTAGGGTTTTACAGGAAGTTTAGAGACACGGCCCGAGGCTGCGGAGCCTGAATTCCCCTGCGGTTTCCAGGGAAAAAAATCACACCCCCCAAGATTGCTGGGGCTGGCTCAGGTTTCAAACCTCCTTACGCCGCTGGCTCCTTTTAGCTCAAAAAATAAACAATTTAAACTTACACAAATGCTTTTTTTCACCAAACAAAATGTCAGCAAAATCTTGTTGCCAAAAGCACACGCTGTTCAAGCTCACACACAGTCTAATCCCCCTCCAGCACACAATCTGGATACAATACAAACACTTTAAATCCTTCTGCTCTTGCAATCAGAGGGATCCCTCCGCTCATCAGGCGGGGAATTCAAAAGGCTTTTACAACTTCAAGCTTGCAAAATTCTTAAAAACATTTACACAGGTTACTGACACACTCTAAAATCACACAAATCAAAACGCTTACAACACAAACTCCCACAGACCACGATACATACAGTGCACCAATAATTCTTCCACATCTGAAGACACAAACACACAAAACCACGAGACCACAAAACATGGATCCGTTCACACCACACACACCCAGTGCACTCGGGGCCGCAATCGGGATTTTCCGCGACCCATAACGGGACCCTTCGCGTCCCAGAACGGGCTAGCCACTCGGATTATGGATTGTCAAGGTACCTTTAAACTACCAAATTGTAACTGGAGCCACCACTGTTCCTAATACACAACAACAACACCGGTTATTTTACTGCTGCCGCTGCCCCCTCACGGGACACGGATTACCAAGGCACCTTTAAACTGCAAGATGACACAACAAAAACCAGCTGCCGCTGCCCCAGTACGGGACACGGACTACCAAGGCACTGATACCAGGCTCCGCAGAGCTGTCACAACTTTTACAAACAAACCCAAGAGGCGTATGTTGTGCACGAGATGTCTCAGGATTTTATAAGAAGTTTGTTATGGTTCATTTCACTGTATCCCCAATTCTGTATCCCTTTTGTGTTGTCTGTATAATAAGGTGTTTTGTCAGTCCTCCCACCCCCCTTGCTCTGGGGCAGCCTGTCTCTCCAGGAGCCCTCCCAAGATTGCGAAATCTCAGGGAGAGGGCTTCAGGTGATAGGCCCCCTGGGGGGAATTCATTTAGCTTTGGATTTTAGTGGTCCGAGGCTTGGGGGTGGGCACACCCTGTTACCCCCTGAAACCCCTGATTCATGGTTTTGTAGTATCCTCCCTGGAACCCTTCCCCCGCTTGTAGGGGGCAGGAGGGAGGAAAAAGCTCTCTCAGCAACTCTCTCAGCAAGCTCTCAGCATCTCGCTCTCAACCTCTCAGCATCTCTCTCTCAGCCCGGAGCTCTCTCAGCGTCTCAACTCTGGAGCTAATAAACATCTTTTAATCTGCTAAGCTGAGAGCCAGCCTTTTCTCTTCTGCTGCTTTGCTGTCACATTTTTGGGGTTCAGCTGCTAAGCCGAGAAGCCGAAACGAACTGGGACCTTCTGTGCCTGGGTTGACCCGAGCTAGCCAGAGGTCATCTCCCGCCCGGTGCGGGACGGAACCAGACACAGTTTATTGCATAGTTTGTTGGTGCAAGAGCTTTGCTTAAGCTGCCAGCCACAGCCAAAAGCATGTCCAAGCAAAGAGGGCTAAGTTCTTGTAACAATACATTTTATCTCCTTCTGTGTTGAATATTCTAGTTTACACTAACCAACCAGTACAAGACACAAATGCTACAGAATTTACATATAGCCTATAGGAACTATTACATTACCATACCGCACCACATTCCAAACCCTAAAAGCTAGTTTCTAGACTCCTTTTCCCTGCCACCTTGGCAGGGCCCCTCCCCCTTGGTCCCTTGGCATCCTTTTGTCTCTTAGGGGTATTGCTCAATCAACAAGGCTCTTGCCTTCAGCTAACTCAATCACTGTCTTCTGGCTTGGCATCCTACATCTCAAAGCTCACTTTCATTTTTATTTCACTTGTAGGTTTCATACCTTTAGAATCTTTTGCCAAGCAATTATATTTGTAAGGTTTTCCTGTTTCACCCTCTCCAACACCTGGATCACACCTTGGATAGAAACACTTGTGACACTTTCTTTTCCTGCAATAAGAGTTGAGAAATTCATTCATTGCATAAAGTTTCTCACTTCCCCACTTCCCATTTTATTGAGGCAAACTCTTAGATATTCAACTGTGTTTAAAAAACCAGTCAGGAAATGAAATGATTTGCTGGTTAAACTAATGGGAGGGCTTTTACAAAAATTTACCCATTGCACAATGAAAAAGAGGTGAAAAAACCCTGTTTTGAGCAATGTTGGATAAAATTGAGGGAAAAAGGTTTCCCTGGAGTGTAGGGGTTTCACTTCCCTCCCACACCCAGAGCCTGGGATGGCTCTGGTGCCCAAGGAAGAGCTGAGCAGAGCCAGGGAAAACACTGAGGATCATTTTGAGCCAATTGGGAATTTCTAAGCTCTCACGTGGGGTCAAAAGCTTTGGAATGTTCCTGCCCCTCCTCTGTAAGACTGAGAGTCCATAGGATTTAACACCTATGACACCTCCCCCAGAGAAAGAGCAATATTGTCTTGCCTTCTTTAAAAACTCTGAATTAATGAGCAGCAGTGCAAAACTCAGCCCATGAAACAAACAAACAAACAAACAAACAAAACCCCTAAAAAATCCCAAACCACTCTGCAAAACCCAGAAAATCCAAGTAAACAACCAGAAATGTAACTGTGATGAGTGTGGTTATGTTGCCCAACTAAAACCCACAAGTTTGTGGGAGTTTCTCCAACCTTGGCCCAACATCATCAGAAATCCTGGATAAATATGGAATCAGATTTATGGGGATGTGCATATGTAAAGTCCAATCCTTTGTCATTGAAGTATTCATTTTATTGACCCAGCAGACAGTGAGGTTTTCATTATATAGAGATGTAGGCACTTCAAATGTGAGTATCTGATACAAGCCTGGTGACAAGGAGCACAGAGCCATTCCAAGGGATGGGAGATCCACAGAAACCCCTCTGGAACCTTCCCTATGGGTCTGCCAGGCTGAATCTGAGCCTGTGCTTTATGCACCTGAGGAACTGTAACCAAATTTTCATCTCTCTTGCAGTTACCACACTCCACTCTGGCTTCCTGGAGAAACCTGCCTGCTCCAGCTGGAGCAATCAAGGGATTGCAGGAAACCGCATGTTAAATAAAATGTTCTTTTAATGATCATCCCCCAAATACCTAAAGGCACCAGTCAACACCGTGGACCTACAAATTGGTGTGATTCTTACACATTTTTAGCATTACAATATTTTTTCCAGAGCTTCAGATGGTACATTAAGAGGAATATTTCATCTGCAACAGTTTTGTCCTGAATGCCCTTCCACATGATTATTTAATAGAAAAAGGATCAACCCAAAACTTAGCTTGCTGCCCTCCTTTCTCCAGGTACTTCTGCAGCTCACCTTGAATCCACACCTGTAAACTTTAAATTCATTCCCAATTTATCACTGTAACTCCTCTAACACCACCCATATACCCTCACAGATCCTCAGGCTTCGGGTAATACATGGTGAGGCAACACCTCCACTGAGGACAATTTGCATTTCTTTTATCTATTGCAAAAACCTCTGTAACATGTCGAGTATAAAGCTCCAAAAAATACATTTTAAAGGAACTACCATAAAGCATTTGCTTCAAATAGACTTTTTACAACAAAACACAAAATTCAGAGGACATTTTTTAGGAAAGCACTTGAAACTGTAACACTTAGGTCCTGACAACATTAGATTACTTTAAGCTGTAAACCCTAAGAAGTTTTGTGATTAAATAAAATCAGCATTACAATTTCCAGTCATTATAATCATTGAACAGATTGTAACAATGAGATATAATTATAATGCAAACATGAAGCTCAGTAGAGTGGCACTGAGAAAACTCTCAATTCTTTGTATATTTAGATCTGCACGTGATAAAATCAGTAACAACTGGAGAAGAGGTTCCAATATTTCATCCTACACACTGATATCAGTGTTTTGCAAGCAGCAGTCAATACATCATCCCCTTTTCAATAGTACTTTACAGAGTCATTATGACCTTGAACAAAAAAAAAAAAAAACAAAACCCTCCAGGTCAATTACTGCTGCCAGGTATCAATAGAACATCTGTAAGGAAATACTTTAAACCATTAGGTTTTGTTAATTGCCCCTGTAGGTGTAGATACATGCGATTTTATATATGTAAGGCATAATAAATTATATATATATATATATGCTTACATACACAAAATCACAACCTCAACCTTCAGAACTGAACTACCTCTAGGTTAGAAATATAAGACCTTTTCCATAAATTTAAAGGGTTTATTTATACCTGAGAGATTTTTGCATATTGATGTCTTTGTACCTTTGCCTGTAGGTGCTCCCCTAAGTCTTTCCTCTTTCTGGGGCACAAAGCCCATTGCAGCCAGGTGAATTCTTCCCACTAGCTCCATGGACTTTGCCTGAGCCCTTCCTTACCTAACCTGGATCAAGAGAGAGGTGACAGAATTCAATATATATTTAAATAAAGTTCTGTACAAGTGCACAGGCTGGTTTATACAAATCCACAGTGAGTTCACCACTCCTGATACTTCCACAATATTTAATTTAAAAGGTATTTTAATCCTTTACCCAATGCATGTTTCTACTTGTTGGTTAGAGAACACCTTAGTGAAGAATTTTTCTGGGTATTGGATCACTGGCCATGCAAGACATGCTGAAAATGCTCCTTCCTGCCTGACCTGTTCCCTGGTTCTTGGGAAGATCAACCCATTTTTCCACCCAGCAACCACGGAAACCAGGAGTGGAGGAGTAATAAATCAATGTGGCAACACTATATTAAGGTCGCAGGTCAATGCAGATGGACTGAGACTTTCCAACAAATCTAAAGAGATTAGGAGCCCCATTCCTCCTGAAATTTAAGGCATTTAGATGCCTGATTCCTACAGGTTCCCCAGTCCAGCTCTCAGCTTCTCATCCCTGCAGATCCCAAGCAGTAGCAGGGACATGACCCACGTAAGGCTCTTACAGAATTTCACAGTGCTATTTAACATGGCAAACACCAAACTAAATGGAAAGGCTCCCTTTGTCACCCCAACAGTTCCATTAAAACAGAAATAAAAGGAATCCATAATGTCTCACTCCATTTTGCTCCTGACAGGAGGAATTCCCTAGAAGTGCTTTCATTCAAATGTGGTGTTACCATAGCTGATCACAGAGCAATTACAATTGATGGTTTTATGAAATACAGTTTAACCAATGGAAAGATCTTAGTGGAAGTGGAATAAAGTATGCTTTCAGACACCAAATTGGACATACCTGAAAAATCAGCAAAAGTAACAGTACTCTATCCATGAAAGACATCACAAAATGAATCAGCTTCATCAGCAAACCCTTCTTATGTTGCAGAAATACCAATTTTTTGCACTGTATTTTACAGAAAAAAGTTGACTTTAGTGATGATGATCTTTGAACAATTCTTTGTTCAAGTGTACAGGAATATAATGGGGAAAAGGGAAACTACATTTCACTGACAATTGGAGTTCATAGACCTTAGAAAATTTAGAAATGTTTGATTTAAAACAGCACATTTATGGACCACATTTCTCCATAAAATAAATCAAACTCTTGTGTCCAAGTAGAAGAAATTCCCAAGGCCTGACACCTGTTGTCAATGGATGCAATGCAGCCACTGCTCTGGAGCAGGAGGAGTTGAGGCTGAACAGTGACAGGAATGACACAGCGACACACAAAGTCAATGTAAGAAACTCTACAGCTTGCATTTCCAGTTGGCTGTTCCCATTTTATACCCACACTTCTTCCAAACCTCCTTTTCCCTTCTAGTCCTTCTTGTTCCATATTCTTTTTCCCATGTTTGGTTTTGGTGACACCATCTTAGATCCATTTGTCCCAAACCTGCTCATCCTGGAGCAAACCCTCCACCCATCACTGTTACAAACACTCTGCAACCCCAGGGCATGTTTCCCTTTCCATAATTCAGGAGCTCTCTGGCACAGTTTCCAACATTTCATGGAGCAACTGGCACAGGGAGGCACTTATGTGACATGTTTAAAATTTATCTTTGGTAAACACACACACACACAAATGTGTAACTCATGTTTTGCTTCCTGATAGTAAATCCTCATTTGCTACTGGTGGATGTGTGCAGGTATCTAAACACAGACAGGATTTTACCAGTTTAAAATAGTTTTTCAAATGCCACTGCCAAGGATTTATCTTAATTCACCTAAAAATAGCACAGTCCTGGGCTTTTGGAGTTTTTTCCTGACTGTTGTGCATTAAAGCAGCTTTGATCAATAACAAATTAGCAATAGAAAGTGAGCCTGTTCTGCTCAATTTTCACCTCCTTTTTCATTCTCTTGCCTTGATTTTCATGACCAATTTAATCAGAATAGTTGTACCTCTTACAGCTTTTTTTATCTGTGAAGCAGATCCTGGGCTCTGACGCTGCCTGACTTGAGCAGCCAAATCTTTCACTGGGATCAGTGGAAATTTTGGATGCACAAAATGCTCAGTCTGCTCTTGTTTGGAACATTTCCTGCTCACCAGTACAAACCAGTACTCTGGGGAGAGGAGTCACCCTGAGTCTCTGACTGACCTGAGGAACAATCAGCAGAGCTCACACCACCAAGAGATGACCCATCAATGTGTGTTTTCAAAGCTGCTGCAAATAAATGTTGCTGGAACTGCATAGATTAAACCAAGGGATGATTAACTTTGACATACCCAGAGCACTGTCTCTTCTAACATCAGGCATTTCTACAGAGAGGTATTTTATTTGCTTCAGTTTTCATTGACACCATTTAAATTTTGCTTAAGATTTTTTTTTTTGAACCCAGAACTTAGAGCATTTCATTTTTATAAAATTAGAATAATTTATATCCTTCTCTTTTCATTGCAAAAAAATACAGCCCAAACACACATCAAGGTATAAACACCTCATGAATGACAGACACTTTGCTTATTTCACCTGCTTAATAGTGAGTTAGATATTGATCAACCAAACAACTTTGGCAACTTGCACAAGAATATGTCCTTAACTCAAAAGTGCTGATAAAACTCGCTTTAGTGAGGGCTTTATTAAGGAGAGAACTGGAAAGAGAGGAGTGGTGAGTGCTTGGAGGTCGGAGCGTTCCTACACCATCCTGCTTTGTAGCTGTATGTTGAAAGGGTATGGCTGGTAGAACACAGGGGGTTGTCCATGAGCAATGTAGTAGTTGCTAAAGTTTCTGTCACTGATATAGGGAGCAGGCTGGTAGTAGCACGTGACATTGGCCACGTTCAGGATGATGTTTTGTTCTCCAAGCACTTTTAAAGCCAGAATTGTAATCATATTGAGGGTTTGCCTTCGCTTGTGCCCCATGAGGCAGACTGTGCTCTTGTTCACCACCCCACGCAGGGTCATCAAGTAGTTGTACTTGCTCTTCTCCTCCCCGATGAAGTGGTTGCGCAGGTAGGACTCGATTTTCCTCTGCTGCTCAGCAACGTTGGGAAAATCAATGAAAAACCTGGAGCACATGTAACGTTCCAGAAATTTAATTTCAGCCTCATCTGCTGGCTTAAAGTCACGGACCAGGAGGTTGCTGTACTTCAGGAGGCCGCCTCCCCTGATCTCCTCCAGGTTCCGAGTGGAGATCAGTTTGTATTTCAGGTGGTCCATGGCTTGGTTGAAGTCCCCGTACATGCTCTCAGCAATGATGGTGGGGTGACAGTCCTGTGTCAGGGGCCAGTCTGAAGCTCTGTAGACAGCCAGGATGGAGTCCAGGATGATCTGGAAGGAGTCCACACTGAACTCAAACTGCCGCCGGAGTGAGCTGACAAACTTCAGCTCCATGTTCTTGCCGCTGTTGTTGGACAGTGAGATGAGGCTCCAGCGGTCGTGGTCAGTGGAGACTTTGACCATCTTCTGCACGTAGGCATCTTTCATGGTCTGAGTCGTGATTTTTTGCTTGTTAACACATTTTGGCAAGAAGTCCAACAGACAATTGAGAACTGCTTCCTTAATGACCTGGAACTCAAGCTCACTGGGAAGTTCCACTCCAAAAATTATGTCCAGGTCCTTGTAACTGGTGCCATTGCGCTTCACCAGGATATGACTGGCAGTGGAACCATTCAGGCGGATGTCCCTGATATGGATCTGCTTCTCAATGAGCTGCTCCTTTACCATATAGATTATATCCTTCAGCTTTACTTCCAGGTTTGGAAAATTTCCTCTCCCATGAATAGGTATAGCCTCAGTTAAAACCCGATCCAGGATTTTAATCTGATCCCAGGTGAGATAACTGAATTTGTGGTCCAAGTCCTCAGTCATTGTGATATCAGTTGGCTAAACAGGGAGAAAGAGGAATTAGAGACAAATTGTTAGAACTTTATGGAATACCAGAGAGGACATTTCACTTGGTTATACCAAACTTCCTCCCTCAGTGTAGTGACAGAGCTGTTCATTTTAGAGACACAACCCCAGTTAATGGTCTGAGTCAACCACTGCACTTGTCGCAGGCTTTTAATTGAATTTTAATGTACTTGGGTTTTAATTCTGCTGAGAAGCCATCACGTTATTGTATAACCCATGACTCAAAGTAAATGCAGCAAACCATATAGACCCAATTTAAAACTACTCAAAGGTTAATAACACAAAATACTTGGTGGTTCTAATGGAACTCCAAATAAATTTCACCGTGGAGAGCTAAAATTAGCTAAATGAGCAAATTTGTTCTTTCTGTCCTGCCTAGATATCTCCCTTGATCTTCAGTGACTTGAATACTTAAAAATACTAAAAGACCAGGAAGTTTTTTGTGAAAACCTGCTCCCTGTTTATTCAGCCATATGCCTCGGATGAACTTTGGTCTCTATGGATCATCTAAACACATGCAGCCTTTAATATCACTTGTGGTTTAAGGACTGGATATCTGATAATTGTCAAGCTGTTTCCAAGATGTTTCTGAGGAAAATATTTCCCTTCTAAGCCATAAGCCATGTTTTACATTAATGTATCAATAATGCTGCAAGTCGTGGTTTGCAGATCTGGTGAGAAAACCCCTTCCAGTATTGTGGAAAAAAGACCTCAAGAAAGCCTGTAAAGAAGCACCTACAGAATACATGGCATAAAGCTCAGCTTTGAGAATTTCTCAGTTGAAAATGATATCTTGACTTCATAGCATCACATTTAGCAAGGAGATGAGACACTCAGGTGGTGGCCAGGTGGGATCTGAACGGGCTCTGTGAGGCACCAGCCAAATGGAAGAAGTGCCTTTGGGAATCTTCCAGCACCCAGAACCTGCTTCTGAAACACCCCCGAGTGTTTCTGCAGCCAGATGGCTCAAACATATTCTTTCAGCCAAAGCTCAGGAATAAAAAATAAAGTAAAAACATACTAAGTAACAACATTACTGAAAAGTCCCACTGTTGTTTCTTAACCAGTGGTGACTTCATATGTACGTTGTCATACATTCCCTTTCCCTAACCTTCAGATTCCACATTCTGGAATATTTTAGTAATTTCAACTGACCTGTGAGCTGCCAAATGGCTTGGGAATATGGCAGAGCTCTATTTCACAGACTTCTGCTGAAATTTCAGCTCCCATTAAGCTGATCAGGAGCATATGTAATTCCAAGCACCTTCCTGGCCTCATGACAAAGAATGGGACTAACCAGATGTTTGAAGTTGAAGGAATGTTTTAAAGGTTGGCTAAAGCAAGACTGAAGTTGGGAATTGAATTGACAGTGTGAAGGTCTTGGAATCAGTCCCATAGGTCTGGCACAACCACGTAGCTCCTGGCATCGTGTACATGGTGTATAATTCCACACCCATAACAGGTATGTTTTTGGGTGTATTCAGAAATATCCACATTTTTCCTGCAGGCATTTAGAGGACACAATATTTGAACTAAAAAGGAAAGAAATTGCCCTCCACAGTACTGCCAATTTTACACACTAATGATTTCACCATTAAATATTCATTACAATTCCATGCTTATTCCTTTAAAACTATAGCTATGCATCCTTCAGAGCTTTTATGACAACTCAGTACAAGTCTATCCTAAAAATCAGCTTTACAGAGAGCTACTGTTAATTCTGGAAGTGGGACAACCTTGGGTGGAGGTAGATTGGAAGGAGAGGATTTTGTTCAAATGTTTTTGCGGCCATGTCACCTGACTCATTCATAGAATCACAGAATTAAGGTTGGAAAAGACTTTCCAAGATCATCAAGTCCAACTTTTTATATGTCAGATTATGGTAGACCAGCCCAAATGATCCACTAGCAAACTTAAAATTATCATAATTGTTGTCTAAGCAGTAGTTTTTATTATGGCATTTGTTTGATATTGCAAGACTTTGACCTTTCTGAGGCTGATGCTGTGATGTAAAAAAAGGGAATAGAGAAGGGAATGTTGAAATTCAATCCCCTTTTAGCAGTGACCCTCTTCAAACACTTGGAAAGTCAGAAGATGGATATATCCCTAAATAAGCTAAGAAATCCTTCCTTTATTGCTACATGTTTTTAGGTTTTTCAAATGTTATTGGAATATACTGAGGTTTGAAACTGAAAGGAGAAGGTAATGTCAGTAAATCTCTCTTTTGTGTTGAAGAGACGTCCCTCAAAATTTCATTTCTCTGAAGTGATTCCTGGAGAATCTGGGGAGGCTTTAGGAGCTCAGAGTCTTACCATTAATGTTTTATGATAAATATTAAAGAATTCTGTGCTGAAATAACACCTTCAACTCTGACAAGTGAGAAAAATGTACTAGGAAAAAACCCCAGGAATTCTGCTTTCAAAAATATAATTAATTTGTAGGTAAGCCTAAATAAACATTAGTAGTAGTATTTTTTATTTACTAATTTGCTACCAGTTTGCAACCCAATACTTTAACCCTGCATTCCCCTAGAAGGATTTTATCTTGTTCTTTTCTTCAGTCTTGTCTGGCAACAAGAACAATTTCCAGTCACTTTTATAGTCGTTAGGAACCTGATTTCTCAAAGCAAGGGCAAATTTACTTACTGAGGTGCTCAGGTTAATGCCAGGAGTTATTATTAATGTAATTAACCTCAGTTACAATACATCAGCAGCAACATTGAGGGTGTAATTAGTCAAAGTGTTGTGTAAAACAAGAGATCCTGGGATAAAGGGAAGGAAACTCCCTGCACATGACCACAGCACTTGGTTGAAGCCAAGCATAAGTGAGTACTGAGCTGGTTAATTGGAAAAGGGGCTGGAAAATCACTTTATTCCTTGGAAACTGGTGCTGTTTTGCAATGGAGGATGATCAACTTACATGGGAAGAGAGTGATAGGACAGGGGAATGGTTTTAAAGTAAAAGAGGGGAGGTTTAGATTAAATTAGAGAGAAATTCCTCCCTGTGAGGGTGCTGAGGCCCTAGCACAGATTCTAGAGAAGCTGTGGCTGTCCCTGGATCCCTGGAAGTATCCAAGGCCAGGCTGGATGGGGTTTGGAGCAGCCTGGGACAGTGGAAGTGGAACTGGAAGCAGATAATTTTAAGGTCCCTTCCAACTAAACCATCCTGGGATTCTGTGATCCCTGGATGCAGATACATCTCACCTCATTGGCATCCCCAATCCCAGCCATCCCTAAGCCTTCTCTTCTGCACCCTGCCAAAGAATTCCCTTCGTGAAACTCCTTCCAGACAAATACCCCAAAGTATCTCATGGGTTCCACATTCAGAGTTTTCTTGCCCTAAATTCTGCACATGGGCAAATGGAAGCTGCACAAACATCACCACCATGGCAATAAAATTCAAAAGGTGTTTTTTCCACACATCATCAATATTTTAATTTACTGAGATTCTCTCCTAGTGATTTTTCTGAAGTTTTTTGTTTATGAGATTTAAAATTGTCAGAGTTTCAAAGATGGGTATCTACTAGGGAGGGGTAGGGCCTCTCTAGGAGTGGAGAATTCAAATCCAATCCCTCCAAATTATTATAATTTAGAAGATTAAAGAGGCTTTTTAGGCAGAGGTATGGGGAAAGGAATAACAGTTCTTTACTAGTATGCATAACAAGGCAAACAAATAACAACAACTACAGCATTAATAATAAACAGAACCAGGAACCTCGAGGGGCTTTGTTTCACAAAGCCCGGGGCAGTCTGACCTCTTGGGACTCTGAGAGCACTGAGCTGAAACGGTGGAAACTCCTGGGCTGGTGGCTGGAGTGGCAGGATGTCCCTGGCAGGCAGGGGGCTGTCCCAGCAGGCAGGTGGGGGCAGGGCTACAGCGTAGCTAAAAAGAGCAGTGCTGAAGAAGCCGCAACAGCCAGACAGGGCAGGCCCAGCTACAGCAGGGCAGGCGAAGGAGCTCAGAATTCCTGGGCACACGAGCTGATGATGGTAGATTTCACAGGACCGGACTTTCTGGGGACAGTGGACTTCTCCCGCAGCAAGCAGCAGCTTGGTCATCCTTTCTCCGATGCTGAGAGCAAGAGCCAAGCCTCGCCCAGCTCTGTCCTCTTCCTGCCCCAAAACGCGTGTGATCTTCCCCTTCTGGCCACCTCCTTTGTGTTGGTCAAGCACCATCTAAGCACCAGTACTTAGTCTCTTAGCAACTTATGGGGAAAAATTCTATTAAAAAAAAAAAAGGAACAAACCTAACCCCCAACAAAAATGTTACCATAAACTGCAATAGACCCCGAATCCCATCTGATTTAAGATCTCTGCCAGAAAAAAAGGATGAGGAAACGCAGTTTTCAGAGTGGGGTTTTTTTACATACACCAGCTTGAAAAGCACAGAATAAGATGTATCAGATCCAGTCAAGTTTTGTGATATATCATCCTTATTATAAGGTTAGAAAAATATTTCCCTGATTAACTTCCAACTTGTCCTTGAGTGGTTACCTTCACCCGGTAAAGCAGTCACAATGTGGAAAAATGTTTGGATACTGTTGGATCATTAAACATAATATTGTTAAATTTTATCACTTATTTTCCCATTGAAATTAGAGGCTCTAATTTTCTTTTTGGAGCAAGGAACTCTGAGTTTGGGCTTACAGTGATGCTAAAATGTTTCATTAACCACCTCTTATCATTCCACAGTGCATAAGCTTCATCAAAAAAGTCCAAGCAGATCTGGCTTTACATCTGAATGAAGCAAATCTGCCATGCTAATGACAGCTTTCGTGTTCCCCACAACTTTCATAGAAACAGATACTTGCAGTCTAGAGAACAGTCTCATCAAACTTAGCTCATATTTTACAGATAAACTGTCTAGATTCTCTTTTTATATATTCCATAATGTTGATTCACTGTGTTTTCAAAGAGTTTGTGTGATATATGACCTAAAGTTAATTCGTGTTAGGAAATGTGATATGTAATTAATTCACAGTGAAATGTAGTGATATGCAATATAAAATTGATCTGCGTTCGGTCTGATTTAAGATCTGTAAACCTAAAGTGTGTTTAAGGGTAACTGAGACTAAAACTGCACGAAAGGGACACAGGGGTTGGGGAAGGAAAGAATTTCTGCTGGGAACAGCTTCGAGACAACCAAAAAACACTAGAAGAATGGAAAATGAAGAGAGTGGTCGTACCTTCCCCGGAGATGGGCATGCCAACGATCGAACGATTTGAAGAAGATTGGTATCTTATCTGTTCCAGCCTGATTTAACATTTCCAAACCTTCTCTGGACCCGGCAATCATAGCATTGTTCCACTCTGAGAATCTATTCAACTGACCCCAGACCTGAACATGAATACCTAATGAAGCCACCACAAAGCAAGAGTTCTACGGTCGCTGTCCACTCTCAGCGAAAGACTGTATAAAAACCGGCAGTGCTGGGCACAATTTGTGAACAGAGGGGGTGGCGGAGCGACAGAGTCCATTACCACGTTCACCCAGTGCCGAAACCCCAGGGTTCAACACTGTCCCTTTTAATTGTGGCTATTAGAGACTGAATTTAAGTCTCAAAATAAAGTTCTAAATTTTGATTTACCAAATTTGGCTTGTTGATTTATTACAGTTTGCCATATGCTGGCATTTTCAGGCAGGATACAGCTGAAATAGTTTTTGTGCAGCTGTGGCAGCTCCATCCTCTTCCCTTTGCTTCTATCTGCTCCCATGTTTTTCTGCTTACAATAAAGGCTGGGAATACTTAAATGCTCCAATTCTTTTTACTTTTCATTTGAAATCGGTTGCACAGGGACCTTTTACAGATCACAGAATTCCAGAATCACTGAGGTTGGAAAAGCCCTGCAAGACCATCAAGTCCAACCAGTGCCCGATCCCCACCTTGTCACCAGCCCAGAGCATTGAGTGCCACTTTCAGTCCTTCCTTGGACACCTCCAGGGATGGGGACTCCAGACTTTCCTGGGCAGCCCCTTCCAAGGCCTGACCACCCTTTCCATGAGGAAATTCCTGCTGCTGTCCAACCTGCACCTCCCCTGGTGCAGCTTGAGGCTGTTTCCCCTCATCCTGTCCCTTGTTCCCTGGGAGAAGAGGCTAAAAAAAAGATGTAGCAAAATGTCTTGGGAGCTGCTGTGGTGGCCTTGTTTTGGGGGATCACTCCAGAAACACCTACAGAAACTCTGCCATTCCTCTTATCTCTGCACTGGCTTTCCTGCTTACACATTTTATACATCACTATAAATGTCTATGATCTCCTGCTAAAGCTTTATTTTAATTCAAAGATCCATTTCTCTATTAAGCTGGACATTTAGAAGTATTTTGCTCACTTAATTCAGGACTGCAGCTGGCATAAGCTCCAAAGGCAGGAATATCAAACGTGGATGGACTTCCAGTCATAATTTAAACCCAGATGAGACAAGGAGTGTCACCCTGGTTTTTCTGAGTTTTTAAAAGCCTTTTGATTGTTCATAAGATCGAGTCAGTCTTTTTAGCTTCTGTACAATATTAGGAGCAGTTTTTGCCTTTTCTCACACATGTAACATAAACAAATCCTTTGTTTTTCATTCCCTGTCCTTTGTTTGCATATTTCTAACCTGAAAACAATTGTAACTGACAGTTGGTCTGGCCATTTGGCTGGGAGGTAACTCCAGAAGCCAATCCACAACCAGACCCACAAATGTATAAAAAGTAAGAAATAAACAGGCAGAGGGGCTCTTGGCCTTGGATCAGCCTTGGGCTCTCTCGGAGGAACATCTCTGCCCTGTAAATCTCTCGTCTCCGTGTGGTTGCTTTGTGCGTCGCGATCACAAAGGAGAAGCAGTAAAGCATCTGGGGAACCTAAATGGAGACATATTTAAACTGGTTTGACAGTGTTTTCCATGAGTTTTTCCTTCCATTAATGTTAATGCAGGAGGTGAAGGCAGTGTTTATTTATCCTGTTATCAAGAGATAATGCATGAATTTCCATCAGTTTTCAGTCCAGTTACCATCGAGTTTCTCTGGGATAACAAATGATAGCTCAGCTCTTCCCTGGCAGATAAGGCTGCAGGGTGGGCAAAATGCGCTGCAAAGCTGTGGGCTTGAGCCATGCCACAGTGTGGTGGCGCAGAACTGTTTTATTAGGTTTTTATAAGAAGTTTATGTTATGGTTCATTTCACTGTATCCCCAATTCTGTATCCCTTTTGTGTTGTCTGTATAATAAGGTGTTTTGTGTCAGTCCTCCCACTCCTCACCTGACTTGTAACATCCCCTCTGCCCCACCCCCCCCCTCTGGGGCAGCTTGTCTATCACTTTGAGGAGCCCTCCCAGGTTGCGAAATCTCAGGGAGAGGGCTTCAGGTGATAGGCCCCTGGGGGGAATTCCTTTAGCTCTGGATTTTAGTGGTCAGAGGCTTGGGGGTGGGCACACCCTGTTACCCCCTGAAACCCCTGATTTGTTGTCTTGTTGTAACCTCCCTTGAACCCCTCCCCCGCTTATAAGTGGGGGGGGAGGGAGATTCAAACTCTCTCAGCCGCTCAGCTCTCAGCTTTGAGGCTCTCTGCTCCTCAGCTCTTGAGCTAATAAACATCTTTTAACCTGCTAAGCTGAGAGCCAGCCTTTTCTTTTGCTGCTGTTGCTGTCATGACACTATTGGTCCAGCTGCTGAGAAGCCGACCAGCAGGTAAATAGCCTGCGTGCCCATCCTAACTGGGACCTTCTGTGGCTGTGTTGACCCGAGCTAGCCGGAGGTCAGCTCCCGCCCGGTGCGGGGACAGAACCAGACACACCACAGAAAGGCACCTTCAAGGGCACAAAAAGTAAACACAGGATGAGATTTGATCCACAAAAATGTGTCCTACTTTTTCCACCCAACAAAAGGAAAAATAATGGCTTTAAGGGAAAGAGAGCAGGGTTAGATATTGAGAAGAAATTCTTTCCTTTAAGGGTGGGGAGGCCCTGGCACAGTGTGCTCAGAGAAGCTGTGGCTGCCCCATCCCTGGAAGTGTCCAAGGCCAGGTTGGACAGGGCTTGGAGCAACCCTGACTAGGATGTTTCCCTGCCCACTGAATGAGATGGGATATAAGGTCCCTTCTGTGTCTGGTTCCGTCCCGCACCGGGCGGGAGGTGACCTCTGGCTAGCTCGGGTCAACCCAGGCACAGAATGGTCCCATTTCGTTTCGGCTTCTTGGCTCAGCAGCTGAACCCCCAAAAGTGTGACAGCAAAGCAGCAGAATAGAAAAGGCTGGCTCTCAGCTTAGCAGATTAAAAGATGTTTATTAGCTCCGGAGTTGAGGAGCAGAGAGGTTGAGAGCGAGGTGCTGAGAGAGATGTTGCTGAGAGGCTGAGAGAGGTGCTGAGAGAGTTTTTTCCTCCCTCCTGCCCCCTATAAGCGGGGGAGGGGTTTCAGGGAGGATACTGCAAGACCACGAATCAGGGGTTTCAGGGGGTAACAAGGTGTGCCCACCCCCAAGCCTCGGACCACTAAAATCCAAAGCTAAAGGAATTCCCCCCAGGGGGCCTATCACCTGAAGCCCTCTCCCTGAGATTTCGCAATCTTGGGAGGGCTCCTGGAGAAACAGGCTGTCCCAGAGCAAGGGGGGTGGGAAGACTGACACAAAACACCATGTTATACAGACAACACAAAAAGGGTTACAACATTGGGGATACAGTGAAATGAACCATAACATAAACTTCTTATAAAAACCTAATAAAACAGTTTTGCACCATCACACCCTTCCAACCCAAACCATCCTGGGATTCTGTTTCTACTGGAATGTTCCAGGATATTGGCTTGATGAGCTGGGAGTTCTCAGAGGGCACAAAATGAGGAGTTTAATTTGGGCACCCAGTATGAAATCATAATCCATATTCTGACATGCTGGATATTTGGGGTTTTTTGGATGTCTCATTTTTCCATCATGATTCATAGTAGACTCATTCTTAGTCAGATGGGGATCCCCTCACAGGGCAACATTTTTAAGCGCCAATTTATCATGCTTTGATATCAGTTCCTACAACACATGAGGATCCTTCTCACAGGGCTTCCAGTCCAAACCAACGAAGGCTTTAAAAAACATGAGGCCAGCAGTATCTCAATTGCTCTAAAATACTTCATTAACTTAAAAAAAATAGCTGTCATATGCAGTATTTGGTTTCTTGGGGGTTGTGGTCATCCCTGGGAAGTTCCTGCTTTAGGAAAAGATTATTTGTACTACTAAACACATACTTATGGACTAAATCCTGAAAAATATTCCCAGCAAGGATGCAAAATCCCACGAACTCACCGTGGCAGGATGACTGGAAGTGTGCATTCCAGCAGAGTTAATAGGATGAGTCACTGCAGCATTTGGTAGAAATATGAATTGTCATCTTGTCACTGATAGAAACGCAAAGCTCCCCGGGAAAAGCTGCAGGAAATAAAACCCAACAATCACATTCACTTGGAGATCAATGTTAACCACCAGTCACCTGCTGGACATAATAAATGATGCATTACAGCCTGGCAGTCCTGCAGGTATAACAACAGACTTTGAAGTTGAGAATGGTAAGGTAAAAGTAGTGGAAAAAGCACCAAAGGGTTTATAAAGACTCTGGGTTTCGGGTCATGCTTAATCCTCTGCAAAGATATTAACAAACTTGCCATTTTCCCTATGGGATTTTGAGTGGGAATTTAATATTAATAACAGACATGCAAATTAGCAGGGATGTAGTAGAATCATATAAAATTTAGAATGAATAATAACTTAGCATAATGAAGTATTATGAATTGTGTAGTGGCTTTAGATTCTTTCTATCAGAGAGTGCAGCTGACAGGAAGGTCTTGTTTCCTAGCACATGAGGTTGTTGATTCATTTAGAGTAAGCCCAGGATCCTGTTGCTGGAATTTCCATGTTGTCTTAGGTTATGTAACCTAAAAATGTGTATTTTATTTCATCTGTTGAAAGCTGATTTTTGGGAGATGTTTTATCCTTCTCTTGTAACTCCAGAGGAGAGGGGGGCGGATGCCTTGTGATAATGGCCAGCCATTAAAACCAGGTGGGGCAGTGTATCTTATCTCTTTCACCACCTCTCCATCTTCCAGGGGGACATCTTCTGATAATGGGCCATTAGGGCCCACCAATGACATGACACATTCCATCATCCCATTGTGAGATGCTTCACCCAGTGGGGGAGGAGCCAACTGTTCCTAGATAGATAAAAACTGGGATGAAGGGCACAAGGTATCTGTTTTTTTCCACTGGATTCCCAGAGGAAGACCAGACCCATCTCACCACCACTGGACTTTCTATAGGATAATCTCCACTCCACAGAACCACATCTGTTACTCCAGGAGGATTTATTTGGACTCCTTCCAACACCCTGAACAACAGGGTGTCAGGTCGTATCCCTGACTGTCAGGGTATTTTTCCAGGATTTTGTTTGCTTCCTTGCTTATTTTTTTGTACTACTACATTTGTATTTTCTTTTTAATATTCCTAGTAAAGAACTGTTACTCCTATTCCCATATCTTTACCTAAAAGCCCCTAATTGCAAAATTATAATAATTTAGAGGGAAGGGGGTTTACATTCTGCATTCCAAGGGAAGCTCTAGCTTTCCCTGGCAGACAACTGTCTTTCAAAACCAAGACACATATTCATGGACTGGCTGTGCTGGAATGAAATATTTCTGTAAATATTCACCTGCTATCATAAAGGCACTCCCTTATATTTGTTTCCCATTTCAAACATGTTCTGACAGTCAGTATTCTCAGGCTTTCCTTGCAAGACCTCCCATTCCAGCACCCCATTCTGCAAAGTTAACAGCACCCACTCAAGTTCCCTGACTGTCCTAAGGAAGGCCTGTCCACTGTATGGTTTGATATTTGTAGGAATTTACTCCTTGTTGTGTTCCACAAACTCAGCTTTTATGCTCAAAATATATATATGTGTTATTACTTTATTAGGAATATAATGGATTTTTCCTCCCTGCTATAGCAGGCGGATTTTTATCTCTGAAAATGCCATTTTTGTGCTGCCAGAAGCACAGCACTTGCTTTGCTCACCCTGTGAGGACCTGTCTTGTGCCAAGGCCTGTCTGCAACTTTCATTTGCTTTCCAACTCCTGATGGGCTACTAATTAGCTGAATGCATGTTCCTGACCTGCTCCCAAATCCATGCACTATGGCTCACATTGGCAGCTGGAATAAAAGGTTAAGTCTGGCAAGCGCTAAGCTCTGCTCTGAGCCTGGCAGTGAGCAGCCAGTTAGGCCTTGATGGCAAAGGGAAGAGTTCTGGCCTACGTAGACAAAAGACTCTCAGCATGTGGAGTCTAGAAAAGTCAGACAAATCAGTCACTTTGCAAAGAAAATAAAACCCAAAACCCAACTTCTTTTAAACACTGAAATATTGTTATTTCTTGCTGTGCAAAGATGGAAGGTTTAATGGATATATGATATCCATTAATGGATATATCACCGTGATAGAACAGATTAACACTGGAGCAGAATTTATGGCTTCCTCTGGTGATATTTAGGGGAAGAAGAGAGAGACCTTTATAGCATTTTTTTTTTTTTTTTTGTAGCAGAAGAGGCACTATTATATAATATGTTCATAGAAGCAGCAGCTGAGATTGATGAGCTGCTTTGCCTACTGGGACATTATTCCCAACATCTGCCTTTTATTAGCTCAGTCACCACAGGAAAAAGCATAATTTCCTTACTCTATGCTCAGGGCTCCCAGGAATTTTTTAGCTGAAGGAAAAACAAAAATAAAAATGATGATGTCAACAATTACCCTGTGTTTTAAAAGAGAGTATTACCCTGTTCCTGAATTGGGGATGTGAATTGTGACAACATGCACCAACAAACTCATTCCCAAGCCTTTTCCCCTGGTGTCTCCATGCCTAAGGAGCACAGGACTATCCTGAGATCCAGCAGGGGCTGGAAGATGAGGTGGGGCTCTGTGCCCTGGATTTCCTTCTCTGCCACAATTTTCCAGTTGGTCACTCCTTTGGGTGTCCCCACTCCCAGGTCCCACCCTGAAGAATATCAACCCTCAAACCTTCCAGGTGGACCTCAAGTCTTTGGTGGACATGGAGGTTGCTCAGACACCTTATGAGCTCTTCCAGAGCATTTCAAGGTGATGCCCCCTGAACTGGCAGGAACAAGAGCCAAGGATCCCAGAGATTCCTTCTTCCCCCTCTGTGCTGCAGCTTCCCCTGACTGCTCTGCTCAGCTCCTCAGACTAATCCCAAAATCTATTTACTCACTCGAGATCCCAGTGACTCAATCCAAAGCTCACTTATCAAAAACTCTCATTATTATGACTAAACTGCAGCAAAAGCAGGCAAGGTAAAAATTGAAACAATCCTTTTCCATCTATTAACCATCTTCATAATCATATCTCATCTTCAAATGCCAGAGGAAGAGGGATGAGCGATGCCATGTGCCACTGCAGCCCTAAAGCTGGGCTGCTTTCAGGTTAAAAAGGGCATTACAAAGTCAAGGCTCTCCTCAGAAACTCTCCAGAACCATCCTCATCTACACCAAAGGACAACTATCAAATATCCCCATGGTCACTAAACCATGAGAGGATCCTCCAGGATCACGTTTTTGTCTGTTTTGAGAGGGTTCCAACACAACCAGATCCACTGAATGGATTTCTCTTTTTTTGACTGATCATACCCCAAAAACCTTTTCTGGAAGCTGCATTTAGTTCCTTCAGCCAATGCAGTGTGGGGGTTTCCCCTCTAAATTAGTACTGAGCCATTGGGGTATCAAGGGTGGGTTTTGATGGTTCATCCAGAGTGGATTTGGAGTTTTCCTTGGGAAGAGCCCAAAAGATGAAAGAAATGCACCCTGAAGGTCTCTCTGCATCCCCCCCTGCTCCGCTCTGCACAGGTTAGAAAAGTTTCTGTTGAACAATTATTCTGTCCCACCCCAGGAGTATTTTCATTTCATGGCAGAAGCCATGAGCTCCAGCCCAGGCTCCAGGTTGATTTGTGAAGCAGTTTAGGATCCCTCCAAATAAAGGTTCTTCCCAATTGCTACAGCAAGGGGGGGAGTTTAAAATCGATTGGGAAAACTTCTGTATCCTGGAGCAGGCTGGGCTGGCACCTCCACAGGACTGTCTCTCACAGGCTACTCAAAGATTACTGTGTCTTCCACTATTTAATTATGTTGCTATTTGTGTTTACAATGTTCATATAGAATTCTTATTTTTATGAACAAATTTCCATACTTATATTAGAAAGTTACTGTCTGAATACAAAACACAGCAGTGGGATTTCATTTTAATGCCATTTCCCCAATTTTACTAGTTACACTGTAAAAGTGGGGAAAAAGAAATGAATTATTCATTATCTTTAAATTATTTGCTGCACAGGAGTTAACATTTATTTTTGTATCAGTAACAGCTAAGATTCCCATAGAAAATAGTTTTTTGATAAGTGAAATGTTTTCTAGAGTTTGCAGTTGAAAATTCTGCAGAACTCTGGTCAAACTACAACAGGAAAAAGGATTCTGGCTGCAGCAGCAGATCAGGGAACTGTTCCTCTTTTGTGGTGAAGGCAGCATGAAATCTCTGTTGACATTATTACTCAAAGGCAGAGAGGAAATAAAGTGATGATTAAACCCAAGAAAAAGGCCCAGGCCCTGAAGCACAGCTGTGCATTTGTGACTTTTCCATCACTATCAATAATTCATGATGACCATCATGCACCTGACAATACCAAGTTGGGGAGAAAGACTGAGTCAAGCTTTCACCAAATGTGCAAAACCATCCAACTTGACATTGGATATCAGGGTGACAGGACCTGCTGGATAAGCAAAGATCCAACAGAAAGGGTAATGAAGAAAATTAGCTGATGTGGACATAAATCAACATCTGCTGTACCTGTTTGTGGCATTTTATGGAGGAAAACTCTCCTTTTGGTGACATACATTGAAATAAACAGTTTGCAGAACTTCTAAAATAACTTTTTCTAGAAAAGAACTGAAATGATGGTTTATCTGTGAGCAATTCTGCAACATGAAGGAATCATGCTTAATATTATGCTCAAGTTTTGCAGCGGGGTTCTCCCTTGCTGTACCACACTAACTCAGCACGGCCATAGGCAATGGCACATTGCTGATTCCCTGGGGCATCTTAGATTCTCTGCTGATGCTATGAATAGTTATTTTTGCATGAAGATCATGATGGCAAAGGCAAAAAAGCCAGACTGCAATTTGCAAAATATTTCTATTTTTTTGATGTGTGAATCCAAATGGCATAAATTCATAGACTCATGGAATGGTTTGGGATGGAAGGGACCTTTAATCCCATCCAGTCCCACCCCCTTCCATGGGCAGGGACACCTTCCACTATCTCAGTCTGTTCCAAGCTCCATCCAATCTGGCCTTGGATACTTCCAGGGATCCAGGGGCAGCCACAGGTTCTCTGGGCACCCTGTGCTGGGGCCTCCCCACTCTCACAGGGAGGAATTCCTTCCATATATTGAACTGAAATCTCCCATCTTTCAGTTTGAAATTATTACTCCCTGTCCCACCACTACAGTTTCTGATAAAGGAATTGACTGAATAACAATTCAATTCAGCAGGAACTGCTCTGGTGTAAATGGGAGTGGAGTTGTCCTGGTCTGTTCACGGCTGAGCATCTGAAAGATAAACCCTGAGTTTGCTTCTACTCTCCATGGACCATCCCTTACTCCATGTTACCCATCCTTTGATGGTGAAATTTGACTTGGAATTTGCCTCCAAATCCTCTAACTGTTCATTGACTTTCATCCATTAAAACCAGTGGGTTAAACATAGATACATAAGAGATATATGACATGGAAAACATAACTATGTGTTAAATCCATAAAAAAAAAACCTATCCCCATATGCAGAGACCATCAAGGTACTGAGAATTCAACAAACACTGTCAACAACCACAGGACAACCCACCAAAGGCTTCTCAACGTGAATGAGAGAAGCAAAGCAGAGCAAAAGGTACCAAGATTTCTCCCTTGCTGTGGCCAAGCAGAGGTGGCACAGCCCAAACCCCACCTGCAGTCTGATTATCAGAGCCCAGAACCATGAAACCACTCTGGATTAGGAGTGTTTTGAAACATGGGTAGAATTTAATTCCTTCAAGCACTGTTAATTAATGAATTAATTTCCACTGCCAGACTAAATGCTGCTTAAATGACTCTCCAAAATAACTCAGTCTCAATGTGATCTTTCAAGGAACTTGGTCTTCTTCTGTCTCCCTGATTTACAGTCGATTCATAAATTATGGGACTCTACTGTGTCAGCAGTTACTCCTGAGCTTGAGCAGGAGCTTAAGCCCTGATCTGCAGGGCAGGGATTTAGGGTCAGGCTTTTGCTCACAAGGGTCAACGTGTCTCTGTGTGGCAGCTGAATCATTCCGGAGCACAGTCCTTACACAGCCCTATGTGTCTGGTGCCTAATGAGGCAACAAAACTAAATTTACTGTAAAGTTATGCCTGGGGTGCACAACTGGGCAGGGAGGGTATGCAGGCAGCACTGCCCTGAGGTCAAAGGCCTGCAGCACTGCAAATTAAAGGAATTATTGTTACTCCCTTTGAACTAGGCTGTGGGAATGCCAGAGGGAAAAGACATAAGGAATAGAAGGTATAATGCAGACAGCTATTCACCCTCTGCGTCTGGTTCCGTCCCGCACCGGGCGGGAGGTGACCTCTGGCTAGCTCGGGTCAACCCAGGCACAGAATGGTTCCAGTTCGTTCGGCTTCTCGGCTCAGCAGCTGAACCCCCAAAAGTGTGACAGCAAAGCAGCAGAATAGAAAAGGCTGGCTCTCAGTTTCGCAGATTAAAAGATGTTTATTAGCTCCAGAGTTGAGGAGCAGAGAGGTTGAGAGCGAGGTGCTGAGAGATGTTGCTCAGAGGCTGAGAGAGATGCTGAGCGTTTTTTCCTCCCTCCTGCCCCCCATAAGCGGGGGAGGGGTTTCAGGGAGGATACTACAAAACCACGAATCAGGGGTTTCAGGGGGTAACAAGGTGTGCCCACCCCCAAGCCTCGGACCACTAAAATCCAAAGCTAAAGGAATTCCCTCCGGGGGGCCTATCACCTGAAGCCTTCTCCCTGAGATTTCGCAATCTTGGGAGGGCTCCTGGAGAAACAGGCTGCCCCAGAGCAAGGGGGGTGGGAGGACACAAAACACCTTATTATACAGACAACACAAAAGGGGTACAGAATTGGGGATACAGTGAAATGAACCATAACATAAACTTCTTATAAAAACCTAATAAAACAGTTCTGCACCACTACAACCCTCCACACATCAAGCCTGTATTCCCGAGTCCTGGATGCTGCAGGCACAGCACACAGAGGATGAAAGGGCACAGGGATTGTTTTTAACATTTCCGAATGGGATAGACACATCACATCTGCCTCTAGAGCTTAAGGAGAACTCAGGAGCACAAAGCATGGGAGAGTCCCTGCTCTGGAGTCACTGTCATTTATTATTCATCCCTCGGCCTTTAGTAGAGAATTCGGCACATCCCCATTCATTCCCACCTGACTGCTTTTCATGGGAGCCACAAACAGGCTGTTACCCTTAAGACAGCACAGGGAACACAACGTGTGAGCCTGCAGAGCCCACCCTCCTCTTCCCGAGGGAACAATTAATGCTATTACAGATTTGCGGTTGCTTAAAGATGTATCAGAGATGCCTGTGGGAGAAGGCAGGGAGCACATGAAAGTGATTCCCGGCTGGGAAGACACAGAATTTCAGCCCCGAGTTGCTGGAAAGCAGTTTTGCTTTGCATGCAGGCATTTCCAAATAGTTTAGGGCACAGAATCGCAGCTTGCTGTCACTATCACTTCACTGTCACTGTCACCTCCAGGCTGTGACCTCCCCCAAAACACGGATGGTCCTTGCAGAATACATAGAAAAGGCTTCAGCTACCATCGCTGTCATCATCTAAGTGGGATGACAGAGCTTCCAACAGCGAGTAAGGAATGCCACGCTCCTACTACCGCTACTATGAATGTGGCGAGGCAGGGCTTGCCCAAATCCAGGGAGCTTTTAGGATTCATGCAAAGGAACGCCCGTAGCGAGACGGAGCTCACATGCAGCCAGACACACGCAGCCCCCTCCAGCACCGCCGCGCCGCCAAACCGCCCTTTTTACAAGTTCACCCCTAAAGTTTCTAAGGAAAACGCCTTACGGAGAGAGAAGGGAAAGGCCCGAGCCGAGCCGAGCCGAGCTCTCCGGGTTTCTCCAAGTTTTTTAACCGAGCCCAACCGCTCCCGCAACGGCCCCGCCCGGCCCAGCCCCGCGGGCACCCGCGACCCGCCGGCCCAGCGGGCTGGGCGCTCTGGGTCACTCACTCGCCATGCGGGGGAGACGCATTCACCGAGCGGCCGTGGAGGACACTCATTCACCGTGCGGGTGTGGGGACATTCACCGTGCGGATGTAGAAACCGCTCCGTGCGGGTTTACGAGACACTCACCGTGCAGCCGCCCCCTGTGGTACCCGCATCGCACCAGGACCACCACTGTCTGCAGCCGCGCTGGTGATGAAGGGGCCGCCCCACCCCGCGCCCGCGCCCGCGCCCGCCCCCGCCCGTCCCCGCGGAGCATAGTGCGGCCGCCATGGCAACGCCGTGAGGGGGCCGCGCCCGCCGCCGTTCGGCCGGGACCCTCGGCACACTCGGTACTCCCGGCACCGCTGTCACACCCGGTACCCCCAGCACACCCACAGCCCCGGCTCGGAGGATCCGCACACCGTCACCGCGGCCGTGCTCTCCCCCGCGGTGACACCGAGAAGACACGGCCACCGTCCCCTCGTCCACCTTCCCTGCCGCACACTCCCGGTGGAAGGCATGGAACCGCGGAAACATGGAATTAAAGAATCATAATACCAGGGAATTTTTTTGGTTGGGAAAGCCCACTAAGGCCATCGAGAGATCTCAGCGCCAAACCCACCACTAACCCGCGTCCCCAAGTGCCACATCTACATGGCCGCTAAATCCCTCCAGGGATGGGGACTGAGGTCCAGGAGCACTTGGACAACGCTCTCAGGAACAGGGTTGGATTGTTGGGATGTCTGTGCAGGGCCAGGAGCTGGACTTGATGATCTTGATGGGTCGCTTCCAACTCAGCATATTCCATGGTTCTGTGATTCCACCACTGCCCTGGGCAGTCCATTCCAATGTTTTAAGAACCCTTTCCATGAAGAAATTTTTCCTAATATCCAACCTGACCCTCCCCCGGTGCAACATGAGGTCCTGTCAGCCCGTGGAAAGAAGGTCCCACTGACTTGGTGGCAAACATTTTTATCCTGGTGATCCAGTTCTCAGATTACTAAACCCAAGAAAAGTCAGAACTAAACTTGTTTGGTTTCAAGGTCCTTCCTGCACAAATAGTCTGTGGGTTTGGCCTCACTATTTCATAAAATCCTGGAATGATTTGGGTTGGAAGGGACCTTAAAGAGCATTGTCCTACCCCCTGTCATAGGCAGGGACACCTTCCACTATCCCACGTTGCTCCAAGCCCTGTCCAACCTGGCCTGGGACACTGCCAGGGAAGGGGCAGCCACAGCTTCTCTGGGCAAGACACATGCACAGGATGTAATTGTCAAGGAAATCTAAGGAAATCTATGTTTCAGAAGCACAAATAGAAGGATTAAAATGACTGAGGGGAAATCAGTGATGTGAGTACCAGCACCTGCAGTTTGGCCACTCAAATCCCCAAATTCTGCCTCACCTGGAGTTTGTAGAAAAGTGCTTGGCTGCTGTGTGATCCTCAGCTTTGGAACCAGGATCTCCTCCAGTGTGGCTCTGCTTGGAGATGGTTCCACTGTAAACATTCCATATGCTCCTCCCTGTACAAGGCATGATGTCACAGACTCAGTTCTAGCTCTAAATACCCAATTTAAAAAAAAAAAAAAAAACAAGCTTTCCAACATGAGCTTCTAAAATTTATTATCATTGATAAATTACTTCACTGGATGGATGGGATAAAACCTGGCAGGGGATAAGGTTATGGCATTTGTGCCATTTTTGGTAATTTCCATTGCACTGTGACACTGAATACCTTTGCTGCTGTACAATGTTTAAGTTTGCTTAGACACAGACCTAAAATGAGAGATAATTTACTTAACTGTTCCGAGAAAATATGCCAAAAAGGTAAGCCATTATTAGTTTTGAAAAAAGTGCAGATTTAGTACTACAGTGACTCATAACAATGAGCAAAAAAAAAGGTCATGAAAGTATTTTAAACTGCATTTTATCATCGGGAAATATAAAATCACCTTAAATAGCTGTGTCTGTACTTGACCTTCCAGCACTCAGCTACTTCTAGGCTGGCTCTTGGGTAATATACCAAAGCAGGATTTTAACCTTTTCTCCTAAAAGAATCCACAGCAAGGAAATACGACCCTTGTTGAACATAAAAAGCTCCAGACCAGCTGTTATTCTTTGGGGCCCTTAAAAACATCTTTCCTCTTGGGAATAGTTTTATGATGGAACAATTGCAGCTATTACAAAGCACTTCACAATTAAAGAATCCCCCTCCTGAGGAAACTTCATTTTATGTCATAAAGTTAGTTTATAATATTTTATATTCCCAGCTCTGAAAAGCATCTATATTTAAATTACTTTATATAATTATACTAGTTTATTATTTCTTTTATTTATTTATTATTATTATATTAATTTATATTCCTAGTTCACAAATTAGGAAAAAGAGGTGAAGAAATATTTGAAAATCATGTAAATTCCAAAAACAAATCAAATCTCAGCCCCAAAAAGTCTCTTTTCCAGTTGCTTGGTCCTGGGCCACCAGGGCCAAGATGGAGGGAGCCCAGAGGCCCTGGACAGGCAGCATTGCTGGAGAGAGGAACAGGATGGGAGCTGCACACTCAGCCTGTGCCAGAATAAAGCCTATGGCTTGCCCAGCCGTTCTATGTAGCCATTGTATGTAGCTATTGAGTGATTAATTGGGCAAATTAATTAGTTAATGGTCCTCCTGCACTTAGGAAAAGATACATATCATTCTTTTTTCACCCACATTTTATCACTAGGAAGTTGCAGCACCACAGCATAGCTGGGCAAGGGAATAGTGTTCAGTAAAATGAGAAAAGCTCGTGTTCAATGGGTGATAAATCCAATTTAATGTCAGGCAGGGAGAGATGAATTTTCTTGGAATTGTGCCTTTACCTCTTTGCATATTTTCAGGGAGGCAGATGTAAAAATGTGCCATGGTGATGTCACCAGGCTGCTGGGACTGGCCACAGGCAGGCAGGTCAGGAACGCTACCACAGGGCTGGCAGCACCACAGGAAAAAAGTGGCAGGAGACTGGGTGAAGGACAGGGACATCTCTCTGATGACACCCCAGGGCCACTGAAGTTGCTGGGAGTCCTGCTCCTGAGTTCAATAAAGCCAGGATTTCACCCAGCTCCTTTTGTTTGGTTTGGAAATGAGGATTTTAAAGGCCACCCCTAAGGCCAAGCGTCCTGTGCTGATGTACAAGAAACGCCCTAAACCTGGACTCTTGATGCCTCCTCCTGCTTTGACTGTAATTCCAGAAAGCACTTAATATATCCATAAATGCATTTCCCACTGGCAAAGCTCTTGAGTGTGGCAACGCCTTGGCTTTCGGGGTGAATAGGCTAGCTCAGCACCCCGACGCTGCCACAGGAGTGGGGAACCCTGCTCCTGCGGCAAAGTCTTAGGATGCACGGAACCTGTAGGAGTGGAGGCACACTCCTTGAGCCTTTGGAATCCACAAGGACCAGGACAAAGGATTCGAGGAGACCTTCTTCTCTCGGGTAAATCCACGTGTTAATTGTGAATGGGTCCACGAGGGAAGGAAAGGCAAGGAGCACTCATGTGCACGGGGTTTTTATGCGGGGGGTGTAACAGGGGTAGATACAAACAATTAACCGATGGGATACAACTGGGGAGGAGTAGAGGGGAGGATAGTGCAATTGGGGAAACCAATAGGGTTACTCTGTGGGAGGGATTGTGTTACAGAGTCCAGTGGAGCTTCAAAGGGTACATAACAGACATAGAACTTTCTGGATAAAAGGGATAGGTTTTACAGTAACTGACAGGGAGTTTAGGCAGGGTTTAGATGATGGACAAGGAAGGTGCTGGAACAAAGGGTGTGGAATAACTATATAGGGAACAAAAGGGAGTATACAAAATCTGGGATAAACCATTATCACATGAAATATAGGGAAAGCAAGAATAAACCATTCCAGCAGAATACAACACTTGAGCAAACACCTAGTTTAAAGATTTGCTTATCTCTAATTCCTTGGTGAAGAAGTAACGTATTACTCCAAAGGAGTAAAAAGGGATAATCAAGCTGTAAATCCTCACAGTTTCTATCATTTATAACTAGAGCTTAGTCATCTTTTGACCAGTGATGCATAGCACCGATTTCTTGCTGAATAAAATTGTAGAAGCACAGCCAGTTTTTCACAGAGCTTGGAACTGTGCCCTTTGTGGGGTTTTATAAATGCAGAGCTCAAGGTCCATAGTATGCCACAGATAACCTAATGCAAGGTCATGTTTTGCTGGAATAACAGTGCCTAAATCCTCCACAGCAATTATGGGGTCCAGCCCTACCTGGAGATTTTATCAAATTTCACAGGGATTTGGCTATGCAGAACAAGTTCAAACTGTGAGAGTAATAAAGGCAGTTGTAAAATGCTGAAGATGGGAACTGTAAAGGTCAGAGCCTGATCTGCACATCCCCAATTCTCACATATATTTAGACCTGAGATACCCTGTGCATTTAGCTTGGTGCTCTGCAGTTCAGCAAGGTGGAAGAAAATCTTCTTTACCTTTGGAAAATTCCATCACAGGGCTATGTTTTCCTTCTAAAACTCCAGAATTTCATGTCATGAATGATGCATATTCTTTCTCAAAGGAAATCACCCCAGAAAAAAACATTCCCCATGCCCTTAACTTTAGGCAGATGCTGCTGAACCAGCATGGGGATGGGTAAAAGTGCATTTCCCAGGTGAAATGGACATTCACTTCTGCACACACACACACAAAGAGAACAGAACCATGAGAAATTTTCCTTTCCAGCCTGCCAGAGTGAAGCCTGATTGCACACAGGATTCTCAGAGCACTGTAAACTCTTTCCTCTCATTCCCAAGCACCTTGGATTGAGCACTCGGCCAGGATTTGGATGGAACTTATATTCAATTTAGTAGCCACTGAGTGGAAGTACTGAGAGCTCCTTGCTGTGTAAATTTCTCTTAAGAAAGTCCAAGAAGTCCGTTGAAGTCGGGTTTTATATCTCCTGCTCCCTTTTATGGAGTTTTACTCTTAAATGTGAAGCGACTTGTTAAGTTTTTGTATTGCCTAAACCCAGAAGTGGAGAATATTTTGATTCATCCAAAGAAACTCTCTGAAGGCCATCAATGCTCAGAATGAAAATGAATCAAAACAATCAGCCCCCGAGATTAGTCAGAATTAGCTCTTTTCCTGTACTGGTCTGTATGAAATAATTCCTTGACCTTTGACCAAGAAGAAAAAAGTTAAAAAGCACAAAATAAGCTATAAAAATGACCATTAAAAATTTCCTCAGGAATTCTGTTTAAATGCTGATGTAATTTTCTCCAGTCACCACTCCAATTTTACTCTGTGTTAAACCAGAGAGGCACCGTCAGAGTCACGAGGAGTGGAGTTTGTCCAGGCAACAGCAGGAACATAGGAGACATATCCAAGGGGGAATGCACATGCAAGGGCTGCCAGGAAGACCCTGCTCCAAGATGAAGAAGGAATCTGAGGAAAGAGGTGTCTCCCTACTCTGGAATCTGAGGTAGATCCTGGCACATGAAGCACAGAATGGTTTGGGTTGGGAGGAACCTTCTCATTCCAACCCCTCTGCCATGGGCACTCAGCAGGTCTTGCTCCAGATGTCCAGGTTTGGAGAAGTTAATGGAAGTGTTGAATTTAAACAGAGGTTTAACAGTCCAGCAGGTGAGAGGCTGCAGAAAGTCCATTCAGGATCATGACTATAATGGAGTGAAGAAGAGGCCTCTAACTCAAGGCACAGAGTGGTGAGTGCCAGTTTGTTGGAAAGCCAAGGGAAACAGATGTGGCCTCAAATCTGGTTATTCTTCAAAAAATATACTGCAGGAACATGAGATGCTACTGGGAACACACACAGTGCAGCACAGTGTTCAGCAAAGCATGGTAACTTAATTTCTGTGTTACATGAAAGAAGAAAACCCTGACTCATATTTTATGAAAATTGTAATGGTGAATCAGCAAATTGCTTCTGTTTATCTCCTCCAATGTCAGCACGCTGAAGTCTGGAGCAACCTGAACTAATCCCATAGACTATATTCAGGCCAGCTGAAGCTGGGCTAAATGGGAACAAGCAGGAATTTGTCATCAATGGACAGCTGGAAAGCTCAGAAAATGCTGTTTCCTGCCTGTCTAGTCAGAAGGAAAGACAAGCTCTGTGTGTGCCCTTCACCTCTGACTCCCATATCAGATCCCAAATAAAAAATGCTTACACTTCAGAAATGTGTGGCCGTTATAACAAGATGTCCCTGGATGGCAAATGCTGGTGGCTTGGTATATGTGCCTGGTTACACATATCCCTGTGGTGCTAGGAAGAAAATAAAACTGCACAAAAATCTATAACCTGATCTGGCTTTTTTACCTGCTAATCCAATCTTCTCTCCTAGTAGAGCTCCAATAATTTGATTGTGATGTGTAGGGCATTCTGAAGCACCTGAGGGATGAGAATGAAATACTGTAGATGAGCAGAAAAACTTCTGAAATGCTTTCCTGCATCAGTGCTCCAAGTACGTCATGAGATTGCTGCTGCTCACCCTCAGACCCAGGTGAAGACACACAAATCCATGAAGCATTCCATAGGTGTTTTGTCAGGGATCAGAATGGGGCTGCCCAGGGAGGTGGCAGAGTCCCCATCCCTGGAGGTGCTCAAGGAATGACTGGAGGTGGCACTCAGTGCTCTGGGCTGCTGACAAGGTTGGGATTGGTCACAGGCTGGACTCGATGACCTTGGATGTCTTTTCCTACGTTAATGATCCTGTGATTCTGTGATCTTCTGCTCCAGGGCTTTTCCAGCCATCCCAAGCCATTGAGGGGAGCACAGGGAGCACAGCAGGACTGTGTCCCTCCTTTGGGGCTGTTCCCACAGCCAGAACTGCGCCACTTTCTGAACCATGCACGTCAGCTCCCACTGGAAGCAGCAATGTCCCCAGTGGGGTCACACCTGGCCACACACCTTCCTATAGGTTTGTTGCACTCATTGGTGCTGTAACAGCATTAACTGCCTGTAAATTCCCATTATCCCCCTCTTCCCCTTGTAAGGAAGTTGTAACTGTGATGAGTCTCCCCTCAGTCTCCTCTTGTCCAGCTGTACAGACCAAGTGACCTCAGCCACTCCTCAAGACCCTCTGACTTATTAAAGAAATATGGGTATTGATCTAGTATTGATACCCAACTGTGACAGACAAAAACTCTCTAACAGTTTAAAGTTAGAAAGCGTATGTTTATTATGGCCAGGCAGCACGGCGGGATATTTCCCTTATTCGCACTGCGAAATTCACAGGTAATTACAAAGCCTTTTATTTACAAAAGTGTTGAATACCCTAAATACAAATACATATTCATACCCCTGTCACCTCCCATTCCTCGCTTTGTATGCTAATTGGCAAAAAGGCTATTAAGCATGCGTACTTTGTTTCCTAAAATGAGTCGGGGGTCTATTCTGGGGAGGGGTCACCCAAAATGAGGAAGTAAGATGAGTCTTCCTCGTCCTGACCTTTCTACCTTTTCAATGCATTTGTGACAAATGATTCCTTGGTAGAACTTATCGTTTCCTGTGTTCAATGGGTCCTTTAAGCAGGAAATCTGCAGCTATCTTATGTCCTATTTACCACATTTTGTTTTTCGTTACAAGCACAGCTACATAAACATAAAGCTGACAAGCAATGAGTTACTAAATCTGGGATAGTGTCCTGGTTTGGGGCAAATTTGGGAGAAAACCCCTGTATAGGATCCCTCCAAGGAAGCAAACCCAGGTGGCCCCTCCCTCCAACCAGTCCGGTAAAAAAAAAAAAAAACCTCTTTGGAGAAAAGTGGAAAAAACTATTTTACTAAACAAATGTGCATACAAGTATAAAGAATGAATAATATGAAACAATAAAACCTCTCCTTCTGAAGTGAGATGGCAAATTGAGAAAGTCCTTGCCGTGGGTGGAGCTCGGCTCTCTCTCTCAGTCTCTCCTAAGTCCCAGTCTCTCCGGCGCTGCTGGAAAATGCCGAGGTCCAGGCCCCGGTGGGCCGCAGGTGCAGCCCCCAGTGCTCCCCTGGGTTTTCAGTCCAGAGTAGGTTTAAACAGTTCCAAGAAAAAGGAAAAAAAAACAGTCCAGGGAACTTCTCTGCCGTTGCTAGCTGAAACTAACTAAAAGCAAAAAAAAATCTCTGTCCTGCAGTCTCTCCAAGCCTCCGCCGAACACCCCGTCCACCGAAGAATGTGGAGGAGTCAGGCAGTTTTCTCAAAACAAACTCCACGCTTCTCCTTGCTCTTAGAACCAGTCTTAAAGGCACAGGACTCAATATACAGCACAAACAGAACAGACGATTGGGGATACAAGCATCATAAAGTTACCCTAGGACATTCCACCCCTTATCCCCATATCGTCAATTTACTAAAACTAATATATACTCTAGCTCTAAACACACATATACATCTATATAAAAACAATATGCAATATACAGTTACATACAGTGGCAGTATTATTCAGCACACAACGATAATCACACACGGTTCTCACCCAACAATCAAATCTCCCTGGGGTACACATCGTGTGGTTCCATCTTTCTGCATTACCCACCATGTGCAGCCCGGTCCCTGAGCAAAGACAATCCCACGGATGGGATCCTCTGTACTTGAAGCAGAATTGATCCAAACTGTCTTCCCTAACAAACCTCTTACATGTACTACTGGGACCTTCTCTCCATCTACTGTATGTAGGGGCTCAGATTGGGCAGGGCCTGCTCTGTTCGTGGAGCCTCGGGTGTTAACTAACCAGATGGCCTTTGCTAGATGCTGCTCCCAGTTTTTGAATGATCCCGCACCCAGTGCTTTCAGGGTGGTTTTTAGCAGTCCATTGTATCTTTCTACTTTCCCTGAAGCTGGTGCATGATAGGGGATATGGTACACCCACTCAATGCCATGTTCCCTAGCCCAGTTGTTGATGAGGCTGTTCTTGAAATGAGTTCCATTGTCTGACTCAATCCTCTCAGGGGTACCATGCCTCCAAAGAACTTGTTTTTCAAGGCCTAGAATGGTGTTACGGGCAGTAGCGTGGGGCACAGGGTAGGTCTCCAGCCATCCTGTGGTGGCCTCTATCATTGTGAGCACATAGCGCTTGCCTTGGTGGGTTTGGGGAAGGGTGATGTAGTCAACCTGCCAGGCTTCCCCGTACTTATACTTGGACCATCGCCCGCCATACCATAGGGGCTTCACCCGATTGGCCTGCTTGATGGCAGCACACGTCTCACAGTCATGGATAACCTGAGAAATACTGTCCATGGTTAGATCCACCCCTCGGTCTCGTGCCCACTTATAGGTGGCATCTCTGCCCTGATGGCCTGAGGCATCATGTGCCCATCGAGCTAGGAACAACTCTCCCTTGTGTTGCCAATCTAAGTCTATCTTTGACACCTCTATCTTTGCAGCCTGATCTACCTGCTCGTTGTTTCGGTGCTCCTCATTAGCCTGACTCTTGGGGACATGGGGATCTACATGACGGACTTTGACAGGTAGCTTCTCTACCCGAGTGGCAATGTCCTTCCACTCATCTGCAGCCCAGATTGGCTTTCCCCTACGCTGCCAATTGGCCTTTTTCCACCTGTCCAGCCAACCCCACAGAGCATTGGCCACCATCCACGAATCAGTGTAGAGGTAGAGCTTTGGCCACTTCTCTCTTTCAGCAATGTCCAGGGCCAGTTGATTGGGCTTGCAATTTTGTATCAGTTGGTTCGGCTTCTGATTGTGTATCATCAGTTGCTTCACCTTCTGATTGTGTGTCAGGTGGTTTGACTACTGACTGGGTGTCAGGAGGCATTGAGAATCCTTCACCTGAATCATCGTCTACTGGTCGATCGGTTTTGTCTGTGTGCTTCTTTCCCTTCTTTACTGCAGCAACTGCCGGTGTCTTAGCCTCACTGTCTGGTTTAGCTGCAGCCTGAATAGCTGTGGGATTGGCCGCCGCCTGAGTGACTGATTTATCTCCCTGCTCCCCTGCCTCTATCTGCTGCCCTACAGTGTTTAGCAGTGTGTGACTCATTCTAGAAAAGCTATAGACCATATAGAGGGAGGTCACCAGGTGAAATACCAGGAAGGTGGTGTCTTTAACATTTAGGAGACCCTGAACATTCTCCAAAAGCGATGTAACTGACTCAAAAGAGAAGAAGGAAAGAAGAGGCTGAAGAGCCTCATCCCCTACTCCTCCTCTAACAAACTGGGTGCAATTGTTGATAAATCCCCAAAACATGCTACTGGAACTAGGACGCAGGGCAGGACGAAAAAACCATAAACCGAACATACCCAGAACAAACTCCAGTATCTTTATAAGCTTCTTGTAAGCCATAATCACCGAACCCAGCAAAATAACTATTCTAAATTGTGCATCCCTAGTGTAAAAGCTGTATGTTAGGGACAATATTGGAGCTATTTCTGGGTAAGAAAACAAACCTAGGGACCAGAAAGGTATTAAGATCTCAAAAAAGCCTAGGGAACAGAAATGCAGAAAAGACTCCATTCTAAGAGACATTAGGAATTCAAGAAGCAACATGGCCACTGTTTAATCCCCACCCAAGGGACAAACAAACAAACAAAAAAAGCAGTTAATAATAATCAATACAAGTTTTTTCCACTCTCTCGTGCCCCGCAGTGGGCGCCAATCAGCAGTATGTCCTGGTTTGGGGCAAATTTGGGAGAAAACCCCTGTATAGGATCCCTCCAAGGAAGCAAACCCAGGTGGCCCCTCCCTCCAACCAGTCTGGTAAAAAAAAAAAACCTCTTTGGAGAAAAGTGGAAAAAGCTATTTTACTAAACAAATGTGCATACAAGTATAAAGAATGAATAATATGAAACAATAAAACCTCTCTTTCTGAAGTGAGATGGCAAATTGAGAAAGTCTTTGCCGTGGGTGGAGCTCGGCTCTCTCTCTCTCTCACCAGTCCCAGTCCCTCCGACGCTGCTGGAAAATGCCGAGGTCCAGGCCCCGGTGGGCCGCAGGTGCAGCCCCCAGTGCTCCCCTGGGTTTTCAGTCTAGAGTAGGTTTAAACAGTTCTAAGAAAAAAAAGGGAAAAAAAAACAGTCCAGGGAACTTCTCTGCCCTAGCTAGCTGAAACTAACTAAAAGCAAAAAAAATCTCTGTCCTGCAGTCTCCAAGCCTCCGCCGAACACACCGTCGGGAGAAGAATGTGGAGGAGTCAGGCAGTTTTCTCAAAACAAACTCTGCGCTTCTCCTTGCTCTTAGAACCAGTCTTAAAGGCACAGGACTCAATATACAGCACAAACAGAACAGACGATTGGGGATACAAGCATCATAAAGTTACCCTAGGACAGATAGCTTATCTAAGATCCGGCTGCTGTTAACTTCGAACAAAGCTTACCTATCTACTTCAGCTAATTCAGCAACTTATTATCTTAACTTTCCTAAAATTCCTAATTCTTCAAATTTAATGTCTCACCTCCACCATCTTTTGCCTCCTTTGGACGGTTTCTAATAGTTTAATGTCTTTCTTATTCGTGGTGCCCAAAACTCCCCCCAGGACTGGAGGTGAGGCTGCTCCAGTGCAGAGCAGAGTGTAGTGGTGTGAGAGTTGTTTTATTGAGTTATTAAGTTATTTTTGTAAGATTTTTAAGTTATTTTTGTAATGGTTCAGTCCACTGTACCCCCCTGTGTTTTGTAATAGTTTTCCCCCTTATGAGTTAGGTATTTAAGCAGATGTTTTCTGTCAGTCATTCTTTCCCTGCACCTGTCCCTGTCAATTCCCCCCCTCTCCTCGTGGTCGCCCTGTTTGTCACTTCGAGACCCTTCCCTGGATTCTGGAAAGATCCAGGAGAGGTGTCGAGTGATAGGCTGGTGCCCAGGGAATCCCCTCCTACCCTCCTGTGATTTGTTAGTGGTTCAGAAGTTGACACCCCCTGTTACCACCCCCATGTTCCCTGGTTGGCTGACCCGTTGTCAGCCCTCCCCCATTTATAAGTGGCTGTCAAGCTTTGATCTCTGCTCTCTCTGGGCAGCATTGGTCTGAGGCGGAGCTCTTTGCCGGACTCCCCTTAATAAACTACCTTCTACCCTGCCTAAAGAGAGACGACTCTTTTTCCGTCGCCGCCGTCGCAACTCCATCAGGTCCACTCACTGGTGTGGGGAACCAAGAGCCCACCGGGAGGAGGTTACTCGCCCTGCCTGTAACCCCAACCGATCCTCGTATTAGCAGTGCAGGACTGAGCTAGCCTGCACGCCTGCCAGGCATGAGGGGACACTGCTATAGCAGAGCACGACAATCCACTCCCTTGCCTTGTGTCCCCCAGGACAGGGATGTCCCCCCTGGCTGTCAGGGCACTGCTGACTCAGATCCAACTTCCCATCAACCCGGACCTGCAGGGAAAAGAGCCGGGATGGCCCTTTCCCTGCAGTGGGGCAGAGGCTGGACCAGCCCGTGTCCCAGCGGGGGCAGAGGCTGCTGGTGGCACTGGTGTCCCAGTGACTGTTCCGTGCCGGAGCCTGAGGGCCAGACCTGCAGCTGGGACTGATCTCAGCGTGACAGCGGCAGCAGCGCTGAGTCACCGGGCAGCAGAACAACAGAAGTAGTTTGCACATTTGCAAAGTGGGAAAGGCTTAGAGCAGACTGTATGGGATAAGCAGTCAGGCTCTGCAGTGGGATTCATGTGCTACAAGGAACTGTTTCATGGGTTTTGCATGAAAAGAGATGTAGTGGAGCCTGGTATTATTACTGAGATGTGCAATATTGCAGTGTGAAAAAGGTCAATCACTTGTTTTTAAAATTTTGAAAGTTTAATAGTAAATAAGATGGTTATAAAAATAGAATTAGAGTAAAAAAATTGAACAATTAGGGTTAGGACAATATGAGAGAATAAAAACAAAGTTACAGACGTCTGGGTGCCTCCCCGAGCAAAAACGATACTAAGAAGGACCCCTGTTAACAAAGGATTATCTCTTAAAAGCAATAGCTTGTTCAACATTCATACATTTCATACATGATGCATAAATTCCATTCAAACAAAGAATTGTCTCTGGGTAGTATCACTTTTTTCCTTTAATCTCTATGGCGTCTTCAGGGCTGAGCCAGGCAGGAGAAGTTGGTCTCTTCTGATAAGGAAGTAGTAAATTCTTTTTTCTCTGAAAGATATATGTTTTCCTATGGTTGGTACATAAAAACTACATTTTAACTACAAAACTACATTTACCACACTATAAAAATATTAATACAACATTAACAATCAATGCAACATAATACATGTAGTAAATATCTTGCGTAGAGCCATATAATATGCACTTTTCTGTTACCCTGGTTTTTCTGAGTTTATTAGCTTTTTGATTTTCATAAATGGAGTCAGATCTTTTAGTTACTGTAGAATATTAGAGCAGTTTTCTACCTTTCCCACAGATGTAATACAAACAAATCCTTTGTTTTTCATTCTCTGTCCTTTGTTTGCATATTTCTAACCTGAAAACAATTGTAACTGACAGTTCGTCTAGCCACTGAGGCTGAGGGGTAGAAACCCCAAAAAGCCAATCTTCTGCTAGACCCACAAATGTATAAAAAGTAAAAAAATAAACAAAAGGGGTTCTTCTTCTCTCGGCTTTCAGCTGTGAGCTGGGATCAGAAAGACCTCTGCCTTGCGAAATCTCATCTGTGTGTGACTGCTTTGTGTGTCTCTGTGACACTTTTCACATGCAGCAATCCCAAAGAATGACAAATGCAGAGCGATTCCTTCAGAGAATCAACCACTGTTAAATACTGCACTGAGAGGAAGGATTTGTTTTGATCATAATTTTCAAAACGTTTGAAACACTCGGCACAGCACAGACATCCCTGGCAGCAGAAATCTGAATCCCTGGAGCATAGAGCAGTCACGTGATTTAAGCTGGGGAAAAAAGGGGGAAAAGCCCTAAAAGTACTCTGGAGGATCATTTCTTAACTGCCCCAAAATAAAATCTAACAAAAGGTAAAGGAAGGACAAAAATACTGTTTTAACTTGAAAAAAATGCTATCCCATGAGAGGAATGACAATATTTGTCTTTACAAACAAGCCCTGGGTCTGCTGGTAGATAAAACTAGCACTGAGAGATAAGACAAACAATGGGAAGGATTCTACTGATTGATGAATGGAAAAGAAGATACTTGCCTTTACAAACAATCCATAGGTTTGTTTGTAAATGAAATTGAATATTGAAAGATGAAAGCAACAATGGGGAAAACCCATAAATCCCATAAAAATTAAAAATTAAGGGGGGGTTATACATTAAAAGGGGAATCTTAAGCATTTCAGGAAATCTGTACCTCTCAAGTACCTCAGCCAATGGGGAAAGAGAGAGGGAAACGCGGCCGGGAAATTAGGATAAAAAGGAGGCTGCGTCCTCTGAAAAACTGAGAGACCCCAGGGGAAATGCCCCATGGCATCTCCCTTTATTCGAATAAAGTAAAAGGACTCCTCTGTCTCCTTTTTGGACATAAACCTCTGGTGTTTGTGGATTAATTTTCCTAACAATTTGGGGGCTCTTGTCCGGGATATTTCCACCATCCGGGGCGGCGGGCAGCGAGCGGAGCTGGAGGCGCGGCTCACCCAGTTTTGGTGATCAGCTCCCCTTGGTGGTGGCCAGCACCGGGCAATTGATTGGGTTCCCGAGACTGTCCAGGAGACAGACGAGTGGCGGACCAGGGGGGTCCGTGAAGAGTCCGCAGGGAAGGACCACTGAAAATCTCACTGGTGAGTAAAATGGGATCTTCGGGGAGCAAACCTGGCAGGGTGCTCATGGAGGGCAGCACAGGTGAAACACAGCACCCATAGAGGGTTGCTAGGGTAAAGCCGGGAAGGGGCCCCGGCAAAAGGGATGACGATCCCATAATATCCCCTGGAGAGTGCCTTGGGGAGAATGCTGAGGTCTTGGGACAGACTGTGCATTCACCCAGAGGTAACTATGGAGATGATGGTAAAATATTGTTATTTTGTGTGGCCGGAGTATAAGTTGCCAAAGGAGCTTATGTGGCCACCTTATGGAACAAATAGGATTCGTTTGTGTAGAATTTTGTTGAGGTATTTAGAGGAGAATTGGAAAGGATGGATTGAAAGGGAATGTGGATTGATATGGTCTAGACAAGCAACAAAAGAAATCTATGTGTTAAAGAAAAAGGGAGAAGAGGAAAAAAGGGAGGAAGGGGGAACTGGTGAGAATTGGGATGTTCTTCAGTACCTTCCCCCATCTTGTCCTCCAGTGTTGCCAGCTGAACCAGGACCAGCTGCAGGTCCCCTGTATCCTCAACTCCCAGAGCAAAGGGATCAAGGGAATGTTGTTCCTACGGCCCCACCTGAGAATAATGGTGTAGGGGGAAGGGAGCAGCCTATCATACCACCATGTAGAACTAGAAGAGGAAATCAATTGAGCACATCAGAAGCCCCCCGGACCCAAAAGATAAGGGTACACCAGATGCCATTCCACCAAGTTCCTTTGGGGGGTCAACGGGGAGGCTTTGGGTGTGTAATTGTACCACTTACTACCCAGGATATAAAGGGGTTGAAAAAAGAATTACCCCCATATTTGGATGATGCCATAGGAGTGGGGGAAAATATAGAAGAATATTTGGGAAATGCAGATTATACATGGAAGGACTGGGATTTTCTCCTGGGGATTTTATTTGGGTCATCAGAGAAACGAATGATTTTGCAGAAAGCTCGGCAGCTGTGGGAGGATGAACATCCACAAGCAGCAGGGGGGGCTGGACCTAACGTACCTACAGTGGATGATGCCATCCCCCAGGTGGACCCCCAGTGGAACCCAAATGAGGAGACCAGTTTGGCTCTCCTCTGCGATTACCGTGCTTATTTGATTAGGGCAATTAAATCAGCAGTTCCCAGAACTAACAACATAGCTAAGGCTATGTCGCTATGTCCTTAGAACAGGAGAAACATGAAAGCCCCTCTCATTGGTTAGAGAGGATTAGAGAGGCCTTGCGGAAACACGGGGGGATGGATCCGGAGGGACCAGCCTTTGACACACTGTTAAAGGTACAATTTGTTACAAAGGCCTGGCCTAACATATGGAAAGGGGTACAGAAAGATGAAGAGTGGCAGAACAAGCCTCTAGAGGAACTAGTTAGAAAAACACATCAGATATATGTAAGGAGAGATGAGGAAAAGGTAAAGGCTAAGGCAAAGATGATGGCAGAGTTTTTGCAGCCACAGAAAAATAAACAACAGGTCCAAGGGGTCCCCCGGGACAGAGGGGACAGGGTCAGCCACAGGGAAGTGGCAGAGGCATTCCCTCCTTGGCAGGGGAGAGCCGACCCAAACAGCGGTTGGGAAGGAACCAGTGTGCTATCTGCCAGGCAGAAGGGCATTGGAAAAGGGAGTGTCCACAGAAACAGCTGGACCCTCAGGAGGAGGAAGTCCAGAAGATAATGGAAATGGATTGTTAGGGGTGTCAGGGGCTCCCATTATATCAAGGACCCACCACTCAGGAGCCCTTGATAACTTTTAAGGTGTGTCCAGATCAAGAGGAAGTGTGTTTTCTGGTAGATACAGGGGCCTCTCGATCCACTTTAAATTTTATACCTAAGGCGGGGGGGGGGGGGGGGGGGGGAATTATCAAAAAGATCATTAGTCATTCAAGGAGTGGAAAGGATGAGCAAGTGCATTCCATTCAACCACTATTAATAGATGTGGGGGACAGGTTTGAAATACACAAATTCCTGTTTGTTCCTAATTGTGATTGTAATTTACTGTGAAGGGATTTGATGGCTAAAGTGGGAATGCAAATTAGTATTGTAAAAAAATGACAGAGTCCAACACTGTGATATCTTTATGTAAAATGTCTGAGAAGGCTTATGCTGAAATAAATCCGGAAGTGTGAGCAGCCCCAGGAAAATATGGAAAACTAGACATAGAGCCTCTCCAAATTACTTTGAAACAACCAGGACAAGTGGTGTCTAAAAAGCAATACCCTCTTTCAAGGGAGGGAAAGAAGGGGTTACAGCCTGTCATTGAGTCCCTGCTAAAAGCAGGTCTTTTAGAGCCCTGTATGTCTCCCTATAACACTCCTATCCTGCCAGTTAAGAAACCAGATAGAACCCATAGAATGGTGCAGGATTTAAGAATAATAAATGAAATTGTCAAAGCAAGGCATCCCACAGTTCCAGATCCCTATACAATCCTGAATCAGATCCCTTCTTCACACCAGTATTATTCAGTACTGGACTTAAAGGATGCTTTCTGGGGGTGTCCAATTACAGATAATAGTAAACAGTATTTTGCCTTTGAGTAAGAACAAAAGGAAGAAAAAACGTGTTTATTGATAGGTCTTCAAGAGTAATAGAAAGGAAATGATTTACGGGATACTCTATGGTGAATAAAAAGCAACTAAAGGAAGGGGGGAGGTTACCGCCCACCTGGTCAGCTCAGACAGCAGAGCTGTATGCGCTTGTGAGAGCCTGTGAATTATACTGGGACAAGACAGTGAATGTTTTTACTGACTCTAAATATGCATATAGAGTGATACATGCATTTAGGAAACTATAAGAAGAGAGAGGTTTATTAACCTGCAGGGGAAAGAAGTTAGTTCATGAGAACTTAATCTCTGGCCTAGAGGTGGTGAACTGAAACAAGGGTAGCAATAATGCACATTATGGTGTGGTGGTGTGAGAGTTGTTTTATTAAGTTATTAAGTTATTTTTGTAAGATTTTTGAGTTGCTTTTGTAATGATTTAGTTCACTGTATACCCCTGTGTTCTGTATTGGTTTTCCCCTTAGGAGTTAGGTTGTTTAACTAAATGTTTTCTGTCAGTCATTCCTTCCCTGCACCTGTCCCTCTCTGCCCCCCACCCCCCCCTCGTGGTCGCCCTGTCTGTCACTCAGAGACCCTTCCCTGGATTCTGGAAAACTCCAGGAAGGGCATCGAGTGATAGGCTGGGGCCCTGGAAACCCCCTCCCATAGTGTTGTGGTTGGTCCCTGGTTCTATGGTTCCCCCCTCCCCGTTTCCACCCGGCCTTAAAAACCGCCACGCACGTGCCCTCGGGGGCTCTCCTGGGCAGCAGGCAGTGGGGTGCAGAGCTTCGCGCTCCCCCCCCCTTCAATAAACCCTCGTTTATACCCTGCTCAAGAGAGTCTGCCTTTCAATCAGCTGCCGCGGTTGCTATTGCGTCATCGTGCCCATCGCTGCTGTGGGGGAATCAAGTTCCCACAGGGAGGAGGTGGCCCGCTTAGCCCGCCACCCCAACCTTACCATGTTGCCACAGTGTGACCCACTGAGCTAGCTGTGGCTGCGCTGGTCAGCGCGAACCGGACACTGCGACAGCGGTCTGTCGCCCATCGCGGAGCCCTCCCCGGTCACGAGGCCGACCCCGCGGCACGGATTTTAAGCTATCTTGGACAGCCGAAGTTATCCCTGGACGCCCCGCTACCCCTGGTGCAGTGGATCTTAGAGACCCCGCTCCCGGGGGAGAGGAGGACAGCCCGCAGCACCCACCGGGTCCTCCTCGGCAGCTGATCCCACAACCCCAGGTTTCGTCTCGTTCCAGGAGGGGGTAAGTTACGCTTCGTGAGGGGACTTACTTTTTGGAGGGTCCTCCGGGGTTCGGAGACCCTAGCTTTGGAAAGGGATTCCCCAGGAGTGGGGGAGATCCCAAGCTGCACAGCTCGGGGGGGTGGCATTTTGCTCCATTCCCCCACGGGAACTCTCCTCGGAACTCTTTTTAGTTTCGCTTTCGTTTTTTAAACCTTAAGTTAAGAGCAGGAGTCGGGTCAGGCGGTGATCCCGAGAATTTTAGGACACTGCATTTTAATTTCATCGCGGCTCCCCGGGTCTGATTTTGGGAAGGAGTTTTTCCCGGTTTTAGGAGGTTTATTCCGCTTTTGTCTTTTGTTAAATTTTGATTTTGCCTGGGTGTTAGTGGGTGAGCGACAGAAAGAAATTGTTAGAGATATGGATGTTAATCTCTCAGTCGCTCAGAAAGGACTGTATTATAGTTTTAATTCTGTTGTGGAACTTGCCCAGTTAAAAGTTTCAAAGGGTGAGCTCAAAAGGTTCGTCAGGTGGCTGTTCATACACTTCCCACAGACGTCCCTGGAGCAAATATACAGCCCCAAATTTTGGCAGGCTGTGATTAATAAAATTAATAATTTGGCTCTCTCAGGGGACAAACAAGCCTCCAAATTTCTTAATTTGGCTTCGCAGCTTTCAGCTGCTGTTACAAAAATGAATAAGAAAGTGCAGAAACAGCCGTGTCCGAGACAACCTGCCCCTTGTTCTCCTTGTCCCTCTGTCCCTTCTCCTCGTCCCCAGAAGGGAATTCTGAAGGGAGCAGCAGGACCCCAGCCTGCTGGCTCAGGCTCCCCCAGGAATTCCCGATCCCCCCGCCCGGGCAGTCCTAGCCAGACTGCTCGGGGCTTCTTGGGCAGCCCTGGCCGGGCTGCTCAAGAATTCCACCCTTCCCCATTTTCCCCAGTTAATAAACCTCATGTTAGATTTAGTTTAGCTGAGACTCCCCAACCACAAAATGGCTTCCCTACCCCATATCCCCAAGATGGAGGAGACCACATGGCACAGTTCTCCCCATCCCCCTATCCTCCTTCCTTCAATCCCTTTCTTCCCGCCCTGGATCAGACCAACCCCTTCCTCTCCTCGGCCCCTCCTATCCCCCAGAAGGCTCCACCCATGCCTCCTCCCTCTTCGAGAACTCCACCCTCAGCTCCTCCCAGCTACTCCTCCCACGGGAATGCCCAGATGACATCAGCAGGTTCCCAGACCACACCCCCCACCAAAAGGCCCACCTCCTGGGCTTCTGGTTCCCACGCTCCCCCTTCCGGTTCCCACGGTCTGGGCCCGGAGGGGGCAGGGCCAGGGCCGGAGCCTGCGGAGACACAACAGCCTTCCCCTATCCCCTCTGTGTCCCCAGTCACTTACAAGGGTTCCCGAGGAGGGCACAATGTCCGAGCAATCCACCACCCATTTTCACAGGTTACCATCAGAGACCTCTGCAAGGCCCATCGGGATTATGGGCGGGACAGTCCCTATTTTAGGGGCCTGCTCCGCTCTGATCTTGAAGCCGCTGTTGTCATCCCAGCGGACCTTAGGCAGCTGTTCTCCTGCCTCATGGACTCCACGGAGTTCAAGTTGTGGGAGGCAGCATGGAGGCAGCTGCTTAGGGAGGCCTTGCCGAGTCTCCTCGCCGATCCGGAGACGGCAATTGATGAAAATGGGAATGCCCTCACCCTCAAACACCTTATGGGTGAGGGAAGGCAGACGGACCCGTGCGACCAAGCCTCGGGCATTCCAATCAAAGCCCTCCAGACCATCAGGGAGCATGCGGTCACTGCCTTTTTCAGCATGGTGCCAGATGGTCCAGTCATACCATATTATAAGATCATACAGGGGACCAAAGAAGCATTTACAAAATTCGTAGAAAGGCTCACCCGAGCTATCGAAGTCCAGGTATCAGAAGTGGCCGTGAGAGAAGGGATCCTAAGGGAGATGGTGTTCGCAAATGCGAACAACTTGTGCAGGACTGCAATTCTTAGTCTCCCTTTGGCCCCTCCTCCGACCATCCAGGATATGCTCCGGGTGTGCCAATTAAAGGTCCCCTTCATGCAAGGGAATGACCAGGACGGGAAACAAAAAACACCAAGAGTAGCTGCAATGTCTGGCACCCAGCAAGAACATATACTCAGGCCATATGCTCCCCAAAGAAATAAATGCATCATCTGCTGGGTGCCGGGACACTTGCCAAGTAACTGCCCATTGAGGGAGGACATCGAGTTACTAAAAAAGAAAAAAGGGGGAGGCGGGGGAGGTGGGAGAGCAGGAGTGGCGGGCAACAACGCCAACCAGTTAAACTAAGGGAGGAGCGCAGGTCCGCCCGGCGCGGTGACACAAATAGGGCGGACCAGGCAGTGGGAGGGGGGAAAGAAAGAATGAGCGCCAATGATACGCTGCCCAAAACCGAAAATGACATTCTTACCGGACGTGACACACCTGACGTGACTTTCAAAACTGACCATGACCTGTCCAAACCTATTGTAGTAACATCTTCTAAGGAAGAACCTTTTAGGTTGGAGCTCACCGAAGCCATTTATTTGACCACCATGGATTGGACCTTCCTTTCTGTAAATATTAAGGAACAAGGAGCCTGGCCAGTCCAAGGAAAGGAACTTGTCGTCATCGGGGATTGTAAGTACACCCCGCAAGAGATCAAGATTCTCCCAGGGATTTTAGTCAACAACCCTGGGAACCTCGTTCTCTGGCTGCGTTGCACCCATCCACCGACCTTTCTCCCGAAAGGACAGATTATCGTGCAGATCATCCCTACCCAGGGGCCAAATGATACACCTAAGGTCCCGGTGGCTTGCCCTGTGCAAGCCATTACTGAGGAAAGGCCCTGGGTAGCATGCGAATTTACGGTGGGCGGGGAGACACTTAACATCACTGGTCTTTTAGACACCGGGGCAGGATGTGACTGTCGTGCCAGCCCAGGATTGGCCGTCACATTGAGCTTTGCAGGACGTGGCTGGACACGTCCAGGGTGTTGGAGGGCTTCAATTGGCAAGACAGTCAAGGAGCGTAGTACAAATTAAGGGGCCAAAAGGGCAATTGGCAAATATCCGCCCTTTTGTTTTAAACTACAAGGAACCCTTGCTTGGAAGGGATCTCATGGCTCAATGGGGGGTCAAGATTGACATACCCGACCCCTCAGTGGACATTTCCACAGCGACCATTGACGAGCGTCCCACCAAAAAACTTAATTGGCTCACTGATGATCCAGTTTGGGTGGAGCAATGGCCGCTCTCTAAACAAAAATTAAAAGCGCTCGAGGAGCTCGTGGAGGAGCAATTACATAAGGGACACATTGTAGAAACTGACAGCCCTTGGAATTCTCTGGTTTTTGTGATCCAAAAGCTGGGGAAAGACAAGTGGCGCCTCCTCCAGGACCTCCAACAAATTAATAACGTGATTGAGGACATGGGATCTCTCCAACCGGGAATGCCTTCCCCAACTATGCTCCCCCAAAATTGGAAATTGGCAATTATCGATATCAAGGATTGCTTCTTTCAAATTCCTCTTCACCCGGATGATGCCCCATGCTTTGCATTCTCGGTTCCTACCATCAACCGGGAAGCCCCAAGGAAGCCCTATCACTGGTGGGTACTCCCTCAAGGGATGAAGAACAGCCCGGTTATCTGCCAGTGGTATGTTGCCTCCTTGTTGTCCCCTGTCCGCGCAGCCGCGGGACAGGCCATCATCCATCATTATATGGATGATGTCCTGGTGTGTGCCCCGACTGACGATGAGCTGACACATGCGCTTGACCTGACAATCAATGCATTGATTGCTGCAGGTTTCGAGCTGCAAGAAGAGAAGGTTCAGAGGATGCCACCCTGGAAGTACCTCGGGCTGGAGATCGGAAAGCGGTCCATTGTACCGCAAAAATTGGCCATCAAGACAAAGGTAAGTTCCCTCGCGGATGTACACCAGCCGTGTGGGGCTTTGAACTGGGTAAGGCCCTGGCTAGGCTTGACCACCGAGGACCTAGCCCCCCTTTTCAATTTATTGAAAGGGGGAGAGGAGCTTAGTTCTCCTAGGGCTCTTACCCTAGAAGCGGAAAAAGCTCTGGAGAGGATTCAGGACGCTATGTCCTCAAGGCAAGCTCACAGATTTGACCCCAAGCTGCCTTTCAAATTTATCATACTGGGAAAGTTGCCGCACCTCCACGGGATGATCTTTCAGTGGAAGGACATCCCGAAAAAGGATCGAGAAGGGAAAGATCCACTCTCTATCATAGAGTGGGTCTTCCTGAGCCATCAGAGGTCCAAAAGGATGACCCGGCCACAGGAGTTGGTGGCTGAGCTGATCCGGAAGGCAAGGGTCTGGATCAGAGAATTAGCCGGTTGTGACTTTGTGTGTATTCACATTCCAATTGGGTTGAGATCGGGCCAAATTTCAAAGTCAATGATGGAACACCTGCTGCAGGAAAACGAAGCACTGCAGTTCGCACTGGACTCCTTTACTGGGCAAATTTCTATTCATCGGCCAGCCCACAAAATTTTTAATCAGGATGTTAAATTCACATTATCCTTAAAGGAAGTTCGGAGCAGGAAGCCACTCAAAGCCTTGACAGTTTTTACTGACGCGTCCGGAAGGTCTCACAAGTCAGTATTGACTTGGAAGGACCCTCAAACTCAGCAGTGGGAGGCTGATGTCGCTGAGGTGGAAGGATCACCTCAGGTTGCTGAGTTGGCCGCTGTCGTCAGGGCATTTGAGAGGTTTCCCGAACCTTTCAATTTGGTAACAGACTCCGCGTATGTAGCGGGGGTGGTGTCCAGAGCGGAACAGGCCATCCTGCAAGAGGTGTCTATTATAAATAAAATAGACTAAATTCGGTTATTAAAAATTTAGAATTTTATTGAGAGACAAAATGATAGTCTCGGTTAGCTACAATTAAAAGGACAGCGTCGAGCCTGGGGTCGCTGCTGGGTGAACACGGATAACAAACTCTGTTAGTCTGCTATCCCCCCAAGTTCACATTTTTGGTTTGCAGCAGTCTCTTTTTATACACTGGATCGCGGAGAGAGGCTCTCGATGTGGACGGTCTTCCCTCCGGGGCATCTTTATTAATCATGCAAGTCTCGGTATTGGGAGTTTGAATAGACCGGCAGAGGAGGACAATACTGCTGATGGTCGGGCCCGGGTGTGTCATGGAGATGTTAATTTTCAACGGAGACTCGTAGAGATATTTATCTGAAGCAATCATTTTGGTCTCCGGACTTTTATCTCTGTTTTCCGTTGTCTTTTGTGTCTTTTCAGGGATTCTTGGCAGTGGCAGTTTCTTGGTCTCTTTTTTGGTAA